>JAUNZM010000251.1:1200000-1800000 GCA_033459285.1 Clamator glandarius | reverse complement strand
GGCCGTCCCAAACCACAGAGCCCCCGCTCCCCTTCAGCCTGGCCACCCCTGGACAAACCAAAACATCTAAATTGGCCATTCAGGCCAGCCTTGCAAGTCATTCCTGTCAAGGAGCAAGGATGCTGCAATAAAGACCAATAAAAATCAGTTTGCACCTTGAACTTTGAAATCTGGAGCTATATCAGACATACCAGACACCAGATTAAGGAGGAGGACCCAGATTATCCAAGGAAAGTTCTGACCCACTGTCCACTATGGCCCTTCATCCCGTATCAGCCCAAGCTGGGCTTGCTAGGGCTGTCATCAAACCTGGAACAAGATCCTCACTAATAACCTTTGAACACACTTAGTATAAATATTTCCCTCTACATAAATTATTTACTCCTAAGTTGTACACGGAATAAGCCTTGTAAAGACCCTTCAGATCTTTGTAGCGTCTGTATGTTAATTCAGAAACAAATTATACCAATTTATTTCTCATAAGACTTAAAAGGTAGAGGGGGGAAGAGTGAGTTTAGAAACATCTCAGCACTGCTGCCAGGAGCTTTGAGTAATTTTCACATCACAAAGTGAAGTTGGGCTGTTCTCTTGCTTTCTTGAAGCTCAAAAAAATAGCAACATTTAGCGCAGTTCTCCAAAGCCCGAGAGCCACCATCCGTCTCCTGCCAGCAGTTCCTGCTGATTGCCCAGTGCTTGGAGCCCACCCAGGACAATAACATGAATTTTTGTATTGAGATTTTTGTTACAGGGTCAAGGCCAAGTTCCTGCCTTGCTTTCACTCCTGGCAGACTTAAAATTTTCAGCATCAAGGAGCAGAGGGGCGGATGGGAGCCTGTGTGTATGTAATTCATGTGCTGCACTAGAGATTTAGCTGGGAAGTTTTGATACTGACTTTTTAAATCCATCTCACCATGTCGCTTTGGACCAAATATATTTAAAGAGAAGTTGAACAAAAGAATGAAACCTCAGGGAGCTAATGGGTCTGATTGGTGCTGGTGTTTCTCTGGATTTAGGTAATCCCTCTCAAAACTCCACTTCAGAAATGCAGAAAAACTGAACACAGAAAAACTGAATGCAGAGATGAGCAGTAGGAGCAGAGCAATTGCTGTGAACAGGGATGAAGGAACAGTGCCACGGCCCTAGAGGGAAAGGAAGGATAGAGGTGGAAAGGGAAGAAAGGAGACGGCCTCAATTTATCAATTACAAATTCAATGAACACCTTTGCAAAATGAGGAGGGCCCAAGGGGTAAAGAAATAAAACTTTGGTTGCTGCTTAGCTCTGCAGCACTTGCAGGAGGAGCAGGTGGGGAGGTGGGATGAGATGGCTGAAGAGGAGAGAAGCCCTCAAGAAGGAATCAAATATATAACTATTCATATAACTGGGATGTTTCTCTGGCTCTTGATGTATACAAACCATTGTGGTGAGGGTGGATCAGTGATAGAGATTGCAGTATGTGGACCTTTCTGTTCAACAAGCTTTTTCTCTGAAAATAAAAAACGCATCTTTGAACAGTGAAGGAGCAGGGGGAATTGCACTGACACCTTCCCAAGGAAGACAAGCACAATAAAAACCAACTGTTTTTCACATCAAGAGAGGCAAAGAATTATCTGCTCAAGGATCCTACTGTACACCTGTGGTTATTTCCAAAGCAGCTGAAGATATATAACCTGATTTCTCTCTGTAGCCAGGGGAGTACTTGTCCTGACTTTGCATCAGGGATGAAGAAGCCATGCACAGAGGTGATTTTTGTGTTTGTCCAAGTGTCCTTGGTAAATTGTTTCTTTGCTCTGCTTGGAGGGCTGTGTACTGACCCCTCCAGGTACAACCTGCCCAAGTGGCCACTCTTCAAATGAGCTGTAGGCCTGGGGGTGTCAGAGATCGTAAAGAGGCTCACAGCATCCAGACTAGCATCTCATGAGCCTGATGACAAATGTTTCTCAGGAGTTAGATGGAGGCTCTTTTTGACAGTGCACATAGCTGACCTGAAGCAGGAGCCAGGGGAGGTCCTGGAGGCTTCGCATTTGACACTGACCTGGGGGAGCTCACATGGATTTTTGGGCCAGCAGACATGTGGGGGAAACTATTCAGCTGTAAAAACACCAAACCGAAACAAAAAAAAATTGTGTTACCTGAACTGACTTCTCAGAAACGTCTGTGATATGACTTTTGCAATAAGGAAGCTCTCTAGTTTCCGAAGAAGTTGAAGATAAGGAATTTAACAATATACAGTAAATATAAAACAGTCAATTCCCACAATCCAAACAACAACATGGAAATTAATGTAAGAGAAGTGCAACAGCTCCCACACGATCTCTTGGAGCTGCAGGCAAAAAATAGTTCCTCTGTTTAAATAACAGTTTTCCCAAAGTTTATTACTTACTCAGCGGCAATTACGAAGAGGAGGGGGAGCATCTCTCGCAGCTTCTTCTCACTAAGAAAATTCCAGATTCAAGAGAAAATACCTATGACTGAGAGAAAGAGGATTTACTTCAGTTTACTTCACAACCATGTATGTTGTTCGATCTCATCCCAGTGAATTATGATAGATCACTCTGTTTAGAATCTCTTCACAGTCTTGTGGAATGATCTCCACTAAGAAGTTATGGAAATATTCCATTCAGGCAAAGGATTTTGAAAAGATACACACTCTTGTCCTTAAAGTCAGCAGCACATCTAAAGGAATTTATGATCTCCTCTCCCTCCACCCTGACCCCAAAGGCTGCAGCCAGCGGTGGGCTCAGCCTGGCTGTCCCAACTGGAGCAAGGGATTTTTCTTGAGTTACTGGTGCTGACAGAGACACCAGTTCTTCCTGTCATCTACCAGGAGTCAGATCTGCTGTAAGAAAGCCCTGAAGTCACATAGAGGAGCTGGGAAAGCACCAGAGAGGCAGGTAAAGCCCTTGAGAAGGAGCTGAGCAGACCTGGGGTCCAATCTCTTTTGTCAGAGCAGCCAGCCCCGTCACGCTACCCTGACACCACACAGGGTTAATGGTCTAAGAAAATAGCGTGTGTTCACAGTGATCATCTCTTAAACTTCTCGGCTGCTGCAAGGGGGAAGTCAAAACACAAATACTGGTCACGCAACGCACTTTCTGGCTCCTGTCATTTGGTCACATCACAAGGAATTGCTGTGAATCTTCTTTGTACTGATCAACGGCAGCTACGCAATTTCAGCTGCCAAACGCTACGTGGAAGTTAGGAGAGTTTATTGTCGAGGCAAACAGGGGGCTGGTTCATTAGGACTCGTGAGATGGAAAATACTTTTAAAATGCCCTGAATAGAAATACAGATTAGGAGAAGAAATACATGGTAAAATTCACCTTTGAACACAGTTGTTAATGAACGCAGTAGTATGAATGATAAGTTTGCTTGTGAAAAAGACTGTGAAAGTCATTATTCTGCCAATATTGGTCTATTTTCTTCTGCAAGATGGTACTGCACTTAAATATAATACAGGCCACAAAGCAGGAGCAACCCAGATTTTCTTGAATATCAAAATCTACAACATGCATTGCCTCCAAAGGAAATAAGGATAACATCTATTGCGTAACTGTAGCCTTATTATCATCGTGACTCACTCATTATTTTTACCGCATAGATTTTTCCCGTGTCAGACCCACAGTCATCTCTAAATAAAAGGTCTGTACTCCCCTTCTTGTAAATCAAACTCAGAACAAAGAAAACTCTGCAAAATATGTTTTGCTGACCTTTTGCTGCTGCCTTCGTGTTAGGCTGTCGCAGCCAAATCCCCGAGTATTCTCTAGGCCAAGCAGTTGAACCCCTTCCACCAAAATTACACACTGATTTTGCAGCCTCCTTGTTTGTTCACTGTTCCACTAGAGAGGAGAAACCACAGCAGAAGGCTTAACTAAGCAGTGACCCTAAGACATGAGAAAATTGCAACCGCTGCAAGGAGAGTCTACGGATTGAAAAAGGGCTCAGTTACTTGGCTAACAGAAATATTTACCCAGCTCTAGGGAAAACACTCAGCCACAGATTTTTATCTAACAATTTCTTTGGTGACAGTTTAATACAGAATTTGGACTCAAAAGGGAAATTGAACTTCAACAAGCCTTTCCTACAAAGAACAATGAACATATTGCTTTCTTCTGGCCCATAGATACTTTCATTGTTCGTGGTATAATATTCTCTTAAAGTATAGAGGATTATTCATATTTTGTGTATTTACAGACATAAGTCCAAACACATATACAGGTACTGTGTGACTGCTGAGATGTTGTAGAGAAAAATGCTAAGATTTTTGCGTCTTTGGAGAGGTTTTAACCAGCTCACAAATGTCACATGGCAGTTAAAATGCAACCATACTCATGTTTTTATTCAAATAACTATTCTAAAATTACAAAAGATAAGTACCACCTTTCGGCATGAATAAACTTGAATACATACTAAAAATAATCCCACCTTAACTCCTGAAGTTACTGCCTTCTGGAAGGTGTAACCGGGTAAAGTTTGCTATTAAATGTTTCACATAATCATGTGTCAAAAAATTGTATGTCAAAAAAAGTGAAACTGCAGCATTTTGAGAGGTAGTTCCATAAATTTCTGGTAAAAAATAATTCCAAATTTAGGTCTTTTAGCTAAACCAAAGATTTTTGACACAATTCATTTTTTTCCCTCTGATTAGATGGCATCAAAATTTTAGAAGATGGACAAAGAGCTCTGAAACACAGTTTAGGGATTAAGGTGTGATTCTCTCATCCTTACCTGCAACAGTCTGCACTCAAGAATGTGAGTAGCCCTGAAGAAATCAATGAACTCATCGCAGAGTGAGGAACAACTGGAAATGAGGAAGGTAAGCAGTGTCTGACCCACTATTGATAAATGAACTCCAGCGTACATTGTAGTTTGAGCTACACCCCAGTCCTCTCCCTTCCTATTTTTGTGGCATATCACACCAGATTTTTTTAACCCATCCATCTAAGTGCTGGATGAATTATTTTTCTTAAGGGTCAAGGTGGCCCCAGATGATGCTAGGAATAAGTTCTTTATCTATCCCACAACCGTCTCCTCTTGCACCCTTTCTCACCCCTTCCAGCTGATCCTGATAAGCCTAGAGCAGCAGGACCAGAATGGATCTAGTTATCACCTCTCCATCACAGTTCTGCAGATTCACCTCCTGGTCAAGGAGCTCTGTATTATTCCTTGATGAGAACACTGGATGTCACCATTTGGCTCTGCTGCCATGGAAGATGATGAGGCTCCTGCAAGCTCAGAGAGTAGTTGCTTATTAGATGTAACTTATTTCTTGGAAATGAAGTTGTCCCAATAAAATGTGTGGCAAAGGGTAGAAGTTCACCTACCACAGTGAGAAGAAAACACGCAGCAACACCCAACACTTCAGCAATTGCTTGGGGGTTTCTCGAGGAAGGGCAGTGCTGGGTTGTGCTTCTTCCTTGTAACCCAGAAGACAATTTTCATCCTTGAATCAGACACTATTTTCAGAAAGTACAGCTGCTGAGATTCCTCAGGAGAATGTTTGAAACTGTGAGTAATAAAATATTTATTAACCCAAGTACAGTTGATTACAGCCTTTTATTCCTAGAAGACACAGTGCAGACAGCCGCTATATGCAAGAATGAGTTCTGTAAATCCAAGTAAAGCAATAGCACAAGCAGGCAAAGCATAACGCAAATGAAGTTGTAAGTACTAATTAAAGACTGATTTTTTTTAACTGCATTGTTATTAAACACATGGTCTGTAAATACCTTAACCTTCACTCTGCCATTCCTGCAAAAATCTCCTTTGATTAAGGAGAAACATATTTTTTAAATAATTATATATATTATTATGCAATGTTTCTACTCACCCTCAAGATATAGATAATTAAAAATGAGAGTTCAACCAAAATGATGACAATGGAAATAGCTACATGCTGGGTTTTTTTGCAGATGTGTCCCATTCCATTTATTGCATTGGTGTAGTCTAACTTAACATCCATTGATGGTAGGACAGAAACGTCCTATTTTTTCTTTACCAAACGATCTACTCTGCATGTAACTTGATCTCCTAGCTGTAAGTTTTTCCTACTGTGATGACTTCACTCTCTGGAAGGAAAAGTGCCTGCCTCATTTGGACATAAAAGAGCTCACATTGAGAGTGGGAGGATTTTTGAAAGTCCACAGCTTACCCTTCTGTCTTCTGACATGAGTCAGAAGTTTTCCCCTGACTGCAATGGGAGCAGAGTTAGACCGGCACAGGCTTCCTTTTACAGCCAGTCCCTGCAGCCACACATTGGTAAATAATTCTTAGCTGTGGGTATCTGTGCTGCAAACATCTCTCTTTTCATCAAAACACCTTTTAAAGCCAGGACTTTTCTAGGTAACGAGCTTGAACTCAACAAGCGGGTTTTCGATTTGTTGAAGAGTCAAAAAATAGGAAAATACGGTAAAAGATCTGTATCTTTGGGACCAGTCATCAGCCATCGTTTTCTTTCTGTCTATTCACATATTTGAGCAGGGCTGCATATTTTTGTCTTTGTTTGGATAGACTGGATAATTACCAAATGTCCCATATGTTGTAGGTCATTCCCATGGCTCTTCACGCTTAATCTCCTCTCTGCCGTTCTCCATGAGTAGGCATCCTACCAAGTTTTGATGCACATAATATATTGGGCAGAGGAAAAGGATTCCTTTTCAATAATGAAAAAGGAAAGGGAAATAAAAGAGAGAGAGAGAGAGAAATGTTTTGAACTAGTAGAGCAAAACATTTTAATTAAGCCGATAAAAAAATCAGCCCAAAAAAAAAAAAAGAGTATCAAAGTCTCTCACGAGATGGCAAAATTTATCCAGTTCTGAATTTGAGAGGTGGATGCTGAGGGCTTTCTGGGATCTGAAGCAGCCACAAGAAATTATATGAACAGCAACTGGAGGAGAAGAGAAGGTATTTACACGAGACACGGGAAGCACACAGTGCCCGGTAGACTGATTCACAAGGAAACCATTGCTGGACCGTTCAATAGTGATTGACACTTCAGATCCCGAGTTGAGGAATTCCTGAGGCTCTGACAGTCTCGTGTTTGGGGGAAGATAATGAGAGCATTTTGTGAGCAAAATAGGTCACGGCTCAGCAGGAGAGGCACGTTGTCACATTAAACTATGAAGATGCACAGCCTCCAAGAGGGTGTCTTTTCTTTTCCCTGCGGTTATTTTGTTTAGCCAAGTTTAATTCCTATTTTAAAGGAAAACAAGATGGTCATAATTTACAGGTCATTCCATTGTTCTTGCAACAGCTTTGTGAAAGAGGAAAGTGATTGCACTGTGTCACTACAAAAGATAGTGATTTGGGTAAGTAAGCTCAATTGTCTGAACAATATTCTGCAAATGAGTGTAAAAAATTATGTCAGAGAACAAAGTGTGAGTCATGCAGAATTACTCAATATAAAAAGAGTAAGTCAACTTTCATAGGATTTGGTTAATGTGGATATCTCCTGGAGCTCCGCTTAGCTGCAGCAGCGGATTTGATGGAAAGACACACAAGGCAATAAAAATTCCCAGTCTTTTCAAGAGTAATATGCAGAAAATTTCAGGTGACAAATACCAAAATAAAACTCAGTCATGTCATACTTCTGATAGCTCTTGTAAACTCTGCAAAGTGAGCCCAGAAACTATCCAGAGAGGTCTGAGGAATGTGATGTTTTGCCCACTAACTCATCAGGAACAAGAGATTAATGACAGGAATGATTGAGGCTGGATTTTGACACTTGAGAGTACATAGAGTAGGTGTAGAAAAGATTATAGTTATGCACACAGATGGAAGAAGTAGATCACTGGAGGAGAGAAGTATGACAGTATTAAGACAGATAAAGTAATTTATTTTACAGGAAACTATTATATAGTTGAGAATCATGAGGCTTTTTTTTTTCTCATCAGAGTGCAAAGGAAAGAATATCTGATTTTCTTCTACATGATCCACAAGATGTGTCATGTGCTTCTGATGGTGTCAGAAAGAGAACAGTTTAGAGAGTGGGTGAACATTTGAATTTCTACCTGATTGACAACATGCAAGTCAGGGAATTGGCCCAGAATCAATGAGTATCTAATTAATTTTGGCAGCAAATACTGCCAACACTGCAGGAAAATGGTCATGTAACAGGTTCAGAATCAATACATTGCCCTAGATTTAACAAGCCACTACTGAATAATTTTACTAAACCCCTCTTCCTAAGCTGGAACAACTCCTAGGGGTTTCACCAACATTTCTCTGGGTCCATTTAATCTAGTGAACAAACATGCCAATAGCCAAAATGTCAGGAGTTACCCACTGGGAGTTACCCAGATCTCAGAGATCTGCCTCCCAGATCTCACAAAATATGGTAATTTGCTCTGAATTACAGGGGTTTGTATTGCTTTGCTGCAATGACACCGTGTACAGACCAGAAATTATTCTACATTGAGGTACTAACATTTCCACCTTTCGCACCAATTAAATACATGTATAAAGCAGGATTGATTTTGGTTTTCTAGCATCAGAATGGTTTGTACTCCAGCACATTGAGACTGAGCCCTGTCTTACAGCCAAACCAGGACTTTCATATAAATTAAAATACCGAATCTGAAATTGTATTATAATAGGATGGAAGAAAAAATAATCCTTAAGCCGGAAAAGCAGCTTGAGGTAGATCAAAATAATTTCAGAAGCTAATTGACTTTGAGGTAATTGGAAATACTGTTCATGCATCAGGTAAGCAATTATTTCTTTTCTAAAGAGCTCAAATGTATGCAGGATATTGTACAAAACACACAGAGGTTTTTCCTGCTACTCTTCCATAATGTTATCTGTAAAACACACCCAGACAGCACAGAGATAAAGACATTAAGAGTTGAACAAATCATTGAAGGATATGTACATGCCTAACTCCCTTCATTTCAATAGTCTACAGATTTTTCTGAGGATCTAAGTCCAGAGACACCAGATGGTCTTTTTTCTCAGATATTTAGGCACCTACACATGCAAATAGGTGCCCAACACATCCAAACACATCGCTCTCTAAATAACCCTTCAAAATATTGATGCGACATTTTCATCCTCCTAGGTCTTTCTAAAACGTCAAAGGGAAAAATAATTCTATAGAAATTTGTCAGTAATGGAGATGATGTGCACCTCTAGGCTACAGAGCTAAAGATCCTCATAGACCTGTAGCCAAAAGCAATAACAGACAGGATAGAGCAATGGCTGTGGCTCTAGGAATAACCTGGTACTGGAAGAGTTAAAAACTCCAATTAAAATTAGATAAAAACTACAGCCAAATTGCTTTGTAGCGTACCCACGCAGTTATCACTGGCTGTGAACACGAGGCATCTGCGCTACCAAGGTTCAACAGCCAAACATCCCTGGCCCTCCCTACCTTCCAGAACTCCCTCCAAATGGATGGTGGCACAAAAATGCACTTGGGAAGGCTGATTTTAAGAAATTCAGCTCATGTTTACCCTATAAACATCCAGCAAAGAATCTTAAATCACAAAAAGAGGAAATCAAGGCAGCTCAGAGTAGGAAAGACCAGAAGTATAAATGCCAAACAAAAATACCAAGAGTGCATAGAATCATAGAATCACCAGGTTGGAAGAGACCCACCGGATCATCGAGTCCAACCATTCCTATCAAACACTAAACCATGTCCCTCAGCGCCTCGTCCACCTGTCCCTTAACGCCTCCATGGAAGGTGAACCCCAGTGGAACCAAAGCCTAAATTCGCTTTTGGAGGTGGTTGACTCACCTTACCTGGAGGTGTTTAAGGTGAGGGTGAATGAGGTACTTAGGGACATGGTTTGGTGGGAATGGTTGGACTCGACGATCTGGTGGGTCTCTTCCAACCTGGTTATTCTGTGATTCTGTGTGATTCTGTGTGAATCAACCACCACCCTGGGCAGCCTCTGCCAGTGCCCAATGACCCTTTCTGTGAAAAATTTTTTCCTAATGTCCAGCCTAAATCTCCCCTGGCGGAGCTTGAGGCCATTCCCTCTCGTCCTGTCCCCTGTCACTTGGGAGAAGAGCCCAGCTCCCTCCTCTCCACAACCTCCCTTCAGGTAGTTGTAGAGAGCAATGAGGTCTCCCCTCAGCCTCCTCTTCTCCAGGCTGAACACCCCCAGCTCTCTCAGCCGCTCCTCATCAGGCCTGTTCTCCAGCCCCCTCACCAGCTTCGTTGCTCTTCTCTGGACTCGCTCCAGAGCCTCAACATCCTTCTTGTGGTGAGGGGCCCAGAACTGAACACAGGATTCGAGATGCGGTCTCACCAGTGCTGAGTACAGAGGGAGAAGAACCTCCCTGGACCTGCTCGTCACGCCGTGTCTGATACAAGCCAAGATGCCATTGGCCTTCTTGGCGACCTGGGCCCCCCTCTTTTATCCTCCTCTTTCTATGAGCATAGATTTTTGTGTACTCTGAAGCCAGCAGTTCTCTATTAAACCAAACAGCCTGTGCTGGGTGTTATTAAGGAGGAATAAGGTGTTACTTTGGTTCTTATAAAGTACTCATTTTAAGAAGAATATACAATAGGTTTTGTCCTAGGGATTTTTTTTAGGTTCCTGACACTTCAGCAAATTAATTTATAGTAAAATACAATGGAAGACTGTCCTGGGGAACAATTAGAGTTTTAAAATGCAACAAAAACGTTACAGGGAAGAATCTCTTCACTCTATTGCGTAGCTTTGTCTGGAAGGAAATTAACAAAACTTTATTATTTTGATCTTCTAAAGAATGAGTTTCTTAAATTCATTAGCCATTTTGCTTGGTTTTAAATACAGGTACCATAACAGATAAAAAAACATGCAGCATTTTAAAAGGGTCAATCGCTTCTTTAAAACTGCCCTGCTGAAGTTCAGTTAAAAAGATTTTATAGCAGACAATCTGTTGTAAGCAATAAGCATTCATAATTAATGGCTGGCCTCACACAGCCTTTGAGAAGGATCACAGCTTCTTTAAGATCTCGACATAAGGATTTCTCATTATGATCACAACTTTTCTCTCCTCTTAAATACTTAGGAATGGGTTAAAAGATAGCAAGAGTTAGGTAACCCCACTAATAACTAAAGTTAAAAGTCCTGTAACTTGCTGTTCTCAGAGACTGTACAACCTCTACTGATTATAAAGCATGAATATTAATAACAATACCGTTCTCTGTTTCTCCCCAGCATAGGTTCAGGACTAATTAAAATACAATAGGAATGTATTTGCCTCTATCTAGGCAAGGAACATCACTGAGTAACTTCATCTTGCATCGCCTCAAGAAGAAATGGCACTTGATAACATTGCTTTCCTTGGCATAGTTAGAAGTGAGGTGAAGTTTTATTTTACTGGGAAGGAAGGAGGCATTAGCCTGCTGAGATTCAAGACATATTTATCTGTTTTATGCTTCATGCAGTTTTCCTTGTGAGCTGTTATAGATGTAAAAAAAAAATAATATCGTTATCCTAAATGATACTGGTTTTCAAAGCTTTTCAAATTTATTTCCCTGAACTCATGGCAATGAAATTAAAACCAATTTGTTTGCTCTGTGAAAGAGCAGATGTTCCAGAAGCAATATGATTTTAGATTATTAAAAATAACCCTTGTCACATGCTGATAGATTTTCTTTCTAAGTGCCTTCAAGAAGCGCAAGTTCCCAATCATGTTTGCTGAGGGTATTTTAAAGCTTCCCTGAGTGGTGGCCAGCGAGCACCAGGGTGCTGCATGCTCCCAGGGGAGCCACCACCCTACGATGGAGCATCTCTCCAAGGGACCTCAAAGAAAGGGCCGTTCCAGCATGATGCAGACTCATCCCATTGGGCATCTACCAGGCCTTGACTAATAACCATTAAAGCCTTAGGCAAAGAGAACCAAAGACATGGAGCCATCAGCGTTAATGGAGAGGGTGAAGACTTCAAGGTTAAGCCGTGCTAACGGGAGGACCAAGAAGATGAGTAAGGATGGTTTCTTCTCCAGCAGGTGTTGCCAGCCAGGCTTGCAGCTCAGAGATCTCTCTTCCCATCTCTGCTTGGCACCTGAGCTTTCCTCTTCCCACAAATAAACTAAAGCAAACCTTGCTTTCCATAAAGGCCTGACCAGCAACCTCCCAAAGAATTAAGAGGACAGTGCTGGTAGGGTTACGAAGAGCTTAAGAAAGCTGGAACACCAGAAAAATGGACTGATTTCATCTGATTCGAGGCTGGGTCTGCACCTGGCAGGGACACTGAGCAGTCACTTATATAATTAAATGGAGCCTAAATATAGATTGCTGATAATACGTATCAAGTCCTTCTTCAGGATCCAGATTCTACCACAGAAGGAAAAACACACACAGAAAACTGACATAAGGGTCTATGAGCTTTTTAGCCTGCTTTTTGTGTGAATATATTTGGTGGACAGTGCAAATCTTTCAGATGAACTCTGCTTTAGGAATTGAAACTACGACATTACCACTTTCTTGCACACGTCCAGGTGGTTTTGAGGAGCAGAAAATAGGGAAAAGATTGTTTTCCTTAATGAAAGATTTAATCAAAACCAAATTGAAACAAATCCTTGTGTTTTGCTGCCCTACAGACAACCAGCTTCTGTTTGAGAGACAAGAATTGAGGTGACAGAAACGTTGGCTCTGCTGAGGGCTGACCATCCCCTGCCATGAGCAGATCATCCACTTCCAGATCCAAGTGTTTTACAGAAGGTTTCTATTTTGATATCGTAAAGACTTTTGAGTTAAAAACAATGAGCAACATGATTTGTTGAGTCAGGCTCTTATGAATGACAAGTTAGAAATTATAAAACAGGGTGCATATTTTTTACCAAGCAGCACAGAAACAATTAAACTTCCAAATTCCCTGGCCTGCTGAGGAGCACCGTGTTCACATTTTCCTTTAATTTTCTCACAGCCATAGATGGAAATTGCCTTAAAGTGATAGGCAGTCACACTGAGAGTCTGACACTTCCCAAAATAAAGTTTACGTTCAGTCTGAGAAGGGTGATGTGGTTCTCTGTGATCCGCTCTTCCTATCACCAAGAGGCAGCCACAGACCTACAAGTCATCCCCGTTTACGTGATACTGTTTTTCTGAGCTAACACTGCGAGGAGGCTGAGCTCATGCTGAGACAGATAGTAAATAACCAACCGTGAGCAACACATTTGCTTTATTAACTCACGGAAGCAGGGAGCCAGAGAAGATGTGCATCAAACCCAACTGCTGCGTGGGGGTGAGGATCCCCCACCTGGGGCAGAGAGGCTGTGTTAGAGAAACAGGACAGAGGTTTAACTTCCCAGAGAGTATCAACACCTATTAAGATTTCAGCTCCGGA
Source organism: Clamator glandarius (assembly GCA_033459285.1). Taxonomy (NCBI): domain Eukaryota; kingdom Metazoa; phylum Chordata; class Aves; order Cuculiformes; family Cuculidae; genus Clamator; species Clamator glandarius. Next base: position 1,786,719 of record JAUNZM010000251.1, on the reverse strand, counting down.
TTCAGCTCCTTCTTCCACCTTGGTTTAGATGGTTCCTCAGTCTGTTTTACTGCATCAGAGCACCTTGCCACCTTCAGTAGTTAATCCCCCAGGCCCTTGCAGGGAAGATTATCAAGTTTGTTTTCCAAACCAGGAAGGGGGTTGTAAAATACACACTCAGAGCCTGATGAGCGATATCCAGGCTCAGCTTGCATGCAGGGCTCCCCTTGCCTGTAAAAGAAACTTCCACATGTATGTCTAGGGGATCATATAAATTTAGTAATTTCCCCCCATTACTTTGTGTTGACCCCTCTCAAAATCTACCATCAATACGGACCTTAAAAGAAAAAGCAAAGATCAATAACCTGAGGAGAAAGAGGAACTCTGCCTACTCAGCCTGTCATCTGCTGTCTGATGGAGGCAGCCGCAGGTTCCCAGCACTGACAGACCACGCATGAAAGAAAGGAGGAAATATTTTCTGACACCAGACAGGTGGGTTGTACAGGTGAGAACCTGTGAATAAAGGCAGGCTTCACTAATCAAAGCACCCTATGATAACCTGTGAAGCTTCCCAAACAATCCTAGTCTCATCCCAAACAACTAACGCTGGCAAAATGAAGGTAGGAAGAAGCAGGGCAATGCCAGAGGATTTGTAGCCAAGTGCTCAAATCTTTCTCAAAGATGATGGGGACACTCCAGCCCCTCCTGATCTGAGGTTCCTACAATGAAGTTAATATTTTGATTAAACATGAAGTTTTACAGTGTATGACTGGAAGAGGAGGGTTATCTATACAGGTGGGATGGGTTGTGCACAGCAGCCTGGAAACAGTGTCATTCTATTCCCTTTTAGAAGAGACATGAATAGGGGAGAGGGGAAAACTAGTATTCCCCACAGCCTCCTCAGATCTGCTTCTGACCCCTAGAGAGTGAATTCAGGATGAGACAGACACGGCCTTTTATTCATCTCACAGATTGGCAAGGGATTGCCTGCACCAAAAGCAAAATGTATTCAAAACTAAAACCTCATGGTGAGTTGTAACACTCCATCCCTTCTTAAATGAAATTCAGCCCCCAATAATGTTAAATGCTGGGAATACAGCACGTAGCCCTGTTAAGGCACAGTCTGTTCTCGGATATATCTCCCTGGGTAACACCAAGCTGGACCAGGAGCCAGCCCCAGGGAGAACCATCATGCTGCAGAGAGGACCCAGGTCCAAGCTGACACACCTGAGCAGCCCACAAAGCAGCAGACCAGGTCTGTTGAGGACCAAGCTGACACACACCTGATGACCCGGGAGAAGCCTTTCTACTCCCCAGAGCTGGGCTGTTGCAGAGACCCAGCACAGCATCTGCGTCCCCTTTCACACCCAAGCTCTGCTCGCAAAACAGTGTCTCAAATCTAGACGTCAGTCCTCTAAGCTTAAACGCAGTACAAAAAAACTACCTTTCTGTAAAATTACAGCTTTTGCTTATCCTTCCACAACACCCACCTGCTTGTGGACTACATGCCCCGGAGCATTACTGGACACTTACCCACATAACCCTGGCTGCACCACTTAATTGTGCTTTCCATTCTGTATACGCTCTTGCAAAAAGAAAATTAAATTTTATTTTCAGGACATGGGGAATTCACATGCCTACCACACAAGGATACAAAGCCTTTTGGTACAGGTGAAGCTCCTGTACTGCAAACTCCCTTGGAAGCTCTGTCGAGCTCCTGCAGGGCAGTGATGGGAGGCTGGGATACTGCCACTGCTCACCAGACTTATTTCCCTGCACCCATTTCAGCAGTGGCAAAGCTTACCTGGACAGCAGGAGGTGCAGGATCCTTATTCCCTGTCTTCCGATGGAGAATCCTTGGTGAATCATGATGCTACCTCACAGCCCAAAGGAAAAGGAAGGATTCAGACGCAGTTCTGATAAAATGCACGCAAGCTCCCTTTTCCACAGACTTCTCTGGAAATTTCCTAAATGCTTCAGCTGATACAAACAGAGAAACCTGTGTTAGAAGTTAGTTTTAAATAGCACACAGAAGCTCTTTTGAAACAAAATATTTCCAGTACATCTCTACATTTGGGCCAGTTTCTTCAGATTTCTAGTCTGACACTTGAGCACTGAAGGCAAGATCCCTGCATTAGATGTACAGTGCTTAATTTTATACCCTTCTTTTGAAAACAGTCCTCAGTAGCTGATTCTCAGGTACTTGGAAATAAGTATTTTACTTTGGAGTGATTAAAAAATAGGAAAGAATATCTGTATATTTTTTTTTCTTTTCTTTATATGATTTTAAGACTGCTTTTATGCAGCACTGGAAAGTCGCAGCTCATGATTTGTTACACGCTGGTCTGCTAATAGAAACACCCTCCCAACTACTGCTCACTCCTGAGAGCAGACGGATCGCAACACAGATTGTAAATGCTCGCATTACTGAGAAAGATAATGTTTCTTTCCACTTTCATTTCCCTCGGCTGATATTTATCGTGGTAGGGGTTGTGCAAGCATATAAGAGAGAGATCATGCATTATTTACCAGTGTGGATATGGGGAAAGGCTTCAGTGCGGCTGAACACCGAGCGGTTCCAACCCGCTAAGATTTGCCTTGTGTTTGGTGGTAGCTTGGCCAGAGCAAACGCGATCAACCTTCCAGCCCAGAGAGCAGCTGCTGGGTGGTGCTGAGGGTCGCAGGCTCTGCTTTCCCTTCTTTTGACTCTGGCTGCTTTATGTCACTATTTCATGCAACGGCAAGACTGGAGCTCAGACCAGAACTGCCTCTCAGTCACCTCAACCATTGACAAATTCCTTGGGGTTCACCAGGGCTCCAGGAGGCTCTAAACTCTGAGATGGAATTTCTTGCTCTTGAACATCGCTATGGCAAAGAAAGCCTCCTGGCCCCCAAACTGTCCCCGTGATGCCACCAGGGCCAGTGGTGCTGACTCAGTTTCCAAAGAAGCCAGGAAGTTGCAATACTGGAAAGTTTATTATTGTTTAACTCCAGCCCTTGCAGCCCCATTGCTAGTGCACGGCAAAAAAAAACTTACAAAACACATCATTATATGCTGGAAACCTTAAGATAAAGAAAAAAAAGAAAGCAACAACAAAGCACTAAATAAGAATAAGATAATGAGGAAACAAATTACACAGTTCAAGATTTGAAATGCTTTCCCAAATTCAGGAGAACAAGGGGAAAGGATCATATTTTAATTTTGCAATTAAGGTATTATTTATGGAAACTTGGCTTTTTTAAGATTAATCCTGGATACAGTGCTGCAGAGAAAACATTTGATTTATTCCCAGGGCTTTTCATCAGTTTCTATATCAGCTTCAGCCACTCAGCCAAAAAGCAGGAGATATTTTTGCACTCCCGAGCCTTCGTGCACACAGGGTTCTTCTAAAACCCCCAGAGGATTTATCCAGCACTGAGTAGCTGGACCGTGACGATTAGCAATTGTCCTCAACCCAAAGGGCTGACTCTGCATCTGAACCACTGTATCTTCAGGGCAGAAAAGAAATCTTCCAAGAATGAGGGAGAACAATTTACAGGAGAGAAAGGGGGGAAAAATGAAGATTCCAGCTCTGTGTCTGCATGCAAACTGCATGTGAACAGGGGTGGGAAGAGGAGGTTCAGAGGGGGCACCCCATGTTTGCAGGGGAGAGATACGCAGCCACGTGAGGTCATACAGAGGCACTGACCTGGCAGAGCAAACAGCTCTGCGGGGACTGTCCCATGGACGTGACCGTCCCAACCACCTCCAGGGACACCGTCAGTGGCTCAGGGGAATGATCCCTGCAGGCACCAGGGAAGGAAAGAGGTGGAAGATGAACACACCACCACCAAGGAGCCACCCTGGCAGCGCCTTTCCTTCTCCAGCCCTGCCTGGTTTGACTCTTAGCAAGCGGAGCACCACAGAGCTGCCAAAACCCACACTAATGAGTGGGGACAAAATTCACCCACAGCTACAAAAGGCATGTGCATCCTCTAGAGTGTCTTTCTCCCCTACAGAGTTGGTAACTTTCGCAGAGAAGCTGTTTGTAACAAATTTTTTGCCAAAGTATGTGAAACATTAAGTCCTATTTATAGGAGTCTGCTCCTAGATGCCTTCCTGCTTTTCCTACGGACTAATAAAAACAATAAATACATAAAAGAGGATGCAAAGTTTGGTTAAACTCAAACACAGTTCCAGGAGGAGTGAACTGAAGACAGGATGACTGGGAAGACATCCAGGTTACCAGACATCCATGTCCTGCTGCTGCTCACAAACTCTCCAATTTCAAGGAGACATTGGAGGTAAACAGTTGCAAACTATATTAGCTTTTTTTACGAGTCTGTTGATTTTTCCAACCCCCATGCTGGCTGCTGGCCTTCATGTCCTGTTCTTTGAACCTGCACAGAGTAAATAAGGGTAATTACGGGCAGGAGACGTGTCCCCAGGAGGAGCACCAGGTACAGGCAGGGAAAGAACCCCCAGTCTTGGAGAGCAGCAGCTGAAAGAGGCAGGTTACTTGGGCTGAGAAGGGATTGTGCAGGGGTACGGCGGAAAAGAAAGAGGAAACAAAAATCAGGAAAGCCTTAGAGGAAGATCTCCTTGTGAATTCGCAAGGTTACCAAGGCTGGGAGGTAAACACACAGGTAGTGGCTTTTCTGAGGACAGGTGAGGAAGGATGCAAACAGGGATGTGACAGCCTTCAACCGCCCCAGCAGAGTTGCTGGAGGCACAAGGGGTTTAACTGGAGCACTTGGAGCCTGGCAGATGAGGAACACTGCCCAGGGCCTCAGAGGGACTTGCCCTCTATCAGAGGCTTTATTTCATTTAAATTTAACTGACCAGAAAATTTCTCCTCTCTTCATTCCCCCTCTCCCAGTAGAAATGTTTATTATGCTAATTGAAACATTTAACCACCTGGGACTGTTGGCTACGATATCTCATCATAAGCAGCTTTAATGTTCGCTTGGATCAGCACCCTGGGACCAGAGGACGTATTTCACCCTTTCTTCTGCCCATTTACCAAGTGCTGCTCTCTTCCTCCCTCCTCCCCGTGCCCTGCCCCTTGCCCTTTTCCTAGTTGCAATGCATTAAAATAAAAGTATTAACAGCGCTTGGCTGCTGCACGGGAGCAAGAGATTGTGAGAGCAAGCTGGCAAGCAGCCAGCAGCTAATAGCAGCATAAAAGCAATTTGATGAAAAAAAGAATGTAACATGCTAATTGTCAGGCGGGAGAGGGTGCTGGGGTCCCTGGAGAGCGGGAGAAGAAAAAAAAGAAAAAAGAAAAAAGGACATTTTCTGACTACTCTAGATTTTCACAATAAAGGTCTGAGGAAGAAAGAAAGGGTTTGATGCAATTTTCTTTTTTGTCCCATTCCCTGCTACCCTCCCCCAGCTCAAACCCTCTAGCTGGAGCTTCAGGCACTCACAGGGATTTATCAGAAGATCTCTTCCTTTTTAGCATCCGTGTCACTGCCAGATGCACCACGGGCTGCAGAGCTGCACCACCACGCACTTCTCCCCTTCCCACGGTAGCAAGTGACGCTGCAGTGGAGCTTCTGTCAGGGGGGAAAAAGTCATGTTTGAGAGAATCCAGCACAGTCCCACCTCGCAGTTTGGATGAGCTGAGGGTGGAGAAGAGATTTCCAAAGAACTGACCCCACTCCCATTCCCAGAGAGGCTTTTTTGGTGTCTTTTTTTTTTTTTTTTTTTTGAACAAAAGGATATTGCTCTTTTTTTTTTTTTTTTTTTTTTTTTTTAATTTATTTTTCTCAAAGCAATCCAAAGGAGTGCCTGGAAAGCTCAAGCAGAAAGATCAGCCTCTTAACATCAGCTCCACAGTGTGCCGTTAACTGGGATTAAGAAAGTCAACTAATGCTTCACAGCACCAGGATTTCCACAGCACGGAGCCTCCCGAGGCGGAGAACCACGACGGCAAATTCAGCAAGATCTCAAAGCAGTCACTGTCTCTCCCCGCAGATGGCATTTAACCCTGGATTTGTGTGCACCCCGCTTCTGAAAATCAACTGGAAACCCATCGTGCCTTCCCTTCCCGGGCAGTGAGTGCTGCCTTGGCTCCTCTCTGCCCAGCACCGGCGCTGGGTGTGGGAGAGCCTTCTCCATGCAGGTGGAGAGGGGGTCCCAGCAGGGTCCTGGATCTCCCAGCCCATCCCAGCTGACCAGCAGATGATCCGGTGCGTTTGCCCAAGGGAGGTGTGTCGTGGGAACGAGGGCCAGGACACGAGGTACCTGTATCATTTCTGATTCATATTTGCGGGTGAATGCTGTAACGGTGAGCCAAGTCACTGAGCCATGCAAGTGAATTAATTTGCTTTTAAACAAAATGTGGCTGGTTTTCAGCTTTTTACAAGCAGGAACATTATTTCTTTCTTATGCCAAAGACTGACTGCATTTGCCTTCCTGCTTTACTTCTGCCGTGGCGCAAATTTAAGCAAGAACATGTATAGTGAATTGCTAAATTCAACCAGTGCCACTGAAGCTCACTTAATCATTCAGACCAACACGCCCTACCTGAGCGGCACCCCGAGACCCGTGAGCTCCTCCGCTTTTTACATGTCGACAGCCAGGGTGTTAAAAGAAGGAGAAATAAATAAGCCAGACCTGGTGACTTACATCATTCTGTTTTTCTTTCTGCTCTTGACTGTGACACTCATCGTGCTCTTCATAAACTGCCAGCTGAAGAATTCTTTCTTTGCCACTCTCCCATACGACAGATCGCTCAGAGAAGCGAGGAGCCCGTGGAGGACACAGGCTGTGTGACCCTAGAGAGCTGCGATGTATTAAACAGCAGCAGGGATGAGCAACCCTGTGCGATAAGGCTTTATCACCATGTGTCACTGCATGGATGTGCCCCTTTTTAGAGTATCGGGGCTGCATCGCAGGGAAGGAGTGCTGGAAAACACGCTGTATGCAAATCAGATAGCTGTAAATAAAAAGCTGTTATGAACTAAGGAGAGAAAGCTTCAGCAAATTTATACGGTTTTGTGCAAAAAAAAAAAAAAATTGCCCCGTGATTCTAGATGAAGCTCTATGTGTATGCAAATGTCATCATCCACCCATTCAGCGTCCATACAAGGATATTTGCATTAACAGTCTCTGATTTGGGCATCTGGTGGAGCTTGTTATCCATGTTTAATGAAACCATAGCATCAAAGGCAAAAAAAAACCCCAAACCACAGTGCATTTACCTAACGGCTCCACGCGGAGGAGATGAGTTTACTTCCCAGACCCATTTCTCTCAGCTGCTTCTGAAACTGCTGGTAATGCAGTGGGAGTCCTGCAAGGTGGGGGCAGTGGGGACAAAGCTGTTTATTTAGACTCCTGATTGTGATTTTCTTAAGGGTATCTTTGATTACTGTGTCGTTGATCAGGTTTTAAGTTGTTATGAGAAACACTAAATACCCAAGGAATTCGTATTCAACTTTCTTAAGCTATAAAGGAAATAACGTGCCACGGCATGAAACCAAAATAATCAGGATGGGGAGAAGGAAGGAGAGAAAATAAATATCATTAATAGTATGTAAACTAATGAAAGGGAAGAGTAGAGTGATCCAAGTTCAGAACATAAAGTATATAACTTCTGAAAGCCATAAACCACAGGTTTATAGGAATAGCTGCTTTAATGCACAATATCCCCACTCCTTGGATCCCTACATAAATCTACTAAAATCAGAAGCATGTTTTATCAATATGGCAATAGCTTGATTCAATATTGATCACTGGCAAACCCCAACATTTTAAATTATTAGCTATCCAATTTCTTTCAAAAGGCTTCTGCTTAACCTTGTCAGTTGATGTGCTATTTTATAGATGCAGGTTTTTAATAAACTTGCCATGACAGTACAATTCCAGATCAAACCGCACAAACCCCAAACTGTATTTCTGTATCCCACAAACAGGGGCCAAAGGACTTTTCCTTTTTTTTTTAATCCCAGTAACTCAACATGCAACTGAATTGCAGCTACCCGGAAACTTGAGTTCTAAACCCTATTTTTGCCCCATTTTTTGCTAGTGGATCATCTTTCAGAAGAATGAGGTTCAACTAGTGTCAGCTGCTGTGCCTCTGAACACGCAGAGTACTGAAGTGCTGTGTATACATATGTACATACCTTATTCCATCAAAATGAGAAGATGTTACAATGCAAATACTCAAAAATGAGCTCGCACTCAAACACACAGATAAAGTGTGTATATGTGGGAGTTTGTTGGCAAGCTTTTTTTTGCACAGAAGTTCCAATGTTACTAACACTTCCATGTCATTGTCTTGGTTACCATGTTTTATTATGCTCAACTAAGCTAAACTACTGTGTACCAGTCTTAAATATTTTATTCCTCAACAGGTGGCCAATTTTTATCTTCTCCAAACCAAATCTAACTGGTATAATTCCAAGTAATAACTCTAATGTAGAAAGCGAGCATAAACTCAAGTGTGTTTATTTCAGACCTTTTTGAATAAATCAAGTTTTATCAAATCAGGCATTTCTTATTTATTTTTAAGGAACGACAGCTTGGTTTTGGCCATCAGCCATAATGAGTTTGGTCTAAGAATTTCTGCTGGCAAAAGCCTCAGAACCTGACAGAGAACATGTTGCTTTGCACCCTACTGTACCTTCTTTAAACGTTCAAGAATAACCCTGGAATAATCCTACTTTTCTCCACAGCCTGATAGTTGGAATAATACCTGAAAAGAATCTGTCCTGCTTAGAGCACCAGCTGACTTACTGGGAAAGCTTTTATGTATGTCCTGTGCTGCTTTCATCAATACCCAGAATCATTCCTATTGCAGAATAAAGTTCTATTAATGCAATTTTAACCAATGCATGAAACATATGTTTAGAAAACATCTTGTATATTCTCTTTCATCAGGCCCAACATTCAAGCTGACCCTAAAATCCACTTCCCAACCACAGGTATGGCAGGAGAGGGACCGACGGGTATTTATTCACTTGTTGTAGCTGGTTTATTAGGTGTGTGACACACGCAGGGTCCCAAACGTATACTCCATCCCTTCTACCACTCATGCTCCTGCCCCTGACACAAATACACCATTCACTGCATCTTTATAGCAAATTCCACTTTCTGAATGTGCCTTTCAAGGAAGCTTCTCGACACTCACAGCCCTGCAGCAGCCTCCTACCTGATGGCTTCTCTTCAAGGCAGACGGGAGGTCAATACTCTGAAACAAGGACAAGTCAAACTTCAGAAACCTGGGACTGATGCTGTGAGAAGTGGGGTGGCCACAGTTCAGAGAAGCCCTTAATTATATGCTTTGCTTTTGAAGGATGAGTGGCTCCCATAATGCTTTGGAGAGCATCCATACACTTCACTTTCACAGCTATGTGCTCTGCTGAGTCCCCTGTAGGTGACCCGTGATGTGCTTCTCTATGGGCATTCACCCTCCTGCATTTCCCTTTGCACCAAGAAAAAAAGAGGATCTGAGAGTTTTGTACACCCTGTACAACTGATGCCAGAAAGAACTCACCTGTAGGGACTCACAAGTCTGCCAATCTACACAAAAAGGCAAAAGGCGAAGAGTAAATACCAAAAGCTAAATATTTCACATCTGCTCAGGATTCCTCAGACTACTAAATGCCCTGGTGCCGCATGGCAAAGCGGAAAGCAAAGCTACGATGCATGATCACACTCTCCCAGCTGGCGCCAAACCACAAGAGCCACAGCAATTTGTAACTGCGCTTGCTCTAATGAGTTTTCTTATGGTAGCATCTTCAAAAGAAATGAAAAGCCCTTATCCCAGGATAAGGAATCACCCAGATGAAAGCTGCTCTCTGCAGCTCATCTTCCATTAAGGAAAGAAACAGAAAAGGCTGAGGACTTAAGTAAAGCAGTTAGTGAACAGTAACAGTAGTAAGAGTGAGGATTTAGTTACACCACTCCTTAGTTTTTTCTCTCCTTCCTGACTTACAAGATTGATTTCAGAGCATAGCTGAAGAGGCTAAGTAAGATCTGAGCCTCAATTCTTTAAAAGTGTCCTCAGTTCCTACGCAGGAGTGTGTGGCCTGTCCTGATCCATGGATGTGCTGGGTTGGAAGGGACCTTAAAGCCCATCCAGTTCCACCACTCCTGCCATGGGCAGGGACACCTCCCACCAGACCAGTTTGTTCAAAGCCCCATCCAACCCAGCCCTGAACACCACTCATGTGCTTTTCTATGGCTTCATGTCTTCATTTCTTGCACCAAAGTGAATGCTTCTAGTGTTCTTCTAGAGCAGAGGTCCTTCAGTGGAGATGTTCACACAGAACTGCTCACTGCAGGATGGTCCAACAGCAACCACTTGTTCTAGATCCGGTGTGTCCATCACGCTCAGAAGACAGGACTCTGTTGTGACGCCAGCTGTTGCCATCATTAGAAGAGCAAATTATTACCGACCCAGCACAAACTTAAGGCAGTAGTGAAAAAAAAAGTCTTGCCTGGCAAGGTATCTCTGCTGGGCTAGACTGAAAAATCTGGAGGCAGGCAATGAACTTTTAAATTGATTTTTTTTTTTGGTCATTTCAGTGTTCTATGTTGTCAGCAGCTGCTTTTAACCAGACTCCCACATTCCCTACAACCGATAAAACTACAGCCTCAGATTTACCTTTAGAAGCAGAAAATAGCAGGATTAAGACAATCCCAAGCTGGGTCTTCCCTTGGGTTTGCACTCAACTACAGCTAAAAAAATGTTGCTTAAAATAAGTATTTGCACAGCACACTTGAACACGTGGCCCTGCAAGGCATTTAATAACAACCTATCTTAAAAGAATATGATGCCAGCTGCCCAGAAATTCTGAAACACTGAAGCATCCATCACAGAAGTATTAGATGCATTTGTGCTCAGGCTAAGTGGTTTTCATCCCTCTTTTTAGCGTGAAAGTGCCTTGAGAACGCAATCAGCCAAAGAATTCTTATATGGAATCTTGAGGTCTAGCCCTTTGACTGTACTGGACTTCGGAAGCCTCTCATGATGATTTTAGAGGAAAAACTGATAAATATAGAAACACAGGGCAGAGAAAAGGCCAGATTGCATGTTTTAATCAAACTGCAACAAATGGCTAGCAGATACTCAAGGCATGACATGTTATTTTCCCCAATGTGTCTGAAAACCTGAATGCACCATCCCCTTCACGTGGGCATAGGACAACACACAAACACAGGTGATAAAGACATCACAATGATGTTTCTCATAAGGCTGAAGGACCCTTGTTCCAACTTGCAGGAGTTGGGAATTTATCGAAAAGAACAACTGAACACCTGGGAGAAGCAACAAGACATTAGGAATGAGAGTATTGACCTTTCAGTGGCTTTGATGATGGTTTTATGCTGTGGGGACTAACGGGGTTGGTTGGCAGGTTTTTTCCCCCCAAACAATTCAATTTCTACTTTGACGTTTTTGCTGTTCCCACAGCACAACAGGGAGCCCCAGGGCAGATGCTAGACAGCTTACACAAGTGTCACACCTTCACTATCTATAGCTGGCAAGAGCTTCATTTTTCAGTCTAGGTTTTTCCAGCCTGCAGCATTCTCCTGCTTTGCTATTATATTTGTGAGTGGTTGGAGTGAGAATTCACACTACCGAGCTACCAACAACCATCTTTGCTGCACTTGCTTAATAAAAATACACAGGATGACCTTTCTTTACTTTCAAGTTGATACACAGATGTCTAAGACTAAGGGGAATGATTATTTCTGTTCAGCGTTACCAACCCAAAGCACTAACTGTGGCTGCAAAATGCTCATCAGCATAAGCCATTTCCCCTGTCAGTACTAATTGAGCATTAAGATGATGCAGTATCTAAAAACATCTACATTTAACTGAGTGGTTGACAACTCACAGGTGCTTTGGGACATTTTACAAATGCCTCAGTGCACAGGGAAGAAGGCAGCTTGCTCTGCATCCTAAGTCAGATTAACAGTGCTTCAGATTTCAAGGCAAACCAGAGCGAGCATCATCAGGGAGTGTGCTCCAATTCTTTCTTTTTTATGCCAGCAGTGTCTGGGAAACCTAAATCACATAGGTCAAAGTATTGAATTTGGGAGGTTAGATGGAATCAGCATTTCCTCGATACCAAGCGCTTACTTTAGGAATGCTATTTGGAAAAGCCTGATTTTTTTTATGTTTTATCAATAAGATACATTCTCATCAAGCTCACTGAAACCCAACAAGACATTTCAACACTTGAGATGTCAGTTGCTGATTAGACGACCATCATACAGCTAATACCATCATAATCAATCTTCTGGGGACTTAATATGGCAAGAAAAAAAAAATCAGTTTTCAGGACATTAAAAAAATTACCACCTGAGTGATTGGATCCTCCTTAGCACAGCATAGTTGTACATTCAGAAGAAAGAAAACATATTATCGAGAAGATGAGAGAACTTGCTGGGGATTACTGCAAGGTGGCAGTCCCTTAGCCAAATTAAATCCCAAAGCAGGAAGCACAGACAAAAAAATCAAGCAGCATCAACACTTCTGTTTCAGTTTGGTACTTATCAAATAAATTTTCTTATGTGTAGTGCTTCAACAGGTCTCTGTGGAAAGTGAGATTCAGTATTTTTGCACTCACCCTGTCAAAAAAAGGGATTTCTTTTAATTGGTGCACAACAATTGTTATTTCATGTTCTTTGTAAACAAGAGAAAATTCTCTTCCCCTGTAACATAAAAGATAAGGCTAACAGCAAAAGAAAAGCCTACTAAAACACTCCTAGCTTTCCATTTTACTGGAACAGTACTTGAGTTTCAAGAGATATTCAAACAGCTTTCATTCCAATGAAAAGGTTATTGGTCATCAGTTTAAAGGTCTACACATTCAAACATGATGAGAGTTGTCTAAAAATGTTACTGTCAGCCACAATGCTAAAAAAAAAACCCAATCGCACCCAAAACACACAATCAGACTTGCTATATTCTTACAGATAAGTAAATATTTATGTATACATTCCCCTTTAAATATTTTATAAATAATAACAGATTGGTACTATTACTGCAGTTAGAGTTTTTGGCTGGCTGAAAGCCCCACAAAAAAAAAAAAAAAGGGCTCAAATAAATTAATGATTTAATTTAATCTCTGCTTCCAAGAGCACTGCAGCTTTTACATTACCAAAAAGCTGTGAGAGAAGTATTTTTAAAATTACAAGATCACATTTGAACGAAGAGGAATATGTACACGTTAAGGCATCATCAGAGTTACAAGAACTCAACCCCTGTAAACAAATATTTGAGACACACCGAGTTACAGATAAAGGAAATGAGAAAAATCTGTTGGGTTTTCTTTGTTTTGTTTATTGAAATATGAGCAGCAGTATGCAAAAAATATCTTTAAAAACATAACATAGCAAAACCTAATAATTTTAAAATTAACAAAATAAAAAGATGTTTAGAGTTAAATGAAAAAAAACTCATTGCTAGAACTGTGTTTCCTACAATGTAAACAAAAGCATAAAGGTTATGCTTGCAACAAACACAGAAGCAGGTTTATGGAGCAGCACAATAAAGCAACATTATGTTGTAATCGGATGGCTTGGTCTATTGATTTGAATTCAGAATGAGTTACCTCACTAGACAGAATCTCCACGACTATAAAATAAAAAAGGTGAGACATACGGTTGTCTTTCGAAGCAAAATGTTTAGAAAATGTTTAAGGGTTTGGGTTTTTTCAGTGTGTTTTGGTTTTGTTTTCTAAAAACCATCACTAGCAACGCACTTTGGGCAACTAAGACAATATTCTGAAAAGAAATTATTATTTCAAACCATTTTAAACAATTCTATGCCAAATCATATCATCATCCTTTTGACTAATGGCTTGCTTTGTTAGATTTGTCTCCCATCAGTCAGTCATACTAGAAAGCTCTATTTTGGTCCTGTAGATACTATAACCAAAAATGTCATCCCTTCACTACTTCATGCCTAATGCAATTAAATGAACGTAATACTCAAGCAAGGCACTAGATTGACTGCCGACAAAACTAAGGTCCTTAAGGAGGTATATCCAAGTTACTCTCTTATCTTAGTGACTATAAAAGCAAACCCAGAAAGAACTTCCAGTATAGGCCTATTCTAGGCTCGTTGCCAAAGCTGTTAAGTTAATGCTGTGGTTGGTGCAAAGTATAAAGATGCCCAAAAAGAAGAAAATATACTACAAAAGCCAGAAGAGTTTTCACTGAAAAGTAACATTGAGTCTATGCTTGGCTACATTGGAAAGGCTCCATCTTCCACTACCACACTAGTGACTGATTCGATTTCTCCATCCCACCGTTTACATCGAGAAGTTGCTTATACACAAGAACACTGCAACAGAAGCAGCACTCTCCACTATTGCTATACTTAATTAGGGTCAGAGAGTTCTCCATCCAACCCATCCATGCATCCAATCCATCTGAAGTTTGTATCAGCAGCACAGATGAACTAAACGTGATTACAAATACCAGGAACCGGTAGCACACAAAACTTGCTAATTAGAAAGCTCTCAAAATGTCCTACTTAAAAGGAACAGAAAAGCAGAACGTAGACAAACGTTACTGGGTCAGCTCCTGCAAGCCCACCCTGGCAAAATCAGCAGTCACAAGGAGATCCCCAGCACTGCATCTGTTACCATTCAAGAATATGTACAGAAGCAGAAAAATGCCAGAGTACTTTAGTACTTCATGACAGTATCTGAAGTGGGTTAACTGGATATTATTGCAGAAATTATGGTTCAGTGCATGGGTAGCCAATTTAACCACAATATTAGCACTAAGCACCAGCTCTGGCTCATGATCACCCACTTCAGCACCCATTCTTGAGTCGTTTAGTTGGCCACATGTGAACATACAAGTGAACAGCGACTAAATCAGGTGAAAAACACTTTGGATAAAGCTAAATCTTGTACCTATAACCGAGATCTTTCTGTAATCCAATGTGCCATGACATTTATAATAAAAGCTAGCCAAGTAAAAAAAATCATCTCGTAGTGTCAAACACTCAGCAACTTGATGGAAGTCAGGCTCAGGGAGAAGAAAATAGAAGCCTGATCCTGTGGCCAACTGACTTTGCTTCTTATTTGATCAAAAGAACCATCTGAGGGTTGCAGTTCCAAAGAATGAAAGAGAAGATCCAAAGGTGAGCGGCAAATTATGTTTTCGCAAACACATTTGTTTGTTTTTCAACATACCTCAGAAACTGCTTAAAAAAAAGAACCACAAATAAAAGAAACAAAAACCCCAAAACACAAGCCACCACATAAAACAGAAATTCCTGTACAAGAGAACATTAGGGTTCTGCAGAAGTGTTACAGTTTATTCCTTTAAGGCATTTTAATGACACGTAAACAATTTTATTCCTCTAAGATCATTTGTTACTTAGGTACCATATGATGCATGATTTCCACATTTGAGCAGAAACTTTCATTCAATAGAAGACACAAGAAATTGTGTAAGCAATCAATGTCTTAGGATTGCAGCAATTAACTGCAACATATCTTTTAATAAAGTATTTGCATTTTAGAGTCTTCAGCCTCTCCCTCAAACACTGATCCCTTTTCTGAAGAGGTGTTCAGGAGAGAGAAAAAGGAGGGCGAGAAGTTAAAAAATACAATAGGTCTGTTTCTGCATGCAAAGAAATTCTGAATAAAATTCACTTCTAATTCTCCTAGAATGTATCTTCCAGCCTCCTTTTTTATTATTTAAAGGGGGAAATATTCATACATTATCAAATTGATTTCTTTTAGAGTTTAGTACAGTGTTTAAATTCTCTACTGAGTAATACAACAGCACAGGCAACAGGATTCCTTACACATGAGAAATTCCATCATCTTATTAACGCAGTCCTTCAAACCCATAAAGCTGCCAACTACAGTACAAGTCTTCTGATTGAACACCTGCCATCAGGGACAGGATCAAGACCACTGTCTAGGCTACAAAGAAGTGATTACTTTTGGTCATTACCAACAGATCTGTATTAAATTAAATGATGTGGAAGTAAAAGCTTCTGCACTCAGTTACTAATTTGCTAAGCCACTCAGTCTTCAGAGAGACTCAAACTCATACTGAAAGTGAATTAAATACAGTGTAATCGCTAATACTGCGCCATGTCTACCGAGAGATTAAAAAGGCCTAACAGATCAATTCCAGACAGGCAAAATAAACAGCTATAACACCAAAAAGAAAAAAAAAAACCAAAACTTATTCCTTCCAAAAAGTAGTAAGCACTGCCATTTACAAATAGTAGTGTTTATGTTAAAATAGAGAAGGGTACCTAAAAAGAAATAGCCTTGGCATCCAAATCCAAACGGCATGAGTGTAAATCGAAGCAAAACAAGAATTACTACTCCAGAAACGTGCAGGAAGTTTACTTTGTATCAATTACTACTCAAAATGGTGATTAAAAAGAGATATCACAAAACTGAAGTGGGAAAAGGCTAAGAACTGCTATTCTGCATTAATATATGGTGTATTTATGACAGCATTTTCCAATAGACAATACAAGTGTTTTTACACCACTCCAATATTTGTAAAAAGTATATTTCATGTGTACACCTAAAAAAAAAAAAAATCACATTGTTCAATCTGAGGCAAATTAGCCATAATAAAGTCTAAATTTTGCTTATGACAGATGTCAACCGTAAGATGTTAAACAACTATACTAAAAATACAGCTTGCAAGCTGGAGCTGCACATGTTCAGTTTCATAAACATTAAAAAATATCTCAAAATATGATATGTATTTATTTTCTGAAGTCAGTCTTCGTAATTTCTGTCCCTACAGGACAAACAGAAAGAAATTTTCCAGTTAAGACATACGCCTGTTTAAGTTTTAGGGGAAGGAAGGGAAAAGCGTTCTGAATTTTTCAATAGACTTTTTTTCCCTTAGGGCTCGACTGTCACTTAAGCATCACAAGAACAAATTGAAATGTAAAACTGATTTGCTATACACAATGGAATTGGTCACAAAGGGATTTTTTAAAAAAGCCGTTAAACAATAAGATCCATCCTCCATATAGCTCACAGTATCCACACTGGAAGTTTCTCTAGAATTAGAATAAGTTCGCTAAAAATAAGGCTGAAGATACAATTTCAGCACTATGAAACAGATGAGATGGGATTAAGAGGAGAACCCATTTGCGTAAGTACTTTATCCAGCCATTGGAGGGGCCCGTGAAGATGAATTTCTATCCAGCACGGGGTGCTCGTGACATCTTGTCGGTGATATTCAGCTCCCCAGCCCTATAAAAATGAACAAAAGGTTATCTATCAAGTGGGAAATATGCTTGTCTTTCTAAATATTTGTACTAACAAGAAACAGGAAATCGCATTTTAAGACATTTTTCTGAAGGTATCTCCCAACACAGCAACAGTTCTTATCTGAAGGAAGAAAACTGAGGCTGGGAAGGAGGCACAGGGAGGCTGCACCTGGAAATCTGAATCAAGTTCTGCCTTCTACAGACTTGGAGCAGTTGCAGGAGCTCCTCTGAGGAGTACAGCACTGACGCAAGCATGACTCCTAGCTACGGCCACATCTCCCTCATGTTTCTCCTTCCTACTCCCTATCCTTCACTCTCTTAAACTGCGCAGTATTTATCCTAATAGATTAAAAAAAGACATGTTTTGGACAAGATGCAAAACAAACTCTGGAAGGCCCAAGTCTAGACTCCACATTAAATCTCAACTGGAACATCTTGATTAAACAGTGTTAAGATTACTTCTGTGAGAGTAACAGCAAAGGTTTACTTCATAAATTCAAATCATGTCTTTTTTCTATTACTAATCTCTTTGAAGGAGCTGAATTTTTTTCTGCAATGGCATATGCTCCTCTCTAGTCTCTCTCCCTTAGTGGTCTTGTAGTTCACTTTGTAGCTTCAAATTTAGAGCATGAGCTCAAATCTCCTTTAATAGAATTAAAGCAACCACGATGATTAAAGCCCTGTCCAGAATACTTAATACACAGCCAACATTCAATAATTATCTGTGCTTTTCCTTTTTTTGCATCGATTTCCCATTACCTAAACTAACCACTTCCAACATACTCACTGAAAAGCTTTACTACATTTTTACAATGCTAATGTAACTACTGCTCAATACACAAATCCACAATAAATTTAAAATGCCCTCAAAATAATTTGTTTACCTTTACAAAACTCATCCGAATGGTGCACATTTTGGTGAGCTCATATACTGCTTCAAATCCATGGTTGACAGACTGAGCTAAAAGCTGAGCAAACTCCTGATTGTTAAAAATTTTCAGACTGCATCCACTAGGAATCTTGCACACGGTTGTTGGATGAAAGCCATGGTGGTAGTTGCAGTTCCTGCTCTGTACAAATATGCTGCTGTCGCTTAAACACTCGGCATAGACTTCCCCACCAACATAATAGAGATGAACTCCTTGAAATCAAAGATAAAAACATTTCAAATTACTTTTTCTTTCCCAAAAATGGAGTATTTATTACAACTCCCTCTAAATCAGAGACAAAGTTTGCTGTTTGAGAAGCTTTATTTTCCTCATTTCAAAACACAGTAGACTTCACTATCCACCAGCCACTAGGTGTCCTTCTCTCATCAATTACAGAACAGAATGAAAATCTACTTCCACATGTCAACAGTTAAGTTACTTCAAGCTATTTTCCTAGAGAACTTACGTGGATTTTAAAAACTCCAGTTTTATAAAACTGGTAGCTTCTGCCTATGGCTTTTCCGACAAAATTCAAAATGCTTCAGAGGAGGGGTAGTGATAAGCATGAATAAGAAAGTATATCCATACCATGCTCAGATTTGTAACACGTTTTATCAGGCAAAAGAAGAGAAACGTGCAATTAGTTACACAGCTTAAACACTATCAGACTTTACAGACCTTAAAATCAACAGAGCCCCTAGATTTATCATATCTGCCTAGATTCAGGTATTCACATTTGCTATTTCCTCAGTTTATATCCTGAAGCCAATACAATGCTATGCCTACCTGAAAATTAATATAGAAAATCTGCTGATCCATTCAGGACCCAAACAGAGATTCTCACTGCTACTTCAGCTGAGATTCTCATCTTCCTTATGCCAGATCTTCTCCCTTTCCCCCACCCACCACTGTTAGGTGGTTGGGACACAGTTCGGTTAAAGCCTCCCTTGAACACCCTGAGAATCCACTGCAGGCTGCCCTGGGACAACAGAATTGCAGAGCCAGGTTTCCAACAGAGATCAATATATCTCGTGGACTCTAGATTATCTGCAGAATTTTGACACATTTATAGTAGTTTCTAATTAAAAGACTGGTAAGGGACAGAATGGGTCTTTAGGAGATACTACAAGCAACAGCAACTTTCAGAAAAGAAAACCTCAAGACCAACTGTACCGAATTATTTTAGGAGTTAAACAGGTCTCTAGATATGCACTACAGAAATGGGGCCCTCTTCTCAGGACTTAGTTAAAACAAAGGAAACAATCAGAAAAAGAGCATGACATTTTAAGACAATCCAAGCACATTCCATCAGAAAGGAAAACTGCGCATCTGTATGTGCTATCAGCCAAACAGTATGGGAAAACTAGAAGATCTTGCAAAACCTGCTGTCTCCAGGAACCCCTCCCACACACATACACACCCCATGGATTCACTCAGGCAAATGAGTCCTTGCAGTGCTGCATTAGCACTTCAAAGTCCTGTTGCCAACTCATGCAAGATATTTGAACGCACTACAGACAGCAGCATACTACCTTGCAAGAGCAACAAAATAAAAATCTTTGATATACTGTAAAGTGGTCTGAGTAATTTGATATAAGAAGCAGATATAACACAGAATATCACAAGTCCTGCAATATGCTGCCTGGTGCTGAAACACAAAATTCACCAGACAGCCTGCTATTATCCAGAACAAAGAAGTCCTAAGACAGTATAGTTTGAATATTGAAGAGATTGATAAGGAACAGGTAATAAGTGCCAAAGGAAAACGTATTCAATTCCTAAACTAATGACAATCAAATCACACTTAAGTAAATTTTCTACAGATACTAGAGAGGGAAATAATATGCACCATAGATTATTCCTACTATTTTTATCTGAGAAAAACAACTGTTGCCATATACAGAAACTGAAATAAAAACATAGACATAGCTTCTTAATCATGTAAAACACAACTAAGTTTTACCTTTTCCAATGTGTCGTCTAGTGTTCTCAATTGTTGAGTTGCGATTAACATTTGAGAGCAAACCTAAGCAGAATCTGTTTTTATTATTGGAGGGATCTGTAAACCCATCTACTAAGACACTTGTAGAAGATGCATGAAAAGCCTCCCCAACACGATTATTTAATTCATAATACACAATTGAACACCAGTGTTTGGGTTCTTCATAGGCAACAGGTTGAACATCTGAAAATAAGCAGAACGGAAATATCAGTTTACAGAAATTTTAAAATATTAAACTATAAAGCAAGTCTTTAAAAAAATCAAGATAACTAAAAGCTTAGTCAACAGTTACGATGGGCAAGAACAAGTCTGAATAAAGATCTTGATTTCCACTTCATTCATTTTAGCTAGTCCATGGATTTTATAATTATTATCCTATTTTAGGTCTAATGTCAAACTAAAAAACCCTACACAAAAAAATAGATGGCCACGTGATATCAGGCGAAACGATTCTTCTGTCCAGTTTTAAAAAAATTTGCTTTAATTGCTATTTTGGGACTCCATTTTCAGAGTCTTTGTGCATACACAATTCCAACAGTAGGCAAAGGTAGCAGAAAACACTAATTGCGAGAAATGAATAAAGTTCAGCTTTTAAGCCATAACATACACCTGAGGCTTTAAAAGCAAGAGATGCCAATAAGCAAAGCAGGTTTTATTTCTGTTGCAGCCCCGGTTTGCCTTGGATGCTTCCACTGATAAACAAGGTGTACTGCACTATTTGAAGTTACTCATTTCATTTGGACTTAAGCTGTTAGAAGCCAAACCATGTTAATTTGACACCATACTATACAACTTACCTCTGGTAGATATACTCGGCATGATTTGAGGGATCATTGTATTGCTTGTGTCCATAGACTGAGAATTATCCTGCCCCATTTGATCATCAGGGGGCATGTACGCAGGAGGTGGAGTATCAGCTACAAACATGAAAAAATAAGAACAAAACAGAATAAACCTTCACAATTTAGAATATTTAGTTCTACAGTTGTAAACACACCAAATTACTCTTGAACAAGAGATATTAAACCATTTGGACCCATTTTCAAAGTAATCTGAAGACAATCCAGCCAGCTGTCTTCACAGTAACCTCCTTGAACAGTTAGATTTTTTACCTATGGGACTATTAATAAGATCCAACACTTGAGAAAAACAAAGATGTGCATTTTTTTGGCCTTTTTTTTAATACCTGCACTCCTGCAGATGGACAAAATGATTAGTCCCAATTTTTTTTCTCCATACAAACATTAACTTTCTTGCCTGCCCTCTTCTTCAGATTCAAGAAGTAGAAGAAATAACTTTATTTGCTGTAGCATAATCAAGACCTAAATCAGTTTTTGTGCTTCAGCTGAGTTCATCATAAGTGCACGGATCTCTGCACTCTCTCATCCAGCACACTAGCCAGTGGAACCAATACACCATTGTCCCCCAGTTCAGAAATTCCCTCCAGATAGCATTACTGCATCCATCTCAGCAATTACAGCCCTTATCTGAGGGGGGTACTCCACCCAATGGACACTTTTTGCAGCTCTGGGCAGCCAGAAAGAACAAAGATGAAGCTGCTGAGCTGCTGGAAAAACAGATGTTTTAATCTATTAACTTCTTGGCTTTATAAACCACACCAAAAACCAGACAGCCTCAATAAGATTTCTTTTGCTCCTGTCAATTTTTTTTCCCCTATTTTCACCCAAATTGGTTAAGTTTCTACTAAAAATTTGCTCTATTTTTTCCAGTTAAATTCCATGCATAATTGTGTCTATTCAGAGAAAGACATCAACAAACTTCTTGCTGAGCTCTTATATCTGCTTTCCTTTCATTGCAAGATAATTCTTCTAAGTACGTGTTACATTTCAGATTGAAGGTGTGCAAAATAACCCACCACTTTAACATCTGTGACAAAACACTTTTGGAAAAATAAAACCTTAACAATTAACTCTGACCAGTGACGAAAGTAAGAAGAAAACCCTCTAAAATGCAAACAGAAAAGCAATTTACTGCAAGTATCACAAATTCCCAAATTAGTAAGTCACAACAGCATGTGACATTTCGATTTTATTAGGATGACATTTAGGCTGTACTTACCTGGTAGCTGAAATGGGCTGGATGGTCCAGAGCTAGCTGGGGAGCTTGGGTAAGTGCTGCTGGCTGGAGAAGGTGGGTAGGGACTGTTTGGCGAAATGGAAAATGGAGTGCTGTTGGGTTGCTGGAAAGAATCTGGAAATGTGGCATTGTGTGGCATATGTGGTTCATTGTGGCTTAGGTTCCTGAACTGGACTAGTAGACTGTGCTGTGGATTGAATTCGCTATGTCTAGGCACTAACACTGGAGGTAGAACTGAAAAGAAAACCAAGCAAGAAACAGGGAAATTTAGATTAAAAATTGAAATAGAAGAAACACAAATAACGTACTTATGAAAACCTCAAAACTAGCTGGAGTGGAAAGAGGGAGTTCATCTGTCTTGACTTTCATCCATCCTTCCTCCTTTATTTTTTCATATTACCCTTCATATTACTCAGACTTTACTGTCACAAAAATCAGAGCAGAAACACACTCTTCATGCAACCGGAAGCATATCCTTTATATAAAGGGTATCTTTGTTCTTTTTAAAAGAGCAAAAAGATAGTGCAACTGTGGCACATGTTGACTTAGACACGTAAAACTCACGGGAGGTGTACACTATCAAATTAAGAAAAATGGAAATATGCTGTATATGACTATAGTCAAACGATACAGATACACATAACTCTTTTCACTGAAGACAAACAAAATCTATAATACAACATACAATTATTGTTAAGCTGGAGTTGCAACTTTTAAATGCCAGAGTCCTGGAGTCTGGAATTGTAAAGCAGCATCTGAGCACCTCTGGTGGTTGCAGCAGTTACGACCATTCTGAAGAACAACAGAGGCAACTCTTTACTATCCTTTCCAGAGCAACATAATTCAACTCTCCCACTCGTAACAACAATCCTCCTCACCTTCTCCCATGCCAACATGCCTTAACAACAGGCATGCCACCTGACACAAATTTGTTGTGTACCTTGCTCTGAGCGTTAGTCTTCATTCTGTTTGGCTTTGCTCCCTGCTAATGGCAAATCAAACAGGAACACTGTACCCCAGCATGATCATTTTTTTATCTCCTCAATTCATGTCATTCACTGATGAAATATTGAGCCCCTGCAAGAAGGCAACCAATCTCCTTGCAAGGTCTGAGGTCTTCAAACAAGTTCCGCACAAAAACTGAAGCCTTTGGATTACAACTTCTGTGTTTTCTTATAAGTGAGGACTTGGCCACTAACTTTTAAGACTAGCAGGCTTAAGAGAGCTGTGGGAAAAGTGTGATTCACCACAGAGAAAATCAGCTAGTAAAGAATGGAAAAGACAGATCCCCAAAACCCCACCAGGAAGGTCCACTCTGAACATTTCTCTCCCAAAATCCTCTGTACAGCAAATGTAATTTGTTATACAGAACTGGAGGAGGAAGAGGGAGTGAACAAGAGGAGGTTCTTGGACATTTTGTTCAGGTTATAGACAGTCATGTTCAAACATACCTGGGCTCTCCACCCTCTTATAGTGGTATGGATTGATGCAGACTTCCTTCTGTTTAGATCCAAAAGGAAATTCACAAATATCCAATGGCTTCAGCTCATGATGGCTTTGCAGATCAGGCCAACGCCAAACACGACAGTAAATTACGTGGGGAAGGCCTTTTCTGTGAGAAACTTGAAGTCGTCCATCTAAAGAGCGGGGGATGGTTACACACTTGCTGGGCTGTCCAGGACTGCTCAAGGCTTTCTCCAGTTCTTCCATAGCACCCTTTTTCTTTTTCAGCTTTTTGACCAAAGCATCAACAGCTTTTTCTGCCCATTTTTCCTCTTCATCTCCTTGTTTCCAGCCCAACAGACGCTTTACAGCTGGGCTAGTAAAGGAGAACAAACTGGCCATTGACGTCATTTGACACAAGTCTTCAAAAGGTCTATTGGGTTTTGTCTGTTGGGTTTTTTTGCTTATCTGTTTTTTCAAATAAATGTCAGTGTATACCAAAAGCAGTTATTGACACCAATGAACTGTATTATTTCTTGGAGGCTTACAAATGAACATATAGATGTCAATGATTGAAATCTTCACATCAAAAATAGAGATTGATTCATCCAATTTGGTTCTATTAAAAAGATAAGTTAAGAAGTAATTAGTAAATAAGTAAGGAATGCGGTAAAACAAAAAGACATTAGAAGAATGCCTGTTTCAAACCCTTAGGCACTGCACCCAATTGTGTTTCAAAACAGAATCCCAGAAGTACTTGGACCTCACCTCAAAGCTAAATAAAGTAAAACATCGTCATTCTTCCCTTACTGATCAGTGGGTAAAAGGACAGTCAAGGGACCAAACACACAGCACAGTTTCCATTAACAACATTCCTTAAATCCCCAAGTTTGCTTTAGAAGACAGGCTTGAAGAATACGCTTTAAAAATGGTATTATACCACTTCATGGCTCTTTACTGGAAGACTTAAAGTAGCTATGAAGAAACAAGGAAGAGTCAGGGTGGATCCAGTAGTTCCACAGTTGATACCGCACAGAAATACTAAGTTTCAATAAAACCTTCAAACAAACCCTTCCCCAGCCATTCAGAAAGGCGGTCAACCTTTTCAGCTGTGGCTATTTTTATGCTGCACTTCCTTGTATCTTTTAAGAAGAATATTTGAAGCACTGGATATTTTTAGCCTTTGGAAAAAAAATATTGTTTTCTTTTCCCCAGAAAATGAGCAGGGGGGAAGGGATGGCAGAGTAAGGACCAGAAATGTGACCTTTACTACAAACAGCCTCAGAAAGGAGATGGGCAGAACAACACTGCAACTCCAACAGTGCTCCTGGACAGAGATGTTTTCAACCACTCACCAGCTCTAATACAAATCCTCCCCCCTCCAATTTAAGGAGTGAGGATGACAAGAGGAAATGATGTGCTGTGGCAACGAACTGATAAGAACTTGTAAAATCCCTTGTGAATACTAAATAAGCAAGTATAGACAATGAGCAGCTGGCAAAAAGCAAGAGCAGAGCTAAGAGAAAGGATGTCAATAACAAAAGATGCTTCCTTTCTTGCTACAGAAACTGCCAAACAACATTGTCTCTCAACTTTTCAATTAGAACACCTAACTTATCCCGAGACACTAAATCTGCACATAAGAGAAAAAGGTGGGGGAGCAAGATGCAAGTACCTCTGTGCTGGTTCTCTCAGACTGCTACCTTTAATCAAGGTGATCTTTCTTCCTCTCATCTTTTATTAGCTAGAAGTTATCTGATAAGGCTTTTCTAAGTGTCTAGGGATATAGTTAAAAGCTCACTCAGACACATAAACAGATACTTTCCTGTAACAGAACCATGTATTAAGCATCATCAGCCAAAGACACGGCAAACGTCCCTAGACAACGTGCTTATAATGTCCCACATCTCATTGTCCTAGATTTTTCTGCTGGGAAGGAAAGCAGAGAACAAACCCAAGAACACTTAGCTACAATGAACAGCACAAGTTTAAAAATTTATAAAGACCCTTTACAGGTAAAAAATCCGTTTTTTTCACACAGTAGCTTAATCTCACTGGTACTACTTTGATTACTCAGCCTTGTTCCAATAATATGGGAAAAAAAGGGAAAAAGCAAAACAAAAACTGGTTGATGATCTTCTTTTCTAAGCTTCTATAAAGAAATAAAATGGAAAGTAAGATATTCAGAGATCAGATATCTCCCACTGCTTCAGCAAGTACTTAGAAGAGGGTATTGCATAAAAAGGAAAAACACCCCAATTATTCACCACCTATTTCTTCAGAAACAAGGAAACGTTTGCACTTTAAGTATAATTTAGTTCCCTAGAACTATTACACGAGAACCTTTGTGCCTTTCAAAGTAACAGGAAATACATAAAGGGAGATAAACTTGGCCAAGAACACAGACTAAATTTATTCTTTTACTGAGGACAAGCATACTGTTCTAAAAAGTAAAAGCTGCTCAGTCACAATTAACTTACTTTCAAGCCTTGCGTACATTCAATAGCTGTAAAGATACCAGCAGTTGCTCACACCCCTAAAAAAGGAAATGAACCCACCTAGAATGTCAGACCAGCAAGAAGACAATTAAAAAGTTCTATTTTTGTTTCTCAGCTATGCTTTCAAAGAACCTTAAGCATCAAGGCAGAAGACACATGAGGAATTTCTATAGTTGTTGAGCTCAAATGAGATTAAGAAAAACCTCGACCATTGTAACCGTGATCTATTCCATTATAGCTACCTCATCTATATGAAGCAAGTTTACCAATCTCTAATTCTATTCTATGACCCTGTATATTTTTTATTACTATTATTTTGGAGTATTTGTTAGCATTTGAACACAGCAGTAACATGTATCAACTAGGAATGAAATTTTACTGATTGTCTATCATTTCAACATCATTAACCCGCAAGTATACTCATGGAATAAACAATCTAACTAAAAGCAAAGAAACTTGGAACAGTTTGACTAAAACGATGCTTTGCAGTAAACAGTATTTGTAGGGCAAGCATCAAGAGAATTTCAACAAAGACTCTATGAACTATGATTTTAGAAATAGTCTTCTTGGAGTAAGTAACCTCCAAAAACATTAGTCTGGATACGTATCAACAAAAGCAAAATCTAGCAGAACAAGTATTCCAGAAGCATCATAACAGATCTGATCAAAAATGTTTCAACTCCTTCAAAAAAAATTTTTCCACATGCATACTTGTCCTAAAACCAGTGAAAAACGAGACCATTGAAGTTGAAAACTTTAATAGCATTTACTGTGAATTCATTCTGGCCACCCACGAGCTTTTCAAGACTCTTCTGCTGAAGTGCAATTTTACCTGTTCAAGAACAGCAAAGGCAAAAAAGAAACCCTGCAAAAATCTGAGGCCTTGAGAAGTACCAATGACACTGAATTTATCTCGTTACAGGCCTTTTGGAAGTTCATTCTGAAAGGCAAAAACACTGAAGGTTTATGGCCTTTGTTTTTCTTAAGAAACAAGCTAGTATTAAAAAGCTTCATGAATTATTTGTAGACTAAAAATGTTTCCTTCTTTGGAGCTATTTAAGGTCACAAAGCCGCAAGTTCAGGCATTTATAAAGAAACCAAACATTTTCACGTAGAAACTGTCACTCTTGTAAGGTTTTCAAATTTCTGAATGAATGTCATAAAAACATTTACCTGCACTAAATGTAATTTCAGCATCTATGCTTTGAAAGGTTTCTAAGTAACTGTGACACCTGTTAAGAACAGCTTCACGAGATCGCCTATATCTACCATTAGTTTCTTCCAAGGCTTTAGAAGTGTGTGTTGTGAGCTGAGACTGCAGTACAACAGCGCATCGCCATAATATCTGAGGACAGACACAAATGATTCAGAGTCTTATTTTCATTCACAGTGTTGTACAAATTATTCATTTTCATTGCACCTCCAGACGCAGGCAGTAAAAACATACATGGGGTAAAACACTTTCTTAGATTTTCTAAAGAGGCAGAGAACCTACTTACCTTCTTTTATTAAATAACTTTTCAACTAAGCTACAAGAGTACGTCAGCTGAAAAACATATTACGTTTAAGAAAACAGTTTACAAACTGTCTTTAAAAAGCAAGTGTAATACATTGCATGGGGTAGCATGAGGAGGCTTTAAATGGGTTTATATAAAAGGAAGTAATTGCTGTATCAAAATTAGACTTTGGGGCATACATTATATGTTTACAGTTCTTGTTAATGACTACAGAAAATGGGAGGAAACTAGTTGTGTGAACAGGACCATTGTTTGAACCCCTTCTTAATACCTCATTAGCCAGCTAGATATAAACAAAGTTGCTTAACAGAACTTACAAATTACATTTCATTTGTGAAGATGGGAGAAAGACTACTTGTCACCTACCATCACAAACACTACGCAACTCCACTACGGTTTGATTCCTCTCCTGAGCTTTTCTTGGCCTACTACATTTAACTGGCACATCTAGCAGAGTAATTTCATTTGCTATCAAGGAATCTTTGGCTGAGGGCTTGAGTGAGACTCATAGCAAAACAGATCAATACAAAATTACGTACAATGCATTTATTGTAATGAGATGCACTTTTTGTGTAATACTTTCTGCTATTGATTTCAAACTAATTTCCCACCTGGTAAATTGAAATTTAAAGTATCATTAACCAAGCAACCCATGGTTTTCACAACCATAAAATGAAAACGGGTAACAACTAGTACACAGTCCTTATCCTTTCCTCCTGCTAATACTAAGCCTGTATTGCAAATGTACAAGCACTATTCTTTTCCTGCTTAATTTATTTCTTTGCAAATTAAGAAAGCTTCCTGTAGCATCATACCCAATCTGAAATAAGGAACTTCACTGCTCATGATTAGAAGCTGCTTTGAGACACAACTTCTTAATACAAACAAGCCACCACTTATAAATAGCTAGACAATTAGTAGTTCATTAGAGCTGCTGCAGACTTGCAGTTAAAACTGTTTTGCAGTCAGCCCTTGCACCCAACTTTATTGCCCCTTCAGACCTAGAAACACTGAAAATATTTTTACTCTATACACACATTAACACATTACACGTTCCTAGAGAAAGCTCAGAAACTCAATTACAGTGTATTACAGCACATTACACTACATTCATTTACTAATATTTTCTTTAAAACTGCCTAAAGCTATAACTTCACACAATTTCAACAATCTTCATATTAAGGTTCTCCTTTCCTTATAAGCTTCCTAACAGGAATTGTATAGTATTGTGCCTGGCTTTTATTACCACTTTTCCAAGTCTACATCTTACATCATAGCCTAGCACAGGGTCCCAAAAAAACGGCACTATTAGAGCATTTTCTGGAGGACAAATATAGAAGAAACGTTGGCTCCATGGTTTTACCACATACATCAAGGATAAAGTAAATCGTAAAGTTACACAGTGTTTAAAAGAATTTGGGTAATAAACTTGAAGGGCCTACATACTCCCTGCCATTGCCATAGCTCTTCAACAATAAAAGCATCCTTCCCATTAGCCTGTGCAACATCTTACTCAAAAGAACATCTCCAGTGATTTAAGCCATCTTACCCACCGCCCCTCCACTTCCCCTTGAGGGTAAATATGAAAGGAGTTTATTTGAACGATACAAAAAAGAAACTTGGGGTATTTTCATTAGATCTGGGCTTGCATATCCAAACGCATATCCAGCTGACCAAGACCTAAGGTAAATGCTTTTAGACTAGAACGAGATTTCTTTGCTTCAAACATGTCTTGTAGAGAATTATATTTTGACTAGTAATACATGTAAGCAGGAAAGCACTGTCTAGTACCTTCAGAAGTTTTACTAACCATGACTTCTCTTGAAACAAAAAAATGCATTGACAACCTCACACATGACTTTCTCTCACAGTGTTTGTTCATTTCCACATCTGTACATCATCTACTACAGCTCTAAAAAAAAAAGCTGAAGCACATAACTGTCAGCTGAGAAGTATTTAAATAGCATTCTCTTAAACATAATGAGAATCTGAGCCCAAGCACAAGCAGCACATTGTGCATGGGAGAGCTGGTATCATAAAAGCCATGTAGCTCAAATTGCAAGTGATGCTTCTATTTCTTTGTTTGTTTTTTTTTACTTGAAGTCTTCTCAAAAATCACTGTATAGAAAAAATACAAGTGATAATATATGACAATCAAGGTCCTGTCAGGAGAAGTTCACTAAATAGACCTCCACTGCATTTCAAAAATCACCATCACTTCCAACTGATGCCAAGAAAACCTAAGAAAAAGTGTAACCAAACAACAAAGTTTTGATTTGTTCTGCATCTCGGCAAAACTTGAATTCAACTGTGATACAGGGGAGGAGAGAAGGGGGAAAAACCCCAAACTTCCTAAGCTTAAAAAAAGTTAGTATCCATTTCTTAAGGCATCCACTTAGAACACAAAAATCATACACTCACATGACCTTGGTCTCTGCAACTACTGTAATTACTGAGCAATTAGCTTTTGTAGGAGCTACAAATTCTGTCATGGAACCAAAATATCACTCTCCCTTAAGTGTTTTGTCAGAACTGTGTATTTTCTCACACTTCTACTTTAGCTAATTGGCACTTTCCAACGGAAGTATATGCTGAAAAATGCCATCAACACTAGTTAGTACATTTGAAAGTCAGTTCTGAAACTGCCTCCTGTTTTTAAGGTTAAAATCTACTCTAACCACAGCAGATAACTACAAGTTAGCATCCATTTCTTAATTAAAATTACATACAAGAGCATCACTAAACTTCCCTAAAGATGAAACAAAAGCCTATGGCTCCACTGACAGGCTGGCAGACTGAACAGACAGGCAAGTAGGTGGTTAGGAATGACTTGATACTACACTTGGAGGAAACCAAAAAAAAAGGGGAAATCAAGGACATCTTAAACTTCACAAATGCTAGAGTATGTAAAAAAATAACAAGCTGGACAAGGCATTCAAAAAATTTAGATGCTTGTATGCAAGAAGTGCAGTAAAGATTAAGATCGCAAATACTGTCACTAATAATGTGAACTGGCAATAAAAGGAGTAACTCAAAAGCACGGACTCTACAGACTTTCATAGAGCTTTAAAAAGAGGGGAAGAAAAATAAAGATGTACATGTGCGTGTATACACTTCCACTCCAACTGAACTGTATTAAGACTCTGACAAGTTCACAAAAGCTACACGATTTGGAGGGAAGACTCACAATAGTAATTCAGCAAGCTTTTTCCCCCCTTCCACAGAATGAATGAATGGCAAAGTATTCTAAATTTGTCAGTTTGTGACATCCACTGACCCAGAATTCTGAGACACTACCTCATAGTTGGTGGATCAGTAGCAGCGGTTCTGACAAAGATCCTCTGTCAAGGATGACAGTCCTGGCAGGCTCAACCTTGGTGGTAGGTCAGTAGGGATATGGACTTGGCAGGCAGCGTTCCGCACCTTGCCAACCCACACTGGTCAAGCACGATGAAGTGCCAGCCAAACTTTTCTACGTGGTCACAGGAACACAGCAAAAAAAGGCTTCCAGAAAACAGTGCAGGAACTTGTACAGCAGCTAATGATAACTGCAAAAGCATTAGTCTTCAGCTTGCTTTTAATGAGTTATCAGCTTTAGCCATGAAAAACCTAAAGTGTCCTTAGCTCACGTGAGAACAAACCTTTTGACTCCGAGCACAAGCTGTTTGCCTTACCTGTTGCTATGAAAAAAAAATCATCCAAAGATCTTTACAAAAGAAACATTAACACATTAAAACTAATTTCAGCAAATTTATCATAGATATTAGAAGAAACTTTTGTTTTCATCAAGATGAAAAATTTATTTCTTCCTTCCCTGTCAGCTAAAGACTTGCATAGAATTGCCACTGCATTGTTTCTGCAGGTACTTAATTCAGCCAGGAGCAACAAGACATTTTTTAGAGCTTTCTTTAAAGAGCTGTAAAGAAAACGCAGAGGACATTTTTCTGAAAATAAAGCCATATTAATGGAATATTAACTATCACAACATAATCTGCAAAGACCATTTGCGTAAATCCAGAAATACACTATATTTAATAGAGCATGAGCACTCCATCTCGAGAGATAGAATTTCTTCCAGCTCAGGTAGTATTCTGCCACCATGAAAACTCTGCATCAAACACCTTCTCAAGGGGAGAGATTAAAAATCTGACTTCATAATAAGAACTAAGTAGTACAGGGTCCACGGTTATAGTCCATCTAGGTTCCATCAGAGGTTAAAACTCCTAACCTCCCAACTCCTAACCTAACAACAAACACCCGCCACAGCTGTAACCAGCATCATAGCAGCATGTTCTTTTGCTGTGACCTTTTATCATCAATAAAAAAAAAATGCAGAGGAAGCCTCTCTTTCTCCTTTCCCATTTCTCATACCCAACATGACTGTCCATCTTGGGCTTTCACTACAAAACTTTTCTTCAGAAAAAGAATTACTTCCTCAAGTGTAGTTTCTCCACATTTGAAAGGAAAAGAAAGGTCTGACTAAGGCACATACCCCAATCAACACAGGTTTTGTTGGGCTTTGGTTTTGTTTTGCAAAAGTAAGTGCCACCAAGCAGCAATTTCAAGGCCAATTGGAAAAGACTTCCAATATCAGAGCTAACAGCAAACCACTATCAAACGGTAGGGATTAAGACATTAAATCCAACAGTACAGTACATAGACAAGGCACTCTCAAAAGTTACAACATGCTAATTATGAAACATCTTCAATTAAGTTATTTGCTGCTTCTATTAACTTCCACTACCACCAGCTGCCAACTTTTGATGAGCATGAGCACATGACTGCAACAGTGTTATTACATTTTTTTTCTTCCCTTTTCTTCAATCAAATCCTGTGATTCCTCAGTATATCAGGTTATTCTGTGTAGAATTTCCATAACTCAGATACACAACAAACAATGCTCATTTCAGTTTTCCATATTTTAAAGCCATCCATAGAAAGTAAATTACCCAAAATTAATAAAGGTATGAAAACCAGCAAGAGATTTCATCTAACATCATTACCTACAGTCAATCTAATTGCCCGTGACAAGACAAAACTTAGGACACTGATGCAAACTTCACAGTTATTCTTTAAATGTTTTGTTAAAGCAAAGTACCCAAGTCATTCACTAAGTAAAATCACTAAATCCCTAAAGATCCCACTGAAATACTCAACTTATTACTGAACTATTCAATAACACATACAATAACTACTGCTGAATCAGTTCTTCACTACCTCATTTTACTGAGAAACACCTTTACTTAATTAAGAGTCACATCAGAAACTACACAACTGAACAGAGCACAAGATCATTTCATTTCTAGTCTTGTGCTTTTATCCGCAAGACCATAGTTCCTCTAGAAAGCTCACAACTCTCAGAAAACAAAAATTGCCATTCTGAACCTCCTTCCATGGTCCATCTGTTGCCAGGTAGCTGTCGGTAAAGGGTGCAGGCAGAAGAGGCCAAGCTGGACAAGCCTGTGGGTGCCTTAAGGTCACCTCTGCACACATGGGTCTGAAACATACGGTTCACAGAGAAGTTTGGATTGGAAAAGATCTAAAGACCTAGTTCCAACGCCCCTGCCATGGGCAGGGACACCTCCTACCAGACCAGGCTGCTCAAGGCTCCATCCAACCCGGTCTTGGAACCCCTCCAGGGAGGGGGCATCCACAGCTTCTCTGGGAAACCTGGGCCAGGGACTCGCCACCCTCAGTGTGAAGAATTTCTTCCTAACCTCCAATCTAAATCTTCCCCCTTACAACTTAAAGCCATTCCTCTCGTCTATCACTCCTTATCCTTCTAAAAACCCTCTCCCCAGCTTTCCTGAAGCCCCTTTCAGTACTCTCCAGATCCTTCTCTTCCTCAGGCTTGACAACCCCAAGTCTCTCCAGCCTGACCTCACAGCAGAAGTGTTCCAGCCTCGGGTCATCTTCATGGCCTCCCCCAGACCCATTCCAGTCTTACTCTGCCCTGTCGTTCATTCGGTCAGGCCTCGCTCCATTGAAAAGCAGAAATCCTCGTCTTAGAGGGAAAAAAAACCAAAGAAGCAACAAGAAACGAAGAGACGGAGAAAACACTAAATGAAGAAACCGAGAAAACAAGAATCAAAGAGACGGAGAAAACACGAAACAAAAATCCCCTAAAACAAACAAACAAAAAGATAAAAAAGAAATAAACAAAAAAAGGAAACACAAAACAGAAACAAAAAAATAAAAACAAAAAAAAAAAAGACATCCCTAAAACAAACAAAAACAAAACCAAGAAAGAAACGGACCAGAAATAAAAAAAAAAAAAACAAAACCGTAGAAACAAGCCCGCCGAGGCTCGCTCGCCCCCGCAGCCACAGGCTTATCTTTCACGTTATCAGCCCAACGGGGCCACCCCCCCACCCCCCGTCCCCGGCCGGGCCCGCGCGGCCTGGTCCCCTCCGAGTTCCCGAAAGGGGCCCCGTTCCCCCCTCCAGCTCCCCCCCGCAGATCCCCGCCCCGCACACCACCGGGCACGGAGCGACGCGGCCTCCCCCGGTGCCGGTCGGGGCCGCGCCCCGCCCGTCCGCCTCACAAGTTGTTGGAGCCCGCGGAGGGGACGGCCGGCGCCGGCGGGGGCCCGCGCGGGGACCCGGATGTGCGCGGGGGAGGGGCGGGGGGAGCGGGAAGGGAGCGCGCGTGCGCGGGGGCGCCCGGCAGGAAGGGCCCGGGGGAGGGTGGGGGGGGGGGCAGAAATGGATCGTGTGGAACCAGGGAACGGTGTGTAACCGTAAAGGCCAGCCGGTTCCAACCCCCCCTGCCGTGGGGAGGGACACCTCCCACGGGATCAGGCTGCTCCAAGCCCATCCAGCCTGGCCCTGAACGCCTCCAAGGATGGAGCAGCCACCACTTCCCTGCACAATGAGTGCCAGGGCCTCCCATCTTCCTGATGTCTAATCTAAATCTTCCCCCTTCCAATTTAAAGCTATTCCCCCTCATCCTATCACTCCGTGCCCTTGTGATCTCCCCAGCTTTCCTCTACACCCTCTTTAGGTACTGGAAGGCTGCACTCAAATGGAATCCTAGAATAGTTTGGGTTGGAAGGTGCCTTAAAGATCATCCAGTTCCACCCCCTCCAGTCCCACTGGATCAGGGGCTCCAAGCCCCATCCAACCTGGCCTTGAACCCCTCCAGGGATGGGGCAGCCACCACTTCCCTGGGCAACCTGGGCCAGGGTCTCACTGCTCTCACAGTGAAGAAACTGAATTCATGGTGAATCAAGTGTTTTGAGTTGGAAGGAAACATAAAGCCCATCCAGTTCCAAACCTCTGCCATGGGCCTGGGCACCTCCCGCTGCACATGGTTTAGTAGGCACGGTGGTGTTTGTTGGGCTGACTGCATGATCTTAGAGGTGTTTTCCAAGCTTAATGATTCCATGATAGTATAATCCGATTCCTCAAAGCCCCATCCAACCTGGTCTTGAACACCTCCAGGGATGGAGCAGCCATGGTTTCTCTAGGCAACCTGGGCCAGGGCTTCCCCACCCTAACAGGAAGATTATTTCTTCCTAAGATCTCATAGAAATCTCACTTAAAACCATCCCCCCTCATACTCTCCCTGCACTCCCTGATGAAAAACCCCCGTCTTCAGCTTTCCTTTTAATACTGGAAAGCTGCTATAATGTCTCCCCAGAGCATTCTTTTCTCCAGGCTGAACAACCCCAGCTTGACAGGTGAATAAAAAATGATTCCTCAAACTCAGTGAGGTCCTATGAGATCCGCCTCATGAGGAATTGGAGTACTCTGTGGCCTTCCGAGGGCCCTGATGGGCGAAGGTACACTGCGGGGGCTGAGATCCCTCCTGCCTGGTGCCATGGGTCACCTTCCCTGCAGCTGACACCAGCCCACAGCCCTTGTGCTTGAGGATGGTTGGGTTTTATCTGTGATGCTGAGGTCCTTATGTTGGCTACGTCTCACAGTAACTTAGTAAAACCACATGGTAAAGCTTCAAGAAATGTGTCAGTTGTGTTACGGATGAGTCGAAAGGACTGTATAGGTGAGGGGTTTCACACTGTATATTACGCCTGTGTGGGTCAAACTCCTTTTCTCACAGATCTCCTCATCACATGACATGGAAGTGACCTCTGTGTTCCTCAATGCTGTTTGTGAACAGCACAGAAGAAAGTTTCAGAGAGGTACCAGCCCAAAACAACCTCCAATGTGCCACAGCACCCAACCTCAATTAAGTATACTGCAGTCATTAATTATTTCTTGACAATTTTAACTAAGCAAATTGATTGCTAGAAAGGTAAATTAAAGAAGAATTCATTTCCACACCATGGCTTCATGTCTGAATGTTTTCGTTCTTTTTTAAACTGCCTTCAGTACACAAGTGACTTTTGGAACTCCAAACACCTAATTTTCCACTAGATCTGAAGAACACACTTCCATCAAAATCAATAATAAAAATTACTCGTCCATTCAAAGGCCTCTCATTGTAGGAGCTGACAGGCAAAGTCCTGTTTCCCTTACAAGAGATGAGATATCTTAGAGCAACGCATAGAAGTTTTGGGAAAACTAGTTTGGTCCATGACAGAAATACCTACAGAAGAGTTTCTTCCTCTGGAAAAGAAAAAACTATATCAGAACAGATATACAAGGCAAAACCATTATTTGTATTTAAATTTATCCTGATTGCAGGACACATGTAACTACAGCATCTTGCAGCATTTAAAAATCTAGCATTTCAGTTGCAGCTGGGATACCAACTGAACCTTGCTATCAAACAAATTCCTTTTGGAAAAAAATATTAGAAATGAGCAAATGTAGTGAGAAGTGATTTTATATATACGTGTGTGTGTATATATATATATACACACAAATACATATGTAATTGAGCTAAAAAAAACCTACATGAAGCCCCATGTTTTGCTTATGTAAATTAAAGGTAAATCATCTACAAAAAAAAAAAAGGAAAAAAAAAGCAAGGTAAAGTTTGTAGAAACACGAAAATATTCAAACTGGTTTCGATTTCAAGTATATTTGACCTTTGAAGACATTTTTTTTCTGATACAAAACTACATGGTGTTTGACTTTTTTTATGTAAACAGAAGTTTTTTAGCACATGTACTCTGATCAGATTTATTTAGAGGTCAATTAATATCCCAACAGGATATCTCTACTAAAGTTCAGCAGTGAGGGAATAAGGCTTTGGTGTACTTTAGTCACAAAACAGGGCTAGTCTTTGGGGACTCCTCTGTATCTCTGCACCAGCAATTGTTCTGCTTTGGCCAGGCAGTCCAAAATATGGGACAAAAAAAACCCCTGTTGGTCTTTTTCCAAATCTTTTGTGTAACTTAATTAATAAACCAAGTCAAAAACAACAAATTGGCAGCAGGCATTTGAGGTGTTGTTCATGTGCCAGCCATCATGTGTCTGCAAAACAAAATGTTCTGTTATTGAGAAGTTACAAAAAAGTTGTATGTTGTCAGATGAAGCTGTGGTGCAGAGTTCCAATGGGCTTCCTGCTGCAGAGGTTTGACAATTCCAGTGATGCGGAAAGCTGAAGGTGTGCATGCAAGTATATTGGAGAAGAGAAGGAAAACTAAGTTTTCCAAAAGTAAATTTTCAAAAATGTTCTCAATTAAAAACCACAGGCAAGACTAGCATTACTGCTTCACTTCTCAGAAAGCAGTGAATCTTAAGCACAATATTACAGACTGTAATAATGAATACGATTGACTAGCTGAAAAATAGTTTTCCTCATTTTTGCCATTTTGTCCCAGACTAATGTTGAATGGACAACCCCCAAATGTTTAAAGTCAATGAGACAGAGTAAAGGACAAAGTGAATTACATTCACTATCTCGTGGTTCAAGTCTGTTTACCCTCAAGGTCACAATAAAATCACCACCACTTTCAGCACTGTCGACTTCATATGTGGTTGCCATCACATAAATCTCCAGTGAATGCTTCAGCACATCCATTCTAATAACATATTAAGTTCCACAAAACACTTGCAACAAGGAGACTCCAGGCACCCTGAACACAGTTCCCAGCAAACACGTGATTTCATTAATTCACTAATTTCACAATTCATGGAACCTTCAGTCTTTTAGTATTGGCAAACCTCGATTTTCCAACACAAAGACATGCAGCTGTGATAATCCAAGGAAAAAAGACTAGCTAACGTTCTACTTACCTGAATATTTTAATCATTAATTACATTCAGATTCTGCAGGGACAACTGCATGTGTTTATACATTTGGTCCTGCCTTGTAAAGTCAACTAAAGTACAAGTACCTGTCTCACATTCCTTTGTGCACAGTCTAATGGCAATGAAGACTGAGAACTGCTTTCTCATAAACCTACATTATTGTATGTGTTTGTATTGGAGCGAGCAATAACCTTACAGTCTGATCAAAGTACAAAGCAATCAACAGAAAAACTACCACCAGTTTCCATCAGAAGCAACCATGAAATTCAACAAGTATCATAATTAGATTATTTTGATTTTTCTTTCTAGATTTTGAATATGATCCCTATATTTCTCCACAAGATTTTTGTTTGTTTAGAAATGAATAGTTTGAAAATCAAATAGATTGTTTGAATTATAAGGAAATAGTCTGGAAAAAAGAGTTGCTTTATTATGAAATTTTGTCCTTCCTGTGACTTCTAAAATGACAGCATTGTTCAACTTAATTCCCTATCAACTTTTTGAATTGCTGGGGGAAATTTAAAAGAAAATAAAACAATAAGAAAGCAGCTTCCGTGTCTCTACCCCTATTAAATATTTGCAAAGGCATTATTTTTAACCGTATTAAAAAATTCTCATAGTGTAGAAGATGGCTTGGATATTGAAACCAAATCTACCTTAAAAACAGTATTGAGGGCAATGGATAGGATAGCCTAAGAAAGTTCCACTCTCACAGCTGTCAGCTGAGAAGAAATGGGGGAAGGGGGAAACGCTGAGAAAGGATTTTTTTTTTTTTTTTTTTTTGGCAGTGAAGAGAGGAACATGCCATCCCTGTTTGAAAAGTTTCAGGGTGGGAAAGGCTAAGGAGGGGCTAACATACTATACATACCTTTATGTATATTTTTGAGGCAGAAAAACAGTGTTATGTTTGAGCAGAGTTCAGCAAGTGGAAAGGGAGGTGGCATTTGCTCTGGGCATTTGGTCCTCTTAAATAACCCTGCAGTTTAGAGCACGCTGAGAACAAGCGCAGTGGGTGGAAAGTGGCTCCCTCGCAACAAGAAGGCAATACAAACGTGTGTGCATCACATCGTGTATGTATGTAAGAAAATGAAAAAGAAAATTGTTTAGTGTCTGGAGGAAATACATTAAAAGTGTTTTATCTACAAGGCCCTTGGTGGTGTGCACTTCTGTGAAGTTGCACTCCCTGGCTTACAGAATTTGAATCCTAGGAGAATAACTTATGAACCCTGTTATTGTTAGAGCCACACTTCTGGGTGCCTTGCATGACTCAACTCTCACAGCAGTACAAAGAAAGGGAGAGAATTAGTCTTGTTTCCTGAAGGTACAGATATAACACATGAACATGAAGTTGTAGAGCAGGGGAGGGAAAGGCAAGCCAAAGGTGTAATTCCGAGCAAGTTGCAAGTTTAAAGCTGCAAACTTTCCTTCCTAGGCTGCAACAAAGATGAGATCAGACACGTAACTGAATACTGGTACGTCTATGAAGAAGTTCGAAACAAGGACATTCTGTAAAGGTTGTGTAAGTTCAGTTCAACCGTGTCTTTTCTCACTCCACAGAATAAGAATGTGAGTGTATTGGGGATGGGACGTCCAGTTTCACAGATTAAGGGTCAACTAAGCGTGCAAAACTGAACGCACAGTTCAAGAAATGAATGTCTAAAAAACATACAAAAAAAGGCAAAATTCTACGATGGAGAAAAAAACCCCAAACACTGCAGCAAGAGTAAGATGTATCAGAAATAGTGAATAAGATAACCCTTTGCCTGAGAACCATCACAAAGCCACGTGAGTGTGCATCCTCTTCCACTGACACCTGTGGATAGAGTCTGGTCAGGGCAGTGTACTGCTAAATCAGATCTGCTTCTTAGACCAGGGAGTAGAAACCTTCCCAGAGGAATGGAAAAAATGTCCCAGCTGATTAAGACAACATACTGCTCTTATGGAGAAAATGATAAAGAAAAGAATTTTAAATGGCATGGTTGCTTTGAGCATTCCTGCAGTGCTGCTGTTTCCCTAGACCATCACCCAGGTTGCCCTCACAAGTGTATCAGCAGTACAGAAACGTGTAGTACTCTCATTCTTCTAAATCAGTGATTTTCAACTATTTCCAGAATATAAACTCACACTATAAGAGCACTTTCTGGAGTCTGAGACCCACTGCTAAGCTCAGAAGAGAGATAGCCCCTGCCTCCTAAAAACTGTCTTCAAGAACCAGATTAAATACCTGTGGATGGCAGAAAATCTGGACCACAGGACTGGGACAGAAAAGGTAGTACAGAAAGCAAACGAATCTAATATCACCATTGACGTCTTTCCACCTTCCATAACCACGTGGTCACTATGAGCTTTTTTCTTGGATGAAAACTCGACTCAAAATTAGCCATGAAAAAAATTGTGTCCTATTTTCTGAAAGATATACTGCCTTCCTTCCCACTTGTCTTTATGTCCTGCACAGTTAGCCAAGCATGGAGCCTCCTGGGTCCATTTTTCAAGGTTATTGCCTGCATAGTCCCACTTTTTTCCTAGGGCTTTTCACTCCCCAGCCTGAGTGCTGCCTTCTGAGCATGGTCCCCTTAGGAAGAGACTGTCGTTTGGGTGGGCTGCATTCTTGCTATGGGACAGTGAGGAGAGCTAACACGCAGCCTCACACTCAACATAATCCTCTGCTGGCAGAGTCATGAGCTAGAATTCCATTTCTTGTAGCAATAGCTGGGACCAGCATCCACAATAACTGTGCGCTGAAAACTTGTATTTGTGGCTCCATGGCCAAAACCACAGGAAAACTATTTTTAGCACAACAGAGCTCTAAATAGTGGAAGCACTGAAAATTTAGCTCACATCATGGGCCAAATTCTTCTCCTGGTTACACCCACTCTATGGAGCAGCTTGAAAGTAATAAACAGAAACACTCTGAAACAGATATTAAAAAAAAAAAAACAACCAAAAACAATCAACCAAAAAAAAAAAAACCAAGGAAACTTTTGCTTAGGAGTAAACCCAGTATTTTAAACTTAAAATGAAGAAATCCTGCAGCATTTCTTCTGGAAATAAATAAAAGGAAAAAGGAACAGCTGGAAATAGAAGCAATTTGTAACAATAATGGAACCTATTACGATAAAGGTAATTCACTCCTCTATACGTGTGTGAACAATACCTGTAACTAAAATCTCTCTCCATTCATTATGCAGATCCTTTTGGCTTAGACCAGTGAAAAGGACACTGAGTTTATCTCTATCTTGAGAGAAGACGCGGCAGATGAGTGTAGCCTGTGAGTAACAAATCAGGGTTTAATAGCTAGACCTACACTTAATTACACACAAGCCAACTTTCTAACAGCAGTTTTATCACCTCTGGATTTCACAACACAAAACCATTAGTGATGGCAATGCTAATGCTTTCTCAGGTAGGAGCCAACAGGACCTGACTTTCTCCTTCTGGGTGTATTTCTGCAAGAGTCCCAAAGCTACAGGACACTGGGGCCTTTACAACCTGTATTTAAATTTTGTGGCACACTTGGGGACACAACTTTTTTCCCCACCCTCATCACCAAATAGTTGGGTTTAATAATTTCCTCTACAGAATCAAGATCTGCATGTGCAAGCATAATAATGGTTATTATAGGATTAAAGTGCATTTGGGCATAGTCTAGTGCAGGTTTTGGACAACACATTGCGGGCTATTTGCTTCTCTTCGCAAAATTGCCACAGAAATTTTATTTTCCTTTTTTTCTTTTGTTAGAAAAACAGGGAAATGGATTATTTTCTAAAGCAAAATTTAAAACTTTTTGGAGAAGCCAGTGGGATAAGTTTCACAAAATAGTTTTTCTTATCATAATAAGAAAAAAATGTTATTTTTTTCATTCATTATTTTATCATTGGTGAGGTTTCTTCACTCTTTAAGCATTGCCCTATGACATATATTTCAAAAGGAAATATAGGAAGGAAAATCAAAAGGCAAACAATGTGTTTTGGCCAATCTGAAATAAATTAGGATTACTGCTATTGTCTCAACACCTTCATATTTCAGACAGTAAAGGAATTATAGAAGGTTCATAAACTTCTTTGCACCAGCTGCTTAGATGGGCCCCATGTAAGGCACTGTCACGAAATTAGTTCACAACCCTAATTACAATTCACCACATCTTGGGAATGACATTTAGGATTCTCAAGGCGCTTTCAGATAATTTTTAGACTCTGCGTAGAAGCCCAGCTGTCACGAAGGAGGTTTTATTTTGTAACAGATTTTATCCTTTGGAATGTTATGTTTGGATTGAGCTGAAGATACGGAAAAATACATGCAAGGCAGTTTGCTTACCCTACTGAAATATAACTCCTAACACAAACCTGAAACTTTTTGTCCTTTAATGTTCATATTCCAGCCTGTGCTTGCCTATAGCTATTTAGATTTAGAAGGTGGGGTAGGGAAAAAAAAACCCTTCCCTTTACTGCATTGTTCTGACTCCATTAGGCTAGTCAGAGAGAACTCCTCTCTCTGTCCAGTAATTAAATAAATATTTAACATTGCAGGATTTAATTGGAATCCCAAAAGTTAACAATAGCCTCTGCTATCGGTGTCGCTATCTCAGGGGTTCTGTTTTCACAGGCGTATATTTAGATCTCAGCCACATTCGCCCACTTGCAT
The DNA here is from genome assembly GCA_033459285.1 of Clamator glandarius. Lineage (NCBI taxonomy): Eukaryota > Metazoa > Chordata > Aves > Cuculiformes > Cuculidae > Clamator > Clamator glandarius. The sequence goes on along the minus strand of JAUNZM010000251.1, from coordinate 1,744,237 downwards.
TACGAATAGTACAAACCCCCACCACCCCCCTTAAAAATGAAAAGAAAACAAACGAGCAGCTCAGTAAAATCTGGAAACTTTCATGAAGTGACGCCATCACCGCGAATCTCCTTCCCCTGCTGCAAAACGTACTTGAAAGTTTAACAAACTCAGTGTCAGGCAGGCTCTTACACAAAAAGAGAGAGCAATAACAATGAATACAGCTTTACCTTCCAGAAAATTACTGCAGCTCCATGTTCTGACCCTTTATTTTTTCACTAGCTGCCTTCCAAGTGATTTCTATTTCTCTCGCTCATGCTGGCGGCGGGGCGGCTGGGGAGGAGCCCAGTGGAGGGTCCCCAGCCTGCTGGGAGCAGGGATGGGATCGGGTAACACACCCGGCAGCACACCCAGCCTGACTGCAGAGAATCCAAATTCCCACTTTAGAAACTTTCTGCAATACTTGTGTGTCAAGTCTATTTTTGCTTCCTTCCTTCATCCCGTAATAATGCTCTTCGCTCCGATGCAACGCAGCCATCTTTTGTGCCGTGCCTTTCGTACAATCTGTACATCAAAAGCCCTTTGCCGATATAAATCCTGGCTTTGCCAGAACTGGCTGATGCCTTTGGGTGAAGAATTTATCTAGTTTGCCAAATGGGAGCAATTACAAACAGTGTATTGACTCTTTGCTTTAAGTTTGTCAGCACAGAAAGAATACTCTCAATCTGAATACGTTTAATAGATATAAGTGCGTATATAGATATATAAGGCGCATAAATAGATATATATACTCACATAAATATATATGTGCACATTTAAGGCATTCAGATGGTATGCCTATGCACACACATATGTGCACACCTTAAAATAGGCCAGTTTAATTAGGATAAAGGCACTTTTCATGTAAAAATACATGTGCTAAGGGGCATGGTTGAGTGTTTGATAGGAACGGTTGGACTCGATGATCCGGTGGGTCTCTTCCAACCTGGTTATTCTATGATTCTGTGATAAAGGATGAATGACCATAATACCAGGCCTTCTACATTTGCATTTTACCACTCTGTGTGTGTATACAAAGATAGCAAAGTCAGAGAGTAACAGTTATAAATGAGAGTGTAAGTCTGCAAAAGGTGAATCATTCTCTGAATCTACTGATCTAAACAAAATAAAAGCTAATTAGTCTTGCTGACAGCAGAGCTCAGCAAAAGTCCAGTTAATCAGAACAGTCTGACAGCTGCACACTTTAGAGACACTTCAAACACAAACTGAAAATCATGCAATTGGGTATTTGCAGAATCGAAGTATCTCTTACTAAAATAATGAGATTATTATGATTATGTCTAACCATTATCCACTGGTCTTCATGAAGATGACTGGGGTTGTGTCTAAATGATGAGCTCAACCCTCTCAAGCCCTAGTAGTTTGTGAGAAACCTTGTGTCTCCTCCTCACACTGCAAGCTTGAGTTCCCTTCCAGAGCTCCAATTATCTGGCAAGATTTGAGCCACCAGTAGAAAGGAAGGTTCAGACACCCCCCTGTGATGCGTACAGTGGGGAAGGATGAGCGCAGCCTGTCAAAGGAAAGTCAGGCTGCAGATCACTACTGGATTTCTTTGAAGGATTCAGTCAGCAGTGAGGAAGATAATATTCTTCTTGATATATTTTACCTGGACTTTTAAAAGGTTCTTGGCAATGTCTCCCACCTTTCTCCGGGAAGCTAATCTCTCAGGTGAAAGAGGTAATGGTCTCCTAAGAGATATAACTACTCAGAAGAAAGGCAGCAAACAGTGGCAATATGCAATTACTTTTCCCAGCAGAGAGAAGTGGAATTTCACAGGCAAGCGTGTGCACATTGGTGCGGCTCATATTGCTGAGTGTGCTGGAGAAGGCAGTAAGACAATCTGTGGACAACAAAGCCATCTAGGAAAGTGAAGATGAGGCTTAAGTGTGAAGCACTGAAGAAATTTGCCATACAGTGTGGGAAATAAAAGGTAGATAAAATTTGCTGTAAATATAAATGTAAAGTTGCACATGTAAGAGTGAAATCATATCCAAGATAATGTGCTCTAACACATTATTTCTCAGGAATAAGATTTTATAGTTGTTCAATGCAGGTGTTGAATTCATCTTTTTTTATCACCAAGGAGTGCACTGAATGCCAGTAACTGCTAAAAAAGGGATGGCAAACAAAGCAAAGACGACAGTTCTGACACTGTGAATTCTTGGTGCACCTGCCTCTCCAGGTTCCATGCAGGAGGCTGGTTCTCCAGCTCTAAAAGAAATGCTACATCTGGCTGAGATGCAAACAAGGACAAAAAGAGTGATCTGAAGCATCAAACAGGCCCCATGCAAGGAATGTCTAAATAGTCCCTTCCATGAGGGAAAGAAACAGCTGAGAAGGGATATTACAGGCAAAAAGTCCAAGTGAAACAGGGACAGTTCAAGAAGATCTGTAATCCAGTACTGGAGGAGGTGTGAGGAACTTAGGTGCAGGCTTTTGAGAAGAAAAAGTTGGTTCTTGACATGAAGTGTAATAAGGGATTCAAACCTCTGCTACTGAGGGTACTGGAAGTTTACAGGAGTTCAAAAACCAAAACTGGTGACAGAGCAAATGCACAAAAGAAAAAACTCATTAAAAGGCACTAAATATAAAACACTGACCTGTCTCCGGAAGTCCCTTGGTTGCAAATTGCTGGGCGAGTGCTCTGTGCCATGACTCTTTGCCTCGTACTTAACATTCTTCCTCCGGGCATCCTCTGTTGCTGGTTGTCGGACAGGACACTGAGCTGGACAGACTTGTGATCCCACCCAGCAGGGTCACACTCATCTTCTTCACATGCTGTTAGGAGAACAGCGTTTCATCCCGAAGCTCATGTCTCACTGCAGTCGTATTTTTATCGCCTAAAATACCGCAAATTCTGGTTTTTTCACAAATTTTTATCATAAATTGTGTGGTAACTCCAGTTCTAACTCTCCATCATTACACAAATACATACTTATAAATTACACATATAAATGCTTCTATTAAGAAGAATGAAACTCTTCTGCTCAAAAATTGTGAAATCTTTTTTTGCTCTAGCACCTTGGCTTTCTCAATATGTTCAGGAGAAAAGCTTCCAAAAAGGCAGTAATGAGTTTACGCTATATAACTCAAAAATGCATTAATTACTCTAATCTACATTATGAAACTATTACTAAGAACTCCACATTAAAGGCAATTTAAATAGAAGCTTCAACTTAGTGAAAGTTCAGTGTGGCAGAGCACAGCTCTACAGAGCCTGGTGCAGGCACTGGCTGAACTGACCATATAATATCTTTTCATCCATATTTTTATATCATTTTGTACAACAAAGAATTATATGTTTTGAAAGGTGCATCTGGTCTCTTCTAGTAATGCCAGGGCCATGCAATAATGGGAAACTTACATTCATGCTGAACAGGAAAAAAACTGCCTTTTTTACATTTTATGTGCAGGGAAAAGGGTAGCAGGGAGGAGGTCCAGTTGTCCTTTCAAAAATTCTGTTTTGATAGAAAAAATTGCCTTTCGAAACAGTGATGCACATGGGGAATGTCTAATGGAAAAGCTATTTCCAAAAGTTGAATTTTTGACACTGATGAGATGGGATTGCAGTGAACTTTTCCATTTGCCCATTATCCTCTTTGTCTAAATTTGGAGTAAAATACACTGCGTTTCACCAGGTGTTTTCACAAATTTCTGTGTGAGTGGGACTGATTTAGGCCAGAGTTTCTTTAGTCCAGCTTAAAAAGATGGCAAAATAATAAATATTCAATTACACTTTCTAAGAGAAAGGCATTTTCATTCCTATTACAAATACAAAGAAAAGTTAAGCTCAGCTAGAAAATGCCACATGTCCAAAATCAGTGGCAATTTCAGAGGTGAAATTTTCAATTCAACCTCAATTTTGGATTTCAAAGTCTAACCTGATACAGAGGATCGTGGGTGTAAAAACATAGAGCAATTGTACTTGCACTGCAGTTCCCACTGGCCCCTGAATCCTGACGTTTGGGTATTTCGTGGAATAAGGAGGAGTTTTCATGCCAGATTACCACGGATGTGCTTCTGAGAAAGCCACACAATTCAACTTGAAATAAGCTCTTTCCTGCCTTTCTTGTGCATAACTCATCACACCCAGATTTTAATATTTGTATTCTTGTTTCAAACCTACTCTGCCAATTTATTATATAAGCAACACTTTGATCTTCATTCTGTCAATCAGATTTCTTCAAAAAACTCCAATTTTGGTGCTAGTTTTTCTTAGTGGGATAGTTGGAACCGCTGATAGAAGGCTATAAAACTCAGTTTTAGGAAAACACCTGCATGAGATACATATAAGCATGAGAATAAGCTCTTGTCTATTCAGCACACCATTTATGGCTACGCTTTACTTTACGTGCACACTTAAATTCAATTAACTTCATTTTAATCATGGGCTTAAGTGCTCTGCCCTCTCAGCATATTAAGGCCATTGGCATTTCATTTAGCTGGCTGAGCTTGTTTTTAAGTAAATCTCATACTCTCAAGTACAAACTGACAAACATGCAAATAAGAGTTACCTTTTTGCCTAAAGACAGAAAATGATAAACCAAGGAGCTTTCCAGTCTATGAGGGGAAACACCTAAGCATGGAGTAGGTTTTCATTTCCCTGATACTATCATATTAATTGTCTGGTAGTGAAACGCTGCCTTGCAAGAAGAGATTGGGCCACCTTTGATCTCCTTCCATACATGAGCAAGGACAAACATAAGTCTTGTTTCCCACTGACATGAAGAACGTTTGTTTGCTTGTTTGCTAGACAAAAGCAATGTCTTTGAGACATTGGGGGCCATAGCTTAATTTGATATAAATTGGCACGTCTCTCTCATTCCAGGCGAATTACACTAATTTTACACCTCAGAGTACATCTCAGAGACGTTCCACGTCATGTATAAACTTGAATAGAGAGATTCTGTATCATGAGGTGAGATCATAATATGCAAGTGTTTCACAGACATAAAACTATGAGGTCTGGGAACGCTTGACGGTAGCTAGTAAATAGAGTATAGGCTGGTCATTGAGTGGGACCAATAGTTTATACAAAGAATAAACCAGTTGGTAGGCAGAGCCAAAAAGCAGTTTTCTTTAGCATGGTACTCCTAATTAGCAGCTTCCCCCCACTGAAGCAGTAAAATGCAAAATTAGGGTTTTATTAAGTCTTATGTGGCTCAAAAAAACCCTTTCAAACACCATTAACATTTGATCCATTCAGCAGAGAATTGGCCGTTTAGAAAAAAGTAAAAGAATAACTGAAAAAATTAAACCAGCTCACAACACTGGCGAGAAAATTGATACAAATTGAGAACTGATATAAAATAATGACAATTTTTACCACAATTCAATTTTAAAGGGAATAGATTGTGTTACGTTGTCATAGTTACTTCAATTAATGTAAAAGAAAAGATTTTCAGAATTTTCTAACACTGTTAGCGTTTACAGAACAGCACATTTTCCCTCTTGAAGGACACTGTTTGCTGGAGGTAACCAAGATGAATGATAATGAAGCAGATTATGAGAAACTTGCAGTGACCACTCGGGGTTTTCTCTCAAATCGCAACATATTGGTACCAAAGCGAGTGGCTCCATCAGGTATGGACAACAAAAATGCTGAGTAGCATGGCTTTCCCAGGTCCTACCCTTCACCTGACTGACAAATATATTTTTCTAACTTGAAGAAATATGAGGTTTGCTTTGCAGAGGTCTTTTTGTGGCTGATTTCTTCCCCCACCTACCTTTTGTCCTTTCCATCTACTTCTGCAGGCTTTGCACTGAGTAGTGTGTGATGCCATAATGTGAGCCCTGAATATATTATTTAGTCCTTTCTTCTAAAAGGGGAAAAAAAACGTCTGGAGGCAGAATGATTTCAGGCTGTTCAGATTCCTGACACAGAAAACCCTGTGGTTAGTCTAAGATAATCCTGTTATTTCCACCAGTTTTACAACACTATAACCATCGCTTCCCATCGGGTGGTTATGAAGCTACACCCATGCGAAGGGAGAACAAAGTCAAATCATCCCAGCTTCTGAGTGCAGAAAGGCTTTTGGACCTCCATAAAAGTTCACTTCCTCGTTGCAAATGACAATAATTCAGGACAGCTCTTCATAGGTTCTGTGCGTTTAAACATCAAATAAGATGCAAGGCTTCAGAAGGGCTTTCAATCTGTGCTGCAAATCAGAGGGGGAAAAATATAAAGCAGTAAGAGTTAATAGCTTCTTTGGAACAAATTATCATTTATAGCCAGCTCACCATTAACGTGTACCTGAGCAAGCACTCTAAGTTCATAAAGTTCAGTGAATTCAGTAAAATCTAAATGAATTATTGTGTATTAAAGGCCAAGTCTTACGAGGTTTTTATGCAGGCAAAACCCTTGCAGCTTCCTTTCTGAATAGGGCCTGATTAACGACAGCAGAATTCAGCTCTATGTTAATGCACCATTTAGCGCCCCACTTTTCCACACTGCAATGCTACATCCGTGCCCATTTTATGTTCTCAGTTAAATCAGAAGCAAAAAAAGAATAGATTAAAATGGTGCACTCCAAGTACCTCTCACACAGTCTTGCTCTTAAGCTGAATGGCCCTTTTTGTAACTGAAAGGGCCAGAAACAGCCTCCTTCCCCAACTTGTTTAAATCCGGCTTTTAAAATTCTTTATGGTAGCAGAGAAGGGAAAAAAACCCAAACCAAACATAGTCTATATTGACGCTCTGCTTGCAGATTGTCCCCCCTTGCAAGGGGCACAATGTGCTCCCCTGGCCAATGCTTGGTTGCGCGAGAATCATCCTTTTTTATCACTTTCAGTTATTGTTCCCTTCCCTCGCCACAAATATTTCCCACAGTGCCACAGTTTTCTCTTGGCCTCCTTACTCATCCAAGCTAATAGTTAGGGGCACACTGGGCATTTTGTTATGGCTTTTTTTATGTTCTGGTAGGCATGAAAACACACAGTAGGGATTCCATTATGTTTTAGTGCTTGTGTTGAAGGGTGAAATAACTTCACAGCCTGTCAGAGGAGTGATGCATCATGAATAGTTCCTTCTTTATTCTACATATTTTTATTTAAACATTCTTAACCATGTTTTGTAACAAGCTGCTTTCACTGTACTAGACTGTCTGGAGGAGGTGGATCTGTTTTAACTTTCAAATGACTGTGAAAGATTGGAGAGAAGCAACAAACATCATCATCTCTGTATTAAGTAATCAACATTTTTTCCAGAGATCTGAGGCTGGAGAGCCAAATGTTAGCAAAAAGTTTTTACTTTTCTTCAATGTTTTGCTGCCCTTGTTTTCAAAATTTTGCATTTGCTTTCACCTGGGTATTGATTTCATCTCAGTTTGAGAACTTTGTCTATCTGAGATCTCTTTGAAGACTGAATGTGTGCGAATTTACATAGGCAGAGCAAAGGGCAAACCAGTGTCAAAACCCCCTTGGCACCCTTTTACTGATAATCTTGAAATTCTTGTCAACAAAGCCTGTTTCCAACACCAAAAATGTCAGATTTGCCATTTTTACTATGTTACTAGAACTCATCTCATTAGCGCATTCAGCTAAAAGACTGTGCCAAGCCTTTGATTAATGGACATAGCTGATGAGTTCATTTTCATGAAACACCAGAAACATCAGATATGTGAAGGTTATTTAGCCTTAGCAAGTAGCCCTGCCTGGGAGGGACTGTGACATGGGTAAAGCCTGGAGCATCAGCAAAGGGTGAAGAGAAAAGGGCATTTTTCTTCTCTCAAAACTCCTCACTGTGCAGTTCAAGCCAGATGTTACTGAGTATTCTTGATTCTTCCTTGGCTCCTTGACGTAAAACAAGTATGTCAACAATGGAAGCATTTTGTCTACTCACAAGATGAAGTCAAGTCACAAAAGGTCTGCAAAGTCATCTCAGTCTGATAGTATCCTTCCAACTCCCTTTTGGGTTTGCTTTTGGAATGTCTCAAGGATTAGCCAAAGCCCCTGGTACTTCAGACTGGGACAATGCATTAGCAGCAGTACAGCCTGTACTCATCACTAAATTAAAAAAAAATACAGTCTAGACACTAAGTTCTAGAATGTTAGGTTGAAAATCTATGAGCAATTTCTTCTCAATACTTAAATCAGGAGCATCTGTCATCACTTTGCTCCAAACCCCACTCATGGTGTGCACCACGTGTGCTGCCCAGAGGCAGGCTGAGACTTAGGTCATGACTCAGAATGTTGTTAATCTTCCTTCCTTAGGATTTCCTTCCTCCCTGCCTCCAGGACGTGGGTCCTACACCAACTTTCTGCCTTGAACAAAGACTATCCACACCACAGCATCTCTGGCTAACCTCTGGCAAATGAAAGGAGTTCAGTGCACACACAGCCCCATCAGTTCCTGCAGAGCTACCCTGCTGAGACCACTTGCTACTCCTGGTAGTAGTATCAGGATCACTGGGACAAGGAACCCATCCAGGTGTCTACTTGGCAAATCTAGACCCAGCCAGGTTCAAGCACTCTGTGCAAGGTCCTTCATTTCTGTAATACCAGGATGCCAGTAGCCAACAGCAGTTAAAAGCAGGGTCATGAAATACAGAGACCGTAGAGTTGAGTGGCTTGTGCCTTGCCAGAAGCACAACCAGCATGCCAGCTGCTGTGAAGACTTGAATTCTTAATGCTGAATATGCTGAATCGAAATCAAAATAAAACAGATACCATAAGTCTAACAGTGTCTGTGTACACTTTACTCTGACTGTGACCCTTCACTGGGGTAAGAAAGGTGCTTGAACACCCAGAAATGTTGAAAGGCAGATGTCTCATACACATTTTTACCATCTCTGGTCAGAAGGAAGAAGAGTAACCATGTATGCTTGCAATTAGAAACCAGGGGCCTGATCCAGAGTCTATTGAAGTCAACAGAAAGGTTTCCATTGATGCCAGCGAGCACTGGGATGGGCCCCCAGAGCTTCGCTGCATGCTAACATCATCTTGACTGCTGTCAGCTGGAGCTTCGCTGGGTGAATTTCAGGACTAGCTTGGATGCCCAAGTTTCTTCTCCTCCCATGATAGGTAAAAGGGCAGCCTGCAAGCACAGGATGGTAGGTTTTTAAGGCTGGTTCTAAGAAAGGACCAAGCTTCAGCATATTGTGCAGCAGCCTTGGGCTGTGCTAAATTAATGCCATCTGCTACTGGCCTTCTTCCCCTCGCCTCCTCCCACCTCCTCCCTCAGGGGCTTCTGACAGTGGAGAATAGCCTGAGTACAGCCACAAGCATCACGCCTCTTCCTGTCCCTAACACACCCTTTACACCCTTTGTTTCTCTCTAAGTGTCATGGGTGGAGTAGGATCCCAGTACGCTGGCTCCAAACCAGCTGGCAGCCTCTAGCCAGGCTCAGCCCCGCTTCTCCCAGACTTGGAGGACCTGAAACAGGCAAAGCCTCCACTCCATATTCTCCAGGGGTTAATGATGGGGTTTTTTTCACCCAGAAGAGGAGTTATTTTCAGTGACGTCACCGCCCTCCTGGTTGAAAGCTTATGAACTTCCCAAATTCAGAGGAGAATTGCAAATACCGTGTGAAATCTCTTCTCGCCCTGGGTTGAAACCTTTACCACAACAGCTCTTTGAGGAGAAGGCTGGTCCGAAAGTTCAAAAGGTAGGAACCATTTCTCACCACCAGTGTTTGTGAAAGGCAATTGAAAGTAAAGATCCTAATTACATTTGGCATTTCTAATAGTCTCCCGCTAAACAAATGACATCACTTGCGGTGTTTGCAGTAAAAGAACCCACTGTAAGGGACTGCAAACAAGAGTCCTTCCAGCCTCATTCTGCTCCAACAAAAGGAAGCAGGGGAATCTTTCTAATTGGCCACCACATTCATATTTTTCTTCAAGTATTTGAGATATGCTGATACCTCTGCAAAACTGTTTTGAAACACGGGAATAACACATGCTGAAATCAGGACTTCTAGCCACCACAGTGAATTGCACACAGTGACACACACACACCGCTCAAGCTGGTGGCATGGTCACCCTTGCCTTTCTAGGTATGAATTTTTGCTCTGAGGCTGTATTAAACCTCCTCCTGATTATTACACGCAGTATTCAACGTTTCTATGCGATGCATTTTCCAAAACAGGACTTAAATGCACAACTCCTCTTGGAAAAACGGTTGCACATCATCGCTTTCTCCCTCATGTTGTACTGCATGCTCCTTGCCCTTCACCTGTGAGTGTCCCAGCTCCCACCTCAGTTGAAGGAGGAGGAGATGATTGAGAAGGAGCTGCCTCTCGAGAGGAGCAAGGTGGGAGTTCCACAGCAGAAAGGAACTCTCAGGATTTTGGTGCAATTCTCTATCAGCCTGACCTTTCTGGGGGAAATACCAGGATGCGGCAGTTGTGCATCAAACCATCATTAAGGCAACAGGCAGAAATCCCTTCCCACTATAAGAAATAAAATAAAATAAATATAAATATACCTCAGACTGCTGTATTTTAGTCTCAGGTGGCATATTTTCTAGAGTGTCACTGTGCAGCAGCCTGTCCCACAGCTGTGCTGGGACTCAGCCTAATGCCAGCTCAGGGCAACTTGTGCTGCCAACACAAGAGGATTCTTCCAAGCTCTGCTTTCCTCATTACAATCCTACTCGACTCTGCTTAGTGTGTGATATTTGAGGGCATCACAGCATGAAGTGGCATGAACACAGACCATTAATTGTAACAGGATGCGGTTAGAGGCTTTTTGATATCTACATGCCTGTAACCGTAACCTGCATTCAGCTATTTTCAGCCCTTCATGCAAATAGCAGGATCATTTGCATTCAGATTGCCCTTAGTGCATAGATGTGCTGGGTGATAAAAGTACAGTATAAGAGCAATGCCTATCTGTTCTGTGTCAAATATTTATAATTTTTTTTCCTCATCAGGTGGTGCCCTTTGGCAGGTTTCTTTTTAGGCAGTTGCACTCACCACTAGAAAACTACTACTCAGCTGGACAATGAGTTGAACTGCTGTCTTAATACTTTCCTATCGCTCAGTTTTTTAAATAATCTTCCAATCTTTGCTCCTGATAGCTTCCTTACCCCAAGGAAAGAAAAAAAAAAATCTTTGTTCTGGTCTTTTTTTTCTTTGCAGAAGTAAAATACAGGTTGCATTCTTGATCCAAGTGCATATGGAAATATCCCTTTGCCTGCAAAGTGAGATGAGTTCATAATGTTCCTTTCTCTTATTAATTTAGTTGCAAGATGCTCGCTGAATCACTGTATCGTCATGCAAACCCTTTCACGGTATTTAGGCTTTATTCATAGGAGCACTCGCCTTGCAGAGTGTGAAAGAGGCCATTTATGCTCCAGCAGTTGGAGACTGGGAAAAGAAAGGAAAATAAAACGGCACAGAAGTTTACAGGAAAGGACATTTAGTGTTGCCAGGAGGGTGAGAAGGTCAGACATCTGGTGGTTGGTCTCACCCTGGATTACAAGCAGGAATGCACGGCCGCGGAGGTGGGGCTCAGCCGGCTGCCGAGCAAGGGCGCTCGTGGCTGATGAGACTTTGGGTGCCCTGGGGTGCCCCCAGCTTGCATGAGACCTCTTTTGTGTGGGGGGTGCAGAGCACAGAGTGGGCTTGTTCTGCATAGCCAAGCTCCCAGGGAATGAGCAACAGGAAGGAGAAAAGCACACCCTGAAAATTTAGAGATTAAGCTGGGGTAAGGACTACCAAGGAAACAGTTAGGAAATCCCTGAGAAGTCATGTTGTATTCAACCTCATTAATCATGAGAAAAACCAAACAGGGGTCACATAGACCTCCCTGTCCTCACTCTGTGGTCCCAGACTTTCTGGCTGTAGACTCTCAGATATTCATTAAAAAGTGTGTGTTTTGGGAAGCCAGCTGCGAACAACCTTGCTGGTTGTAGATCCTTTTATAAGAGGCCACAGACATGGCTGCTTTATTCCACTCTGTAAGACAAAAATATTGCAAGTGTGCTGAAATTGCAGGTATCCACACTATATAACATCTTGCTGTGAAAACAGTAGTACGAATTGCTCGTGTGGCCAGCTCTCCCTTGGCCACAAGTCACTGAAACGAGTAAGGGGATCTGCATCTTCCTTAAGCCTAGAATAATGCATGAGCTTAACCTTCAAGAGCTCAGCAATGCAGAGAAAAAGGAGTATCTTATTATAAGTTAGATCTTACTGTTTTTCCTTCAGTGCGGCAATTTCAACTCCCCCAGCATTTGTTGTAAGTTATCTCAGACATTCACTGTGTTCAGTTTACATTCATCTCCATCTATTTTTAACAAAAAATAAACTCAAACACACGTTGGAGCGGTACAGTATTTCTCTTGAGTATCATAAGACTGCTCGATCACATCTTTTCCTGGCACTTAGTCCTCTGGTTTATGAATTTTTTTTGTTACACTGAGTACATAGTTGATAGTTTAATGGCTTCAAGTGATTGTTCTCGAAATATGGATGGAGTTGTCATAGTAATGGATGGCTAGGAAGATTAAGGCATGCTTAAATTAAGGCGTGCATTGAATTCTCAGTTGGTTTAGCTACACTTTCCGTGCCATGTTTGGAGAACATCCTATCTAGTGCAACCCTCCAAGACATCTTACTGGATTCCCTGTCAAGCAGTGACTAACCCAAACTTTGAGTCACCAATTTGCCATCCTTGGGCTCCGGCCGGTCCCGTGCAGCGTGCGTTGGGGCCGGCAGGGCAGCGATTGGCCTCCAGCACTGCCTGTTTTGCAATACCAGGAATTCTTTCCAGCCCCTTTGAACTAAATCCTGAACAGACTCACACTCCACTGGAGCATTTGGCTCCAAAATACACAGGAAGGTTTTCAAAAGCACAGAAGAGTTCAGACAACAATGAGAGCTACTTTTCTAGAATCCTGGAGAAGAGAAGGCTCCAAGGCGACCTTAGAGTAGCTTCCAACACTGAATAGGGATACAAAAAAGCTGGGGAGAGACTTTTTCCAAGGACATAGAGTGATAGGATGAGGGGGAATGGTTTCAAACTGGAGAAGGGAAGATTTAGATTAGATATTAGGAGGAAATTATTTGCAAGGGTGGTGAGGCCCTGGCCCGGGTTGACCAGGGAAGCTGTGGCTGCCCCATCCCTGGAGGTGTTCAAGACCAGGCTGGATGGGGCTTGGAGCAACCAGATCCAGTGGGAGATGTCCCTGCCCATGGCAGGGGATGGAACTCGGTGAGCTTTAAGGTCCCTTCCAACCCAAACCATATTGTCCCATGCATGGTCTCAAATCCATACTCATACACGAAACACGAGCAAAGAGAAAACCTTCTGATATTGAAACTCAAAATACCCCAAACAAAAGGCTGCTCTATGAACATGTGGGAATACAATTTTCAGAATTGCCTAAATGAAACGGAAGCCCTATATTTATTTCTGAACATCCTATTGCTGTGGACAAAGCAAATCCACAGCAATAAGAGTTTGCAAAGAATACATTTCATTGTCAAATCCACTGGCACCAAGTAATAACAACTCAACGCAACTGCAGTCAACACCTTTCTTGTAAATCCAGCAAATAAATATTCACTGCCCTGTACGTGATCTGCAGCTTGCAGCAAAGATGACCACAAGCACATTGGAAAAGGATCAAAGCGAAAAGCACATGATGGTTTTTAACAGAAACTACATTATCCATGGAAGGGACAAACACACATGGCCTTCAGATTTGGGTAAAACAATACCAGGGCTGCAGCAGGGCTGAAACTAGGAAAAGCAGATGCTGCCCAAAGCGGAATCTCCTCGAGAAGTTTAACATGCACAACACATATCAGGAAATCAGAGTGCTTTCATGTGAGCAGAGAACAGCTCATTGCAGGCTTATTTCCAGCTAGCCTCTATGAGAGAGACTCAAGACAAAATACACACCAGAAACCATGCATTCACTCAATCTGGTTGAATTCTTCCATGTATTCAACTTCATTTAGAGATAGGAGTTGGCTATAAAAGCAAGGCCTGGCTTAAGGTCAAGAGCTACTGAAAGACATAGGAAGAGTTCTACAGCATTTCCTCTTAAGAGATGCTATTATCCGCAGCAAGGTTCAGAAAAATTCAGCTGGTGCTCATTCATGGGAAATTAAAAACTCACACAAAGCATGAGGGTCCCCGAGACATGGCAGAAGGGGGGGAATCTCCCCAAACCATGTGGTTTTGACTTCTTCAAAGATGCATTTAGTTTAACCCTCAAGTCTAGAGCTGTGTCTGCAGTAAGAAAACAGTCTCTAGCTTTTAATAGGTGCCAAATCCATTATTTTGGCTAGAGAGTCAAATTGGCCTTGGGCCAGTGGAACAGATCAGACGATTTGCTGAAGTCCCTTTCACAGTGCTTGCCACAACTCTATAAACCAATTAAAACACTCAGAGTTTTAAAGCTATCCAAGGGCAACATTGGCCTCACCGCGTAGCACAAAACTGTGAATATCACATGGAAGTTACCAGCATTGTTTCTAAGAACTAATACAACTCAAGTCCTTTAGTTATTCCCCATTCACAGGGACAGACATGGAAAATTTACACTGTGTTTATGGCTGTTTTTGAACAAAGACTCAATTTATGTCTCAACCACAAAAAAGCGGCAGATAAATAATATTAAGTAATATGGACAAATATTGGTAGTGTGGACTAGGTATCTTCAGAAGAACGCTCTCTCCCTGAATATTCCTGGAGGAAGGTGTGGAGCCTCAGGTGTGTGTGTGCAGGTGGGCAGTTGCTATTTTCCATGTACACAGCTTGAAAATGGAAGAGAAAGAGACCTCCACACACAGACAGCTGTAACCGTCTACACAAATGGGAAAGGCCTGTTCACGTTTCAGGTGCTCCATTCTTTCTACACAAGGATATTTGCAATCAAATCATGAAGCACTAAGAAGGCAGCAAAGACCAAAGCTTTTCCTCATCTGTCATGACCAAGCAGAAGAAGGTGATACTCTTAGACCCAACGAGGAGGTTGCAGATGTGCTGCATCCATGGTCACAGAATCATAGAATCACCAGGTTGGAAAAGACCTCTTGGATCATCAAGTCCAACCATTCCTATCTGCCACTAAACCATGTCCCTGAGCACCTCGTTTACCATCTTTTAAACACCTACAGGGATGGTGACTCAACCACCTCCCTGGGCAGCCTGTTCCAGTGCCCAATGACCCTTTCTGTGAAAAATTTCTTTTTGATATCTAGTCTGAACCTCCCCCGGCACAGCTTGAGGCCACTGCCCCTTATCCTGTTCCCTGTCACTTGGGATTTGCAGAACAGTCCTCGCCAATGCATGGCTCTTGGCCTCTATGGATCTCCTACAGGATCTCCCAAAGGAACCATGCAAACCAAAAGCGACATCGGAAACAGCTGGGTCCTGTGAAAGGGAGGTGGCTGCAGCACTGGTGTTGCTGTTGGCCCCTCGCCCTGCCCCAGGGCAGCCACAGTGCAGGGAGCACAGAGGATACAGCGGATCTGCAGAATGGCGTGAGATGCAGCTGCCCCACGTTGAGGATGTAGATGGAACTTGTTAGGGTGAAGGAAAAGTAGCTTGTGCCCCGAGGCTGTTCTTCTCCTTCCTATCTCAAGGAAAACAACCCAACCCCCAAAAGATTGTTAAGAGCATGGGGTTGACACCTTCTCTACAAGGATTTTTTTAAAAATCCTTTGACTTTTCTGAGTGTTAAATTGGGGAGCGTTATCCCATAGGCATCATGCAAGGCTAAAACTCCTTTCCAGATCACGAGTGACAAACATCATTTGCACAATTAATGCGGTTCTGGCACTGGAGTGCAAGCTGCCAGCCAGAGAAACATGCAAAGCAGCCACTTGGAAAACAAAATTCCCCACTTTCTCGTGCATGTGGAATGAGCATGATTTATCTGGGAAGGAATTTGCCCTCTGTGTTGACCTCCTTAAAAGAGACGTAACTAAAATAGCTACAGGCTGCTCAAAAATGAACCAGTTGTCATGTGCAGTAGCGTTCCCCTCTTTTCCCCTCCTCCTAAACCCAGACTTTTATCCCAGCATCTGTGTCAGTACTTTGTTAGCCCCTATTCCGCAGCACATTATGGTGATGTTTCTACATGAAGCAGAGACTGGTATCACTGTTGGGTGTTTGCTAATTCAGTAGAAGAGGCAGGAGCCCCACTGGCACAGGCTGCTGGGGCACGAGAGCCGTTCCCAGCTTGGCCCAGGCAGAGAGTTCCCAAGGGTGGGAAAGAAAGGTTAGTGGGCAGGCAGGGAAGAAGCCAGCTGACAAACTGCTCAGCCAGCCAAACAAACAGGATTGCAACTACCAGGAAGCCCGATTAGAATCGCAATTTGTTAGCACAGCGATTATTGGCTTAATATCATTTATGAAACCTAAAGGGAATTGGTCGGGTAGGCAGAAAACAAACAACCACCAAAACCCTCCCAAATAAAACAGTCTGTGTTTTGTAAGTTCGTGTACAAACTCTCCCACACAGCCTAGAATGAAATTTTGGATCGAGGTTTCAGCTTGGCTTTCATTTATGGGTCCAAACCAAGGAGGCTGATTTATGTCAGGGCTAGGAGATGAAAGGGAAGTTGTCATCTCCTTGTGTTCTTTGGGGCAGTTTTTGTTTCCCTGTCTGTGCTCCAGCTGTAGCTACCTTCACATCCCCATGCAAGGAAGAGCGAGATTGATCCTGCTTTATTTTGAAGAGCTCTTTGCCCCTGATGGGTTCCCAGGGCTCGGCAGGATTTCACCCTTAACATCTATAGCTGTGTATCACCAAGAAGGTTTTTATTTTTAACAGAGGTTTTTAGTCACAAAAATCTTCATCTTGGTCTTTTGCTTAGAAAAAAACCCCACTTCACTGCAGGGTTACATAAGCCTTTAAACACAACACTGCAAGGTTCGCTGAATTAACCTGAGAAAACAGCATTATTGAACTCCTGGAAACTCATGACAAGGAAATGTGTGTTTAATGTACCTCATTTAACTCCTGTTATTCAGGAGAATCAGCAGGTGTATTTTTCTGAAGCACACGAGATGTTAATGGCGACGGCGTGTAGTCATTCAGCCTGGGCCTTTCTAGATCTGAAGGAAAACAGTCAGAAAGAAAATTACTTTCCCCTCTCCCCAGAGCCCTCCAGAGGCAAAGCAGGGTTTTCAGTCTCTCTTTAAAGATCCAGCATTTTTATTCTTTTCCACTGCTTTGACCAGCATTTATCCCTCACTTGCTGCACATTTCACTGCAGTTCAGAGGCCCCATCACAGCAAACTTCCCTTTATGCACCAGTGCCTAAACACAGAAATATTTATGTACTGCACTTGCAGTGTCAAAGTAAATACTAATAAATGAGTGAGTTCCTGGAGCACAGATTCAGTATCTGCCTTAAATGACTGCTTGTTGCTGTTGTGGCCTCTTGTAGCAAAGCAGTGCTGACTGAACAATCCTACGTGCATCCACAGGAACAAAACCAGGGTGATGTCACTGGTGAGACAGGACAGGTCTGGGTTTGAGCATGTGGTACGAGACCTGTCTGACTCCCACAACATGCCAGGGACATCCCTGCGTCCATCCAACCTGTGCTCTGCTTCACTCCCATTCTGTGCACTTCAGATCCAGGCTGCAATACTGGAAACGCTTGCTTCCCAACTTGTTTGCCTAGGGAAGAGCTTTAACACATCCCCCAAAAACATCACCAAGCACTTGAACTTCTGCACATGCCCCAGACAGTCGCAGTTCCCGTGGTCCTAGCACAGCATCTCCCTGGATTCCCCACATTCACACAGCAGCCACAGGTCCAGGCTCAATTCCATTTTTTTGCATAAAGGAACTGAAAGCTACAACTTACACTTCTCAAGAAAGTGCAAGGGCTACCAAACTATTGATAATTATTCATGAACGCATCATTGTACCTTGTGCACAGAGGTGTCCAACAAATAATTGAAGATTGACTGATGCTGAGAGCAGGATGCTAAAATTGCCCAGCTCCTGGACTCAGGCAGAGTGGAAGGTGGCCAGTGCTGGTCTTTGCTTCCAAAACTGCTCCATCTGATGGCGAATTGATGTAAAACATATCCACAGCCTTCGAAGCGAGAGCCTGGGTCCAAACGAGAAGCTGGTGCTTTGCTCTCAGCTTCCACCTTGAGCACCGGTTCCTTCAGTAGCATCACACAGGTTGTAAATGCTCATGCAGAGCAACAAATAACAGCAAGATGCTCTTATCACAGGGACTCTAGCACTTAGGAAGGGGGATTGCATAAAAGTGCCACTTCTGGGAGGGGCTCACCAGCTCCAGTCCAGCATCCTCAGAGCAGCATTTCAAGACCTGTGCAAGACATTTAAAGCAGGGCAATCATTGTCTTCTCCTTCCCAGGACTGGCAGCTCTCCCAGATGCAGTTTGTCCTCCCATCAGAAGTGCTGTTAGCGAGTCTGCAAACAACAGCACCGTCCCCAGGCTTTGCCAAAGGGGCATCCCTCATTTCTGGGCACGTAACGGCAAGGGAAGGATGACAGGAGAGCAAGAAACAGATCTTTATTTCTTGGTTTTATGCTCCCTATGGAAAGCAGCACTGGGGTGTAATCCCAGTTGGCCAGTGCTTACTCTCCTGCTGGCTGCTGGTGCCAAGTGAGTGGTAGCAAAGGTCAAAATTGCAAACAGAGCTTGGCTACTGGGCTGGGTGCATCCTAACAGAAGACAACAGATGCAGGAGCAAGAGATAAGAGGGATATTCTGCTGTTTGCCCTTAACATGACTCTAGATTTTGCTAGTGAGAGATGAAGACACCTTCTGTAATTAGAGCAATTCCAAGTAATAATGCTATTTCCTTTGTTTCTTTAGACTTTCCTGTTTGACACTGAAGAGGACAATCCTTCCTGATGTCCTGTATCTGCATTCCTCAGTGTCCATGTCCCTTCCCCCCCAACTTATCTTCATTCCCATGCAGGTATTTGCAGAGCCATGGAGCCGCTAGCTGATGGGCACAAGCTCCCCAGCCCCTCTACCCTCCGTTTCCTTCAGTGCTGTGGGTTTCTGGAAATAATGTTGTATTGCTCCTGTTTACTAAATCAGTTGCATTTTTTACAGCGCCATTTAAACTACTTCCTCAGGAAATTTCACAGGCACACTGGCAGGTATTGATTTCAAGCAGAAAATATCCCAGCAGGAAACTTAAAAAGGAAAGATGTGCTTTAATTATCCATCTTCTGGGCTTGGAAGACAAGATATAAACTCACACACACACACGCACAGAAGCTCTAATGTGCAGTAATGCTATAATTAATGCAATCAAAGCTTTCAGAACACTTTTGTTGCAATCAGGGTTCTGAAGCCAGAGTGCACACCTTTCCATTTGGTCACTCACATGATCACAGAAGTGTTGTCGCTAAATGGCACAAACCACCTCATCTCATTTCTCCGCAATCCAGTTTAATTGCTTGTGCTTGTTTAATACCTGTGACAGCTTCTGGGTAGTAAAAATGGCCTGAGTTGCAAGAGCAGGTTTTCAGTTAATATAAAGAAATAAATTCTTTAATAAGGGAACAATAATTGCACAACGGATGTGGATAAAGGCTCTGAGAAGGTCTGAAACTACTTCACACTCTCATGACATTAGTTATTAACTTTATGCAGCTTCTTTGAAACTACCTTTTCTCAGCCTGTTTAGGATCTGCGCACACACTCCCTCCTTTGCCTAAATGAAAATTAATTTATGGTGTCTTTTTCCTTCAAAACAGATGATTTATAGCATGGATAAATTTTAGGGTGGTGATTATTTTCAAGTGAAATTCCCAGATGAAGAAGTGAGGGTTGGAGTGGGGGAAATCTAGATTCACAGCTTTTTTTTTTGTTTCAATGAAATTAATTTCAGGATGCTTGCACTAAAGAGACCAAGTGTCTTGCTGCAAGTCCCACGATGAGCCTGCAATGGAGCCCAGATTGCCTGTGGTCCAAATAGCATCCTACCTGTTGGATTGTGCCTGCTCTCTGTAGTTCTCCTAAGAGGCTGCTGTCCTGTGGCTGCAGTGCAGGCATAACGTGGATGGAAAGTCTCTTGGTGTTGGTTTGCTACCTGCCTCTTGTTTGAAAAGAGAGCTTTACTAATAAAAAGTGGATATCCTGCTCCTCCAGCGTCCCAAAGCCACTCCATCATGTTCAAATGATGTGGAAAGTCCAGAGCCAGACAGTATCACACATTTAATGAGGGAATAAGCCTTTTAGCCAAGGTCAGTTGGAACGAGGTTGCAATCACAGACCACGCCAAATAGGCTGCAGGTCAGCACCAGGAGCCACTGAACCAGAACTGTTTTCACTTTTAACAGCCCAGGCTGTCCTTGAACTTGCACTGCAGAAGGCAGTCGCTTTATGAAGCATTCCTGGCCCCGACACAGTCAGTCTCCCTCTCCAGAGCAAGAAAACCAATATTTCCACACAGGGTGAATACAATGAGGGTTTGGGGTTTGCTAGGTTTTGACCATAATATTGGGTATGGGGGGAAATTCTACCTAGTTCTTACATATGAAATGTCACGACAAACTTCTGTTTTACTATTCTAAACCTGATTTTGCAGAAGCATTATATAATCAACACGTTTTTTGTCTCCCACATGTGTAGTTTAAAGCCTATATTGGCTTTGACACATACACTCAGGTACAAACATCACTTATTTATAAGGGGAACATACTCTTGTTATTTTACATCTCCCCTCGGAGCACATTTACCTGTTGTGGTTTGCAGGGGAAAAAAGGTATAAAATCATTATTATTGGCACAAGAAGGAAATTCAGGCACAACTTTGTAACAACGGTTTATAGATGTGATCTGCAGGCAAGGCGTTCCTGGGGATGCTCTGTTCTTGTCCTGCCACTGCCTTGTAACTCGTTCCATTTTCCACACCTCGGAGCTAAAGAAGCAGCGAAGCTTTTATTTCAAGGTTCAGCTTTGCGTTATTACCAGCACAGCTATTTATAACCCCTGGAACAATAGCTGACCTTGGCCCAGCGCGAGCACTTGGATACCCTGTGCCTGCATTGTCCCCCCAGCATTCCCAGCCCTCTGCCTGCGGCTGCCTTCCCTCCCCAAGGCTGCCAAGCCCTTGGACACAGGGTGGGGACATCACAGAAATCATAAACAAAGCGAGGCAAGCCACAACACTGGAGGCTTGAACGGCAACGCATCCGAAGCCAGCGAGAGGCAATTTCTCCCTCCCCCAGCAAGCACTGAGGAAAGCTTCCCTGCTGACCTCTGCAACGAGATAGTTTGCTGCGCTATCAGCAATTGCTGCTTTGAAGTATAAAGCAAACTCTTCTCCCTGGTGGTTTTCCGTCTGGAAAATTAGCCAGGTTTTCCTTCTGGATTATTTTTGCTGTGAGGAAACCGCAGTTGAAGAGGAGGGGGGCATGCAGCGCTGCCCTGACCCTCCAGAGTCTTTGGGCAACCCCACTGTGCTGCAAGGGAGGGAGATGCTGCCAGCCCCCACCACCCTCCTACCCACCAGCAGAGCCTGGATCGCCTCTCTTGGTTCTTATCTGCTGGCTCTGCCCTGGCAGGGCTCCTTGGCTGCACGCTGTGCAAATCCCCCAGCGTGTTGGGAAAAGCAGGGCTGCCTGGAGCGATAAAGCCAAGGCCACCGGCCCGCAGGCAGCCAAAGGGCCTGACAAGGACAGGCTAGCGAGGAGGGACAGTGAGCGAAGAGGGTTGTCAAACCTATCATAGAATCACCAGGTTGGAAGAGACCCACTGGATCATTGAGTCCAACCATTCCTATCAAACACTAACCCATTTCCCTCAGCACCTCATCCACCCATGCCTTAAACTCCTCCAGGGAAGGTGAATCAACCCTCTCCCTGGGCAGCATCTGCCAGGGCTCAATGACCCTTTCTGTGAAAAATTTTTTCCTGATGTTCAGCTTGAACCTCCCCTGGCGGAGCTTGAGGCCATTCCCTCTCGTCCTGTCCCCTGTCACCTGGGAGAAGAGGCGAGCTCCCTCCTCTCCACAAACTCCTTTCAGGTAGTTGTAGAGAGCAATGAGGTCTCCCCTCAGCCTCCTCTTCTCCAGGCTAAACACCCCCAGCTCTCTCAGCCGCTCCTTCTGTTCTCCAGCCCCCTCACCAGCTTTGTCGCTGGTGACAAAGGGGCTTGTCCTGCTGGCTGTGGGAACAGATGGACTAACTGTGGGTTTCCAACACAACCTCTGGGCAGCTGGTCTAGGGGTGCAGGGAGCTGCTGGTCAGAGGTCCCAGTGCTGCTTTGAGCTTGATTTTGAGCAGAGATCCCCACCAGAGGGACCTCTTGCTCAGAGCTGGGGAAGCCAGGCTGCAGTCCTCCTCCTGGACAGGCTCCTGCCCTGGTGCCTCTGCTGAAGGGGTGAGCCAGGGGCAGGGCACAAGCAGCTCACAGGCTGCACTGCCCATCTCTCTCTCTCTCTCTCTGGATCAAATCCTGGCTTCATCTCTTCCAGAAAGAGAGGCCTGGATTTGCTAGGGAGAGAGTGAGGAAGGCTACTGTGGGCAGCACCTCCATCTCCTGCAGGCACAGAGGGGCAGGAGGGCAGCTCCAAGCTTGGCTGTGTCCCCTCGGCGCATGAAATTACGCTGCCTGCTGAAGTCTAAGCTCTGCAAAGTGATTGTGAGGAGCAGAAGCTCTTGCTTGCAGCCCAGGCTTGGATCAGGATAAGACTACCAAGCTCCCAGGAGAGCAAAGCCTGTTCTCATTTTCGAGGAAACAGCACATCCTCCCTGTTCCGGCAGCTTCTGCCACGGACGCGTGTAAGGACCGAGGCGCAGGAGGGACGAGGTGCTTTTTGGCCTCACTTCTTGGCAAAGCTGCCAACGAGCTACCGGGTACCCACCGCCAGGGCACAGGAGTTTCAACACATCAACAACTTCAGCCTTTCTCCATCCAACCCGTTTGCAGAAAAGTGGTTGGGAAACTGTGTTCCCCACTCCCACGAGAAACCATTTCATTGCAGGAACACCCCACTCACACCCTGGTGGAGAAGCAGAGCACCCATCCTTGCCCACGGACAAGGAGCTACACGCAATTAACCCTTCTGTGGGTAGATCAGAGGCTCCACAGACCAAGTGGGCTTTATCAAAGTGGATACTTAAGACTGAATGATTTCCTCCTCTCTCCCCTGATAGAATCTTCAGTTGGCGTGGGGCCTGGGAGCAGGAGGAACCTGCCAAGGAGGCAGTTCTGAGCTCCAGCCACTCTGCTGGGAGACTTTTACTTCTCTCTAGCATGATTCCAAGTATAAATAAGCTCTGACAACAATTGAATTAGAGGTTAGATTGCCTCCCAAAATCCTCAGGAGAGCAGCAAAAACAACCAGGAGAGGATACAGAGCTGCCCAAGAAGCGTTTTGTGCCAGCACACGGCTGCACCAAAGCCCAACCAGCTTCACAAACAACACCCAGTGGGTCACGTAAGGCTGGGAGGACGAATGGCCCGGCAGCACCTGCAGCAGCCACTGCCTGCCATTAATATCCTATTGCTTTTTCATTTTAGCAAGAGCACCCTCAGAGCAGAACTGCTGTGATGCAGTTTAATTGCTAATGCTATTTGGAGAAGAGGTTCAGGGGCAAGTAAACAAACACAAAGATTTATGAGCAGAAGCCTACGACTAACCCCAGTTTCCAGATGGCTTCCTTGGAAACCACACTGGAATCATTGCTCTGTCGCAGCATGCTTGATGTTATCAGACAGCACCAGAACAGAATAACACCTTGATCTCCTTTCCCTGGAGCTGGTTAAAGCACAGAGGTTTCCTTCCAGCCCCAGCACCATTCAGTGCCTGCATCCAGGCTGGAGCTCCATCCCACATCACTGATTTTTAGATAATTCAGTTTAGGCTGAACATTAGGAAAAAAATTTTTCACAGAAAGGGTCATTGGACACTGGCAGAGGCTGCCCAGGGAGGTGATTGATTCACCTTCCCTGGAGGGGTTTAAGGGACGGGTGGATGAGGTGCTGAGGGACATGGGTTAGTGTTTGATAGGAATGGTTGGACTCGATGATCCGGTGGGTCTCTTCCAACCTGGTGACTCTATGATTCTATGATTCAGTGCCTGCTTTTCTAAGCCTCGGGTTTAGGAGGCTTTCTTGAACTGGGGAAAATTATTCCCATCTTTTAACTAGATTCCATCAGTTGCTGGGGTCAGCCCACAGCTGACTGCACTACGCTTCAAACATGCTCCAAATGCACCACAAATCAGCTCTTGATTTGTTTCTGTTTGCTCTGGAGCAATTTTCAGCGATGATAAAAATGGTGGTTCTAAATGGTACCTCAAAGAATTGATGGTCACCCACATGCACCTGGTTATTAATAGTGCTGACAACTGAAATGCTTAATAATTACATGGTAAAATTCCAAGCTCAAAATTGTCCCACAGCCTTTACAAATATCTTGTGCTTTCTTGCATAAGTGCTAAGGCCCGAAGCGAGCAACCTTTCCACGAGTGATGAACAACGGCTGCAAGCTAAGAAACACAAGCACTCAGAATTATGTGCAGATTAATTCTTGTATTGATGTTAAGGGGGTTTCCTTTCTTGATATGATCATTTCCTTTAACCACTGAACTTGGATGGGAGCCGTCCCCTGTGCCGTTGTGCCGGGCTGTGCCGCGCTGCCTGCGGGGAGGGTGTTTTAGGGAGGGCTGCGTCTGCTGCTCACACCTCTCCTGTTCCAAAGGAGGCATCGTGCCCATGGGTTTGGTAGTGTGGCACGGAGGGGTCTGCTGCCAACAGGAGTGAGTTACCCCAGCCACGGTCTGCTGCCCAGCAGAGGAGGAATCCCCTCTGCCCAAGATCTCCCTTGGTTGTGCTGTTCGTGCAGAGGAATCACTGCAGGGGCTGTCGCTCTGTGAATGCAACAGACCCATGTCCTTCCAGAAGGAAACTCAAGTCTTGTGCTATTCAGTCTTAGTTTTCTTCTTTGGGGCATGGGGGCAGCTCCTCCCCATGCCATGCCTGGTGTCCTTGATAGGCTCCATCCTTTCCCGACTCATCACCCGTTACCTTTCCTCCCCAGTGCCACCTGGGTCCTTCTCCAGCCCTGCTGCTTTTGCTGAGCGGCACACACTTGCAGATGTTGTTTTGACGGGTGATTAAGCAACACCTTCCTGCAGCAATCTCTTGGCAGCACGACACCAGCATCTGCTTCGAACTACGTTTTCCCAGTGCCCTAGACATGATTTCAGCACAAAGCTGCGCTTCATCATTAGCAGTAGCAATGACACTCTAAGAATTATGTGCCTGCCTCATTGCGCTGCTGCTGATTAACGTTCCACAGCCTTGGAAGAAACAATTCAACAAAACCCAAAGAGCTACAAATATTCCCTACAGCCACATTGAATGCCCACAGAAATCCCTGTAAGTGTTTCCAGTGGCTCCAGGGGGAGTTGAACCACTCGCCATCCAGGAGACAACCTATAAATGGATGAGATTTCTGTGTGAATCATCTATATATACAGCCAAATTTAGCTCCTTTCTCCAGTGGGTCTTTTGTCTTGTCAGCAGTGTTTATGTGAGGAGCTCTGTCCTCTTGTCACCTCAATATTTTAATGACCAGACACCTCACATCTCACATAGAGTGGTTACCACAGACTGCAGTGCAGGAAGCGTCGCCTCCCAACTTTCTGCTTGGAAGTGAACGCATTTGTTCCTTCAGGTCAGCATTTGTGTATGAGCATCACCTACCACAAGAAAAATCTGGTCCCTCTGTTTTGAAACAGCACATCACCACAGAAAGGAGGAGCTTCAGAAGACCATATCAGTTTGTAAAAGCATTAAAATAAATACCTGCTCATCCTCCCTTCCTAGAGAGCACACCCAGGAGGAATATTGCTCCCCTGAGATTTCTACATAGTATCTGTCAGCTAGCTCTAGCTAACGTCCTTCACTGATAACTTTGTCTAATCAGCAACAAAAGAACATAGAGTCTGCAAAAAGATGTCTGGACATTATACTGGGAAAGGGCTTCCAAAGTCCTAACAGGGCACTCAGCAGTTACCTGACATCGGAACGAGCAGAGAAGGAGTTACAGTACCACCTTGGTAAATCCCAATATCAGAAAGTCATTACCCAGGAAATTCTGTAGCTGGAGATCTTCTAATGTTTAAGGGAAATAAGCAGCCTTAGCTATTTGAAGGGTTGAAGAAAATCAAGGCCAAGACAGCTCTTCAAAAGCACCCAGAAAAACAAGACGACGTGGAACCGAAGTCTTCCAGATGCAAATCCACCTTTGCTTGCTTCACCAAGCTACCACTCAAGTCAATTTAAAAAGATTTAGGGTGCTTTAAGAGGAGAGTCTTGAAGACACTGACAGAGAGAAGAAATGCATTAATAAGAAGGAAGGCCTTAAAAAGCCTCCATCACACCATGTGTTTGAGATGGAGGAAAAAACCAAAAGCTGTAATTACTAGAAGGAAACATTTCCAGAGCCAACAATTATCTAATTAAAATAAAGTCTGATAGATACAGGACAGACCTGAGGACAAGCTGCAAGTCCATGTCCTCAGACTGTTCCTCTATAAACAACGCTTTCTGCCAGAAACTAGGCTTTCTGGTGTCTCAATCGGCCACCTCTAGACGCTGTAACAGGATGATGCTCAGAAGATGAAAGAAAAAAAAATCATGAGCAGCTTAAAGGATATTTTTCCTTTAGGAGACAGGAGAGGTGGATTTGGTTGGCTGCCTCCCATGCCTGAAATACATACACTGTCCTTTTGGACCTGTCTAAACTTCATTGACTTTGTTACACTCCCACGTTACTTGGCATGATTGGCCAAGAGTAACCCTAGAAGGTGTTAAACCCTCACATCTTCATAGGCTACAGCCGGAGGCTCAGTATTAATGTCAGAGATAGCCATAAAGTCACTATTTCACACTATGGAGACTGAGCGTATGGAAACCTTCCAGGATCTTCTTCCCAACACATCCCAGTGTTTTTCCTCTACGCTTCATTTCTTGGTATTGTAAATTTGCTCTTTGCTCTGAAAGATGAGAGAGCAGATTTTATGGTCTCTGCAGTTTGGAGGAAAACATATTTTAATATGAACAGTAATGTAATATTGCCTATAAAAATGTGGTTGAGTGACAGCTGCTTTTTTTTCACCAAGTGCAATTTTCAACTTTTCAAAATTCCATTTAATGAAACTCGATTATAGCAACAAAATTACAACCTAGATAACTAGGGAAATTTGCTTTCATTTACGCTTTTTTCCCGCTTTTTAATTGCTTGGCTCAAAAGCAAGCAGAGCTTCTTATCAGTCTCCCATGCTTATTGTTAATTTTCTTCCATAAACTAAACTGCAGACATCTTCCCTGTAAAAGCATGCCAGAATTTACAGTGGCACCAAGCTAAAGCAATAATTCCTGCAGAAACTAAGCAGATTTCATTACTGTCAGCATGTTTTTCACATCAGAGGAAAAGGTTGGACAATTCAGATGTCACATAAAAGATGGGATTGTTTTACTAGGAGAGAGGGCTGGAGGATTTCAGGCCCCTTGGTATTTCAGCAGCTGTAATTCATCCTACAAGGCACAGGACTGTCCCTACATTTATGCAGCTCAAAGACAAACAAAAACTTTCTCTTAATTTCAGCAGAATTTGGACCAGCACAGGTACGCAGAAATAAGCTTGTTTTGCATCTCCTTCAGCTCTTACAGAAGGTTTTGACATCACTTTTAGCTGAAAGCAGAATATTGCCATGTAAGCCAGGTTCCAAAAAGAAATCCATCCTGGGGGCCGAAATCTAAATTTCTCATTATGTCTCCAGTCACCTCCTGCAGCCCCCAGGAATTCATCCAAGAGCTCTGGGGCACCAGGCGTTTGTCTTTAAATCAAATCGTATCCTATCAGCACCCCATTAATTTTATTTTTATAGGTTAATTTTTAAGCAAGTCTCCTTTCTCTCTCTCCTGGCTTTCACCTCCTATAAACTTGTTTGTTGTAGAGGAACCATATCAAGATACAGTGACACATTTAAAACAACTTTGCAGATGGCGAGTAGGCTGCAAAGGAAAACCCAAGATACACAATATTATAGACAAAACGAAAGCTTGAAACAGCAATAAATTTAAGGAAATGATTTCTGGAGTCCCTCGACTGTCTGCAGGCAGTCTGACCTTATTAAAATGACTGTGCTCTTTCCACAGCTAAAATCCCTGACGTGCCTGAAGAAACCTTATTTAAGCAGGCAAATAAACTTGCCTGCATTTCATCTGGAAAAACTGCCATTGTTGTGGCACTGTGCTGGTAGCGTTGGCATAGCAAATGGTTTCGATTTTCAAAGTAGAACAGAAAAAGAGGAACAGGTAAAGGGAGAGATCCTCCCAGGAAAACCACAAAAACCAAGGCGCAAAATACCCGGACAAGCATAGCTCTGTGCCACCTACCTTCCCTACTCTGCTTTTATAGGAGAAACTCTGCAAAGAACAGACAGTTAAAATCTACTGGGTGCTTCTCTGGAATAAGCAAGAAACTGAGATGATCAATCAGCCTGGGCACTCTCTGCCTCCCTGTTCCTTAGCTTTGCAACCACCCAGGAGAACTCTTCCATAGCGTGAAGCAAAAGGCGTTTCCAAACAACAATTCTTTCCTTTATTATCTCTTTCCAAGTGCTTCAAATGGATAGTCTTTTCCCATTAGCTGCTTACCATTTGCACGAGATGGTTGCTTTGGAGAAGCCAATAATATACCAGAGACCTATCCAAAAGGCTACAGTTTGGAAATGAATGCAAGAAGGGAATAGCTTTCAATACTGAAAAGACGTTTTTCATTAATATTTGGATGTCAAGTCAATAATATCAGCCTGCGGAAGCTACTGCTGGAAGGGATATTCACATATTAGTTAATGAGGAAAGGTCATCTAGCCCATGCAGCCTCTCTGGAACTGCCTGGCTGCTGGAGATGGGACAAGTGGAGCTTGACTCAAAAAAATATGGTCTCTGCTAATGAGTCATTTTGATGTGGGAACATTTCCTCAGTACATCTGCCTTCTGATCTGAGCATTGACGTGCATGGTTGAAATCTTTAGAGACATAAGGGAGTCAGACACCATTTCAAACCCTCCCTTCACAAGCAGGGAGTTCAAGCATCAGGCACCCACATACAGAGCTTTTTACTCAAGACTAGTAAAGTCTTCTCTACAAGTTTTTTCTCAAAAATACCTGGAGCCATAGGCGTTTCCCACACAGAAGTTTGAGGAAAGTAGTGAATACAAATATGCCATTTCTTAGATACTTGAGTCTATGAGGCTGAAGACTCAGACATCTATCTGCAGTCAGAGGAGTGTTCAAACACTGGTAGCTCAGCTACGCTCCAAACTCCCTGATAGCACCCGCTGGACAGGCTCAGACAGCTAACTGTAGCAGGGTCTCCCTGCAACTGGAGATGTTCCACACCATCCTGAACAAGGTGATCTCCTACAAACTAGGAAACCACTGGGAGCAGCAAAATGACTTGAGAGAAACTACAGCGTTCCAGACGCCTTGGGACAGTAAGGTCTGCAAATTCTCTGGGAAGAGAGGAATCCCACAAACACCTTTACCAGCACCAATTTTTAGCGACAGAGAGGAGGCTGAGGACCTGTTCTACCAAGCAGGAAGAGACCCTTGGAGACCAGGGTGACCCATTTTAAGAAATTTTTGCAGTTATGAAATAGTTTAAAGCTGTTCTGTGGCAGACCAAGGCCTGTTCTACCAAGCGTGACTTAAGAAAATAGTTTCACCTTTTTTTCCTCATGATTTAATGAATGTAGGAGAAGGAGGAAAATCCCCAAGTACCTCTTACGTTCATATAGACTATCCATTTGCTTCTGACATTCCTTTGTTCCCTCCTTCCCTTGGCCTCCCAGGGACGATAACAATTCCATGCCATAAGCTGGAAACAGTTAATTCAAAGACAACAGAAAAACATCCTCAACAGATTAGTTCACATAAGTAATTTCATTAGCATTCTCAGCAAAACTGCGTTGACGCCAAAAGGCTTTTGGCTTCAGTGCCTGCAGGTGGATCCAATTATTATCAGCCTCTTGCAAGTGAAAACACAGGCTTGCTGCAAGTGACAGCAATTCTGGTCCTACAGTAATAGTACAATGTGGCTATGATGTCTCTGTCTGCCTGGGATGTGGCTATCTAGTCTCCAGAAACAGATTACTAGAACCAGAAGAATATGGATGGAGTTCACTATAAACAGTGATGCCACTACCTTATAGCAATAGTACATTTTCTATGTATGGCTCATAGAATCACCAGGTTGGAAGAGATCCACCTGTTCTCCAGCCTCTTCACCAACTTTGTTGCTCTTCTCTGGACTCTCTCCAGAGCCTCAACATCCTTCTTGTGGTGAGGGGCCCAGAACGGAACCCAGGATTCAAGGAGCAGCCTCACCAGTGCCGAGTAAGTGCAAAATATAGAGTAATGGAGAAAAAATCCTCATTAAATTCCAATAGATGAAACAGAACAAATTCCAGAGCTTTTGCCAGTATTAAGCTAACAGCAATCACAGCCACCAGAGACCAAAACTTTAGACGTCTGCCTCCCACAGGCACATAATTGCAAAAGGACAGGTGATCACTCACAAATAGACCTCGTGCCATGGTTTGAAAGGTCACACGAACGTGAACACGCACTTACAGCATGGATGGAGCTGCTGCTGTGGGTGTAACAGTGGTATTACTATACTATATTGTATATTTAAACACCATATTAGGTACATCTAAGTACATATCCGTTTAGACAGTGCACTTAAACGGAGAATTAGATTTTCATGGCTGACAACACTAGACAAAGCACTCGCAGCTGAGCATCATCAGCCCAAGCGCAGTGGTGAAGTCATCAAAGCTAAGATAGAGTAGGGAGGGACCAAACCAGAAGCTGTCTCACACCCCCTCTAGGCAGGCAACACCAGGGCCATCTCCGATGGGCTGGGAGCAGGGGCTGCTGGCTGTATCACGTTTTCACATCCTGGTTTGAATTCTCGCCCTGGTTTAACATAACAAGGTAAAGACATCTTTCTACAAATGAGCAGGCTGGAAGCGGATAACTGGAGTGTGCAGAAGGGTACATCTCTGATTAGATCTTTGGTGGGTGGAGCTCTTTTGGAAAAGCAGCACTAACATACGTTTTCGTGTTTGGATCAACATGTGGCACATACAAGTTACCAAGAGTCATTAATGCCAGGGCTAAGCCAGCCCAGCAAGATGTGTATGTCACAATCCACACAACTAATAAGCCCAGCATTATTCTGACATGGGTGCTCTGGCTGCTAACTTGAGTTGAGCCAAGTTATGATGAGCCACTTGCTCATCTCTGTTCTTATTCCCGAGTCTGCTGCCCCATGCTAAAGCCCGAGCTGCATGTTGTTGCATGGATGCAAGAAGGTTCCACCACAGCCTCTGCCTACACCAGACCCTCATTCTTTCTGCTGAGTCCAGTTCCAAAAGTCTATCTAATAGGAACCGTGATTAATCCATAGGGTAAATGTTACTTCAAGGGTCTGTCCTGCTGAAAGTTGGATAGCCTCACTCAGATAAGCCCCGAGCATGGGAAAAAAAAAAAAGCCATCGTTAGCAGAGCATCCCAAAGCAAGAAATTAGTGGTTGTTTTCCTCTTTTCCATCACTCTCTAATCAGTTGCTATCCCTGGTGAGCATCTGGTACAGTCCCAGAAGTCAGGGAAGAAAATAATTGAGGTAAGAGTCATTGCCTTGTGGATGAATTATTAGAAAGAGAGAGTAAGCAGGCATGGTATATTTTAAAGTGGGGAGGGGGATTTAATCAAGCTTAATTGCCCCTTCCACTATTGCAACTAGTAAGAGTCTGTGGAACTGTAAGCAGCATCAAACATTTAAACCTGGCAATTCCCTGCCTTGTGGAGCCAAGAATAGATGTGAACTCACTGGGCTTACAAAGTCCCCTTTGGCCAGCTAGTTTCCTCCCACTCTTCATGAACATTCCAGTTTAGCTCTACCTTAAACAACCCAAACTGTAGTGGGGACCCGTAATATTAGACCTATAGTTTGCTCCTTTTTTTGATGCCTTGTTATTCAGCTGTTGTGGTGATCTCTTGCTCTGAGCTCTCTGTAATCTGGTGCTTGGGTGAGGATGGTGCAGGCCAATGTGTTCATGATTCGGTGTTTGTCTTGGTCTGGAGTGAGTCAGCTTTGTCTTTCACAACACGGTTATCGACTCCCATATGGTGTTCTCCCCAAACCCTGTAAAAGGGGCTCCCTACTTGGCTCTGTTCCTGTTGTTCCAAATGAATCATGTGGAGACTGGGAGAAAAATTTCAGAACAGTGCTTACTTATGTTAAGATGAAAGATTTAAAAAAATTGGGTAGGAGTCAGGCATTGCCCATCCAAGCTGATGGGCAGAGGCTTAAGAGGAATCTGCATCCCAAAGCCATGCAGCAACATATACCGGGAACAGTAAAGTTCCTCCTTAACCACATTCTTATTTAGAACTTAGTGGTAGACAGACAGAATTTTCTCATCAGTTACACAGAAAATAGGTTTATTTGTTAGCCTTTTAAAACTAGATTTGTAAATAGACCTCCTTGTCACAGCAGTGGAGTCTGACCTCAGCTCAAGTGATTTGTCTTGCATCTGTGTGTTTAAGATGTTGCTGAACCCCTGTGCTCAGAGGAAGACATTGACCGTGGAGATATCTGAATCTAAACAAGAGTCACAGGACAGCAGACAGTGAAGAGCTGAGGCTGTTCCAATGGTGCTGCTGCACGAAGGCTGGGAAACACAAACTTTAGGTCATTTCCTTGTCTATGCATGCAAAGATCAACTTTCACCAACCTTTGGGTAAAGCCATCAGTAAGGATTTTGAAAAAACATCTCTCTAGCATATCCTCTTGATAGGAATGGTTGGACTTGATGATACAGTGGGTCTCTTTCAACCTGGTGATTCTACGATTTTATGAAAATATGTGTGGAGCAGCAACCAGTTGAATACCTCAGCCTCTCACTATACCTGTATCTAAGAGAGCCTCAAAGAGCTCACAGAATTACCCAGTGGAAGTGAAGGGCCTGAACTGCTTTTTCAAGCCTCACTTGATGATTCTTGGGGCTCTTAAGCATTAACTAGGAGTGAAACAAAACGTCTCTCTGCTAAGATGTTCCCCTCCTGACTGCCCACACATCTGCAGAGACTCAGAGGCACATTTATTTCCAGCTAAGTGTCTGGTTTGAATTGGACTCAAACTTGTTAGATACCAGAACATTAAGAACTCGTGATTCATGCTCCATCGCGCTGATTCTGGCCCAGGGGAGCCTGATGCCTCCTGTCAAGTAGGGAAAGGAAAACCCAGTGATGTTTTAAAGGGTACGGCAGGTGGGTGCTGCAGCAACAGGAGCTGCCAAGGGGTCTGCGCATCCTACTCAGCCAGGACTTACAAATTGAAGTCAAGTCTCTGATGCAGGTAATTTAAAGTCTAGGATAGATACTCACTTTCCACAACAGGACAAACAATTCTGTGACAAACTACTGAGATATCCTGTTTAAAACACTTGTGATTGAGAAGGTCTTTCTTTTCGGCTGCTACAGTGTCTTTCCAACTGCTGAAAAATTCAGGGTGGTTTTCTATATACTATCTGCAGTGACAGTATGAAAAAAAAGAAAAATAATTGTAAAGGGAGCTTTTCTCTTATGTGTGGGGAAAATACAGGAAGGATTACTGCCAATACCACATGCCTGTGAAGGAAGGAGACCAAACCCTTTATTTTAGTCCATGTGCATCCTGCCAGGGTGCCTGGGTAACAACTGAGAAAAACCAAACCTAAAAGCCAGAAGTTTAGCAGCAATCTACAGTCATCAGCAGAACGGCAAGTGGGATTTTTAGGGATAAAACTCCTGCAGTTTTCTCACGTCATGAATTTCTGGATAGTGAGCTGGCAACGTAGAGCATCACGTTCCCGAGGGAGCCAGCAGGGATGTCTGAGCACCATGAGTGTCTCTGACCAGCCAGCAATGGTCCCCTCATCCCACACCAGGCTGAGACTTTCATTCATCAGTCCCATAATCAAACAAAGCATTCACAGAGCTGCCCACCTGAGTGCTTTATTTCCCAGGTAGAATTAAAGCAGACAGTCAATTCAAGTAGAAAAGCTATGAATAAATTTGCTACCAAGCTCTGCATTTTATACTGCAATAAAGTCTTCCCAAGATCTTATTACCATTAGACGCTAAAATTTAGAGGAATCCTTAAAACTTCATTTCTTTATATGATCTTTTTGCCTCTTAAAATGCATGCTGCTCACCAAAAATCTTCTAGTGAAATACAAATCCACCCATGCACTCCCATAGCCAAACTTACCACACACCATTGACTCGTTTCATAGAAGACTAACTCACATAAAAGAAGTGGTTAAGGATTCGCTGTCAACAGCTAGAAGTTAAAACCAAAGAGAATTCTCAGTGTTAAAGCTCTTCTCTTTTCATCAAGGTACGATAGTAGAGTTTAATTGAGAAAGAATCTTAAAATTATCAGTGTGTGAAGGTAATTGTGGGGATGGTAGAGACTGCATTCATTCATTAAAAGACTCAATGTATTAGATCTGTACTTCTCCCTTTGTCTGTGCTTCAACTGGGGAATACAATTTCAGACTTAATATGCACATGTGCATCATTTCATCTCCATTTCAATACAATTGACTGTGAAATTACAAAAATCAGTTCTTAAAAGCCTAATGACGTCTCTTGCCCAAAGAAGAATCTGGTGAAATCATAAATGGCAGAAGTTGTTTAAAACAGATAATTCCACAAAGACTTATTGTCGTACTTTTCCATCTTTTAATGCTCCAAAATTTTTGTCTTGATACCAATGAATGAATGAGCAGAAACAAGAAAATCCTAGAAAAAAGCTTGAGGGGGTAAAAAAAAAAAAGCACAAAACATGAAGCTCAAGACAAAACAGAGCTTGTTCCCCTGGGGTGACCACTGCTTCCACAACCCCCATCCCCAGCTCACTGCTTTCTGTTCAATTTCTGGGGTTCCAGCTTTCTCCCCACCTTTGAATTTAGATTAGCTAACAGCTTAAAAAAGCCAGTCCCCTGAGACAGGCAGCTACCGTGAGAGCAAATACAACATATTTACCTCTGCTGAAAGCTTCCCCATGGCCCTTTTTTTGCTGTAAGACAGCCCCCGTGCGAGGACTGCACCATTACATGGGGCTGTCACATCCCACAACTGCCTGGGTTGAGGTATAACCCAATTTTCTTTTCCAGGACCATCTTCTCTATCACAGTGCAGGCACAGTGCTTATAGAACATGGCCTAGATGGAAGCGACCAAGACTTCAAGAACTCACGAACTTCTCAGGATATGGAGCACTGGAAGAATGTTGCTATTTTTTTTTTTTTTTTTTTTTTTTTTTTAGCATTGGTCTTAGCAACAGTTTACTTTTCCTACTTAGAAACATGGAAAAGTTTGTTCAGCTGAAAATTTCCTGTTTGGCATTAGCAGCTGCTGGCTATGATATTTATAAATATTTCAGCAGACATTTCTAGGGGAATCTGGTTACAATTAAATGGTGAGCAATGCTCTGCAGTCCCTCACTCCCAGGCAGAGTTCCTGCTACCTGAGGTTACCCACGGGAGGAGAGAGGTTGCTGCTCGGCGTGCTGCAAGACAAAAGTTAGCAGCCAACAGTGTAACTTTAGGGGGTCTGGTTTTAGTCAGGAAAGTGAAATTGCTTGCTTATAACATCCAAATAGAAGAGCTCAGGAGGAACATTTGGTCAGCAGGCCTGGGACCACCTACTCCGAGCATTACTCATTGCTCTTCCCTCTCTCTTCAATACCCTTGAGAATCCCCATGTTGTGCAGTGCAAAAACATGCTTCTCCAAGCTTAGCATCCCTCCTGCCCATCAGCCTCATGCATCCCAGCATTTCGTGCTCTCCCTGTGTACATCCAGCCTCAATTTCCCTCAATTCTTGTTAAGATGACCTAAAGCTAAACAAAGCAGATTGAAGAGCAGAGGAAGAGCCCAGATGAAGTCAACCTTTGGATTTCCCAGACAGTTCTGTCCACAGCTTTCTGAAGCGTTTGCTTCTGCTGAACCAAAGCGGGTTATTTCTCCCCAGGCAGCCACCACCTCACTTGAGGGCTTCCCAGGGCCAGTTTCTTCCAATTTTTTTTTTTTTTTTTAAAAAAGCCTCTAACGTGCTCTGGCTCAAAACAAAATAAAGGCTCCAAATCTCTTAGTGTCTCATTGGGCTGAACAAGACTTTTGTGTGGTTGATGCACAGTGTCCTGCGTGAATGTGTTTTCAGCCCACGGCGCCATCATCCAGTGATGGGCAGAGGAGAAGAAAGTGGCTTCTCAACGAGCCACCTCACTCTGAGGCAGTTCAGTGCTGATCCAGCTCAGTATCCCTTCCATCATTTGGGATCTCAACTCAGAGGCCTCTATAGCTTGAATGTAGCTTGAACGGTTGGACTCAATGGTCCAGTGGGTCCCTTCCAACCTGGTTATTCTATGATTCATAGGCATTTCAGAAAAGTTTGGTGCACAGGTCATTTTATTACTGGTTCTCTACATTCTAGGGTAACAGCAGCAAGAATGTAAGGTAGAAGCAGTCCAAGATAAGAAAGCCCATAAACAATTCTGCAGTCAAAAGCTGTAATGGGAGATGTGACTTGAAGTTCCTCATTTGGCAGTTTTACGTAAAGAGCCGCGAAATATGCTGAGCAAATAAAAGGCATTAATTGCACAGCCTCACCCCCAGCCTGTTTCCGGACGAATGCAACAGCACCGTCAACTTCTTAAAGAGCAGCATTTCCTGAACCTCAAGTGCTCACAGATGGTGTTGTCCTGGAGCACTTTCTGCTGATGCTCCGTGGTTCCCTTTGTCTTGCGTGACTGCTTTGCAGCTTGGGTTTGTTTATTCCATTTTTTCCTGCTCTTTAGTTACAAGCTGAGGAAGGGAACCAGCCACTTTTACTAGTTTAATCGCTCGCTGGTGCCAGTGCATGTCTGTGAGGGTGATTAACAGGGTGTGTCACCACCACTCACGTGAGCGAAGATTGCAAAATTGGGTCCCTTTAGCTTGAGTGCAGGGATGGAGGCTCTGTTGTCAGGGCTGAGTTTGTAAATATTTCTATCTGAGCACTTTGCGGTTTTTACGATAGGAAGGGTGAGGATCTGTTATCTGCCTA
The DNA here is from genome assembly GCA_033459285.1 of Clamator glandarius. Taxonomy (NCBI): domain Eukaryota; kingdom Metazoa; phylum Chordata; class Aves; order Cuculiformes; family Cuculidae; genus Clamator; species Clamator glandarius. The sequence goes on along the minus strand of JAUNZM010000251.1, from coordinate 1,707,101 downwards.
GGAGCAGGACCAGAGAGATCAACTTGGTAGGGCACAATGTCCAGCCAGACCCACAGCCTGAGCGCTGGGATGCTCACCATAAGCCAGTTCCAAGCTGGAAGCCGCATCACCCCATGACCTGCCTGGTGTGAAAGACACGAACACCACTGGCATCATTGCTAAGAGAACACACACCGTGCTGGGTGTGGGATCATGATGCCTACAGTTTACTGCAACTGCATGTGATTTTGGCCTTAGTTATAAAGTTATGGCTGCTGTCCCTGTCATCGTGATACTTCACCATTTTCAGAACTGTCCTCTGGTTCTTTATGAAGGTTGGTAGCTCCACAAACACTGCAAGTATGAAGATAGCGTTGTAATGCGTGGGGGTTATATTTGATTTCAGCTGAACAGGCACTGAAAAAATATCATTTACCCCAAATGCACACTTAGAAACAAAGGCAGAGAACTAGAATACCTACACAGAAGCACTGGTGGATGTTCCAAAGTATAGGAATTCATCCTCCTGCCTCCACAAATTCAACAAATGCCCCCAGAAGGTCTCCAGGTTTTGCACAACCCTTTTCCAAACAGGAAGAGATCTCAATTCTTCTCCCAGAAGTAACAGTTAAAATATAGCCAGTTTGGCATCCGTCAGCTAGTGGGGCTCGATGCACAAGCTGCACCAGAGTTAAAAAAAAAAAAAAAAAAAAAAAAAAAAGTGTGGGTTTAGAAGTCAGATGAAGTCCCGTTGGGAAGATCAGATGAACAGAGAAAGAAGAGGCAGTTTGCAAGTCAGAAGCCTAAGAGGCAGCCAAGCTTTCTGAGAAGCTTCAGAGAAGTCAAAGTTAAGTGTACCAGGAAAGAGCAGTGCCTGGGCCAACTCACGATAGTTCTCTAAAGAATGTTTCAGTGTATGACAGCGTCCAACAAACCAGTCCTGTCACCTTCCTTTCCAGGAGGTGATAGCTGATCTCTAGGAGCGTTATTCACCTTAGCAGGAGGATGCCTTCATGCAGCAGCAAGCTGCATGGCTTGCTGCACTCGACACCCCCCTGCTCTAGCACTACATGACTTCTAGGAAAGTGCTGAGCTTTTGCAAAGTATTAGCTCAAAAGTGTTACAAAACAGTGAGGCAACATTCATTGCTGGAAAGTCCCCCTAAACATTTTTCTTTGGGCAATTTACAGTTTTGTGTGAAACCTCTCACTTGGCTCACCAAGGAGGACTCAGAAAGAAAAAATGCAAGGGTGGCCTGAGTCACAGCTGGATACTTCCAACACCGACTGCTCCTTCAAGCTTTTCACCAGCACTAGTATTACTCTTAGTTTTCCTTTTTGCTCCCCTTGACACAAGGGCTAACAGGTGCAATGACTTTCCAATAAATCACATGCAGAAACAAGAATTTATGCAGAGTAGAAAAGCAGGGAGAGCAAGTTTTTCCAGCAATCGCATGTGGGTGGCTTCACCCCTGCCTTCAGTCTTTGGCTTTCAGAGGTCATCCTTGTGCAGCACATCTGGCTGTGGTGCCTTAGCTTCATTCAAGCCTCTGCCTGGCCTTTGACACACACAAAGGGTTTTGCCTTTCCACCTTTCACATCACGAGATGCTGGGAGCTGCCGTCACTCTTCCCACAGCCCTCCCAGCCTGACCCCTCCAAGCCCCAGCACGGAGGTCAGCTCCAAGCCTCTTTCATAAGCCAAGTGCACAGTGCTCAGAGATTTCTGTGATGCTGGAAAAGCACATTTTTGCACTACAGCACTACATTTGAGATCTCTCCTGCGCAGCACAGCGCTGCTTTTTCTCTTGTTTTAAATATATTTGAAGAGAAAGTAATTAAATTTTTCTAGAAGGAAAGAGTCTCTGGCTCTTGTCTCAAGGTGTAAATGAGAAAAAAACACCATATCAAGCTTCCCAAAATGCAGCATTTCACATTCAACATTTGCTTTTCCAGCCCTTCAGAGGTGCTGCTTTCTTTTCACTGCTACAACCCAGAGAGCACTGGTACTCAGCTGGGACATGAGCTACCCACCAGCATCAGCCCAGTCACGACTGTTTGGCATCAGCAGGATTTCAGGACTTAAGCATACACACAAAAAAAAAAATGTATTTTTCCATGATGGATTTCTGCATACATTTAGTTATTTTGCTGAAGTGGAGCCACTGCAAGTGAAGGGATCATTATTCTAACAAAGTAAACAAGGGCAGCTGCACATTCCTGCAAATTTTCAATAGAAAAACACTTATGACTCTACAGGAGGAAAACAGCGAGATCCTCCCCCAACAGGCTCTTATTTTCTCTTATTTTCTGTTTGGCTCTTGCTCCAGCCTAGAGCAGAGCTCCTGTAGAGGACAGCCCCAGTTCAAGCTTGTGGTGGGACGCACCCACACACTCTGGGGTTTGGGTGGAAATATTCAGGCAGCAGGAGAAACCAGAAATCACTGGTGTGCCATGGTTATGTACCCAATACGCCAGAAGAAGGCTGCTCCTAAATGCTGCTTATCTCAAGGCTGCCCAGGGACTCCACAGCCCAGATCCTTGCCCAGCAAGGATCAGTCAAGCTTGGTTTCTTCCCAGTGCTGCCTCCTGTAACGACTGCTGCCTGGAGACTTCTGGAGCTGTGGGATGGGGTGGGTACACAGAGGAGTCCCAGCATCTGAATCCCACAACAGCCCTCAGCTGGGACTTCCCTCGTGCTTCCAGACCCAGCTGAGCTTGCAGGAGCTCTCTGCTCCTTGGCCAGCGCTTCTGGAGGAGAATTATGTTTCTCCTCAGCACCAGCAACTTCCTTCTTCCTTTCACTTCCACCTTCTGGAACATAGTTTTTTTTTTTTCTTTATAGAAAATGATAGATAAATTTTATATTCCCATCATCTCAGCACTCATCGTTTCCCCATCTTTCAGCTGCTCTCCTCTCGCTTCCTCCCTTTGAATCCCTTGAAGGCTGAAGAAATAACATCTCGCTCCCCTTCGGGGGGATGACTGCTGGCATTCAGATTCACTCAAACATGAATATCTATGCGGGAAAACATCGCCAAAGTGCCACTGAATCAAAGCAAGAGATGCAATCCCTGCTGATCCACTAAACCAGCTCAACCATTGCCATTGATCCAAACCATCTGGGCAACCCTCCCTGAGCACAGTTGGAGGAGAAGCCAACTTGGTGCAGGGAAAGGGAGAGAATTAAGTAATCCCAAGAGTTCCCACCAACATGAACTGTCATTTGGAGACATCAAAGCCCTGGGGTGCTTCCAAGCACAGAACTTGTGAGAAGGCGCCCTAGGATGGCTTCTCGGGATGTGGGATCCCAGGGAAATGATAGAGTCAACACAACAGAGTTGTCTGCCAGGACTCATAAACCTGGTGTCATTCTCAAAACGAACCTCACAAAGTCAGGCCATGGGGAAAACATGAAGGAAATTATCACTACCATACCCGATGCCTGCACATAAAGCAGGTAGTGGAAGCCCAGGGCTGTATTCCCAGAAGGAGATAAAACTGCTCTCACCAGACAGCATTTCTTGTAGTTATTAAACATAAATGCAATGTTTCCCCTATTCCCATCTAGTCAAGTAATTTCATTTTGCAAAGAAACCCTTACTTAGTCACCAAGAAGGTACAAGTGAAGGGAACTCACCTAGATGAGGATCAGATTGACTTTTCACCTTCCCAGGTTGTGAAGAACTTTGACTTAGTTATGAAGCATCAAGAAGGAAAACAAACAAACACAAAACCCCAAAACAAAACAGAAAAGCAAACCAAAAAGAGGCAAGGTTCTACCCTTGCAAGTGCATGTGCTGCTACTGAGCAAGATGCAAGGTGGTTTTCCCTCTCTCTTAGGCTCTTGTAAGAGTCAATGATTAATTACCCTAATTACAAAAGGCTGAGCCTCCCCCACAAGGCAGGACGGCCCTTGATAAGACTCTTCTCCCTTGGGCTGCTGGGAAAAGTGGGCTTAAAGGATTTTCTATCACCATTTCAGCCTTAAATAGCAGGACTGCATGGTGCTAGAAAAATAAAAAGATGAGAAAAGAAGTTGAGGAAGGGAAATAAAAGAAGGGCTTGATTATTATTCACACATTTCAGTTACACAGATGACTCACACTGTAGAGTTTCAGTGGGGTCTTAATAGAACTGCCAGCATGTTTCTCAGCCGGGGTGACCAAAATAATCGGGACTTTTATTCTCTTGTGCACTTGATAGCTTTCTTTCTATTTTTTCTGCATAATCCTGGGTTTCACCCACTGGCTGGGGTGTGAATTTAAGCCCTGCTGGTATGAATAAGCGCTGCTGGCATCACAGCATGAGGTGCTGAGCTCTACCTGCTGGCAAGGGGAGGGATGCAGAAGGTTGTTCTGCACTCCTTGAGGTGTGTGACAGCACCTTCTCATCAAAGTACCACCAAAAACATGATGACAGGCCGGGATCAGAGAGGAGAAATTCTTTGCCCTTCCACTCTAGGAATTATTAGACTTGTAAATACTGATATGGTCAAATCTGACCCCCCCTCCCAGTGCTTAGGTGGTCAAAATGTGCCATCAGGCGATTGAAAGCAAGCAAAAAAACAAACAACCATTATCAACACTTGTCACATTTATATTTTTGATTTTATTTTTAATTTTTATTAAAAAACCAACCATTATTAAAAATGAATCATGGAAGGCTTCTACCAGGGGGGACTCTCATTTCAATATTGTGAACAAAACGCAGCCCAGTTAAAACCCATAGGCATAAACAAAGTTCAATTAAAAAAAAAAAAAGAACATTTCAAACCATAGCTTATAATTTTGCAGTCGCCTCAGTGTTGATAGAGGGACTTTTGGTAAAAGCCTTCAATTCAGAATTTCATAGAAGACTTTTAAAACACAGAGGAAGAAGGAAATACATGCTTGTTTAAAAAAAAAAAAAAAAAAACCTGAAAAAAATTGCTTGGGTAATGGTTAATGAATTCAACAAATTTACCTCTCCCAAAGCAATGTCTGTTTGCCCATACAGCTGGCCTTGCGGGATGTATTTGCTCAGAAAGCTGAATATACACAATCCCTGCCAAGTCACTCTGGCCAAAAGTTCTCAATTCTGGCTCTGGTTTGGGGGGGCTTTTCGGTGAGATCACACGTGGCGTCCTGCTCTGGGAGCCCGGCGTTTGCAGTGCCGGCGGGTACCACTGGGAGCCTGCGAAAGGGGCTTCAGTTCAGCCCTTTCTGGTCTCTCCCACAGTGAGACAGAACCAAGATGAGCTCGAAGCACCTCTCTGAGCTCCTGAACCAGGGCAAAATTCAGCACCTGCCCTGGTACGTACATACCAAGCCCCAAACTGGGTATGTTAAAAACTGCAAATTAGTGACTACTTTGTAAAAACAAAACCAAAACAAAACAAAAACCCCAAAACAAAATCCAAACCCCCTATCCTCAGTGTGGGAATTGGTCAAACCAAATAAAAATGGTCTTAAAATATATGCATATATATGGCTTTTCATTTTTCCTATCCATTTCGTTGGAAGCAAAAATAAATTTAAGAGTGATATTTGGTTTTTAGAAACAATTCTGTCCTTCAGCTGTCAGCTGGAGCCGATGGGATGGAGGCACCGATAGCGGCTGGTGATGATGCAGCTCAGATTCCACCCGCGTTCTCCTTCATCCTTGCTAGTAACCGGGAGTAGACAGGTGCTGCAAGGAGAAGACCGAGCTGGGTGAGACAGACACACAGCATCTCCCTGTCCCCTCCCCTCCCTCTTACGATCCATCATGCTTGCAGTAAGACAACAGAATAAATCTCCTTTTAACAGACAGGGATATACAATGAAAATTAGGAACAAGTTGTTTTACCTAGTCGAGGATTTCTCTGAGAAACCTGCATGGAAAGAAAATAGAAGGGCTGCATAAATACAACAAATCTCTGACAGGTATGAGAACAGTTTGTATGTCAATATATTTGTCCTACTCTCCAAGAACTATGGAGGAATGACTCCTCAGTGCCACATTTGTTATTGGAGACTGACAATTATAGCACTGTGATAAGGTTACACTCACAGCGTGCTGCAAACCGCGAGCTTCACATTACAAAATGTATTATTTGTTATATAATTAAATCATGTAAGAAGACAGGATTGGTCATTCCATGAAACACATACATTCAGTCTCCTTGGAATGCGAATGTGACATTATCTTCCAATCATTAATACCAAAACGTAATTTCAGTAGATCTACAGTGAGAGATTTTTTTGTCTTTTACCTTGGATAACGCAGATGCCTGTTTGAAGATTTCTAATGCGGGGTCTGCAGGCTCGTCACCTCTTTCTTGTGGCCTTGAAGCTAAGGGTGGGACATAGACAGCATTAAAATACTCTTCCAAGCACATGGGCTGCTTCCTTCCAGTATTTTAGAGGATGCATTGAAACTCCCATAGCAGACTTATCCTCGTCAATAAACTGAAGCAATTGCCACGTGTCACCTCTCCCTCCCAAAGCAGCTCTGCTGCACCAGTGTGGCTCTAGGGATTTGTACAGTGGACCTACCCTGAGGCTGTAAGACAGAGTTCACAGCATAAATCACACCATTTGTGGCCATGATATCGCTTTCAGTAACAGGTTCCTTGTTGACATGTATTATGTGGTTTTTCTGTTGAGGAAAAGAAAAAAAAAAAGGAGAAAATGAGAAACTTTTGTCATCAGTGGTTTCCAATTTTATTGAAAAAGCCCTCACTTTGCACTCATTCATTTTCTGGATGGCTGTAGGTGCTTTCATTCCTCTTGCCAATTAAGGAGAATGTAAAAACAAATTATAGCCTATGCAGTTTGTCCTGGAGTAGCTGGCAGGCTTCAGAGCACGGAGTTTCACGGTGTGCTGGCTGGGAATGCTGTCCTGCAGCAGGAGAACACATCCACAAGCTCCCTGGTGGCAGCAGGCACTGCGGCTTGTGCCAAGAGGGATTGCTGCGGAGATGCCATCAGGAGCAGGGACATCAGGGCTGGACACAGGATGGGTCAACCAGGCAAACTGACCAACTCAATGCCTTTGGAAACACCAGCCTTTCCATTTTTGTCATGCTTTTTCTTCCTTATGCACAGAGCGCATCATGAGTTAACTTGAAATATTATTTTCCTCAGCAGAGGAGCCTATATTTTCTTCAAACGGTGCAGAATTTGTGAAAAGAAATTACATATCAAATAAATCCTGCCACATTAAGGGAGCTCATGCAGAGATCATTTTCTTTACACTAAAAAAGATGTGTTAGCTGAACAAGCTATTCGTTTAATTTATTTATGCTTTTTCCCCCATGACTCAGGTTTAAATTTATAACAGCTCCTGGAAGTCATTTACAATTGGTCTTCTGGGGAGAAAGCTGAAGAAAACCACATTTCAAGACTGCCAGCTTGTTGAATAGAATACACGGAAACAGTCCCTCTGCTACAGCTCAGAAAACAGTGTTTGGTGGGGCTGTGCACGCATTTAGAAGAGGTTCACAAAATCACAGAATAGAATCATAGAATAACCAGGTTGGAAGAGACCCACTGGATCGTCGAGTCCAACCATTCCCACCAATCCCTAAATCATGCCCCTAAGTACCTCATCCACTCTCACTTTAAACACCTCCAGGGATGGTGACTCAACCACCTCCCTTGGCAGACTGTTCCAATGCCTAACCACCCTCTCCGTGAAGAATTTTTTCCTAATCTCAAGCCTAAATCTCCCCTGGCAGAGCTTGAGGCCATTCCCTCTCGTCCTGCCCCCTGTCACTTGGGAGAAGAGCCCAGCTCCCTCCTCTCCACAACCTCCCTTCAGGTAGTTGTAGAGAGCAATGAGGTCTCCCCTCAGCCTCCTCTTCTCCAGGCTAAACACCCCCAGCTCTCTCAGCCGCTCCTCATCAGGCCTGTTCTCCAGCCCCTTCACCAGCTTTGTTGCTCTTCTCTGGACTCGCTCCAGAGCCTCAACATCCCTCTTGTGGTGAGGGGCCCAGAAATGAACACAGGACTCGAGGTGCGGTCTCACCAGTGCCGAGTACAGAGGGAGAAGAACCTCCCTGGCCCTGCTGGTCACGCCGTTTCCGATGCAGGCCAAGATGCCAGTGGCCTTCTTGGCCACCTGGGCCACTGTTTCTATGCATACAGACATGCTTTGGTCCTCAACACGGAGAGCTAAACGCAGTCCACAGCCCAACTGACCACAAAACCCCATCCAAGGTGACTCACCATGCTCACTTCCAGTTTATCCCCCTGCATGGACTTCAGCCTCACAAGGGCATTGACTGCACCGCTCACCAGGATCTCATCAGCCATGTGGAACTTGAGGATGTTGGCAAGCTCCTTGGCATTACCTGGGAGAAGAAAACATTTACATTTGTACCAGGGCTTGCTTCCTGTATTTCATGTGCTGGAATGACATTGCACGGAAAATACCATAATTTCCTGAAAGTGCAAAGAAAAGATATAACATTGAAAAGCCCAGGTAGAAGAACTTTGGAGCTGGCTAGGACATTGAGGCCATTTCTGCCTGGGTAGGTCAGGATCCTAGTGAGTCTGGAAGGATGCTCTCGCAATGTCCCACCTTGGTATGTACCAATCCTACCCTATACATGAAACACTTATGTCCTGGTTTTTCAGTCCCTCATTCCCTCACTATGCACAGCGTGAACCTGCTTTCACTTCTCAAGGTCATCTACCAGGGGAAAAAACACCTATGTGAAATAAGGAAGCGGATAGAGCATTTGGGTATTCACGGACATCAATACTTTGGCCAACACCAGTGTCACTTGGCAATAATCTCGATGGTTGAAACTGCAGGATTCCTGGGTTACAAGGAGAAAAGCACAGAAGAAATGTCGCTAACTTCTCACACACTGCTGGCCAGATCCCTGCCGAGTCTCTACTCATCTAGCCATGCTTTGAAATAGATGTTAGGAAAATAAGATACTTCCCCTTCACCACCTATTTCCCAGAAGAGGCAGAGATGTGCACAGCATGGGCCAGCAGCCCTCCTCTGTCTTCTCCTTCAGAGGATGCACAAAACCAGAGCAGCTCCTTCTGCAAGGGGGATTTCTTGTTTTGCTGCTCGTATCTGAATACACTGTGAGATTTTTTTCCATTACGTTTTTCTAGAGTGGCTGCAGTTCACACTGCACATCCTCACCAGCGTGATTCACTTCTTCATGAGAAACATAAGCTAAATATTTGCGTGAATAAAGAAGAACATCTGAAGTGTCCGCATCTGGGATATTTCATTCCTGCAGCCGTTTACAATAGTTGCAAAACAGTACTGAAATATTTATATATGAAGCACTAGACTGGATATGCAGACTGACAGCACCAGCTCTTCATCCCTGCACTTAAAAGGCTAACCAGCTACCAGGGGCAGATGCTTGCCAGGTTATGATGTCAGTGTTTGCTTGGGCTTTAATGACGAGAAGACATTACACTGAAATACCTGACATTGTTTCCAACCACAGCCAGTTTTCGACATGAACAAAATAAAAGATCGTGCTGCTTATCCAGAAGAGCATTATTAAACATTCCCATGGTCTTTTCCACACCCAGCCTGCATGCTGGTGCTTTTCAGGGTTTTGGTCTTCATCTATGCCATGCTGGGATGTTTGTTGTTTTCTTGGGATCAGACTAGAATGCCGGCTTTATCCATGTACACGTAGATGGAGCAACAGCTCCATCCTTTTACTACTTACATCTCATATGCTGTAACTTGAGGCTGAACGTGGACGACGTTTTCTATTTGCAAAACTTACTTTAGACACCCTGATCCTATATGATTGACAACCACATTCTCACTTCTTTCATCCCTGAGAAAGGTAGAGACCTCATTTCTTCCTCTGGAAACACCTTATTGTCATCTTGCTTACAGCAGCCAGCACAGTGAAATTTAAGTCACAGTGAGGTTGTAGCACACACTACAAACATGCCTTTCAAGCACAAGAGAAGTACAAACTCGAGCCCACACTTTGTGTGCGAGTTCAGTGCTACTCTGGGCATCCTCAGCTTTCTGCTGGACAGGGTTTATCCAAATCAGCTGTGTAAGAAGCCCACACTTCCAACAGACGGGGTCAAAGAATGAGATATGGCAGAGAAACAGAGCCATTCCTCGCTGTACCACGTCAATAACACACAGCATGGTCATCTCAATGTTCTAAGATCGCTTACCCATTAGTTTGTTCAGTTCTCCCTGGGGCATAGCTCGGAAAGCTTCATTTGTTGGAGCAAACACTGTGAAGGTGCCTGGCCTGTTCAAGTTCTCCGTTAGGCCTGCAGACTGGATTGCAGCCACCAACGTACTGCAAGACAAACGTACGTAAAACACTTCACTACAAGCTACTTCTGGTGGTGTTTGAGCAATTGTGTGTTGCGTTCAAGACAGCTGCCAAGTTACAGTTGCAAAAGCCTGCTGCGGTCCGACAAATCAGTTAAAAAAATGTCTCTTGGGTGCAGAGTGAGCCTGTGAGGTCCAACCAGAACATCTGAGAAATGGCAAAGTAACCTGGAATGCTGAATCCTCGGGCAGCAAATGGTAGTGCGGACACAGAATAGCCTGTCCATGGTGCAGAGATAGCTTTGGAGTCAGCTTCTTACTGTATTAAGGGGGACCACACACTCATAGGTCACAGTTTGTTGGTGTGTTTTTCACGGAAAGGATCATCGGACACTGGCAGAGGCTGCCCAGGGAGGGGGTTGAGTCACCTTCCCTGGAGGGGTTTAAGGGATGGGTGGACGAGGTGCTGAGGGACATGGTTTAGTGACTGATAGGAATGGTTGGACTCGATGATCTGATGGGTCTTTTCCAACCCGGTGATTCTATGATCCTATGAAGTCTTGCTCCCTATAATTTAGGGATGAGACCATGGTTTTGCATGCTTTTTCTATGTTAAAAAAAAAGAAATCAGAACTATGATCATAATAAACAGAAACTGGTTTGGCAGCTCTTCTGCTCCTAACTAGCACTTAGGAAGAGCAGAAATGTCACCTGAAGCGATGATCTGCCTTGAGAACATCCATCACTGAACCGGATGGTGGAGTCAACATCTTGTCCATGCTAAGCAGGGTTCCAAACCTTCCTCTCTTGTCATGGGCAGCTATGCAGGCATTTTCAATGCAAAGATTCTGCAAAGAAAATTGCAAAAAAAAAAAAAAAAAAGGCTTTATTAGCATATGCTTCAATAGAGTTTTTTATGCTTTCCAAAATGCTCAGTTATGTTCTTTACGCGATGGCCATAGCATTACAAACATCAGACATCACGCAGCCATACACAGAACTGCACACTGCAGGGACTTACGTTGCGGTACACAAAAACTCTTAGTTCCTTATCCCCCAGAGTCTGCAGTTTCTGCCCATGGTAAAGATATTTAGAGGAGAGCTGGTCTTTAATAATGTGGTTCAGAAGCAAGTTTTTCATGTTGCTGTCAACAACAGGGAGTCCATCTGCAGCAAAAAAGTATGGAAAGAACCATTGATTCACTGAAAATGACCACTGAGACAATAAAAAAGTCAGAATACAGAGTATTAATCATACTATTTTTTGATCTTAAAGCTAAATGCCACTGCCTATAGCTGAGGCATTTAAGAGGATTTGCATGCTGGTACACTGAAACTCGGCTGAAGACTGTTTGAAGGACATCTGTGGCCCACACTGACAGAAGAAAGGGATTTACTCCCCAGTTTACCTTTGAACACATCGTTTAGTGGGGCAAGGAGGGTCACTTGCTCACTGCCGGTTAGATGAGAGCTGAGACCAGCTTGTCTGAAAAGGTCCATAGACTTGGAAACTTCAGATTCTTGTGCCAACTCAAACAGGGTCTTAGCTGAAAAGAAAAGCAATGCCTAGTGACCTTGCATTAAAGGTGAACCACCCATTGCTACAAAATATCTACACCCTCAAAATCCAGTATTTCCTCAGCAAAAAGAAGAACAGACAAAAGAAAGGCAACGGAAAGAAAGACGCAGAGAGGCATCAGTACCTGAGTCCGGGATCAGCAGCTCATTAACAAAATGTACAACGCCGTTGGTAGCCAGGACATCCTTGTTGGCGATGATGGGCCTCCCGTTGAGGGTCAGCTCCTCCCCACTGCAGCCGACGTCCAAGGTGGTTCCTCCCAGCGTCTCCATTGTCAGCCCAGCAATGATGGCCTCGGCACACATGGCTGACTTCAGGATGTGATGGTTCAGCAAGTCTGTGAGAGCAGCAAGTGTCTTAGTGAGCTGGAAAAAATCAACTATAAAATTACTACACATTTTAGGGGTCCCATTCAACAGCAAGGGCCTCCTGCGCAGCACTGTGTGGGGCTCCACTCCAAAGGATACACAGCCTTTTTAATTTGTGCTGGGTTTAATTCAGCAGCCTGTGAAATGCAGTGCCTAAAAAGAGTCATTTTTATACAACTTTGTCAACTTGAAAAGGTTTTGTGTGTTTATTCAACTCATTTATCAGGGGAAGCGGCACTGACTAGATACTAGTTTTCCTGCAGGATTGATAGAAATCACCAGGAGTGCTAAAGGAACAGCTGGAAAAGGGACTGCTTCAGCTCCCTCCTCCATATCTGGATACAAATCTCTCTGCCACATCTACCACACCTACATCCAAAGAAGTCTGGGCTGTCCAGTTTAAAAAGCTGGAGTTTTTTCAAATGTGTTGACTGCAGCTGTTGTCAGGGAGTACCAAGGAGGCATTCAGATGTCCTTGAGAAGGAATTTAGAAAAACTGTAAAATACTCTTTAGTCTCTCGATGGGGTCAGTAAACAAACACTTACCCCTCAGGGCTTCTGGGTCCCCCAGGATCCTGTTCAGTGTTTCTCGTGGAATCTTCTCAAAAGCTTCATTGGTTGGAGCCAATAGCGTGTACTGGCCTTCGCTTTCCAGCAAGCTGTTGAGGTCAGAAGCAGCCACAGCAGCCTTCAGGGAAATGAGGAGAAAGGGTAAAACACATTCAGCCAGAGTACAAAGGTCAGCAACTTTGCCCAGGCACTCACTAAGGGCAAGATTTATTCAGGCTTTTATAATTTCAGAGGACTTACAAAAAAAGCTGAATAGCTTCTTTCAGCACTTTGGTCCCTTTCTAAATTTGACCTGGCCCCACGGTTCTCTTGTGCTCCAGAAATTTGAGTACAAGAGCCCTTTTTTGGCAAGACTGAGAGCTAGTTTTGAATACCTTGATATGCCTGGAAAGGGTCACAGCAGTTCCAGTGAAGAATTCAGATGAGAACCTGCAGCTGGCTAATGGCAAAACCCCTGTGCTTTTTAAGTTATTCCTTATCTTGGCAAATACCAGGAGAATGAATCAGTACTCATGAAATTTGAACAGTTAATATGTCCTAAGGCTAAGATTCCTACAGAAGAGTGAGGAGTCAGGCTCAGTCTATCACTCTTTACTGACAGCAACAGCAGGGTGGCAATTATTCTCATAAAAACCTACTTGTGCTGCTATCAAACACTTCACTTTCTAATGCAAAATAAACTTTATTGCTGCAAGGATTTTATCAGCAGCTTTAGAATCACCATACTCGGGCTCTTTGTAATAATTCACTGGGAATGGGATGAGAGAACATCTTTAAGGATCCTTAGAGAACACAAGGGCTGAACTCACTCGAAGAGTTTCCAGGCTTTCCTCAGTCTCAATGATCTGCTGAATGCTGTTTGTGGTGGTGGCGATGACTTTGTCGATGACGTGAACCACTCCGTTGGTGGCATGGTGGTCAGCTTTCAACAGCCTGGCACAGTTCACAGTCACAATCTGCAGAGGGAAAGAGCCACAGGGCGTTACGTGCACTAAAAACAAGAAGGTAAAGCAGCCCCCACTGGTTTTCTGCTTCAAAGACAGTGACCACTATAATATTGAATCAGCAGGAGCAGGTTTCCTAAAAAAACATACAAAGAATGAGAATGCTCTATAAAGGATGTTTGAAACATTTCATTTTAAAAAAAGTTTTGAAAATAATCAGTGGGTTTGTTTACCCCAAATTATCAAGACTAAGAAAATATGCAAGAGCCAACACTTAGGCAAATGCGCTGTTATACAGAAATGTGGGAAACTTCCCTCCAACAGCATCAATGAAACTATTTACTTATAAATATTCTTTTCAAACCCCTTCTGAATATGTATCCTAAATCAATAGTTGTCAAGGTAGGCATTACAGACTCCTGGAGGTCCAAGGACATGGCAGGAGGTACAAGGCAGGATTAAAACAAGCCCGCTACGGGTAGCTTTAATACAAATGTCTTACCCCATTGGGATAGTGGTGAATCTGGATAGGCAGGTCCTGGTACATTGAGTTAAGCGTGGTCCCATGTTTGAGATCATCCGTGAGGACCCGTTTGTTCACCATGTGGTAGCGGAGAGCATTGAGCAGCTCAATGTTAACATTACTGACTAAGGAATCCAGAGTTTCCTGACAATGAGAAAAAAGCCATTTTTCAGTGCTGAGTACAATTAAGCTGGTTGATAGAGAGAGCCAGGAGGTCTGGCTGCATCCAATGTGCTTCCAAGGAGGGGGGGCGGTGCATGTATATTAACCGACTTATTCAGCCTTGAGCCATCTGTGAATTGAAGAGCTCTAACTTTTGTAAATCTTTCTCTTTTGCCTTACAACAGCAGCTAGAAGCACTGCCACCTCCCATCCTTGGTAGACAAAGGGATGACAGCACAAAGCTTCAGTGTGGGATCACGGTACTGAAATGAGCAATGAAGCAACAGAAGGCAACACTCAGGGCCAAGGACAAATACACCAGGAGACCTTCCCCAACAACATCAACCCTGCGAGGGGCTCCGCGGGTGCAAGTTTGGGGTATAACTTTGGTAGTGGGGACAGCCAAAAAGATGCCTTCTCCCTGCCTCAGTAGTTGTTCTTAGACATCTATAGACAAGTGACTTAAATGTGGGATGTAATTGGATAGGAGCTGTATGACTGGGACCACTAGATGCTCCACTAGGATGGGAGGCACCAGCAGGACAGTGGTGACAATTTCAGGAGTGGAAATTTCACAAGACGCAGTGAGAAAATCAAAGCCAGTGTAAAGGAAATATATATGTAATTAAGGACAGGGACACGGCCTGCAGGTTTACAGAGGCTCCAGCTGGGACTGGCTACTTGTGCAAATTACTAAGAAGAGCCAGAGTGGTAAATTAAGGGTCAACAAGAAAAACCAAAAAGGATGGAAAGTCTCTTGCTGCAGGTTTTACAGAAATCTCTGAGGTAAGAGGCAGGGAAAACCGAATGAGGTGATTGCTACATCAATCCACTGGAAAGCATCCAGTCTACTTCTCCTTAATGTTGGGCTCTTTCAGAAACAAAGCTCTGGAGCTGATGGGCCAGTTCAGTGATTCCCATCTTAGAAATTCATAGTCCTTCCCACATCAGGACTGTGTCTGCTCTGCCAAATGGGGCTGGATCCAAACCTCTGCAGAACAGGATCTCAACTAGAGAAAGCCAGAGAAAGACGACAAAGAGGAGGAATTATATCTTACAGCAGACAAGGATGCCCAGGCTTCATTACTTGGGGCAAAAATTGTAAAACTTCCAGGTCCTTCGATGTCTGGCCTTAGGTTAGACCGGTCAGAGTAGAGCTGTGTGGTGGCAGATCCAACAACGCCCAGGGTTTCGTAGATGTTTGAGAGCGGCAGCGCTGAAAGAAGAGAAGGTTATGTTCCCAACACAGTATCATTCATCCTTCCCTGCGCTGCACTGAATTAAAGGAGAGCTGCCGGTGAAAACGCCTGGGGAAACGGAGCACGTCAGGGAATTCATATCTGTTCATTAATTACATAATAAATAATCATAGCCTGACAGCTCCAACCACAATTACAGCAGTGTAATCCAGGATCTACTGCGTCTCTGCAGGTTTAAATGGAGATATTCTGGATTTACATGGATGTGAACTGGGGCAAGCGAAGATATTCTTTGCTTTCACCCAATGCTTGTTTGGTGTTCAGAGCTGGTCTCAGTCTCCACCGACCCATCCACAGCAGCCGACGTTGTTAACGGGACGGCATCAAGCTTTTGTGGAAGGAAGTATTCAGAAAGCAAAAGCACACTCTCTCTTTCTTCAATAAACCCAGTTAATTCCCTCCCAACCCCTACCAGTGTCTGAACTGCATTTTCTCCTAAATACAATTTTGCTAAACTCGTGCTTGCCAAAATAAAAAGGAGCCGAGACTGGCAGAATCATCTGCCACTCTATCACTCCTTTGTATTGCATTTCCAATACAGCTATATTACTTTCTGGAGTAAGTAGTTCCCTATGGCCCTCCCATGCCTGATTAAGTTTAATTATATTCAAAGTTTTAAGTTGTCTGGAACATTTTGCATGCTTTGGAGCTGATCTGGCACTCAGCTGGTGCTCTGCCGACTCCGTTTTTGACTTGTTCATGGCAATTTTGTGCACAAATTGCAAAGATCAAATCCACTTTGAGTAATTTTCTAACATTTCCCTTTACTAGGCAGCTGTGTAATTTTAAGAAGTATAAAAAATGTCAAACATATTTTTACCAGCTGGGCAGCCTTTTTCTCCAGGAACTTTTTCATATCCAGGACAGCACTCGTAACTGATTACTCTGGAATAAGAGATGGATACGGCAGATTAACTGACGGCGTCTCATTGCTTTTTCGCTGTTCACTATAGTTCAATGCCCATCCATATTTGGTGATGTTTCTAAGCAGGCTCTTCGTTAGAAATATAGACTTGAACAAAAGGCAAACCACAATTTTTATCTCCTTCAGGGCTGCACGTTGCCAATTTCTCCCCAGAACAAAAGCAGACACAATTTCTTTTCAAAACCACACTTTCCAGGAGACTTTGTATAAACAGCAGATGGAAGCCAATGCCACAATCCTGACAGATAACCTGCAAAACACACTGTGGTGCTGGTTCCTTTGGGTGTGTTTCTTGCAGGATCTGGGGGATCTCCCTGGCTGAATGCTGCTGTCACATCTGATCACTGTCTGGACAACACGCTACAACTCAGCACGGCTGCTTTACAAACCAGCCAAGTGTTTCCTCTTCATTTCATCCCATTCTTATTCGCCACCAGAAACTACTTGCTGACTTATGACAAAATCCATAAGACAGGCTTGGAGGGGAATCATAGAATCATAGAATAACCAGGTTGGAAGAGACCCACCAGATCATCGAGTCCAACCATTCCTATCAAACACTAAACCATGTCCCCAAGCACCTTGTCCACCCATCCCTTAAACCCCTCCAGGGAAGGTGACTCAACCACCTCCCTGGGCAGCCTCTGCCAGTGCCTAATGACCTTTTCTGTGAAAACAGGAGCATCCTTTGTCTTGGATGCTGTGACACAAGGGCTTGGGATGAGCCCTGCAAAGGCAAACTTCACCGGTGGTGGCACGTGCACCCATGGGCGACCCCATGCTAATCTTTACTAACTTTGGATACATCCGAGCGTTTCCTTCTGCCTGGTGGCAAACTGCTGCTCTGATCAAGCACTATCCCCTTGAAAAAACAAAGGGGCCCAAGACCCCATCGGGAGACCTCGGGGCCACCCCCTAAATGAGCAAGAGCTGCCTGAATGCTGCAGCCATTGACTGCAGCTCAATGGGAAATAAAAGTCATCGGATTCTCTAAGTCGAGTATTTAATGAAACATGTTTTGATATAGAAAAAGAAAAAAAAAAAAAGAGTCCAGAAGTTGCCTGCTTATTTTTCACAGGGGGTTCTTTCACGTATTGCTCTTTGGCTTAGTGTGAAAGGAGTAAGGTCATCTGATGGATGGTGTAAGGCAGCCAGGGAATAGGTGTTCCTCCCAAAGACAAGCATTAACTCTGTGACCCCAGCTGGATTCAAGACAAGAAGGATGCTGTATCGCTGAGCCTCAGCACACTCATTCACAGGGAAAGGAAAATCCTCAAGCCTCAGGTATTTGTCATCATTTTAACATTGTTAACAAACAGTGGAAATGCCTGGGGTTTAAGAGGGAATTCTTCAGGGTAATTAAGAGCCAGTAAGTGAAACAAATACCTGCTTTTCAGTGACGGAAGCAAATAAATTCTGTGTCACGGTTTCCTAAGAGAATTACAAAGCAAACCCAGACTGATTGTCTAGACATTATATATTCCATGTGGGAAAGAGTTTGCCTAAAGCAATCCCTTCCTCTGACTACTGGAGATCTTAACACCCTGCTGCTCCGCTTTCCCCAGTCCCCCCATTTCGTGTTCATTAGAAACACGCAACTTCCCTCCCAGCCATTTCCCTCCCCTACCTCTGATTTTTCTTTATTTCACCCTAGAAACTAAATCCAGTCTAGACAGTTCCCTTGGTTCAGACCTGTAATCAAAGACGAAGAGCTGATTAAAAGGAAATTATTCCAAAGTCCAGCATAAATAATTCCTGAGTGCTGACGTAAGCTTTAAAAGGCTTATTTATAGATCGATGGGAGATTAATGAGCTGTGACGAAGGGGCAGGACGTTGCCTGGAGCACGGGGAACTCACCAACTCAGGGCTGCCCCAGCAGCCAGCGCCTGCAGGAGGGGAGAGAAGGGATTGAGGGACCACGCTGCCTGCTTGGCAGTTCATGGGCATCTCCAGCATCACCCTCCGAGGTGATAGCAAGAAGCACTGAGGCCAGTAAGGGGCCAGCTCCAACTGCGCAAGGGCTCCTTCAAGCTTCACTCACCCACTGAAGGTGACCTACCAGCATCATACCGTCTGCATTTTGCATGCCGGTACTTTGAGTTGGGTACCAGAAAACTTCTGCAAAGGGCCATGCAAACACAGAGGTGCTCAGCCGAGTGTTGGCACTTACAAGAAGCCAGAAATTAACACTGTAAAAAGCAGCTTCAGCCATCTGCCCTCCCGCAGCTGGTGGGCTTTGTGGGGGCTTTGCTTTGCTGGAGCAGCAGACCACCTGAGGCACCTGGGAAACGTTCAAGGGATTTCTTGGTCCTGGGCATTGCCCGTCCTCCCAACTGATCCTGCAACCACCTCCAAACCTTAGGGAGAAGCAGTACACCCTTGGCTGAAGGCTGCTTTGCCTCACTTGTAGGACTCTGCATCTCTACTAGGGTTGCACATCCATGTGGGATGAAAGCCACTCCATTCACACATCCTCCTCCAGCTGGGTTGGAGCCACAGTCTCCTGCCCAGGCAGGAGTATTTCTTTTAAATGTCACGGTGCAAACAGCTCACAGGAGAAGGGACAAACCCCTGAACACCTCCCAACCACCGCACCACGCAGCAGGTTCTGCACAAAAGCCTTTGGAGTAGCCAAGTCCACCCTGTTCCTGGTGTCTGCTCAGAGGCTACAAACCACCACACCGGGACACGGCTGGTGCCAGGGATGTAGGTTAAATAAGCAGTGCATTCAGACAAAAAGCATTTGTCATCTGCTCTGCAATGACTCTGCCCACAGTTTCCTGACCACCACACGGAGTAATTTTCAGTCAAATCTATAGTTTTTCAGCCTCCGGTTCTGAAACGTTGTATTTTTAATATGTCTCTCTGTGTCTGACTGCAGAAGCAAGCGCCCTGGCTTTTATTAGCAGTTGTTTTTCTGCTGTTGCATTCTTAGGATCTGAAATTAAATTTTAAGTGCATTTTTCAAGGAAATGAAAATAAGCTTTGGCATATATTACTGAATAAAGATCCATTTGTAATAATTTTTTTAATAAAACCCATGTGTTTGGGTTTTGTAAAATAAGTGCCAGAGAGTCATTTGTCTCCTGAACCAGGAAAGTACATCAGACAAGGAAAGGAAAGTTAATTTAGAAGGGGGGAAAAAAAGGAACATACTAAGGGGCAACTTACTGTCACTAGTTATTCCACAAAAAATAATAAAAAAACCAATTTTATTTAAGTTGTCTCCATTTTCCAGACAAAAGTATGTGGGGACACGTTCAATTGCAACCCCAGTTCTGGAAGAATGAGTCCAGCGCATAAGAGAGGTAGAAAAATATAAGAAACACAGGCACAACTATAAGAATATACTCTAAATAAACTTTTTCTTTGGCTTTAGAAGAACCAACAGTGGAAAATTACTTAATTACCAAAACAATCTTATTTCAGTGCTCATTAAAATCAAACCAGTGTCAGACTTCTTGCCAACAGCCTTATCTAACTTTATCAGCAAGTAATGCAATGATAAAAAACACACATAAATCCTCTATGTAATTTCTCCCTAACTGTGTGAGCTAATACTTCAGCAAAGAGAAGAAAAACAAATGAAAAAGCAGATAAAGAGGTAAAAGCCCTCTTCTGAACGATAAGTTGGAATTTCCAACATGCACATCCAGCCCTGGTAGAGCACTGCAGCCCTGCAGAGCAGAAGATGCTGCTCAAGAAGCAAGGCTGTGAAGTCCCATCATTTCCTCTGCCTTCCAGCCGTAACCTCTTTGTTTCTGGTAAGAGCTATGGAAAACTCTGCACGGTGTCCACGGCATCTCAGGTGATGGAGCATCCTCAGCCATGAGACCAGAGCAGTGACCAAAAGGTGATGTACCTGGAGACAAGACCAAAGAGGAGGCGCATCCCCATCTTTGGATGGGGCTTTTGTTGCTGCTCCAGTCGCTCTGTGGCTCCTGATGCAGGATGTAATTATCCAAGGAGCGAAGTTATGACTTTCTGCTACAGGCTTGCAGCAGCTTCTCTGCGTTCCTCGCTCAGGGTTCAAAGCCTCTGCTCTAAGCCAGCTCTCCAGGAGCTCAGCTTTGCTTCTCTGCAGTACCTGGTCTCTCACTGACCTCCCTCTATCCTACCTGTTTGAAAGAGTGCTCAGAGGAGGAAAAGGAAATAAATCAAAGCAGTCAAAACTATCTTCCTAGAGCCAGGTGTTTGCATTTGCAACACACATCCAGCTTGTGGCACCGCTGACTCTTTAGGCCTGTAAGGAGGATAATAGCCAGGTCAAATGCGAAGCAGATGAGATGGGACAAGCATCTCCTATCCCAGGACTGCTCGTCTCACAGGTGGAAAAAAGTGTTTTGGGCTGACGGATTGGACACCCCTGACAATAGGAGGACCAAGCACAGAGCCTCAGGAGGGAATTTCTGACTATAGATCCCAAGCAAAGGCTGGATCCACCCAATTATGCTGATAAACATATCAAATTCTGACTCCTCCTGGGATTTAAAGGCAGCTGATATTCTCAAAACCTTTTAAGGACAAGCTCAGTCGCACACAACAGGCCAGTTTCGAGGGTTCATACTGAGCACCATTAACTGTGCCCACATACTCTCTTGGGTGCTGATGCACTGAGCACGGCACAGAATCAGTCCCCGACACCGATTGAAGATTTTGACTGCTACAGCATAATACATCGTGTCCTTTATGGCCCAAATGACTCCTGATTGCTTCCATACGTCAGGAATACCATGTCCAGTGGGGGCCATCACCAGCAAACATTTGTAATCAGCGCTGTCCCAGGGCCCTTCAGAAAGTGTGAGTCAAGGAGCGTGTCTTTTGTTGTGCACAAACACTCCTGAAGGGCAAAGTGGGGCCAAAGCTAAAAAATTACTTGGAAGAGAGAAGACGACAATAACACCCATTGTGGAGGTGACACAAAGTAAAGGATAGTGAGCAAATTCTGTGTATAATGTGAACATTATCTCATAGGTTAACATAATGCTGTGTTTGCTTTTCTCTCAGTGATGCATTATTGGACTAGGCATTCGGGTAAAAGCACAGAAAATGAGGTTAGAAGAGATCACCCCCATCTCCTCAAATGAAATCGTGAACTACTGCCAGGTACCAATTGTTCTATCCCGTTCTGGAGATGAGCAGATGACTTCGTCTCCACCAAATACAGTTGCATACTCAGGTTATTTGAGGTTTGTTTCTCATTTGCTTCAGAAATTAGTGGCTGGATCGCTTTGCCTTTCAGTGACTCTAACAGCGAAGCCATCCATAGCTGAGTCATGTTTTCTTTGGAGAACTATTCAGCTACTCTGTTATCAGAAGAAGCAATGATGATACCATATTGCCATTCCATAATCTTGCCCATTTTAGGTCAAAAAAGCCACCGTTCAGTGAAGACAAAAGCCAGAACTTTAATCACCCAAATTAAGTCTTCCCAGACTTGATGGTTTTGTAGAAATAAAGGGAGAGAGATGGTTGGTTTTTACAATATTGCCTCTCCTTTTTGCAATATAACCTCCTGCAGTTCAGAACTTTCCTCTTTATATGAATTCATGGGTAGCAGGATGGAAGGCCAAAAGCCATAGACAGTGGCAATTCTTGTTTGGCCTCTCTCCTCGTAATACCAGCACCAGGCACACAAAGTGAATCCCAGCAGCCACCCATCACAGCTAAACCCATAGAGGCAACCAAAACAAAAGCAATATAGCTTACGACAGTTCAAGATCTCACGCTCTGCTGTTCACCACAAGAACAGAATTCATTTAACCTGTAACAAAGAACAGCATGTTCCTATAGGTTTTATTACAAATCACATTGAACCATATCAGCAAAACACGGGACGATTTTCTGGATCCAAGGCAAGATGTTGCCCACAGCTCTGCTCCCCACGTCCAGTGCTGTTCAGAGCATCTTTTCACTGCTACTGGGTGTTGTGCACAGTAGAGTGTGAGCCAGCAAACGTGTCTGCAAGCCCAGTTTGGCCTACACCAAGGAAAAAGATTCTCCACTCCTGATCTACAGCCTGGCAGACAGTCAAGCGTGCATATCCTTAATTATCTGCTGACTGCATCTTTCAAAAGAATGTCCCGAGGCTGCTTACACAGATACTTTATGCAATAGCTACTTCAGAATTATTGTTTGGAATTTTAGACACGGAATTGGCCTGCAAGTCTAATTAACGTTCCTGGTGGAGTCATAAGAGAGTGCTGGCTTAAACTGACACCTCTTTCTCCTTATTTCTGTTTTCCCTTCCAAAACAAACATGTGCAGATGAATTCTATGTTCTATCCAATATCTATCAGCTCTGGGTTGGCTTTACCCCACCTTTTTTTCATCTAGGCAGCGTTGAGCACGGAGACACAACTAAGTACTAGAAAACATCTGGTAAGCACTTCATCACGGCATTGAGAACTATAGAAGTATACATAAAAATGCAATTAGAATAAACCATCAGGGGTTGTATGTACATGATACTTTCCGTTCTATACATCAAAGTGTTTCAGGATCGTGTTTGCCATTTCAGAACAAAGATCAAGGCACAAGTACTTCTCCTGGAGTAAAAGGCTAAAGCTATTCTTAACATGTACACACATTAAGCCCACTCCATGGCCTCAGACATCCCACGTTTACGACACTGTCTGCTTCTCCCACCCAGCACCCACCTCCACAATGGGGTCTTTGGGGAGACCCTGGCTGGTGCTCAGGTACTTACGTTGACTTCCCACAGATCTTCCTCTGGTACCACTGCTTGCAGTTGGTGAAATATTTCCTGTTCGTGCCAATCAGCTTCTGCACCGCACACACATTGGGGCTACAGGTAACGACAAAGCAGAAGAAGGTCTGGTTAGCCTCCCTCCTCTCCGTGCTGACCCCCAGTGCAGAGACAAACCCTTCATGACAGCACCCGAAAAGCCCTGCTGGGGTTGCAAGAGAGGAAAATTTGAGAGCTGCAAGTCAACCTGCTCAATCTGAGTGTATAACAACTATCACATAGCGGAGGAAGCAGTGAAAGAGATTTCTCTTCACTCTGCCAGGAAGCTCTTGTTTCACTGAGCATAAAGTATCAGCTTTTTTTCCATGTTCCACCTCTCACTAAAAAAAATATTAAAAAATTTAAGTTAAAAATAATACTTTGGTCTGTATTTCAATGATGAACAGCTACTTACAACTTGGGATCCCAGCTGCAACCTAATGAAGTTATGCAATAATCAAAATCCTTCTCAAGACCCCCATTATTTTATTGTTTAGGACATAAAGAAGGACACGTATTTATCAGCCTATGGACCAACTTGCACCAAAATCAGAATAGATAATTTTGCTGTAGGTTGGACTGGGCTGATTCTAGATACGGATGCTGAGCTGCTGATGGGGAAAACGAGCAGTGGCACTGCACACTCTGGTTTCAACACACCAGCTACAACAGCATAGATCAAGAGTGGCTACGTGTAAGGAATCAAAAGCTCCTTCTCAACCATAAAAGCAGATGGTCAGCGTTGTGTGTGTGACTAAGCCCACTGAGAGCTGACTGCAGCCTTTCAGCTTTTTAAGAAGTGGCATCACCATGAGAAAAGACATGGTGAAACAGGAGCTGGGAGTTCACTTGCTACTGGTTTGGCCAGCAGAGCCTGCCTCACCGTCTCCATGGTTTGTGGCCAGCAGCTCTGGCCATGGATGTGGGCAGCACACACTCAGCTCATGAGATACGATTTATGGATCTGCTTTGCAAGGCCACCGACTGCCTCTGGGCTCGATCCAGAGCTGTAGCAAACACTCAAGCAAATTATGGATGCTCAGCCCATTTGAGGCTGGATTCCCAACACCACGTCCCAGTTGCCCCAAAAATATGTGCAGTATTGGCTGCCAGGCAGATGGAGGGAAATCAAATAATTAAGCAAAACACATCAATCACCACTTCAGCCCATCAGAAATAGCACCATCCAAGGCAAAGTTTTCATTGACACAAATGAAACTCCGGATGGGGCCAAGAGATGCTCTTGTAAAGGTCTTGTTGATCTGTTTAGGAAAACAGAGAACAGCCTGTTTCACGCTGGGTTTGACCGAGACACTGCCCGCTTGCCTACCAAAATTAACAAAAGCAGAGTTTGCAGCCTGACAACCAAGTCTTCCTGCGGCCGTGCTTTTTTTTCACCGGCATCACAAATTTGGCTCTCCAAAATGAGCCAGCCTACCCATCATTAGCATGAGTTAACTTGAGGGTCTCCTATACGTCGGCTAAATCCAGTGCCAGTCTCAGCGGGGGCCTGGCTTGCCTTCAATGAGCCTTTGTTGATGTGTGATCCTGCCCTGTGGAGGCAGGATCCGACCCTGAACGGCTCTGGCATCTTCGTCCTGCCCGGAGGGGAAAGAGAGGGCTTGTGGCACATGGAGGAATTAGGCTGTTTCCCTCATTATTGCCACATCCAGTAATGGTAGTTTGTGCATGAATGGATTTATTTCCCTTTATATATATATATTCTCTTTATATATATATATTTATATATATGTATGTATATGGAGACAGTGAGGGATGAGAAGAAAGAATCTACTGTAAAAAATGTTAGAAATCAAAAAGTCAAACTTTCAGTTGGTGCAGACAGACCAAGGCTCAATGATTTCCACACCAAATCATCGCTTAGAGAGATGTCTGTGCTCTGTGACTCAGCCCACCTTGGCTACCCCGGCCCCGCCGCACTGAAATATGGTTCCAATTACATCGAAATTCCAAACCTTGCCTCGATTCCAGCATCTGGCTGACGGCAGTGGACAATCCCCCTAATATTCATCTTGACAAGCCTGGCTACTGAAGGACTTGTTTGATCATTTCTCCTGTATCCCCAGGAGCAGCCTGCCAAGAAAACCCTTGAGCCATCAGGACAGCATCGATTCCAGAGCTGCCTTGCTACCCCCTCCCTGGCCAGGACTGCAGTTCCATATTGCTCCTACTCCCTCCCTGACTTATGGGGGAAAACATCTTCCCAGTTTTTCCTCAGGGTGGAAAAATCCTCCCCCGAAGCCGTGTTATCAATGATTCCCACAGGCAGGCTGTAGTAGCAGCTCCCCACGGTGCGTGTGCTGGTCCTTTGCCCAGTCTGGCTTAAAATGAATTTGTCAACACTCTCTCCTCTCCTCGTTGGAGTTCATCACCTCTGCCATGCCGTTCCCAGCCAGTCGCACTGACTCGAGGATAAAACTGCCTATTGTTCCCCTTCAGCTGGAGCCTTCCACTTGGCAGGCAGCAGCTGGGAGCCGCTGGGGCAGGGACTGTCCTTTGGGAAGGGGCAGCAAAGAGCAGGACCTACCATATGGACCCAGCTACCTGCGTGACTGCGCTCATGAAGATCCCCAGCATCACATAGTGACCGCAAAGCCGGGTGGGTTTGGGGAAAGCGCTATTACGTTTCCATTTTCAAATGTTAAAGTTCCTGGTATGTTTCTCAGCTCCTTCCCCGGACTTGAGCTGATTCACTTGAAGAAAAACGTTAATTAAGATGTACAAGTTTTGCTACAGAGCCAAGCTGTACCGCCCAACTCCCTCGCAGCTCAATAGGAGCATTGATGGTTTGGGGGATGCTCACAGCAGAAAGGGTGGCAGCCCTGGTTGCACATCCCTCCTGAGCTCCCTCCCGCAAGCAGAACAACACGCCTCACATCCAAGATCTTCTTGGCTGGTTTTCTGTTGCTATATCTCTTTGGCACATCATTAATCAAGGTTCAAAATTCCAATGATGCTTAAAAACTAGCTCGGTATGAATTGCTCTCTCCATCAGAAAGGGAGCAGTGAGCCGTGTGCTGTGGTCAGCTATGCATAACTTCACTTCATCTGGAAACCCTGGCTTACCAATGTCTTGCATCTCCCAAAGATCTCAGGCACACACGTGGACTGTATTCACGTCTTACCCTGTGCCTCTATTGATTGCACAGGGAGGAACAGGCTTCTCTGCAGAGCTGAGTGTGCTAATTTACACCACGATTGCACTAACTGAGTCTAGCAAACTTCTGCCTCAGGGCTATCAGCAGAACTGGATATTTACTTAGTCTCAGATCATGCAGATATGAAGAAACAGACTGACTGTATTTGTATGTAAATCACTAAATCTTTCATTACTGAGGTTTGCCAGACATCAGCTCAGAATTAGTCTGTTGGATTCAGTACCTCGTTAGACACATAGACTGCATACCCTGTTTCATGAACACTGACCTGGATCCCTGCGAGATAATGTGTTGAATTGCAATATTTAAATCTTGGGCGGGTGTTCAAAAGCACTACCCTACTTTCAGCAAGCCATTTAATGGAAGCAACAGTTCAATCAATGTCACTGTCTTGACAGCTGAAATATGTCATCCTTTCACCCTTCCTAATTCCCAATGAATTAAAGAAAAACTATTAACATTGGGATAGTTTTCTGCCTGTCAATGAAGACTCAGACTACTCAGTCCATAATATTCATATATTGTCCATCTACCAAGAGAGGTCTACATGCATTTTTTGGATATTCCTTATGTCAGAAGATTTATGACTAAATATGTGATTGCTTTTGCCAAGAAAGCTTTTAAGACTGAAGAGGGTTTCCAGTCAAAGAGCGAGTTGGTGCTTGCCCCAGAGATGCTCATCTACCACTGCACCAATTTTTCTTTTTCTATAAACCCACAAAACCGAGATTACCTTCCACAAAAACATTTAACTGTTCAAAATTGGGGGGATTTCCCCCCATCCACCCTTTTTCCTTAATGGGGACAGACTGAGAAAGGATCATTAAGAGGTACAAGGTGACATTTGTGGCGTTAGGCATCCTAAGTGAAAGGAGGGAAGGAAGGGAAGAAAGTTGGGAAGGAAGAAAGATGGGAAGGAAGAAAGTTGGGAAGGAAGAAAGATGGGAAGGAAGGAAGATGATGGGAAGGAAGGAAGATGATGGGAAGGAAGAAAGATGATGGGAAGGAAGAAAGATGATGGGAAGGAAGAAAGTTATGTAAAGAGGAAAGAAAAAAGTTATGCAAGGAAGAAAGAAGATATCCCAGGAAGAAAGACAAAAGTTATAGCAGAAAGACTGGAAAAAGTTACCCGAGGAAGAAAGGAAAAAGCTGTTATCCCAGGAAGAAGAAGTCGTTATCCCTGGACCGAGGGACCCGGAGTTTCCCGAGCGCCGGGATGCTCGGAACCGGCTCCGAGAGCGAGGAGGCAGCGCCGCTCCCCGCGGGGTCCGTGCAGGAGCGGGGTTGGGGTGCGGGGGAGGCTGTTTCCCCGCCGCTTACCCGTGCTGGCGGCCGCGGAGCCGGCTGTGCTGCAGGACCTGCTGGTACGGGGACTTGGCGGCGGCGGCGAGGCCGAACAGCAGCGGCAGCAGCAGCAGCAGCGCCGGGGGGGCCATGGCCGGGCGGGCGGCGAGCGCTGCCGCCTCTTAAATGCGGCCGCGGAGCGGGGCGGGGAGCGGAGACACCGCCCGTGCGGAGGGAGGGAGGGAGGGAGGGCAGAGGGGCCGCCCCCCGGGACGGGCATCCAGCCACTCAGACACCCAGCCAGGCACCTACCCACTCACACACCACCCGGCCACCCATCTGGGCATCCATCCATCTATCCATCCATCCATCCATCTACCCAAACACCCATCTGTGCATCCATCCATCTATCCATCCATCCATCCATCTACCCAAACACCCATCTGTGCATCCATCCATCTATCCATCCATCCATCCATCTACCCAAACACCCATCTGTGCATCCATCCATGCATCTATCTACCCACCAACCTATCGACCCATCCATCCATCTACCCAACCACCCATCAGTGCATCCATCCATCCATCCACTCACCCCTCTGTGCATCCATCCATGCATCCATCCTCCTATCCACCAACCCATCCATCTATCCATGCATCTATATACCCACCCACCCACCTATCCATCCATCCATCAGCCTATCTACCCAACCACCCAGCTGTGCATCCATCCATCTATCCATCCATCCATCTATCTACCCATGCATAGATCTATCTATCGAGCCATCCATCCATCCATTCATCCATCCACCCACCTATCTGTCTGGCCACATGGCCACCCGAATCATCTGTCTGACCCCAGACCATCTGTGCCCCACAGCCCCACCATCCTCCTCCTTCCTCACGCTCCTCTCTCTCAATCCTCCTCCTTCTCCATACTCCTCCTTCTCAATCCTCCTCCATCCTCCTTCTTCAGCCCTGCCCTCCTCTTCCTTTGCCATCCTCCTTCAGCCCCACCATCCTTCTCCTTCCCCATCCTCCCTTCCACCCTTTGAGGAGGACATGGTGATCTCAAAGGCCTTTCCCAACAAAAACAATTCTATAGTTCTGAGATTCCAGCTCTGCTTTTCATCCACAGTCACTTTTAATTCTTCTGCTGGGCTCTGCAATGCCATGCACAAAGGGGCAGGGGAGGTACAAATCCCCCAGGCTCTCAGTTTATCCAACTTGACTCACCAGAGCACTCCAATGTTTGTAATGGATTCCCTCTGATCGGGATGACACCAAAGCTGAAGGGCTCTCTCCTCCCTAAATCCTTCTGGGAAGCAGAAGGTGTCCCTTGGCTTTGGGGACAGATTTCTGCAAAACCCTCATGGATCCGCAGGCTGGGCAGTAGCCAGGAAGGGCAGCTGCTCAGCAAAGGATGGGAATTGAAACAAATCCAGCGAGCAGCTTCAGAGCCAAACAGAAGAAATCTTTAGCAACAATAAACATTTGGAATTTACAAAGATTTTTTTTCCCCATAGTAAATAAATCTGATTAATGTAAACAGCATTAATGCTTCTTGGATAAAATACACAAAACCATTCCTCAGTCAGATTTCCTCACCCCGAGGAGTGCCTTGTTGCTGCCTCTGTCTAGGTAGGTAAATCATGAATTCTTACCTGCAAAGACTTACAACGCCAGCCTAAAAGGCAAGAAATCGAGATTTCAGGTCTTCCAGAGAACAAGGTTAGGTTTTGGACCTTCAGGTATCCCCTAATCCAAACGTGCTGCACCTCCACACAATAGAGGTGTTTTATGGGTGCCTCCAGTGCACTGTTTAAAAGGCAGGAGTGATCTGTTCTTTCCCCAGAAAGGGATGACTTGGTTCCCCAGCTCTGGGGAAAGATTTAGGGCTGCAAAGCCTGATCTGATGGATGTGCATTTTTCCAGGTCAGTTAGCCCCCTTGGCCCCAAAAGGGAAAAAGCCTTAAAATTGACCCCTCCTCCACAAGCTATCATAATTTATTGCCAGGAAAACTCTTAAAGCTCCTAAAAAGTGAAACAAAAAGAGGAAGGAGATCACAGCTAAGGCATTGCCAACCACTGGGTGCTCTGGAAACAGCAGCTGATCACAATTTCTCTGCTTGGGAACAGTGACGTTCCTATGTGGTGGCAGAGCCAATCATCTCTATCACCTCCTCTGTGCCAGAGTACTGTTTCAGGAATGGCAAGACACCTCTCATTTACACAGCTGGTTTATAGACCCGTGAACTGCTTTCCTAGTTATGCCCAAGGAGCAGGAATCCTTGGAAGAGCATCTCCGTTCCCTGGAAGCACAGGGCTGCCTGTCCTAAGATGAGCTCCCATGGGCTTTTCCCCATAGCCAGGCTTCCCAGGATCGCCATTCCCAGTTATGACCTTCCAAAATCAGGGCTGATGTCCTCAAGACGCCAAACCCTGCAGTGTAGCCAGCAGAAGGTTGTTGAACCCCAAATGTTAGAAATGAACTTGGCAAAGATTTTTTTTCCCAGTGAAGTGTTTTCCTGGAGTCTGAGCAAACAGCGGCTGAGGAGGGGCAAGTGTCTGCAGGGGTCAGGGCTGGGAGCAGGGAGGGATGGGGCAGACCCTCCACTTTCCTGTGCCCAACACTGGCGCACATCCTGGGTCCCCTGAGCGACACGCTGCTTTTTCTGCCCCTAGGAGTCTGAATTATTGTGTGGAGACACACAGAGCAAGGTGGAGGCGGGACTGAAAACCACTTTGTGCTCGGGCAGGTGGGCAGAGCTGGTGCGTTTGCCATTTGGGCTGCAGAGAGCTCACGTGGAAAAGAATCTCCCACGAACTCCACAGGCAAATTCACTGTTATTATCTACCACTGCTGGTTTCCTTCCTCCCCATCCCCACTTCCCGGTCCTGCTGCCTCCTCGTTCTT
Organism: Clamator glandarius; assembly: GCA_033459285.1. Taxonomy (NCBI): domain Eukaryota; kingdom Metazoa; phylum Chordata; class Aves; order Cuculiformes; family Cuculidae; genus Clamator; species Clamator glandarius. Next base: position 1,676,411 of record JAUNZM010000251.1, on the reverse strand, counting down.
CTCCAGTGCGCCCTTATTCATTATTCCTCTCCAGCAAGACTCTGTATTGACTAAGCCCTCAATTAGTGCCTGTGAATCTGTTTGAGAGAGGTTTAACTGTGGCAAAGAAATATTCGAATATACTAGGCTATCAGACTGTGACAGACCTATTTGTGAATGACCATTGCTTTGATTTGCTCTTGTTTTAACCTCTGCTTGCAGGCGGATGTTTGGTTTGAGATGAGATCCATGTGCACTGGACTCTGCACACGCTCATACAAATACTTTAAAATCAATCACGTAGAAAATAGCACTTACACAAATAGGCACTTCTATACGCATTTCAGAGTAAGCAATAAGCAGAAATAGCAGCTGCTCCACCAAAAAGGAGGAATAGCATGACATACCCTGAGCTAAAAAGAAGAAATCTTCAACAATAATAAACATCTATTATTTTAAAAGCTTTTCCTGTATAAACAAATCTGAAGGCTGATATTACTGAATCGTTAGGACCATAAACAGTTTTTACTTTGCCCTGTGAGCCGCACAGAAAGGCCAGGAGAGCTTATAAAGCAAAAACACCTTTCCAGCTCTCTCGTTACAGTTTTAGGAGAAATAATCAGCACCAGAGAATTAAAAGGGGTTTTGTATTTGCCTGACATATTAAATTTCTATTATTCTCATGAGACTATAAGCAGTAATTCCCATAAAAAAAAAGTTATAGGGACATTTGGTAAACCCACATCCCTGCAACAGGCTGAATCTCCATTCCACATCTACCTTTAGGTGATGGTGATCTCAGGTTGGGTTTTTTTCCCAGACTGGCCTCCCCGTTCATTTTCACAGACTCTGAACAAGAGCGCTGGAAATAAATGTGTGTTTGTTGTGCTCTTACTCTAAACTCGGCAGAACTTATTCAGAAGAATTAATTGGTGATCTTTCATGCATTTTACTCTTGGAGCATTTGTGAAATGCCCAGCAGGCAGATCGCTGCTCAAGATGCAGCAGGACTCGAGCAGCTCAGCCACAAAGGGGGCTAAAACAGACAAAAAGTGATACAGACAGATAGAATCAGAATATCAGAGAAGAATATTCCTCAGTGACAGCAGCACTGACAGTCAGTGATTCGTGCCACAGAAGGGTCTGTTAACTGGTGAGAAATGACCTTAGCCATGACTCTTCCGATACAGTCATATAAAATCTGTCCCATCTCATCCCACGCTCTTGTTTTGTTATCTGTTTTAGCTATCAATACTGATATCGGGGGAAAGATTTCCCTTCTATGTCTTTTTAGGTCTTTTTTTGAACAGCTTCTTCACCCCAAATGCTCCTAACATTTCCCTTTCGGGCCTTCTTTCCATCTCCCGTATGTTAAAGACGTGGCAGATGCTCCTTCACGCCACACTCATGCCTTCACACATCAGTGTAAAGCTATCACGATAAAGATCACATAATCCTCTTCATTTCCCGTTGTAGACAGCTTCATTTGATGTGTCCAGAGCCTGCTGCAAAAGGAAGAGAACTAATCCTACTCGCCTCACACGTCGTGGGGAATTCATGGGATTTATGTTCCAGTTTGGCTCAAAACTGTGTCCAAAAGGGCCTCTGTATGTATAAAGCATTATTCTTCTGTGCAGTAACAGCTAGGTCAGCTATAGGAACAGTGGTAGGCAGCACAAGCTGTCTGTGAAACCTCAGAAGAGCCTGGCTGGCCCTTTAGAGATGTGATGTATGGTGGAAATGCAGAATAAAATAAAAACCAGGGTAGTGTTGGGTGGCAGAAGAGTAGCTAAGGGATATGGTTTATTGTTTGATAGGAATGGCTGGACTCGATGATCCAGTAGGTTTCTTCCAACCTGGTTATTCTATGATTCTACGAAAAACGAAATGTGCTGTGGCTCTCAAATGCAGGGCAAGGGGCCAGTGCTTTGTTAGAGTGTGAACGCCTTTTGCTTGCTGCTGTGGTGGCTTCTCTGTGTCAAAAGGCATGAAAGCTCTGCCAGTTCCTCAGCCCACAGCATCCCTACAGTGCCTTCTGACGAGCTACAGACAATTTAGGGATCCAGCAGTTCAAAGAGTTCAAAGACCATGCTGCGATGCTCTGAGGTGAAGGCATTGCAAGACCTATTCTCATCCATACTTCTGAAAGCCGCTTGAAGGAAATTGGGTGCGCTTATTGTTTGTTTTCCCTGAATTAATTAACTCTGAGAGACACTAAGCTGCATCTCCACAAGCATTTAGGCAGGGTAGCTGCCCTCACAAGCTTTAAAAAACACCCCGTTGTCCTGTCCTTAGGGGCCTTGTAGAGTGCAAGCCAAAAAGACAATTATACACAATATTCTGCTTCCTTTTAATACATCATTGTGATGGAAGAAATATGTGCTTTATCTTCTCTAGTATAAACGAAACACTTCTCTTACCTCATCATATAAGCTTGTATTTATCTTCCCACGTAAGATACTTCAAGATAAATCTTTTTAAGAACGCTTCTCCGTCACTGTTTCTCTCTCATACACTGACAGGCGCGCACACAAAATAAACCCATTGAAGCTTATGAGTATTGCTGTGGGACCAAGCTGATATTCCTTCATCTGTTTTCTATTTTCCCCCCTACCCCCTGCCCCATATTGCAGATATATGTCATAGTAAAATTACAGAGCAGGAAGTCACAAGAAGTAGCAATTCAACTTTTAGGGAATAACTCAGTGTCACTTAGTCATATCGTCCATACATGAAAAAGAAAAAAAAAGAGAGAAAACGGCTCCCACAAGGCATTTCTAGCTCTCACATGTTCTCATTTTATTACTTATCCTGCAATTTATCTTCTTGCTTTCAGCAAGCCAGCAATGATGTAGGAAAACCCCAAGAAATCGTAGCCTGCCATATCTTTCTGGGGAGTATTCATTTCCACGCATTGCTGCGTAAGCCATGGAAAAGTCCGTGCCATCACTGGGGAGCAAACCACTTGACAAGCAGAGTCTACAGACCTTAAAATGGATAAAAGCAAGTTTTTTCTGGCCTGCGTTAACTGATTTAGGGGCCTGATAGGCGCCCAGCGTCAGTGCAGTAATCTGCTGAGGTTGGCTGTGGGCCACTTTGTAATGCAGGAAGAGAGAAAAGTTTGAGCATCCCGAGCCAAATTACAACAGACTTATTTGCGGATATTAGGCTTTGAAAGTCGAATTCACTTAGTTTATTATGATATATTGGAACTTCCTACAAAAAAAAAAAAAGAAAAAAAAATGGAAGAAAGATACTAATTAACTTCAGTTAAACTGAACAGGCAGAAGAAACCATTCCCTGCCAAAAAGATACATGAACTTCATTATGCCAACAGACCGTGTCGTAACTGGAGACGTGTAGCCAGATGGCTGCTTCTTGTAGCCTACAGACTTAGGAGGCAATTCAGCTCACTGAAAACAAGATAAAAGACCAACATCCCTATGTAGCTGAGCACAATAATTTCTTCAGCAAGATTTGAGGAGTCATTTTCTTCTCCATCTCTATCATAACAATGGGCTACACTCAACAGGACAAGGTGGTTGGTCATTGCCTACTAATCACAGGGCCTCTGCACCACCTTCTCTCAACACATTTCACATGGTACTAGAGCATGAAAGTGCAAGCAAGTTCCTTACTGCACGTTTTCCAACATACAACTCACATTTCTGAGTAAAAATGAGGTTTTATTACAAACCCTATAGACTCCCACAGTTACAAGCACATTAGAAGTATTTAGAATCACAAAGTGCTAGGAAGTCAAGAAACTGGAGAAAAACAGAGTGTTCATCAAGGCTGCAATGCCTTGTTTGATTCACACCCTCATCAGCACGAAGAGATGCTGCATCTAAGAGAAGAAAGAGATAATGGTAGTGATAGTAATACTAATAATGGGACCTATTTCATGTAGCATTTACACATCACTGATACCTCAGCTCTGCAAAGTTATACAAATTCTGGGTTCTTCTTTCTGGTTGCTCCATTCTTCAGACAACAGCCTCCTCATTTACCAAGGTGAAGCACGTACATAACAACATATGGGACAGAAAACCAAGCCATCAGTAATAAACTTTAGTAAAATTAGGTTCTAATAAAGAGAAATATTTTAAATGACGAGAGAACAAACTTCAGTGACACTGGAGGGGCTTCTCACACACGCACTTGGTCACGTTTCACACCAGGCCAGCACAGAGGAGGCACAGCCCTCTCCCACAGTGCATCAAGCGTTCAGATCCAGCAGCCACTCTCCTTCTGTGTGATCACAGACCTGACTTTAGAGGGGGTCTGTATAGCCAGGACCTCCCCCCTTGCTTTCAGTACCAGCTCAGAGTGATGCCTGCTGGGAGGGAAAAGCTAGCACCAAGCCAATCCTGGGATGGGGAGATGGACTAGATGACCTGAGCCGTTAGCGTGGATCGGATCTACTTACACACTCCAGGACCAATTTCTGCTGGGAAAAGTTCAACATTACAGCTGATTATTCCAAAAAGAATGCTCCTCCCTCGCCCACACACCATCTCTTCTCCTTCCTCCATCGGTCCAACACAGTGCTTGCAGGCAGCTCCTTTTCACTTTGCAGGTCCAGCTTTCTGACAGATTAATGGGCTGAACTGACTCCCCAGCAATAAGACCATTGCTGGGAGCAGTAGGCAGGAGCAGGGACTCCACCAGAAAGAGAATGATGCCAGCAGTAGCAGCCAATTCTTCATGGCTTCAGCCTGCTCCCGCTCTTCCACACTGGCCACCTCCACACTGATCCCCTCAGGGCTGGACCATGACAGGTACAAGAGCAAGACAACCACACCAGAAGCAGCAAAAAGCCTTCTCAAACTTTTGTAGAATCATAGAATGGTTTGAGCTGGAAGGCACCTTAAAGATCTAATTCCAATCCCCTGCCATGGGCAGGGACACCTCCCACTGGATCAGGTGCCCAAGCCCCATCCAACCTGGCCTTGAGCCCCTCCATGGATGGGGCAGCCACAGCTTCCCTCAGCTTTCCGACTCGGTGTGCTGAAGGTGATTATACACCTCTTCACCTCCTTCATATTTGATTTTATCTTTTCCTTCTGCTTCCTCCTGGCTAGAAAACTCAAAGACATCCCCTTCACCACTGTCTGTGTCGGGGGCGGGATGCCAAGCAGAGCTTCACCCCAGCCTCAGATGCTGGAGCACGTTTATCTGCATGCATGCACGCATACAAGCACAAAGCCATAGGGGCACACACTTCTCGATGAGGTATTGCAAGTTCATCACCACTGCAAGGAATTATAGAGGACATATGGCTCGATTTAGTTGCAGTGGTTTTGTAGTTACAGTTGAGTCGATAACATGACAAGGCTAGTAATCATTTCTAAGAGAGAATGATTTAGTAATATAGTCTAGAGTGTTTGTAAAGGCTCCTTGATCAAGGGCCAGGGAGACCTGGAACCATTTGGATCCATTTCCTCACCGCTGCTGAGAACAAATATCGCAATGTGCGTTCGGAGGGTTGAATGGAAAATAATTGCCTTCATTATGCAACTTCAATGTACAGACGTATGTTCCTGGATAAACCACTTTTACAACTAGCCAGATCCACGTAGCTTATTTTCCATAAAATATAAGAAGCAACATTTTCTGCATTTTCAGTCAAATACTTGAAACAGGCACATGCTGTTTTATCCAACAGAGCATAAGCACATTTCTGAAACTCACATGCACATAGATTTGTTGCTTTTTACAAGAGATGCAAGGGTGGAGAATAGGTCTCATAGAGGATGAACATGCACCAGGACTTCAGCAGATGCAATGCAGAGAGAAACTGGGGATGTGGATTTTTTATAGGAGATGCAGCACTTTGTAAAGCAAGATATCTTGGGCCAAATCCAGTTCCTCTTGTTTAGGGAAACTGACCTCTTGATTTAAGTGGTGCCTCTCACAAGGCAAGGTAAACAAAAATCTCAGCTTTGGGTATTTACAGGAAGAATCAGAGAAGTGATTTCTTTAGTGCGATGTAATAGGACTTTGGTTTAGCATTAGCCCCAAGTGCCTGGAAATCTGGAATTCAAATAAAGCAAAACCTCACTACAAATAAAGAGCTTCTTAAAACCAAAGTTGTTTCCACCACTGCTTTTATAAAGCAGAGTTGCCAGCTACTGAGAAAGTGAATAAGTGATGCCCTGGCCTGGGAGGATTCCAGTAGGATTAGTCTGGCAGTTGTAGCACAGTCAAGACAGGGCTAATTTCTTCATTATTAGTTTTTAATTCTTTTAAGTCTGCTTTTCACAATGGTTTGGCACTGTCTGCCCTCATCACTCTCTGACTGCGAAGCTGGCAAGCAGACACATCTGCTTTCTTCTTTTATTATAGCAGAGGGATGGGCTAATTTATGCTGTGAGTCCAGTGCCTGCAAAGCCGGGAAAAGCAGGGAGGCAACACTCCCTCACTCCAGCTGCTGCAGAAGAGAGGTTTCAGCCATGAGCAGGAACAAATATTTACCAGACAGGCTTTTCAGTCATATGGTCCTAATCTTCACAGCAATGTGAAACTCCCAGGATGAAATCACTGTGGTTTAATCCCAAACTGCACTTTTTCCTAGAGGCCAGGTCAGGTAGGTGATGAAGCACTCTCCTCCCCACCTGGGGCTCACAGAGAGCAATCCACAGGGTTTAAGAGACACAGTGATGTGCAAATGCACATCCACAAACAGGCACAAAGACTTGCTCCAGAGCACAACAGAGCTGCCAGGATGCAACATTAAATTTCCAGCACCAACACTGGGTACCTGTTGCTTCAGTTTTTCAGAACTTGTCAAAATCCTGTTGCTAAACTCACTAGAAGGTCTTTCAAACAAAATACATCCTCAAAAGTTAAAAAAAAAAATTGAGATAAAACTATTTCTAAAGGTCATCAAAAGGTTCTCCCAGGTGTTTACTGCTGGGAATAGTTTTTAAGGTGGTTGAGATATCTTTGGTTTGCTCTTTAGCCTTTCACTGGACTTGGGTGATTTACAACTGGAGAATCAGGGAATTCCCCAGCTGTTTTCCTCCAGTTACTGTTTGGATTAGGAATTATCCAAATTAGGAATTGTATCTGAATCCTGCTGAGGTCTGAGCTAACAGACTGGCTCATGACTTCTGGACAGACCCTTATTATTTTAGCCCAAATGGTACTAAAAAAAGACCATCTCAAAAACCATGAGACGTCCAGTGGCAACATCTTAGGACTGCAAGTTAAACACATGGAGCAGCTAAATTCTTTCCATTTTCCCCTTACATAGAGAGGTGTGCTTGGCATATGATAACACATCAAATATTGTGCAATATTAAGTGAAACAAAGCAATATATGTTGCTCATCAGAACACAATGTATAGCAGCACTGTGTCTAGGGACAAGGTTATCTCAGGCAGGACTGAACCAAGGGAAAGAGCACAACCAATATACTGTGTTGTGTTTTCAGCTGGAAGGTTTCCTAAACCTCAGACAAGATGAAATGTGGGTCATTTCCAGAAGAACCTGACAGCCAAGTAATCAAAGAGTTTGGAAAGTCATGTCATATCTCTTATTTTGAATGAGGCTCTGAAATTTTATGTAAGATTGAGTAATTTCTGTGCATGACTAACAGAGCAGCCCATTTAACTGTGGCCAAGAACTTCCCAAGAGGGGATTCTCAGGTCTCCCACAGCCCAGGTGAGCCTTGGCCACCAAGCATCAGATTTGGCTTTGGGAAATCTCTTTCTCTGTACAGTCTTTTTCTAGAAGTCTTGGGTTTTATCTCACCAAAAGAAAAACAATTAAAACCTCTGAGTTTCCATGTCTCTCCCCCACAGCTGTGGCAGGAATTTCATATTCATCTCTGATCAGCAATAAGGTCTACTTGGGTCATGCCATTGAGAAGACACACAAGGTTTCTGGGCCAAAGGCAGGGTCACAAACTGAGCCTCAAAAATACTCACAAAATCTAAACAAGAGTTTGTACCAAGTGGTGGTTTGGGGTTCAGTTAAATCTCTGCTCACCACCTCTCCAGGATGAACATCACTGAGCCCCAGATGCTCAGTCCAGGAGGAGGTAATTGGGAAGCCAGTGTGGGGGAGAGCTGCTGACCCCCTCACTACCATGCAGAAACCTGAACACTGCCAGCCTGCGCATGTTTTGCTTTTGGGACATCGTAATCACCTCCAATAAATAACAGGAGAAGGGAAAAGCAAGAGAAAGCAGCTGATCCTGCAGAGCTGCATTGTTTACCCTCTTTCCTGACTGGGTCCTTTATTTATTTCACATGTGGTGAGACTCAGCCCTTGGCTCTTCAGTTTTCTTTTCTCCTTCAACCTCATTCCCTTTGAATCCATCAGCCAGGGAGATTAGTGGTGTCATAGGAACCAGACCTTTCTGCTAAATCCCTTCCAGATGTCCAGAGTCACAAACATGTCAGTCACTGACAAGATGCTAATGACAAGTTGCTCCTTGTTCATTAGTGATAGCTACTGTTTCCTGGCTGAAAAAAAAATTTCCCCCTCCTCGCCCCACCCCGAAAAAGCTCTAAAAGCAGGTTTTTTGGGGAGAATTTCTTTTTCCTTCCCCAGGACCATGGCTGCTGTCTGACAGCTCATGAGGTGCTCCCTGGCCCAGCTGCCATCAAGAACTGCTCTCACCTTCCCCAGTGCTGCTACCCAAACCCCAGGTATTTTAGGATATGGAGAGAAGAAACAAGAGCCAGGCATGGATGCAGCCAGTGGGGTTTGACAGACCCCAGACTGTGAGGTTCTCCAACAGCCTGGTGGCATTAGACAATGCATCTTCTGGACTGGCATCACCAGCCCTGAGGAGTGAGGTATGAACTCAAGCGGACAGCAAGGTCAGGATGGCTTTAGAAAAAATAAGTGGGTAGGAGGGTTTTCTGGGAGCAGTTCAGAATAGAAGAGAGGAAAATCTGACTATTTCTTTCTCCTAAGCAAGAAAGGCCATGTGGTGATGTTCCCTCCTTGTTAACAAAGAAGGCCAGGAGCTGTGTGTTCTCTCAAGCACAGGATGCAATAGGAGTTTGGCTCCAAGCCTGAAAGCCAAGTTCCTTTCCTTTCTGCTTGACCAAAGACATGTCAAGCTTTTCCTAAACTGTTGTGATACATTAAATTTCACACCCTTCAAGTGTGTTTTGTCAGTGTGAGATTGCTGTGTTGGATTGACCTTATACCCCCAGCCCCTCACAAGCTCAGGAGGTACTTTTCCACACTAAAAGCATCCTTACAAAAATCAATACTACCCATTGTGGAGATTCCCGACATTTATATTTTCCCCTCCTTTCATCTCAGTTAATGGATAGAATTTTAGAAGTGCAGCTGTCCAGGAAAGGCTGTTTCTTCCATGGAAACTGCCAGTCTCCTTGCTGGGATGGGCAGGCGGGATGGACTGATGCAACATCCTTTGCCGTGCTCCCGACCGCACCACTGCAGGGAAATTACATCCAGCAGCTCGTCCCATCTTGGCACTGAGGCTGCAGCGAGATGCCAAGCCAAAACTTGTGCTGAAGTCTCTGAGAACTGTTCTTTTAATGTAGCTGCTTATTAACATGACCCTGGTTGGGAAGATTTATTCCTTTATCCTTTGAATTACGAAAAAAAAAAACATTTCAAAACTTGATCCCCATGAAGGCTGGGCATTGTGTCAGCTTTAAGAAGCTGAAAATAGTGATGGGTTCTCTGCAGTGAGCAAAAAACCCCACTTGGAGTCTGTCATTTGGATTTATGAATGCAAAGCCTGCTCTTTTGACATAATCTTCTTGATTTAAGCTTGTGGTTTCCATACACATTTTCCATAAAAATTAATGTAAGTCATCTGGGCAAATCTCTCCCAGGTTGACAGGAGGAAAGGTTTGGCCACTAGAGCTTTGTTCTTCATTTGTGGATTCAATGCAGGATCCAGCCCACAGCTGGGGTTGGAGCCTCCCATCCCCACTCAGCAGAATCCTCAGAGATTGGGTACAAGGTGCCCAATCTGGACACTCAAAGCACCTGGGAAGGCTAGGAAATGCCTCTGGAAAATGCACTCCTGAGTGCAGCCTCAAACCAAGCATGAAACATTTCCTAGATAAACCAGAAAATCAGATACTGCTCACCTCTGTGTGCTGCAGAGCTGTCGTGAGCTGAGATGTTCTGCCTGGTGTGAAACCAGCTCCCTAGGCACCAGTACCATAAAAGAGTGAGGCAGAAAACAGAGCAATTAAAAAAAAAATAAAACTAACCCAAATCAGGAGTTCTGGTTGCAAATCAATACAAATATATGCCGTGAATGAACATACAGTTTTTTCCTTAAATACATTAGCACCTCCTTTTAAGTCAAACCCATCAGTTTTGCCGAGAATCACCCACATCTGAAAAGCAGCTGGAGGCTGAATCCTTCCTAGATTCAAGTCATCCACAAAAGCCACCGTGGCAAGCCCAGGCGAGCATTGCTTGAGAGCCAACCCTCCAGACTGACCCAGAAAAAAACACTAGAAGATGCAACCCTGTTCAACAGCAAGCCCAAGCCCACGAGTGCTGTCTCAGATCATTGTCTCTCATGCAGTTCCCAGTGATGATTTATTTCCTCTTTTTCTCCAGTACAACCAGACCCCTGTCCCCAAGAAAGGACCGCTAGCCCTCTCCAGACCAAGACTGGTCTCCCCTTCCTGGCACACATTCACACACATTTTCTGAGCAGTCAGAAGTAGAGTGCTCTGTGGTTTTCCGCAAGGAAATTTGGAGAAACCCATTTCCCAGAGCCCTTTTTCTCCTTTCTCCCCCTGGGATGTGAGTTTGTTCCTCCAGCCCCTAGCCCTGCCTCAATGCTCTCCGTTCCCTTCCAAATGCCCTGGGAGGGATGCCTTTCATGGAAACTGTTTCTTGAAGCAAATAGATATGAAGAAAACCTCACGAACCTGCAATATTGTGAGCCCTGTGCTAATATAAACCAAACTGCTCCTGTCCCTTGAGCCCTGTGCATCCCCAAGCCTGCACCCACCCAGATCCACCCCTAGATGCTTCCCAGTCCCTCCCACCTGTATGCCTCAGGGTACCTCCTTCTCCTCTTGCTCTCACTCCTCATCCTCATGATGTAGAGCAAATATCTCAAGTTGGACCACGACTCTTTTCTCCTGAGGTGCAGACAAGTACAGTGGAAAACACAAATGTAACCTTATCCCTCCCCACTAGGGACAAAACCAGGCAATTTTTTCCAGTAAGTGATACAGCTGGACCAGAAAACACAGGACCCTCCAGGCACTGACTTCAGTTTAGGGAGCAAGGTAGGATGGAGTGACAGAAAAGCAGAGTGAAAAATGAGATGGGTGAAACCAGGGAGCAGAGCTGTCTGCAAATGTTTTGCTTTGATGCTTGTAACAGTGGTTATTCATTTTCCAGTAACTTTAAACTTCTCTTAACCAAAAGAGTCAGTGCAAAAAACGACATTATGAGCACTTAAGGATTTACTTGAAGTGTTTGTATCAGAGCACTCATGTATGGTGAGCCCTACAGTGGCTGCAATTACTCCATGGCCTGGGGACAGCCTGGAGGCAGGGGGGAGGTCCTGGCCACAGCCCCAAGGTTTGCACCACACCTCAGCACGTGCCTGGTTAATGCCCTCTGCCAAGGAAATGTGTTGGATTCCTTGGTCATAGCAGCAAGAGCCTGATGTGTTCATATATGATGATTAATGAACAACTCCATTACTTAATAGCCAATTATTCATTTTAAAGAATGATTAATGAAATAGGATTAACATTTTTCCTATCACTGGAAAGCTCTAAGTATCTGAAAGAAAGGCGTATGCGTAGCAATGCCATCTAAGTGACTGAATTTAAACTAAAAATTAGAAAAGGAAGCAGAGCCCGTACATACTATGGGCTATTTTTTTCTTGTCGTTCTGGCTTCCTCACTTTCCTTCAACTTTCTTGCCTTTTACATAGCACACACTGCACTATTGTGTTGTAAAAGCCTTAGTTCAGCAAATGAGAAACATGTTGCAGAGTCTGACAATCGCAGACCATGATTCATCCACATCGTGATACCTACAGTGGACTCTGTGCTGCCGACAAGGGCTGCTTCTCATTCCCAGCCACCGGCAGAGGCAGGGAGGGGATCCAAGATTACAGCTCTGGGTGCTACACGTGGGAGGATGAAATCATCACATTTAGCATGAAGAGAAGAGAGAGAAGGGAAAATATCACAAGTGCTTCTTGCTGTTGAATACGTGGAGTTAACAAATTACATCAAATTGTCACCTCCAAGCATAGAGCAAGCCCATGCTCTCCACTGTGAGTAGGTTCACCAGACTAAATAGCAGCACCATGAAATGGAAGTGTCTCCTCAGTGCTCCCCAACCCACATGCATAGATGGTATTTGAATACCAAGCGCTCCCTTAGACCCTTGGGCATCCTCACATCTAGCAGTCAGAATTTGACTTTCCTGGTTTGTCTATACACTGGGAACTCCGGCACTAGCATTAGTCCCTCGTGCTATTGCTTCATGTTCTGCTTAGACTGTAAAATGCAGAAAAGGAGGAAGAAATAGTTCTTCTCATTCGAAGAGAGTGGGGAGAAAGGTAGAGTGAGGAGAAGCAAACTATAAGCGCAGAAATTGTGAAATCTGGTCTGCAAGACAGTCATCAAGAAAATTTCCTCCTACGTCACAGCTCAGACTTCCCTTTATCTACAAAAACCTATTTCCCTTCTCCCAAGAGCTATCAAGTTTTTCAGAATAAAAAGCAAATGAAGACATGAATGTTGTGAAACCTGTAAGCTCTTAAATAATTAGATACCTGCATTGGTATTACACCCAGATAAACGATTCCATGCAGCCCAAAGTTAATCTGTACTCCTGCTAAGTACCTTAGTCTGTAGGAATAAAGAAATATTGTATATAAATCTCTCCACCATCTTTTCATGTAGAAAGAGAAAGTGTGGCTGGATTTGAAAAAGATCAATGGAGTTTTTCTTCTTGTTTTATCTCACAAGTATGTAATGTGCGAATTTGGACAAGTTTGTGAAATGTAAGAAATACACTTGCTGGCATTACAGTAATAAGCAGGATTTTTGATCAGTGCTAATGTATTATTCTTTCTTATATATTTGCAACATATTACCATAAATCAAGTGAAAATGTAGAGCAGATGTTCTGTAGTAGCTGGGATTATCATGCCTTGGTTGTGCCTTCATGGGAAGCGACCCACAGCGGCTCAGAACATGCCTTCTGTATAAAGTAATGGGGCTACTTGAAAAGAATATTTATACATGGGGCTAACCTAGTTTTTTTAAACGTAAGAGGTGACTTGTCTTCTTGGTCTGCTTTTAGATGAGTCAGACTGTATACAGACGGCCTCATTAGAAGAACTTTTTCCAGTAATTGGTCATCTGTAATTGTTTGCACACCCCCAGGACAGGTTTTCTCAGCCTTTTCCCCAGCCCACGCACACGGGTGCAGCGAGTTGAACCTTGACCTCACTTGAAACACTGCTGGACCCAAAAGATAAAACATCAGAACCAAGTTAAAAATGACTTGTCAGAAAGAGGTTTGTTTCTGGTAGAGGGAACGGGATGTTGGGTGTAAACAGGTCCTATTCATCCCCCCACTGGCTCTATTTACCCACACCGTGCCCAAGACAAGGGATTTGTGTATCTGCATCCCAAAAAGGCAGCCTAGGGGAAGACCAAAATATCAGTTCTTCAAAATACACTGCTTAAATTAGGCTTGGTTGGCTGCTCATGTTTCTAAGGACAATGCAGTGACTGCCTCAGAGATGAACCATTTTGCAATCCATGTTTTTCTACAGCAGAGCCTATAGGGACTAAAATCATACGATAGTATGTAAATATATAGCGATTTCTGAGAAACTGAGGATTAAAGCAGCAAAATTCTCAGCAGCACCAAATAAAGTACAGAAAGAGATGCACAGCATCAGAGAGAACATACCACAACACTATTTCAGAAACACCGATCTCTTATAATCCGAGAGAGGTCAAATGGAAAGCTGTATGTATGGAAAGAGAGGACCCAGTTCTGATGGACAAATGAAGGTGTTACACACCCCCAGCCCCTCTGCCTGCTGGTTTGGCCCTTGGCAGCATTCCCAGCAGTTTTGTCCCCATATTTGGGGATCTGCATGTGAATTTAGGGAAGCCAAGAGCCTATTTTTGCAAGATGAGAGGGGCAGAAAGAGACCTCACCACAGCAGCACCCACGGTGCAAGGAGAGGCCATCTGGGCAAGGCAAAGAAGGATCACAAATGGAACGGGAGAGACATTGCAACACCCCTGCAAATATTTTCCACATCTCAGAGAGGACAGTCGGCGCTGGATGAAAAATTAGAGATTTCACACACGTACGTACATTTTGTTTTTTAAAGGAAAAAACACAAGTTTCTACACCATGCTTGCCAAAGGGCAGCTCTAACTCATCCCTTTGGCTGTCTCTGTTGACTTTTTCTCTCTACAATTTGCTAAACAGCTGGATTTCCATGGTTACCAGAGCTCGCTACTGGTACATCTCAAGCATATTGTATATTTTTGTTGTGTGGATGCAGACACCGAGGTGCTCCTGCAGCCGAGCCTGTGTCAGCCCCTGCTGGGCTCTGCCACAGGGATGAAAGCGATGGTAGAGACTGACCCAGGTGAAAGATAAGAGATGCTTCATCCTTCTCCTCCGCAGGGGCAAGACATCACGTAGCCACTGCACGCGGCTTTAAACATTTGATAAGGACCACAGGATTGTGCCATGGGAACCCGTGGATCTCCTTTCCTGGCTCTACCCCCTGCACATACACCAGTACCTCCAGCTAAGGGATCAGCGTGATTTGCTGTGGCAGACTCCCAACATCCAAGTTTTTTTCCTCATTTTCTTTCTGGCACGTGTGCAAAAACACACACATATGTTGCATCAGTGGTGGGTTCATAGAAGGGAATTGCTATGTTAAAATCAGACTTTTAAATAAATAAAACCAATGCAATAATTAATTTCCACCAAGAGATCACATATTTTCCTACTTTTGATGTCTAATAAGCTAATTTCAATCAAGAGGTGGTATAATTTCCTGCTTTTGAAGCCTAATGAGTAAATTGCACGGAAACCTCCATGAAGCACAGAACTCATTAATAAATGTATAGTCCCTTTGTCCAAGACTTCCAACTTTAAATCAAACGCACAACAACCAGATGTTTTTCACATTACTGCATTTCAGGATTTTACTGGAAGTGATCTCATCATACATACTTAATGTAGGTGTCCAACTGTGCGTGTTATTCGTATCACGAGGCAGACCTTGCAGCTTTAGGACACTGTGTGGCAAACAGAGCTATTATTTAAAGTGGGTACTGTTTGTGTTAAGCTTGCCACAGGGATACGAAGGAGACCAAACTGGATGCAATATGCTAATTTTGATGAGTGTCAGAAGCGAGGAAATTATATCATTCAAACTTATTGTTAGGAAACACTGAGCCACTGTTTCTGGGAAAGATATTAAATTTAGCCAATCAAGTAAAACAAAGACTTTTCTGTTTTTCTTTGAAGTGGGAAATTAACTACAAATGCAAAAGATCGAGACCAGGACAGAGGGATCTGAAACGATGCGTACGTTTCTTAAAAAGTCAAAACGAAGGCTCGCTTGCAGGGAGGGGTG
The DNA here is from genome assembly GCA_033459285.1 of Clamator glandarius. NCBI lineage: Eukaryota > Metazoa > Chordata > Aves > Cuculiformes > Cuculidae > Clamator > Clamator glandarius. The sequence continues at coordinate 1,660,809 of JAUNZM010000251.1, read as the reverse complement.
GAATAACATTTCAGTAGGAAAACATTGCTTCATCGTTTTTGAAGAAATTATATACAGTTAAGTTAAGAACTGAACTTTTTGCTAGGAAGCATGGCAAGCTGGTGGAGTGAGGTTTCCTTCCCTGAAGGGATGAAGAGCAACAGGATGCAGCTCAGTCAGCGCACGCCACAGCTTCGGCTTGCTCTGGTCATTAGGGAAACACTCACTATGGATTCCAACCTGCAGGTACTAATTATTCACCTACTACTTACCAGAAAGGGTTGGCCACAAATTATTCAGGGCTGTTTCTCATCAGAGCTGAGCAGCTGGCAGCATTTTGCCTGAGGCAAGCTCACGCCACAGGTTCATAGCAGAAGAGCCCTGGCAACTCCCCTCTTCTTCCCCACATGTCTGAATAAGACTTTGCGTTTCCTCAAGACTGTAAGAGACATCTCACAGGAAGATTTCTCAGGGGCCTTCATACTCTTTTTGGTTCCTTCTCCCACTGGAAACACTATCAGAGCTCAAATCACCCAGAGCATCCCATAGCGCAGCTGCTGAAGCACGAGCACACCATGGCTCCACTCTGAATCAACCGTCACGGGAGGCAAGGAAGAAAGAAAACGAGTGTTTAATTAGAGAAATGGGTGAAATTGTCTCATCTTGCCCTCCCCATCCGTTCATCCCAAACTGCTTTTATGCACTTTCCTGCAGAGATCATGTTCCTCCATACTGCTCTGCCACAGTTTTCTGGCACACCCTTAACAGCAAGGAAGGACTCGCAGCCTTTCTACAGAGAAAGGACCATCAGAAATGAAAATACTGCCGCTTCCTATTGGGTCAGCTTTGGCTCACAGCACAAGCAATGAGGAAGCAAGAATACTGACCAACATCTGGCTGGTTTCCTCTTTCAGAGATGTGGGAAGTTCACCCAGTTTCTCAGCCCAATTATTGGGAAGGAAAGAAGAAAGCAGAAATTGCTTATTTTCTCTTTCTAACAGGAAAATAATGTCAAGAAGCTGCTGAATTTGTGCCTCTTACTCGCAGCCAGATCGTCTGAGCAGGTTCAGTGGAAGTTGTCCAAATCCTAGCGTAATAACAAGGATCATGTTGGCACATAGAAACACAAAGGAGTGTCACATTTAAATGAACGAGTTTTCTCCTTTTAGAGAAATAATAGGCTTTTTGAACACAGCAGCAAGCCCTTTAGTGATGTCTAGAGACAGGTCAAAATAAATCACACAGTCATGAGGAGGAAAGCACGTGGTCCTGGGCTGCACCCAGACCTGAGTTGTTGTCCTTTGCGTGGCCCTAAGAGGTCAGTGGGAGCAGCAGGTCTGAATGTTGGAGCTGAACAGCCCAGTGCAGCTCCTGCAGGAATTACATCACTTTTTGGCCCTCGTTAGATCAACGCACGCGGCTGTTAGAGCAGCTGAGGCGACGAGGGGGGCCTGCCTGGGTGCAGCCAGCACACAGCATTGCTGGGGTCTTGGCTCTCTCTTCCTATGCGAGAGGAATAAATTCATCAGATTGCTCACAACACACTCAATGATATCCCATCAATAATCTCTGTAAGACCTGTAGCTCATCATGAAGAGAATGCAGACTTGAATTAGGAGGCTGGAGCCCACTAGGCTGCACCTAATGCCCCAAGTATTAAAGAGACCACGAAAACCCAAACCCATCTGAGATGTGCAGTATCCCTTCTGGATACTTGCAGAGAGCAGGTTTTGCAAACCTTCAGATCGTTTTTGCAGCAGTCCTCATTATCTCCATGCTAATTTCTGTCAATCATGACTGGTATTATTACAAAATAAGTAAATCCCCATCCCACTACCAAGGGGTTGGGAACCTCCTGGAGATTTGGCACTTGCGTTGCGCTGCTTGCACTGGGTGAACTCAGCCCAGAATCCTGCTTCTATGAGAATAACAAAGCCTTGACCAACTCAACCTTCAGCATCAAGACCCAGCTGGTAATCCAAAGAAATTATCCTTTGCCACTTCTCACCTGGTGCCAGGCTACTCAAGCATCACTCCTGCCCGAGCAGAGGCAAAATGCCCCTTTTTGCAGGTCTCATGTTTGGTTTAGTGTTATTTATTACATTTTTGGAGGGGTTTTTTTAGAAGAAAGTGTCAAAACGGGCTTTGCTGGGTAAAGCAACTGCTTGATCTCTGGCAGTTCTCTGGTGCTGTTTGGCTGACCCTTGGTGGCAGAGAAATTATTTGCGACTCACTGATATTCTGAAGCCAGTGATGCAAAGGAGGGCATCATAATTGTGGTATCAAATTCCTCCTTTCCCAACTGTGCGTATTGTGGGGGCTGTTTATACAGCCTATTATTGCAGAGGAAAAAGCTCCTGTCAGTCCATACAGGAAGAAGCAGCCACTGAGCACTGAGAGAGGTTTTGATTTAAAGGAGAGCTTATTTCACACGGTGTTTGCGTTTTGAAAGCAAGAGTATAAAGCCTCAAATGATCCACCAGGTGATGCCCTCCTGTGACGCTGAGAACTCATAATGTGGGCAAAGTGATATCCTGCCCTTGCTACAAACGGTGAGATCAACACACCCCAACAAGCATTACAAAGTTTTAACTACCCCAACACAATTTGATATATAAAAATTTCTTAAAAGCATGTAAAATTAAATATAAAAGGACACCTATAGATCTCCTGTCCATTGCCTACTAAAAAAACTTTTCACATAACGGGAGATCAAAGAGTGTTTTCTGAATGAGCTACAACTCTGCTATACTTTTCTTTAGCATTAAGTAAAGATTGTTTTTCACTTAGGCATTAAATAATTACAGTTTGCAAAGTGAAAAAGGCACTTTCAACCCCTTTCTCCCTTTTAAAAAAAAAAAGCAAAATAAACAAAAGTGAGTGATAAAGAGATCCTTGCCCTGAAATTCAACTGTGCTGACATAAAAAGCTGCTGCACCCTCTGCCGGACACTGCTGAGAGGAGTTCTTTAGACAAGCTGCATAAATTATCTTTTGTCTTGTACGACCAAAATTAATCATTCCCGAAGATGTCTTTCCAGTTGTACAGCACGGATGAAACCACAACATGCCTCAAAGGAGCTCTCATCCCAGTTAGAGATGATCAGTGGTGCATACTGTGCTGTGGCCGCCAGGAACGATAAATCCGGAATCAGTCATGTCTAGCAGCAAAGGGGTGGCTGACGAGTTTGTTTCCAGCAATAACTAAAATTAAACATCTTTTAGCCTAGGTATCCAAAACAGCTCAGGGGACAACCTTGAAGCAACATGCAGGAGCAAATGGAGGAGACACATCCAACTCTCCTGGTCTGGGCATATCTGGGGTAGAAACACTGGATAGAGTCCAAGCACCCCTCACTGTCCAAGGAGCACCCACCAGCTAGCAAAAATGTTCCAGGGCATCCTCCCTCCTGCACCAAGTTCTGGGGATCCACAACCCTATGTGAGGTGGACTCACTTCACAGCTCTTGGTGGGACACAATCTACCTCTGAGGGGCAATGGGACAGAACTGAGAGCCATCATCCAGCTCTCAAGCTGGATAACCATGGCCTGAGATAAAATGCTGTTTTCCATTAAAAAAAAAAAATAAAATTCATCCATGAGGTTTTTCAGAACCACAGGTCTCCCCCATTTCACATTAAAACCAACTAAACCAAAGCTGTGTGTCCAAGCAGGACCACACAAACGAGTAAGAATATCTCAGAGCTCTGGGAACACACAGGCTGCCTGCAGACACTTGACTGCTTCTTAAAAGGAAAAAAAAAAAACAAAACAGCCCATCCCTAGCTTTCAATGCATCAAAGCAACGAAGACTAGGGAGGCTTAACCCTTACACACCAATGGAAGGAGATGCATCCCAGGAAAGACTCTTCTGAGAGAAGATCTACAGGAAAATCATCAGCAACCCAAGCAATAAAATACAAGGACCTCTTGTCTGCCACCCAAAGGCCGCCTTCAGACGTCTCCTGGAGGTTTGTTCCTCCTGTGGAAAAGCAGGCTAAGACCTTTACCCACGGCCAGCGTGGTCTCCCTGCTGCTTTCACACTCCTGCAGGTCCAGCCCACCAGACCCTGTGCACAGATCTTTAATGGGCTTCCAAACAGCCCAAAGCACGAGGAACCAGAATGGCTTAATGGGGATCATCAACCGTGACCACGAAGCAATAAATCACTGAACACAAAACAGAATACAGTCCAAAATTCCAGCTTCGGGCTGTTTTCATTGCCGAGTGAGCAACATTTTAATGATGCCTTCCCACTAGTACCAAGAGATTTGTGTCAAACCCAAAAAAATCCAATCTTTTGAGCCAGCTGTGCTGCACAGCTGGATTCATGAGTCACAAACATCCTTAGCCGAGGCACTGGCTATGGAAGCAGCTCCTTTGTCGATTGCCTTCACTTTGGCAAAAGCAAGTCTATACAATGGAGGTGCAGGTATACAAGAAATGATATTTAGACAGATATCAACATTTTAGCAGTAGCAGATCTTTCTACTTTGAATGACAATGTCCTCCTTCTCTATCTATATCTGTACTCCAAGCACTGTCCTCTTCTACAGAAACCCTCTCCCCACACAGGCTTGGGTAGAGGAAAAGAGAGAGACTTCACCATAGAACACATTTAAACAAATAGTTCATTTTCCCAGAATCAAGACCATAGACTTTAGGAGGGATTACTTGACCTAGAGTCAGCAACTTTTTCCACCAACACTAAAAATACCCTTGAATGAGCGATGGAAATACGATAGCTTAAACATTTAACTGTACTTTGGGCTAGACAGTGGTTTGTAATGATATGGTTTCCACTCAGAGACCTGCCAAGGGGCCATTCCCCCACAGTCTTTATTTAAGTGAGAGCAGGGCTCAGCCAGCCCCAAGGTAAGGGGGGACAGGCCCTCTCTCCCATCACCCATCAGCAAAACCGCCCTCAATTCCTGCACAACATTTTCTTTCTGCTGCTTTTTAAAGTCCAACTGCTCCTTTTAAACTGTAAAAGGAAAATCTGCTAAACACAAAAGGATAGCAATCACCACAACTGCACTATCGCTCTGTTAGCAGCAGCCACCAGGTCAGCATTTAAAGCCAGATAAAGAGCTCATCCCTGGAGGAGTCAAGAGCTTCATTCTACACTACGCGCTCCTTCCTCAGTGCATGGGAGGGATTGCACACACAAAGCAGCAAAAGAAAGAAAAAAAAGGATCCCAGGATATCTGAGCAGCCAGGGGATGCAGGCACCAGTTCATCCCAATGGGCAGATGCTGGTGAGCATCCACATAGACCCCAGTACTGGGGCTGGGCTTCCCTTAATCCAGAAAGGAGCAGTAGAGATGGCAATTATATATACAGGCAAACAGAGGTATTTTATCACTCTCTTTATATACGCACAGATCCAGCAGTCTAGGAGATAAGGAAGGGCTACTCAGCAGGACTGTATTTGCCTGCTTTCCATCAGAGGGCAGTGACAGCCCAGCCATTTCCAGCATCCCCTGCACAGTCCAGTTGTGCTGATGAACACCTCCAAGCTCTGAGGAAACTGCCCTTCCCTGGTCCTCCCCTCTTCCTCAGGTGTCTGAGGCCAAGACCTCACTGGAACTAGGTTTCCACAGGCTTCTCCTGGATGAACCCAGCTGTGCCAAGATGAGCTCCTGCTCAATAACTGTTTTTGAAAGGAACAAAAGAAAATCCCCAAATACTCCCAAACCCAGCAAGAGGACAAGAACAGAGACAAAACCACTGATGGAGAATACACAGTGTGACCATTACCCTGGGACACGAGGGACGTCTAGGGGCTGATGCTCACCAAAGGGGTGGAAGGGACATGGGCTGGTGCAGCTCATCCCAGTGCACACTGGTGGGGACCCAGGACCCCAAAGACACTTCTTTCTGCAAGAGCCAACAGGCAGTTGCACACAGTAAACGGCAAGATTTAAAGCTAAAAATGGACAGAATTAAATACTGAGTGCAAAGCCTCACAAACTGCCTTCACCTGGGCTTGGAAGAGCATTTCCTTGGAAAAGCCTGGAGGCAGCTCTGCATCACCTAAGGAAGCGCTGGAGAGACAAGTGTCTTTTCATCATTGCAAAGAGCATCTTCAGTTGCTCACATTAACTAATGAAAAACCACTATGTGTTTCTACAGATTGAAGCAAGGCTTCTTGAGGAACCACAACCCCCTTTTTTCTACAGGCTGCACGTTTCTAAACTGTTTGCTGATGAACTCAGCAATAAAGTCTCTCTAAATTACCCTCATTAGTTAAATTGGGTTTCATTACCATCCTTTCCCTCAGTGCCCATTACACCAGCTGGATGCTGCCTTTCAAGAATCTATTACATACAACAAAAGCATTTCCTCTTAAAAATGTAACAAATAATTATGGAAAAAAAAGACTACTTCTTGATAACCAATTCTTATTTCTTTAAAGATCCAAGATGTTATCAGAGAAGGGGACGCAGATGAGACAGCTGCTTTTGGACACCAGAGTGGTCTCTTAGAATGTACTGTTCTTCCAATTTTTAGATATATATATTTTATAAGCACGATTAACAGAGGCAATAAGTTATTATCCACATAGATAGCAGCTTTTTGACTAATCCAAGTCCTCTTTAATGCACTTGACAGTCTCTATGGAACACAGGCAACGCAGCCCAACACAGCAAGGGGTAAAGTGTGCTGGCTCATGGGATTAAGGCTCACCTTCTCCTTGATTGACTCATGTGTGGCATTTGCCACCACTGAAAAAAAGAAAGAAACAAAAAATAAGATGTTGATAATAGGCATCTGCAGTACCACGCCTGAGGGCTTACTTCCCTTAATGTCATAGCAGAAATTAAACTAGAATCTTGCACAACCTGGATATTACCAAAACCCAACATTTAGGTAACCAACCTGCACATGCCCAGGGCTTTCATTCTACTTGAATCCTAAGGTCTTTTAAGCAGATTTAGGTGTTTCAGGTTGCACTAGCTGGTGAGCAGAAGAAAATCAGCTCAGGATTGAAGGGGTGGGAGGCAGGAAGAAAGAGCAGAAGTTGGGAATTCACAGCCTTTCAAGCATTGCCAATAAACTCAGTCATGCCTTGGTAGTTGGTAAAACAGAAAGGAAACTATTAACAGCTATGTGCATCCCTTCCATAACAGGGGGGAAAAAAAACCTCCCTCATATTGCTGAGTGCCAGGCTGAGTCAAACATTTCTTTTTTAATGAAAACTTTATTAGATCCCAGCATGGTTACAATTTTGGAAATTGCTTTTAGTGAGTTTGATGAGGTTTAGAGCTAGGATTTAATGTCATTGTCTTTCAAATTTTTTTTTATTCGCATTACATTTTATTTGATTGTGCTGTTGTGCTTATCGCACACAAGTAGTTTACCATTCTGCTATTTATTCACACCTTTGCAAGCAAGGCACCCACCTCCTATAGTGTTATCCCCCAAACACAGCACAGTGGAGATTCATAAGCCACAGGGCACCCTGCAAAGCCTACAGAGATGAGGTATTTGAGGGGGGTTTGTGAGTTTTCTCCCCCTCCACACATCTAGGCTCTGCAGTTACTGCTAGATAGAATTGCCTTTCCGCATGCATACATACATGCATACATACATTTTACCTCTACTTCTCAGCAGCTCCCAGCACCACCTGAGACAAGGAAAAGCTCCATCCTGCCTCACTTACCTCCCTCACAGCTTCCCCCATCATCTCCCCTCTCAAGGAGACCCTCTTTGCCTGCAGCACACAGGCTCTGCCCTCTCTGTCCCACTTCAGCTCCTTCACATACCTGTTGTCAATGCAAAATTAAGTAATTGCCAATCGCTCCCACCTTTCTGCAACCATTTTTTTTTTTCCTCTGCCAAGAAGAAAAACCAGCTTCGGCTACAGCTGGCAATGAGGAAAATGTGAAGAAATTAGTAGGTTATGTACACTACTTATGCTCTTGCAATGTTGTTCAGACACACAAGGCTGTAACCCCCATGCAACGTAGCGTGGTGGGCACGGAAAAGGTGAACAAGGGATCTGCTGCACTTCCATAGTTCACATGAAATCAACATTAATCGTTCTTCACTTCCTTGATTTTTATCTCAAGGTGTAATGTGAAATGTCAGCAAGTAATTCAGTCTTCACCACATTTAACTCACTTGGCTCGTGCTGTAAAAACTTCTCAACTCAGTTAACCAAATCAAAACAAAGTCAAAGAGCATCACAGAGGGGTGCACGGAGCAATGCTATGAAGACTTTTGTAGTCTTCCCATCTTCCACACACCAGAGGCAGCAAGAGATCCTGGAGACACTAACATGCACCCTGGGAATCCTGATTTCCAAAAGCTCTTTGCTCAAGTTTCTCAGTGCACACCTACAGTCTACGTGGTCAAGCGCATTGGTGACACCACTAATTTAGGATGTCAGCAGAAGTTAGCTGGTTTGGCTGTTCTCTTGTGAGTCAGGGAAGACATGGGCCAACAGCCAGGAGACTCTGCTGCTGTGTTTGCAAAATGCTCTTGAAGATGGTGAGTTTTCCTGTGGCATCTCACCTTGATACGTTCACTTCCACTGCTCTAAAGAGAACGTGCAGCTTGAAACTGAGAGAGCATCTGGCCATCATGATACTTATTAGTAACAGAATTAGGGGGAAACCTAATTTTCTGAGCTTCTGAGGAAACACAGAATTACTTCGCTTATTCTTTTCTCCTCTTTGACCTTGACTGGTAATTAAAAAAATGAATTTTAAGATAATGCAATTTTATCTGGATTGGTTTAGCTGAGCCCTGGGCATAAGAAGTATTGCACAGAGCATCATTTTTTCCTTACACACTCAGTCTAAACATATTGTTTCAAAAAGTTACTGTCAAATATAATAGATTTTCCCCCACTCTGCATACTGATGAGCAGGAAAATGGTAAAGCAGAAATGTTTCTTCTAGAGAAAAAAATCAAACAGGAATTCAAATGAGAGTGCGGGGTACAAGAATCACAGAAGCACTAAGTTGGAAAAGACCCACAGGATCTTAGAGTCCAATGATGTTTCCATGTCCAGCAAAGATGGGGTTTGAATACTGTGCAGCAACACTGCTCTTGGTTCTGTGTTGGGCTGTCTTCACCCGTCTAGCGCATGAAGGAGAAGCAGTGAGGGCACAACATCCTGGCTGAAAGCTCTAACCTGAAGCTCCATCTAACCTGGGCTCCCAGTTTTTTGTTGCACTGAACAACAGAACAGTCAATGGCTCCCAGTGGTACAAATCTTATGAGGAGCCGCTGAGAGAGCTGGGGGTGTTCAGCCTGGAGAAGAGGAGGCTGAGAGGAGACCTTATTACTCTCTACAACTACCTGAAGGGAGGTTGTGGAGAGGAGGGAGCTGGGCTCTTCTCCCAAGTGACAGGGGACAGGACGAGAGGGAATGGCCTCAAGCTCCGCCAGGGGAGATTTAGGCTTGAGATTAGGAAAAAGTTCTTCACGGAGAGGGTGGTTAGGGATTGGAACAGTCTGCCAAGGGAGGTGGTTGAATAACCATCCCTGGAGGTGTTTAAGGGTAGGGTGGATGAGGTACTTAGGAGCATGATTTAGGGATTGGTGGGAATGGTTGGACTCGACGATCCAGTGGGTCTCTTCCAACCTTGTTATTCTGTGATTCTGTGATTCTGTGAACCAGGCAGCCAAAGAGCCGAGAATACTAACAACTTCCAGCTCCTGGCTGTAAACTAGGTCATTGCGTTGCCTCCCTTCCCAGAAACAGCACTCAAGGTGGCCTTGTTCGTGCTCCAGTGTTCGTGCTCCAGCATTCTCTTCTTCTTCAATTTCCTGTACTTCCACTCAGCTACTATATTATAGGGTTTATAATATTTTCTGTTTGTGCAGAGTGAAGACTGTAAACACGTCTCTCACTGTTGGTGCTGCAGGTTGAGCAGCGTCCACGTGGCAGTATCTGGGGTGCATTAATGAAGCCAGCTAACAGGAATGGGCCACCAAGGTCTCATTTCACAGGTCACCTAATCAGATTTTTCCAGCACGAGGCTGGGTGTGATGCCCGGCACAGAGCTGTGTCCACCCAGCTGAACTTCTTTCCATGAACCAAGAGCTGGGAGGGGGGCTGAGCAAGAGCATCTCCCCAGGGATTTGTTTTAATTTCATTTCAACTTTTTCCCCTTCTGCGCCCAGGTTGTCTTCCTAAACTTCAGGATTGTGCAACAGGCGGGAATAGTTACAAACTGCCCTTAAAATCTGGGGAACGGAGGAGTGGCTGGGAGGTGGTGGATGCTGGATGCTCAGCAATGCTGCAGTGAGCCGTGCTACAGCTTGGTCCTCTTGGATTTCGCTGCTCTCTTTGCAACCAAACATGAATATTTCTTTAATAAGCCAGAAATTTCAGTTGTGATTGTGCACGTAAAATCACATTATTAAAGGGCTGCCTCATTACAAATTGCTTTCAATTTCTTTGGTGCCGTCTCAGAATTTGTGCTGGGTTCTCCTTTGTTTAATGCAGCTGGGGAGAAAAAAATCTGTATAGAGCTGAAGCCCAAATCTTTCCTGGAGCCAACGACTGAAAACATAAGACAACATTAATGAAGGAACCCATTCCTTTTCCCGAGACTCCTGCTTCAGGATTGCCTTGGCACACCCAGGTTTCTTCTTGTCCAAGTGAGGCATTTCTTTCCATTAGTGAATCAGCTGAAGTCTTTCCCAGGTCAACAAGCTCTTGTTAACAGGACAGGGCTTTTCAGGCCAAGGCTGCCAACATGCTACTAGGGCTAAAGGGCTCTACTAGGGCTAAAGAGCTCTTCCTGACAGGAGATCTGTATTTTCTAAGAACCTACAGAAAGATATTTGCTACATCCCTGAGAAGTGCTTAACCTGCTGTGTCCCACTCACCTTCCCCAGGAACCACTTTAACTTTGCTGTGAATGAAACATCAGTGTTCTATAAATATACAACCCAAGCCTGCAGGGGCAGACAGCAACCAGACATTGATGGCGAGCCAATAGAACTGAGTGTTCGGTGAAAAAGCCGTTTCCTTATGCTGAGAGCAGAATCATCTCAGCAAAATTCCTCGGAGTTTTCCAGTTTTTATCACAAAGTTGGCTGCCTGCAGAAAAGAAACACTTCCACCTGAGTTTCATTGGGTTAAAATCTCAGTTTTTAACCCAGTTATCAGCTTCCCCCATTTGAAAAGGGAAGGTCCTTTGTATTCCTCCATCCTCCCCACTATAACCTGCTTAACTCAGGCTTAGCAAGTAAATTACAAAGGCAAAATAAACCTGAGACGGAGTCTTCAGTCAGAACTGTGCATCAGCTCAGCTTCAGCTTCATCCTCAGATCATACTTAGCAAAGAGAGGCAACATATTCAGATCTGTGCAGCCCGCTGTCTGCTTAAAACAACATTACCAGCCAGGCCTTTCGGCTGATCAGCTAGCGCAACCTGCTGATTTTCCAGCGATACTACAATATAAGACATGTACACAAAGCTTAATTAATTGTTGTGGCAAAATTCATCTTATCTTAGCCTAATTAAGTGATCTGAAACCTGAATAAATAGCAAGCGCCAACTCCTATCGAGCTGAAATACATTTAAAGGAAACAATGGAGAAACCAGCCCTGACTTGTGGACAAGTGTGGATACTGGCATTAAGGGTAAAAATGGGCAACTTGCACTATTCATGTGAGAAAAAAGAGTTAGTGTTTCCCAGATCAGACCACCTGCTGTTGGTGTGCTCCTCTTCATCCCCTTGCCTGTTCCCCACCACAGAGAAGGAAATGGTGCAAGTGCAGCTCCCGGGGGCTGTGCAATGCCAGCTCGTTGTCCCATATCCTTCTGTTGGCGTGTGCTAAGCGGCTTTCACAACAGCACCTACCAACTGTTATATTAACTTCTCCATTGCTCAACACAGGAATCCCACCAACTTCAGTTCAGCGCTTCCTCACAGCCAAGGTGAGAGATCTGAACCTTCCAGCTTACCCAGGACAGACAGGGAAAACACGGAGAAATCTCAACTGCAATGTCATCTACTCAAAAATTATTTTATTAAAAATACTTTACCAGAAGTGCATTAGATCTATTATTGTAGCAAATGACATTTTAACATGTTTTAGAAAGAACAGAGCGAGATATGGGGCTGTTGAGATCTCTTATGGAGAAAATATAAATCATGTACACAGCTATAAGCAACTTGGAGTCAGCTCTTTAACAGAAAGGAGACAGAAAAAATTGCAAAGAATGGATAGTTTAGAGTCATTTTACAAAATACTAGACTGCAAAACAGGTCTCGGGGGGGAAAAGCTGCTTCAGTGTCCATGCACCTACAACACAGTTGTGCTTCTCTGCCAACTTTACATCCAGCCTTTACTTCACAAGATTTTGTAGAGTTGATTGAGGTGCTGCAATTCCCTCTTTGGTAAAATTAGGAACATGAGAGTTCACAAAAGTCTATAGAAATTGTTAGCTTTTCAAGGCACGTCTGCCCTAGGTAAAAGGTATATGATGAGATACTTAAAACGCAAACTGGCAGTCAGGAATAAATGAGAATTAAAATCTGGTTGAGAGAGAACATTATTGCAGAAACTCCAGTTCTTCGACTGGGAATGGTCAGGTACCACCCAAAGAAAGTCTTTATCTTTAAGTGGGTATCTTTCAGTTCAGGTGTACACAACATCCCTAAATCCTGAATGCCCACTGAGAGCTCTTACCATCACATTGTATCATTTAAAAACCTTGACTACACTGAGCAAAGTACAACCCAGTCCTCATGACCATATCCTTGGCTTCTACCAGCTTTGGCCTAAGCACACTCTTGCTTCAGGAGGGAGGAGATGTTAAGAAACAGCTCAACCAGAGTTTCCTGAAATGTGGGATTGTTAGTTTCCATCTGTTACTGTGTGCTAAGAGACAGATTATTTTATCTGTCTTTCCCAACCACCTCTAAAAACTGTTAGAGTTTGTAGACATCCTCAGTGCCTAATATGGCAACACCACCTGCCCAGAGCTGTAATACTGTGCTCAAGGCCAATTGGCCCAGAGAAGAGACCTGGGTTTTCAAAAACACATAAATACCCTAGGCAGCTACTTCTAAACGTCTTTGATTTGATCAAAGAACACCGGTGAAGCAGCCACAAAATGTCAGTTCTCAGTCTGGTCGCTCTGGTCAGCCTGGTGTCCACTGGTGAGTTGAGACTGCGATGTTGCAATCGGCCTTGACTGCTTTTAGGCAGACACCAACGAATTAAGTTTGCTCAAAAACAACTAATATTGCCTTTTCAATCCAGTTTTATACTAATGTACAGTTATGACTGTTATAAAATATGACATTAGATGTCTTTAGTCATAAATTGTTTAAAGATTTCTTGAAGTGAAAATAGTTTGACTTATTTCACAAATATTAAAAATACTTATCTATAGCTTTCCCTTTTTTTAGTGTATGTACCTTAAAATAAGGCCTCAAGAAAAAGAGGATCAAAACTGTATAATGTGTTCTATATAAATGTATATACAATGTTCTTTTACCTATAGTTTTCAAAATTATGAACGCCCATGAGCTCATGTCTTCCACTTAAACAATCTATTTTTCACCTTAACCCTTTCTGTTGTACTGTACTAAGAATATGGTTGAATTTTCCCCATTTCCTTCTTTTGCACATCAAGTTTTCGCCAAGCAGTTGGACGCTCACCCACCCCAACAACAACACAGACACTGGGCACAGATCTGCAGAGGGAATCCCACCAACAAAATCCGGGGCTGCGATAGATACGGCTGCGGCCAGTTCGGCGCCGACAGGTAACAACACAGCAGAGCATCGGGTGTCTGGAGCAGCAGGGTTTGCTGTTGCTTTCCTAAATTAAATGTTCACATAGGGGAAAGAGTAGAGTTTAACCAGATCTGAAATCAGAACGAGATTAGATTGTTGTCTGCAGGACCCCTTTCTCACTTATGGGCTGTTACTTGGTAATCTTGCAGAACTGCAGTAATATCACTGCTACTGCCTGATGCGTGGGGGGGAGAAATGAGACCGTTACACAAATTAGCAGCCTGACTAAAGAAAATGAAATGGATTTCAAGGATTTGTGTCATTTATTCTTGTTCCTTATAGATGAGATATTTAATTAACATTCAACAACAGCTTACAGGAAGATAAGTATCTTGTCTCACACAAGATAAAGGTCTGACAGCATCATTCGCTTTAATTAGGCACCTCATAACAGGTTATATTTCTCTAAAAATGCTTTTATACATAGAATGACTCCTGCCTTCCCTGCATTTTCCTGCTGTCTTCTCTCGCCAGGTGTTGTGTCTGTCCTCATCGTACAACTTCTGAACTTGTAAAGGAGAAAATGCCAAACATAAGATTCTGTTTTCACCAGCACAGATTCGTTTTGGGTAGTACAGGGGTACTTCTGTGGAACAGCTTGAAATACCTTGGGAAAATTAAAAATACACTTAAAATCTGAAATCTCATCCACCTTTAAAGACAGTCAGAGTAATATAAATATTTTGCAATAAAAAAAATATTATTAAAAGCCACTATTTCTTTCCAATTTCATTGTAGATGCATAAAAGTTGTAAGACAATCTTCAGATATCAGACTGTGTTAACTGATCGACCCATATATAATGTTAAGCCTGACAGACTTCTCTAATGACGTATTTGCACCTTCAGGGACAGCGGTAAAGGAAAGCATGCGGGTGTGGATGTCATCTGTGCTGATGGAGCAACAGTGTATGCGCCTTTCAGCGGCCAGCTCTCCGGACCCGTGCGGTTCTTTCATAATGGAAATGCCATCGATGATGGAGTCCAGATCAGGGGATCAGGCAAGTAGTAACAGCAGATATGTTGAAGCATACAGGAGTAACTACTTTATTTACTGAAGTGAATAATCTTACACCCTCTCTAGTTCCTATATTGAAGCACAACTAAGAAATAGGTTAAGTCAGCACCAGCAGGATGTTATCCTTTTCCTATGCTTTTCTTGGAGAGAAGGGAAGAAAGGAGATGGAAAACAGGTAGCAGGAAAACAACTTCCTCAAATCAAAAAAAGAAAATGGTAAAATCAAAATAGCAGAAATGTGCCCTCAGTTTTGCTTGGAGGGTGTTTTCTGTCCCTGTTTTCCAATTCTCTCTCTTCTTCTCTAGAGCAAACCAAGGAATTTTGATTTCAGTATTGTGGTGCCTCAACTACATTTCTACATCTCAGCCTCCAGTAAAAGGCTAGCACAGAAGGTTTCTTTCTCACCCCAAGAACAGATGCAGCAAATTTTTCCTGACCTTGCTTCCACTCCCATCTCTTCCAGGTTTCTGTGTAAAGCTCGTCTGTATTCACCCGATCCGATACCAAGGCCAAATCCAGAGAGGGCAACATCTCGGGAGAATGCTGCCAATGCAGAAAGTATTTCCTGGCATTATCTCTCACATCCACGTTGAGAACTGTGACCACTCTGATCCTACTCATCTACTTACACCTGGTAAAAAAAACCTCAAACAATAAAACCCCTAGAATAAATACAATAATGAATGAAAATTAAATTATCGATTAATTTCAACTAAGGACAACAATATCAAACAGCAAGTTCTCTGTGTCTTAGGTTTTCCCTGACAGCGCAATCTAAAAGAAAGAACAACTGCATTATAAGATGCAGATGATGTTACAGGAATGATATATCAGCTTATCAAGTTGTCATTTCTTACCTCGCTGTGACACAGCATCAAGTCTTCAAAATAAACTGAGTCAGACAACTCGGTACCCTTTCAACTACTAACAATGCTTTCAGTACTGCATCTTAGCAGACTTTAGGAGGATTCTTTGCAAACAGAAATACTACACTGGTAGTACTGGAGAAGACTTGAGGAGTCAGGTCCCATCAGCCTGGGCAAAGAATAAGAAACAAAGTTGAGTCTTTTCACATCTCTCAGTTTACACTCCAAGAACTGAGACAGTCCCTTTGAATTTCTAGCTTGAAAGTATGTTCCTTATATGAGATAGCCCTACTCTAGAGACATTACTATCCAGTCTTGGGTGTATGCTCTTAACAAATTTTGTGGAGGAGATATCCAACTACATGCATGGGATATAATTCCCATATGCTCCTACCTAATTAAAATTAAAATACAGTAGTTACAAACATGCAACACTTAAGAAAGAACCTAAAAGTTACCTTTGATGTGCTCTGTTTCTTTATTTCAAAGCTGTTCTGCCATTGCCACAACAAAACAGTCGCTGGGCAGTAGTGTGTGCCGGGAATCCTACAAATGAGATAAGAGGCTGTGATAGATACGGCTGCGGATACTATGGAGCTCCAAGGTAACATATGTGGAACACATTGGGTTTTGTTGCTGCTCCGCTGAAACAGAGTGGAGAATAATTTATTTAAGATTTAAAAATGCAAGAATTACATTGAAGGTTTAAGTCAGACATGGGGCAACTTCTTCATATAAGGGGTAATGCAGCACCAGAACAGGGTACCCACTGTTCATAAAACCTCTGTGCTTGCACGGTTTTATGACTCAGGCTATGCTGTGCCTGATCTGATGTGGTGTTGGGAACAATCTTGGCTCAAGTGGAAGGTCAGGCTTGACATTCTTCACAGGTTCCTGCCAACCAACATTTCTGTGACTCTACAGTTCTCTCAAAAGGCTTGGAAGCACTGTTTTTCTCCAATTTGCAAACGGCGCCTTTAAGAGATCATCAACGCTACATGGCACTACATCTTACATCAAAAAACATTCTTATAGATTCTTCAGCCAGTCAGCTCTGCAGCTCTTTCAGTACACACAATCCATTTGCAGATCCTGTAGTGTGCTAACTGCTCTCTATATAACGTTTGGCCTGACCAGAGACTTCTCTAACTATGTTTTTGTTTTCAGACAAAACGGTAAAGGAAAGCACACGGGTGTGGACGTCATCTGTGCTGATGGAGCAACTGTGTATGCTCCCTTTTCTGGCCAGCTCTCTGGACCAATTAAATTCTTCCACAATGGAAATGCCATTGATGATGGAGTCCAAATTGCAGGAGAAGGTAAATAGCAGTTTTTCATTTAATATCTCTTTCTGCCTTGAGTTCAAGTAGGCTGTATTACCTTGCAGCTGCCCGAGTAGTTAAGCAACGTATCCATTCCAAACACTGCATCTTCTATCTATTAACATGCAGAACTTTTTGCTCCTCTTACAGTACAAATACAGGACACTCACTCTTATATACAAGAGGCGAGATCTCATGTCCAGGAGTTATTAGTTTTCCTCTCTTTGAGTACTGAGTTTGGAGCCCAAATTACACCGCAGGGAAAACTTTGAAAACACAGGGAGTCTGATTTCTGGAATTCTCACCTCCTGCCTGCCTTCCATCTTCTTTCCTCCATTAAGCAAACAACTTCAACGACCACCTCTTTTTATTACTATAGTTTCTTTGTTATACATTTCCACTGCTGTTGTCTCAATGGAATTAACATGCTTCATCAGTCATCTGATGCTTTCCCTTTTCTTGTTCTCACCAGGCTTCTGTGTAAAACTACTCTGCATCCATCCCATCAGATACAACGGTAGAATTTCCAAGGGACAAGTCCTTGGGAGAATGCTGCCAATGCAAAGAGTATTTCCTGGGATCACATCTCATATTCATGTTGAGAACTGCGATCGCTCAGATCCTACTGGCAATCTTGAAAGGGGGAAATGGCGCAGAGAGTGAAATGGAAATGTAGTAAACTACAAATAAATATATCTCAGCATCCAAAAGTAGTTTTTTCTTCTCAGGCACAACAGTTTATATTGGTATCAATTCAAAACTTTGAGCTTTACATAATGTTGCAAGAGGCTAACAATATATGCTCACTGTTTTTTAAGTGCCTGTAATCATTGTGAA
Source organism: Clamator glandarius (assembly GCA_033459285.1). Taxonomy (NCBI): domain Eukaryota; kingdom Metazoa; phylum Chordata; class Aves; order Cuculiformes; family Cuculidae; genus Clamator; species Clamator glandarius. The sequence goes on along the minus strand of JAUNZM010000251.1, from coordinate 1,643,007 downwards.
TATTGTATCTTAGGCTAATTAAACTTTACTACACCTTGGCTCAAGGTTAGTTTGTGAAGGAATTTAGAGGAAAACTAGAGGGAAATTTATTGAAACACTTCACAGGCCATAAAGAGAACCTGTGTTTTGATTGGATAGCAAAAGGCACTACACACAAGGAAAGAAGTTTTAAGCTTTAGTTGGAATTTGCATTTACAAGAGAATCAGAAAATTAGCAATGAGAAATTATAAACTTTCTCAAGGAGTCTGCAAAGTCAGCAAGCCTGGAGGCTGGCTTACCCCCTCGTGTGGTGGAAAAAATGCACTACTGTTAGCTTCTCACAGTAACTTTGACTTCTTAGCAGCCTTACAAACCTCTTTAGTATATGAAGAGTAAATTCAGTACTCCATTTTGAGGATTTTAATTACTCTTACAAACTGTATTGTTACCTTACATGCTTCAGAGATGAGGTTTTAAAAAGTCTCTTTAGGGTAGTGAAACCAGGAAAAGCGATTAAAATAGACAAAACTTGCCTCAGCTACAATAGGCAGAGCTCGAGCACAGACTCCTCAAGGGACAGTGGGAAGGGAGCAGGCAGATGCCTTCAGGCTGTTGCCAAGTGCAATACCTCCTGTAAAGCCACTCAGGAAGACCTGAAGTGAAAAAAGGAAAAGAAAAACCAGTGCTGCTTTATACAGGACAGTGTTTTGACACTCCTCCCCAAAGCGCAATGCGTATACCAACACTAAAATTCAACATTAACCTAACGTCAGAAGTTATCTTTCAATTAAAATTAGCCTCCCAAGCTACCAGTGAAAAATCACTACTTTTCATTGAGATTAACGTATTGGTTTTGTTAGCATCTAGTTTTAAACTCAAGTATCAATTGTTAATCAACTGTCTTACTTGTTAAGATCAGTTACAGCAAATGCACAAAAAAAATCATATCAAACTGGAGCGAGTCCAGAGAAGAGCGACAAAGCTGGTGAAGGGGCTGGAGAACTGAGAGGGCTGGGGTTGTTCAGCTTGGAGAAGAGGAGGCTGAGGGGAGACCTTATTACTCTCTACAACTACCTGAAGGGAGGTTGTGGAGAGGAGGGAGCTGGGCTCTTCTCCCAAGGGACGGGACGAGGGAATGGCCTCAAGCTCCGCCAGGGGAGATTCAGGCTTGAGATAAGGAAAAAATTCTTCATGGAAATTGGGCATTGGAACCGTCTGCCCAGGGAGGTGGTTGACTCGCCTTCCCTGTAGGTGTTTAAGGTGAGGGTGGATGAGGTAGTTAGGGGCATGATTTAGAGATTGGAAAATGGTTGGACTCGACGATCTGGTGGGTCTCTTCCAACCTGGTTATTCTATGATTCCATGAACCATCACTTTAATAAATGTAGGCCCATCTTTCTAGAAACTTGGAGTTGGAGCAATCTAACATTTAGAAGAAAAGCAGCTTTCGTAAAAGGGACAGAGAAAGGGATACGATTCAAAGCAGCATTTTAAGTTTCGTTCTGAACTCTTATTTCTGCACATAGCCAGTGTTTGATGAATCATTAATGCGGTTCTGTTGGCTAGAGACACATTAAGGACTCTACCATCCATCTAGGAGACTTGTCCACAACGCATTTAACAGTTGCAGCATGCCAAAAATCCTCATGTTTGAGGCATGAGCAGGAAATGACAATAATTAATTTGTTAGAATCCAAGAGTTAACCATTGCTACCGCCTCTCCCCAGGACTGTTAAGTACATGGCTGCTAACAGGACAGAACTCTGACTAACAGGACACAGAGGGAGTAAGAGTCTATCAGTGCACATATTAGATCACTTTATTATGTTTACATTTAAATCAAACCACACATCTTAAACCAAATACTGTTTAGAAGTATTGCAGTCATTTTGTTTAAAGTACAATTTTAATTCCCTCGATTATGGAAGCAAGTGCTGGAGTAACAGGTTCCAGTAACCAGTCAGATCCTTCTTAACTGGGCAGCAGGCCATAACGCGTTGCTGATTCAGACATGCATTACATGTTACCTTAAACCCTGTCGCTTGCAACCAGAACAAGTCCTGTCCAAGACAAAGGTGGTTTAACCCTTCAGCCGTTGTTTTTGGCAGTAATGCAGGGTAAGCGTGGAACAAACTGACATTTTATCTACCAGCAAACCAAGTGCAGACTTTTCATTATTAACAGGAAGACAGAACAACTACAGCATGAAAATAAATACAGTCAGATTTATATACAATGCATTTCAGTTTACAGTGTGCAAAATGTCAACGTAAAAATACATACTTTAATTCCCACCAACTCACCATTCCTTTCCCCTTTAAAGAAAATAAAGAAATTAAATAAAACCACCTTCCTCAAAAATCAAATAGCAATAGTATTAAAACAGTCCTGAATTAAACATTTCAGGATCAGCTCTAGAAACAGGGGCGTACAGCACAGCTCTGCAAGACACAAGCAGGATGACTACAGGTCATTTTAGCCTCTAACTGGCAAATAATTTTTTTTTTAATGCTCTAGATCCTTGATTCCAGATAGGAAGCGATCAAAGACAACTGTATTCCCTTTGATCCTTCCTTCTCAGTAGCCACATTTATGAGATCCTCCTTACCTCTTAATAATGAAAGCATGGAACAGCATTTAGACATCAGTCTTTGTAATCAAAGACTTGAACTCTTAAATCCAGAAACTATTCCTTATACCCTGGCAGCTTCCAAAGTGCTTCGTCATTCACCAAAGCAATCAATCTGGATCCAAACTTTTAAATTCACTGATTTTAAATAATCTCTTTCCCATCCATTTAATGCATCAGACAGAAAACCAACATATTGCACAGTTCAGTCTACAGTTTAGCTAAGCTGACAATTTATTTAAAGTGCAATTTAAAACTGGAAAGTTTTTTGTAAGCGTAAGCTTATTTACCACAAAAGTTTAATATACTGGCACAAATTTAAACTAGATTATATCTGAGTAATCTGAGCTAGCGTACGTATTTTATAATACAGGCTGCTACCTACATCTATAACATGAAGATTTTGAAATATAGCCGCATCGTGACAAATAAGGGTTTTTTTCTGAATTCCAAGTTGTAACCAGTTTCTCCTAAAGTCAGATTTCCTAAAGAAAAAAAAGCTTCTCTAGTCCTTAAAAAGATCATTAATGTGAACGGAACATTTAAACTGAAGTGCAGAGAAGCCCAACTTCATTGAAGTACCTGTAAACACTGACATACTTTCAGCAGCGTTAAGTACACTTTTTCTATTTCAATAAACCATTGGCATTCCTGAATGCTTTACTGCTACACTACTAGGGGCTATCAAGATAGAAAAAACTCAGACCTGGAAATAAGTTTTCAAATTTCATTTTTGCAATTCCTTATTTGCATAGAAAGCGACACCCTGATGCTACCAGTTTACTCACAAACGCAGAGAATTTACCATGTTGGCATCATATCAGGAAACCACATTCTTCCAAGGTGTTTGGAGACTTCCAGATGAAGTCGTTCCAAGCTATAATCATTATCTGGAATAAGAACCTCCTCCATTATTGAAAGCTGGGTAAGCCTGCCTCCACACATCTTTACAAATTCAATAAAACCTCTGCAAGTTACTTCACATTCCCCAAGTCCCATGGCTGTTAAGTTCTTACAGTGCTCTGCAATCCGAATAAGTTCATCATCCAAAGGTTGAAGTCCATTAGCACACACAACCAACTCAATTAACCTCGGGCAATTCAGGCCAATACGACCCAACATTGCTTTGCTTACTGCACGACCAAAGTAAAGGTGTGTAACAGGAGTTTCCTCTCTGAAGAAAGCATCAAATTCATCTTCATATAAGAAGAAATACATCACTATGTTGACTTTGGGGGAGTGTTTAACAAGAGCATCCCAGCTTTGCTTTTTAATAGTGTGAAATTCAACTTGTCCCGGATTTTCACTCACAACATCTATGCGAAGGTGTTCAAGGTTAACATGTTTTTCACTTGAAAGAGCCAGCAGCAGATCATCACTTAGTATGTAGTAGTTCAAAGCCAGCTCCTTAAGTCCATGACACTGGTCAGCAACACAAAGAATTCCTAAGGCACAATAAAAAACACTGCTTTGTAAAATGAACACTGAATGTAAGCACAGTTGTTTGTTGTAAAGCTCAAACCAATACTATTGCTATTGGCTCGAGTGTTCATGCCTATGTAAAAAAATATGAAACGTGATCAAGTCCTAGATATCCACATCCTTTTACAGGGTTTCGGCCACAAACACTTATCAGTAAAAGAAGCAAGCTTGTCACATTCATCTTATAGACTCTTCAGTAATAGAGGAAAGAGACCAAACCAGGATTCCCTTTCCCTGGCACCAAAGTCTCAGGAGAAAGGTAAGTGAGAAGGGACCCAAAAGCCCTCCGAACTCTCTAGCAAGCCTGTATTTTGAAAGGAGTGCGCCCTTCACCTATTAATGCTAAAATGAGCAAGCTCACGTTCCCAGATCTGGACACATGAGGGCACTGCAGAAAATGGAAGATTCTAACAGAACTTTTAAGTATTAGCACTTTCAATCTAAGTTAAACTCAAGGCACCTCGAAAAACAGTTACTGACAACTGCTTTTATCTCCTTTACTTCACCAATCAGCAGCTGATAGGCAGGTTGAGGACTTTGTGTTCCCACAGAATGCCAGTTAATTAAGTTTACAAAGTTGCACATATTAAGCACCACACACTTGGTTACCCACACACAGAACACGCAATGAACATCAAAAAAGTCCTCAGAACAGATCTTAAGGGCTTGTGCTACTTTTGGAGGCTATCCTCCTTGAGGCCTTCCAGAGGTATTGGAGTAGCTAAAAATGGAAAAAAAAGTCCCCAGGATTCTAGGTGATGCAGTGAAGTGAGGAGCACCTGCACCTTGATTAATTCAACTCATTCAGTAACACAAAGACAGACATTCTTCTTTCCCTGCAAACTCCTTAAAGCCGAGACCAGGCCAATAAAAGGCCTTTGCTAAGCGATTCTGAAGAGCACTAGAAATTTTATGAAAAACTTGTTTCAAACTATTGTTTTATGACCTTTTATTACTACATTTTTCATATATATTCATTACTCACCAGCAGGTGATACATGAGGACAGCTGCTCATTTTCAGCAGTTTTAGAGTATCACTATTGTTAGCCACAAGAACCTTCAAGGAAGGATCATCAAGTGGTGTGTCATCGATCTTGACTGATGATAACGACTTGGAATTTACAAAAACTACTGTCAGCGCTGAAGCAAAGTGAGCCTGTTTGGAGAAATTGAAGGAGGAACAAAAAAAGTCATATTAAAAGATAAGCAGAACCTCAGCAGTTAAACCTCAGGTTTTACATTAAGAGAAAGTATGAAGATAATCAATTCTTAGGTATCCTCTTTCTTGTGTAATAAAGAAAGGCTTATGTGAACATGAGCATAAGAAATATCTTCTTTGTTTAAAAAATAAGCTGCCGCATGTGACAAAAAATCAGCTTCGCACTCAGGAGTTAACCTATCCACTGTGATTTATCTTTTCACTGTAATAAGGGAGGCAAGTGGACACAGCAATGAGTCTAAAGTATCTAGAACTTATCTGCAGAAAAAAAAGAAGTGGCATTTGTTTTATTCTCCAGAACATAATTCTGCTGTGACCTTCTAAAGCCTTCCAAATGATTCCTCATCTCTGTGCCACCAAATATGAATGCTTCTAAATTTAATGAATGGATTAAATGTTAAATTAATTTCCTAATACTAACAGATGCCACAAATTAAAGAAGATAGAAGACAGGCCAATAAATAGAGACTATTCCATAAACATTGCCATCAAATGAATACAACCACAATGATGGGACTTGATCTTAAAGGCCTTTTCCAACCTAAATGATTCTATGATTCTAATATTGATGCTAAAGTGGTGTAAGAGTGAATTAAGTCACCTGAATTAGTTTGTAGACCATTACCTTAGAGACATTCATGAAGCTTGGTTTTGCTGTAGAAATCAACCCCAGAGTCTTGATAGAACAGTTCACCAACTGAGAAAGAATGTCACAGGCTGCTTCTGCTGCCTCAGTACTACTATCAACCTACAAAAGCAATTTAAAAATCATGAAGCCATTCTTTGTTATTATTTAGAGAACAGCGTCCTAGACACTCAAGACTGCAAGATCCACATCCGCTTTGCTGTAGTGCACCAAACTGCATTTACCAGAGGAACAAAACTCAACTTTAATCAGAAATTACAGAACAAGAAGAATTTAGTAAAGTTACTATTAGAGAATTTTCCTGAGTACGACTGTTGGGCATTTCCAATATGAACAGAGTGCTTAAGCCCAAGCCTTCTCTCTTTTCTTCAAATAACCTCACACCTTTCTAAACAATTATAATTAGTATTGGTGTTATGACTCACAGCAGTGTGTATGGACCTTTTTCTAAATGCCAACTGTGAACTCTTAGAGCAAACCAAAGATTTAATACAGTCTAGATTCAAATGACAGAAAGCTGAATTCATGCAGTCTTGATACCACAAACATAGCCTGCATTTAAATCAAGTTTACTCTTACTTATGTGTCAGTCACCTCAATGTACAGGCAAAGCATCTTTCTCCCTTACTCAGATTTTTTTCAAAGCAGGGTTCTAAAATTTCAAGTCATTCTTCATGTATAGCTCTATTTTGCAAGTAAATCATACACACAAGACAAACTTATTTCCTCAAATGCTACCGCACATAAGAAATGTTTATCTACATAATAATCTGCTGAGTACTCAGACTGCCGCTAACAAAGATTCACAGAAACTACATATTCTGTATATTCTGAAAACATATCACTCAATCTTCAGCACTGCACTGCATGATGTTAACTCTTTCTTTACTTCATAGAGACCAAAGCGTAGAAAATTGAAGGAAACCATGTGCATGTGTGGAAATAAACTGCAGCAGTAGATGCATTTTTAAACGTAAGACTTCTCGGGTTTAACATTTGACCCAGTCAACGCAGAGAAGCTGCATGCATTAAGCACAGTAACGTGACAGAAGCAGCCTCCATTCATCCAAGGCTTACCTTGAAGCTGACGTACTGCAGATGATCAGCGTGCCTCTTAATAATCTGCTGAATGAGATCAGGATGTGTGGACTTTAAGTAAGAAGTAGCTGGCTGGCTAAGTTCAAATTCAAATCTCCTCCAGAGATCTGGGATGTGAAAAACTTCATTCCACCTTCGACAAACAGAAGATGCCCTGGCTCGGTCTACTAAAGGCAGAAACTGAAAAATACGCAGAATAACATGGTGCGGAAGGCTCCCCCAGTCCATTGAGGTGTGCAAGTCAGATTCACCAAACACCGAGCCATACAAACAAGTTTTCTGTTTTTTGCTTTCCTGCAGTGTTTGAGGAGCTTCATTTTCAGGCACAGCTTTCTGCCGAGCTCTCTTCATCATGACGGTTTCAGGTACTGCAACGATCCAAACTGCACAACTTCCTGAAAGGTCTCACGTACAGTTGGTCTCTGAAACCAGAGCACAGACATTAGCAAGGACTTGCTTTCTCAATACCTTTTATTTTGTACAATTTTATTTGAATTTGGAGAACGTGGGTTTATTTACCAAGTGTAGTTTCACGTGTTAGTATTTCACAGTATATCGAGCATTTTGCAGGAAAAAAAAAAGCTTTTAACAGCAATTTAGTTTAACAGTAGCAAATTGTGTACGTTTACATTGAAAGTCATCAAACTACAGAATCTACTCATCATTCATAAAAGAATTTTATCAACTACAAACCCAACTCATAAACTCCCTTTTTAAACAATGATGGAAGAGACATGTTTAGAAGAGTCAGATTCAAAAGCTTTGCCTAACTCCCCCATTGCTTTGCTTTGTTGTTTTCTTGGTTTGTTTTTAAATCACGTCAGGCAGAAGAAAAATATTTGTACAACTAACAACAAAAAACTGCAGACGCCACTTACCAAAACAAGGTAAAGTGAGTGAGGTCCACATGCTGGTTTTCAGCAGGAGAAAAGGACAGTGACCGTGGAATACAGCAAATTGCATGCATCTAATTCACAGTAGAACGTTTGCCATGAGCCAGAGTTCAAAAAGAGCAGCAAAAGGAAAAGCTCTGCTTTCACATGCTGCAGCAGTGACCTCAAGACCATTCTAAACTAAATTCTATTACTCAGCCAATTCTCAACAACTCTCCTAACCATTTCAAGTGCCACTTCATTTTATAGGGTGATGAAACCCCTTCTCAAATGTCCTAATAATTAGATGTTCAGCCAGACCCTATCTTGTCTCAATCAGCCTGAAGCTGATATGTTCAAAGCAACCATGCATTCTTCAAGAACCACCAAAACATGTTAATTTTACTGAACAATTTTCCAGGGCAACCCTCACAGCATGCTTTTCCTACACTGAAAATTTTCCATAGTATCTTCATTATGGGGGAAAAAAAAACCCAAATCCATAAACTGCTAACAAAATACACACTATCCCATCAAAAGGGTATCTCACATATCCCCCAGCTTATAAAACCTGATCTGTAAGGCTGAGGTGGTGTTTAACATGCGAATGCAACTCCATTGTTATGAAAAGAAAGTATGTGTATTCCTTGACAAGTGGGGAAAATAACCTAGCCAATTAATCAAGAGCTGCTGGTACATCCCTTTAAAACTGGCAACTCTACAGTTTCTATTTTTAGTATTCTATATTGCAGTACTTTAAATCTAGCAAAATAACATTATGTTACTCACTGTGGAGCACAAAGCCAGAAAAAGGTTCCAATTATTATATAACACAAAGTTTTTACCAAACATGAAGCCCTAACATTTACTGTGAGAATGTGAATGCTTATTTCATTCTGAATACTTAAGCCATGAACAGTATATAGTTTAGAACACAACTGAATTTAAATAAATTATAGTCCATGAGATATAATCCAGGTAGTATTCAATGAGAGGTTTACAGGTGCACATACCTCCAAAGAATCTGGAAGTTCCTGTCAAGTTACCAGTAACTTTCTGGCATCTGAACATTCATCCCACTGTTGAGTCATCCTGTATGTGTGCATGGATCCTTTACCCAGAAGGCAGGGATGGGTCCCAGAAGATAAGCTGACCTGTGAAGCCACCGACCAAAGAAAAAACTGTTCTGCAATGTTTGGGAGTCCCACTGGAGGTACTAAACTCAGCTTTATAGTTGTAAATTTTAACGCAGGTGTAGTATGTGTTAATTATGAATACAAGAGAAGCAGCCCATATCTCCCTAAGCAAAATCAAGTACTGAAATCTGTGCAAGCAATGCTGTTGCTCAGCCTGCACATCAGAAAACTTAACTGCTGCATGGTGATGCTTGTCTATAATTACAAAGTGGAGTCACATTAGTAAATCTGTTTGCAGGTGGCATCTGAAGAAGTTTCCAATTTATAGAGGCCTCTATTACACAGAGTATAGAAGCATTACGTATTATTCTGTGAAACAGAACTGCCCCTTTGCTAACTCTGCATAGCACGTAAAATGAATCTGAAAAATTGCTGTCAGTTTCTACCACGTAATACAAAGGTTTAGAGTGACACAAAACCAATAACACAAGTGAGAGCACAAAACACCAAGATATGCCGTAAAGATTCAACACTGAAGTGTATTAAGTGTAAGTTTATAAGCATGTGATGTATTTTGAAGCAGTTTTCTTACCTAAAGAATGCTTCCAAGTTACAATAGGCAATAAACGAATGAACTGAGGCAGGTGCAGCCATGGGGCACTCACAAGCATCTGTCTTGCTTTCCCCTCCTGTCCAGATGAAATGCCACAAAAACATTTATTAGCTTTTTTTAAAAAATAAACCTTGTATTTTTGCATGAAACAATGATAGGAGACTACATTAATATTAACTTTTGCAGTATCTTTATTACATTAGCAGTGAAGTTTGGTAAACAACACTGCCTAAAGCTACTAACGTAATCTAAGAGTCACGGAAAACAGAAAAAAATCCCAAAACATTTCTTCTGCCTTTTTCCCTTCACTGGCAAGGCTGCCTATTGGACAGACAATCAGAACAAAGGCCACATGGCACAGTCTCCTACCACCAAAGGTGCAGCAGCAGTGAGTCACCGACCCAGCACAGCCCTGGGAACGCAATCACATGGCAGGGAGCAAGCCAACAGCTGCAGTCCCTCACAACAAACCACCCAGCCTGCAGCCTCCTGTTCCTGAGCTCCCAGAGAGCAGAGAACAGTCTGTACAAACTGTATCACAAACGACTGCATCAGGGGTGCCCTTGATAAAAAGCCCCCTGCCTCCCTCCACGCTGTTTTCTTTTAATATTACATTATAGAGTAGTTTGTGTTCCACCACAAAGAATCATTCAAACCTTTACCCCCAAGAATACCACTGTCTGCTCTTACAAAAACAAGAGTACACCAAGTAACCAAAGTCTTCCTCACAATAAACTTGACAACCTTGTCACAGGAGGCAAGAGTGGGGAGGGGTCTATCCTTTCACTTGTTCTAAATTCAGGATTTCAGTATTCTTCCCAACACTCTCAGTGTGGCTTCAAAAAAAGCAATTGTTAACAGTAAAATAACAAATGAAAATTTAGAAAAGGACAGTAAGATCCTTTTATACTAAGACAGGTGTCAAATATATTTCTATTAATGTAGCCAATAAAGACTAGCTACAAGTTCAGCAGGCTTCCGAATTTCATAAAGATTTGAACTGGTTACCTAAACCAGTCAAATACTTCCTCCTAACCACAGGCAGCAGTGACATAGCTGCTGACATGAAACTTTGAAAACTGATGAGGTTTATCAAGTCTATTCATATCGTCCTCCATGTAGAGCAAAGTATCAAATACTGGTGCTCTAAACTTCACAGCTGTTTTCCTCTATAAACTCTTTGACCTCAATATCCTATGATCACTGTATTTTGCACAGCTGCATGTTATCCTACTCAAACAAACACAAATCCACAAAAATCAACAGGGATCCAGAAAGATTAAAGTTAAATAACTGTTTCTGCGGCTTATCCTGGTAAAATTAGGATATTAAAATTTCTCCCATGACACGGGGTCTCAGTAAGGGATTCTGAGAAGTGGTCAGCAGCAGCTCAGTTAACCTGGCAGCTGTTCTCTGCTTCCTGTGCTACAAGGGCAGTTGCTAAAAAGGTTTTATTACTATAACCCAAAATATCAATTTCATGCCATAAAGAAATAATTGCTTGCTCCAGTTCGTAGATTCCCCTCTTTCAGTTAACACCAGGAACTCAGCAGGAATTAATAAAATAAAATGCAACAAACAAGTGAAGTCTTTGAGAAATAAAAAACCTTTCAGATAACAAAGCCTGGAAAACCACTGGGATGAAGCAGGCATCGCGATAATTAAGCTTCAACTTTCCAACACTTGGAAATCAGTATTTATGGATCTGCTGTATCAGCTGAAATACTTGTCACATTAACCAGAGCGTCTTTAAGAAATCACGGTGAAATCACAGAAATTCAGTGATGGTACCAAGGTCACCCACTCGTGAAGTTAAGGAATTCAGAGCACATCTGGGAAATGAGAGCAACAGACACTGTACCCAGGGAAGTTAGTGCTGAAAAGCTGCTGCGACTGCTGGTGCAGCCTAAAACCCATTAAGTTTCAAAACACAGATTAAAAATACATTTAAAGCTTAAGTCTCAGAAGATCTAGCCCTTCAGTGTGATGTGGTCTGAGATTAAGCTTTTCCTTCCTTTAGGACACAGCAATCTTTTAACGACTGGCTTGTTTTTTTTTTTCTTTAAAATCAACCCTCATCTTTCTGCAAACTAAGCCTCTGAGCCTTCCTGTCGAAGGATTCATCACATTTTTACCATGTTCACGATGAAACCCTAGAGACCTAAAAGTAACAGCATTCAGCTGAAGATCCTTATGTCTGCAATAGTTTTAGCTGAAGAAATGCAAAAGCATTGCTACAGTTATTTAGGCAATGAAATTTAGCTCTCATGTTCCACCGACGCATTACTTTTTGGGGAAAGACACCTCTACTTTAACAACCTCTAGAGTACAAAATTTAGCTATTTATGTTCTAAAGACGCACTATTCTTTGAGGAAAGCCACCCCTATTTTAACAACCTCTGCACTATGAACAACGCCCAAGACTGCCCTTGTTTTACCAAGTGACACATCTGCAGCTCCACAGCTCTTTAAAAGTTCTCTCGAGGGCTCACCCAAACATTACACAGAAGGAAAACAAAAACCACGCAACAAAACCTCTTCCTCCAGGTTGTCTAGGACTGTTTTTGACCCCACATTCAAGCTCTATAGTGGAAAAACCACTCTTCTACAGCCAGCAGCCCCAACGCTCACCCATGCCAGGCTCCTCTGCGGGTACCCCAGGGCACACCCAAGCCTTGCAGTACCCCAACCCCCCACCCCCGCACCCCCAAACCCTCCCTTGCACCCCCTAAAACCCTCCTGTGCCACCCCCAAACCTTCCTCGCACAGAATCACAGAATCACCAGGTTGGAAGAGACCCACTGGATCGTCGAGTCCAACCTCTGCATCTCCAAACCCTCCCTTGCACCCCCACACCCTCATTTGCACCCCCAAATCCTCCCTGTGCCCCCCAAAATCCTCCCTTGCTGCCTCCAAAACCCCCTCTACACCCCCAAAACCCTCCCTTGCAATTCGCAAAACCCTCAAACCCTCTTTACACTCCCAAGCCTGCTTCTGCACCCCTCAAACCCACTTTGCACCCCTCAAACCCTGCCTTGCCACACCAAAATCCTCCCTGTGCCCCCACAAACCTTCCCTGCACCCCTCCAACCCTCCTTTGCACCCCAAACCCCCCTTGCAGTCCCCAAAACCCTCCCTTGCAGTCCCCAAAACCCTCTCTCCACAAGCCCACAAGCCCCCTTTTGCACGCCCCAAAATCCTTTGCACCCCTCAAATCCTCCTTTTCGCCTCAAAACCCTCCTTTGCACTCCAACCCCCTCCTTTGCACCCCAAAACCCTCCTTTGCGCCCCTCAAACTGCTGCCTTGCGCCCCAAAACTGTCCTCCGTGCCCCGAGATCCCTGCCTTGCACCCCTAAACGCTCCTTTACGCCCCTCAAACCCTCCTTTGTGCCCCAAAACCCTGCCTTGCGCCCCCCAAATCCCTGCCTGACGCCCCCAAACCCTCCTCTGCGCCCCCAAATCCCTGCCTTGCTCGCAGGAGAACGGGGACAGGCACGGCCGCAGAGCCCCGACGCCGCGCCGCCCGCGCCTCGGCCCGCCCAGGGGAGGGTCGCGCAGCCGCCATGCGGAGCCGGGGAGGGGGGTCACGTGACCCCCCCCGGGCGCCATTTCGCGCCCTGCTGAGCGTCCCCGAGCAGCTCCAGTGGGGAGAGGGGAGGTGGTGGGGATACAGAAATAGCAGTAAATAAACTCTCCAGGAGGCGTTTGGGGGTGGCTAATCATAAGAGTCATAGAATAACCACGTTGGAAGAGACCCACCGGATCATCGAGTCCAACCATTCCAATCAATCACTAAACCATGTCCCTCAGCACCTCATCCACCCGTCCCTTAAACCCCTCCAGGGAAGGGGACTCAACCCCCTCCCTGGGCAGCCTCTGCCAGTGCCCAATGACCCTTTCTGTGAAAGTTTTTTTCCTAATATCCATCCTGAACCTCCCCTGGCAGAGCTTGAGGCCATTCCCTCTCGTCCTGTCCCCTGTCCCTTGGGAGAAGAGCCCAGCTCCCTCCTCTCCACAACCTCCCTTCAGGTAGTTGTAGAGAGCAATGAGGTCTCCCCTCAGCCTCCTCTTCTCCAGGCTAAACACCCCCAGCTCTCTCAGTCGTTCCTCATAAGACCTGTTCTCCAGCCCCTCACCAGCTTCGTTGCTCTTCTCTGCACTTGCTCCAGAGCCTAATGAAGCAAGCTGAAAGGAATATCATACAGTGACTGTGATGCCCTCAAAGTACACAGTTTCTTCAAACACAGTGACAAAACACTCTGCGTGTTTAAACGTCAGTTTCATTTGGAAAATATCAAAACCACTGTTACCTATATGATTCTCAACAGTTTTGTTCAGATCCTAAAGGAAGTAGGTGAATAAGTTCCAAGTTTTTGGTTTGTTGTTTTTGGGGTTTTTTTCACAAGGCTTTTGTTCCTGGTGTTTGTTTTTAAAATGATTTTTCAGAAAACACTGCTACAAAAAGCACCTTTGACTTCGGAGCTACTGTCTGTAGACAGTAATAGAGACTAGATTGTAAATGGAGATTAAAGGAGATTTGCAGCTAGTATCTAATCCACCAGTCATGGGTTTCTTTGGTGCATGGCCAAAACCTTTGGGCTGCTGTTCCAGAACAGGTTCAAATGTACTTCACAAATATTTATATAGACTAACCTCTGAGGCTTTCTGTGCGGAAGAGTTTCCTCTTTTGATCTAGTCTAGCAGAGACATATTGCATAACTAACTTAAAAATGGAGAAGTATAGAACAGTATAGAAAAATTCTATGCACTTTGTAGCTATACTTATTATTGCCCTAAATGTTGCAGGTATATGCAAACAACAACAAAAAATCAGCTATGAGTTTGTCAGTACTGGAAGGAAATAAGCACAAACATGCACACACATCGGGAGCTTCTGTCTTCTTCCAGGTATCCAAGGGGCCTGGCACTGAGCTGCTGCTTGTCCCTCCAGATCCTTCATCTCATATACAAGATACAAGGAGCTCAAGGCTGATTGTGCTGCTGGATATAGACTCTCCTTTTTTAACCCATACTATTGGGCTGCCCATGTTACCCACTCGAAGTCAAACTTGGTGTTCTTCCTGTGGTTGTCTCTCTTGGAGGCAGATTTACAGAGATGTTCTAGTCGCATCTCATGTTTATGGTGGTTACAGGACTATTTTGCATAATTCACACAGATTTCATAGTATGCTCTTTCTGTACTTTGATCAACAAATTTAAATTTTACTGAGCAGGCTTGAGTAGCAAAAGGCAGTCATGCCCAGAAAGTAGGTTACTATGTCATGTTTGCTGAAGGATTGCGAGCTGCTCTATTCAACATTAGCTGCTGCACAGGGAGGCAACAAGAAACAACCTAACCTGTCTTAGGCATAGAAGTTCTTTAGTAGAAGTTTCTGTAGTCCACACTGAATTTGAAGTAAAATTAGTGAAAACAATAGCTTATTTATACGCCTGTGTACAATGCCTTCCTTATAAGAAAGGATTAAAACATGGGTTTGTATGGACAAATCCTTGTGAAATTATATTAAGCTTTCAGAAATGCAAGAACAATCTAGTATCGTCTCTCCAGAAGTAAGCATGAATCACTAAAGGGAATAACTTCAAGTGTGCTGTAACCACACAGAATGTCTTGAGTTGGAAGGGACCTACAAGGATCACCAAGTCGAACTCCTGTCCCTGCACAGGACAACCCCAACATTCACACCATATGTCTGAGTGCGCTGTCCAAACACTTCTTGGATATTGTCAGGCTTGGCATCGTGACTTTCCCTGGGAGCTGTTCCAGTGCTCCTCTCTGGGTGAAGAACTTTTTCCTAATGTCCACCCTAACCCTCTCCTGGAGCATCTTCCTCCCGTTCCTCCCTCGGCATTCCTTCTTTTTGCAGTGGGTAGAGAATTAGACCTTCACATTCCTTTGACAACAACATTTACACCACTTCTTTATATATAAATGTGGGAACATTTTACAGAGGACAAGGCCTGGATGCTGTGATACTGAGCAATTCTAACAAGGCCTTGAAACAGAGAGCCGAAAGATAAACAAATGCCAGCTGGAAGGAATACAAGAGCTGGTTCAGTGGGAACGAGTACCAGCTGAAAGAAAAACAATTAAAGAGAACTATCAACATAATTAATTTTAGTGTAACTTGATTTCTTAGCATGTGCAGTAGTTTAGCCGATAATATGTTAGTAATAGTTTTATGGACAGTTACCTTTAACCAATAATACACTGTAGATACCCTCGTGGGCACCTAGTTATGTAACCAAAAAGGGTTTATAAAGAAACAGCAAAGCTCAATAAATTGAACACTCGCTGATCATATTGACCTCTGCATTTGATTCCATGATGCTCCCATCAACATATAAATACTCAAACAAACCAATAGCACATAGAGATTTTGGGGACAGAAATACCAGAAACTCTGTAACCTCTCCAGCCTTCTCAGAGGGAAACGGTCTCTGTTTGTTTAAATGTTAGATCAATGGTCAGTGAACGACAAAATTCTGAACTAACATGTTCTCTGTAGTTTGAATTCTTTCTTTTCTTCCTTTTCTTTCTAAAGGTCTATTTTCATAAACACAAATTTTATATTTGCTCACAGGTGTTACTATAACATCACTTGGTCACAAGAGGGAACTCATATATCAGTCTCTGGTTTATTTATTATATTAAAGCTCTGAGGACTCTGCAGATTAATAAAGCGAACATGTTTGGATATGCATGTGAGTGACATGTGAATGTGCACATATAAACCTATATATATTTCTATATCCATGCCTTTTATTTACTTTTAGTTAGAAATAAGGAGCAATAACCCTAGCAGGCATGACAGCAGAAAAGAACCTTAGGAAGACCCAGAAATCACTTTCTAATGGGTGAATATATCACACTTATGAGTATATGCTCACAGGCTGTGTCTTATCTTTGTTCCCACGCTGTTGTTCTGTAGATCTCAAAACACATACTGCCTTAAGGTATCAGGATACGGATGAAGCAGAACATGTTCCCTCCCAGCAGAGCCTGAGCAGCAGAGATTACTCTTACTAATTGTTTTGAGCAGCTCTTAGTTTTAATGTTTTGAGCCCGGGATCACCTTTCATCTTTGCAGAGAGTCTTTTGCCAGCCAAAACTTGACTGTATTGGCAGTATGTCCCAGAATTCTTAGTATTGAATGTACATGCATATGGTTTGATTGTTAACTGTGCTCAGAAAAGGAGAAGACTCGAGTAGTAATTCATTGCCAGTTTCTGCTGGATCCTGGTGGCAGCAGCATGGATTGAATCCAATCTGCTTGAGGCTCATTTTTCTAGAATAAATAAACCTCTACATCCAGAGCTTTATAACCCGAGAATTAATGTTGACCTCAGATCTTGATGTCACACATTTTCCTACACTGATATTTCCACCGGTCAAGCAATTGATTAGCAATCCTGCTAACGTGTTTCGAAGTTCCCTCAAGTAAACACATAATAAATCCCCCAAATAAGCACGAGCTTATGTGTGGGAACTTGTTTTTGGAAACCAGCTGCTGTTTCTTTCCAGCTGCTAGAGAAGACAGCCCGCGCACGGCTTGCAAGATAATCCCAGGCAGTTCAATAGCATCTGGGTTTGGTGATACTTGACTTGTAGATGCTCGAGGTAGTTGGTTTCCCAGGAAGAGGTAGCAACTTTCTTCTGTGAATGTGAAGTACAGAGTCTCGCCCCTGGGATGTGTCTGGTCCCTCACACAGATTCCTTAAGGACTGCTGTCTCAAGCACAAATTGTAGTGGCCCTTTAGCTTATCCCATGGCTGTGAAGCAGTGCGAACCCACTGCATTATGCTAGCATGAGCTATGTAATAGGGTAATAGTTGTGGCATGTGGTCCTATTGCTTTCTCTTTCAGATGTATCTTGTCTATTTAGGACACTTTCCATTTAGTCCTCTGGCTTTATGAGTTCCTTAGTTCTTTTAAAGTTTGCATTCTGTACAACTGCTACTCTTTGAATACAGCATCCCGAGAAACGTCCCCACCACAGCTACAGACAGAGTGGCCGTTGGGCCACACATCGGTGAGGTGTTGCAGTTAATTTGGGGCCCTTGAGAAAAGAAGAGGTGTCCTGTGTGTCCGCTGCATATTTTGTTTGGTATCTGGGAGCAGATGTCTGGAGAGATATGCAAGTTTCAGGAAGCAGAGTGGATTGTGTTAAGCTGATATTTTTTTATGCAGTGAAAGACACTGTTGACAGAAGAAAGCAGCTTTCCTAACTTGAGTTTGGTTACTGAACCACGTGGCTATCTGACAGTTTTGATTGATGGTAGGGCCTCTGGCCTTGAAACTTCTAAAAGAAGATAATGTATAACTAATCATTACCTGTAATCTGTACATCTGATTTCTTAAACGATTTAATTATTGATTTAATTGCACCATACTTGAATACCATTCTTTTTATTTAACTTGGTGGGATAAGAAAATCTGCATAATCTAATTTTGAAGATCTTAGATGTTTGGAATTAGTCCAAGATAATTGCAAATAATAAGGGTATACCTCAAGCCAGGTGTACAGTTATGGACTTGTCTCATGCTGTTAGGACCTATCACATGGTACTGCAACCAGGGTATAAGCACAAACACACTGCCAGAAAGGTGAAGACCCTCTCAAGGCTCTGTCTCTAACTGTTGTAGAATTTTTGTGTGCTCTTGCTTATTCTGGAGTTAGTTTGCTTCTTTTACTTTCTGTTATTAATTCTCCTAAGGTTTTCTTAGAAAATCTTATTCAAAAAAGAGAAGGTTTTCCTTAGTTTTCTGTTGATAAAAATGTAAGCATGTCCACAAGCTTTCCTGTAGGAATATGAATTGGTAGATACTGTTTGAAGATATTTCTACTTCGATGACACAGCCATAGATCATGCATTTAGTATGAAAAAGATTCAGTTGCATTTTGTAAGAATTACAGATCCATCCATTATCATTTTCATGTCAGACAAGACTTGTAAGGAGTCATAACTATGCCAGGTTTCCTTTAATTATTGATAAATGTGAAGGGGCTGAATCATGTTGCCACAAGTAATTGCGTGGGTGTTGATTGAAATGAGACCTTTAATGAATGTAGTAACAACTGGCTTATTTGAACAGCAAAACTGTCAGCCTGTCCAAGAGCAAATTAATGATGTGCCTAAACCTTAATTGAGGACACCAAGTGCAGGTACAGTCTCATTCTTCTTCGCCCTCGCACAGCTATATGAGGAGTTTGATGGAAAACAAAGGAACCTTTTTATGTTGGATAGTTTTCCATCTGTCCCACTCAGACCCATGATTCCTGCATTGGAAATTGCACAGCCACATTGTTCAAAAGCCCAGGTATTTTCTAGTCACTGGATCACCTGCTGGGGAGGAAGAATAGAAATATCAGGTGGCAAAACTGTCAGTGCTGGTTAGGGTCTTCTAATCACCACTTGCCCAGGGAGTCATGCGAGTCAGGAGAAGTCTCTGGTCACTGGAAGAAGGGTAACATTGTGCCATATTTTAAAAGGTTAGAAAAGATGACCCTGGGAACCACTGACCTGTCAGGATTTGATGGGTGGGCTGTTTGATGGATAAGGAATTGGCTGGATGGGTGCATACAGAGAGTAGTAGTCAATGGCTTGATGGCCAGATGGAGATCTGACACAGGTGTTGTCCCTCAGAGACCCATAGTGGGACCAGTGCTGTTTAATATCCTCATCAGTGGTACAGACAGCAAGATTGAGCGCACACTCAGCAAGTTTGCAGATCACAACAAGCTGAGGGGCGCAGTCATCACACCAGAACGACAGGACATCATCCAGAGGGACCTGGACAAGCTGGAGAAGTGGGCCTGTCTGAAGCTTATGAGGTTCAACAAGGCCAAGTGCAAGGTCCTACGCCTGGGTCAGGGCAATCAACAATATCACAGAGTTTGCAAGACCATACTTCAAGACACCTAAATTTCCCTTCCATGTTCCCCAAAACAGTTCCACAAATTTTGCTGCCTCAGCCACCTGTGAAGGTGAACACTGGGTCCTAAATGCCTGTTTTCTTAAATCATTGTGAGATGTACTAACGCAACTAGGTTTCAGGGGTGTTTGCCTCTAAGTGTGTGATAATGATTAAAAGCATTTGTCTTCCTTTTGAATACCATAGCCTTCATTTCTAAGTGCACTATATTACTGAAAATACCTTGTGGTCACTGGGAATCTTTATGTCTTTGTGCTTTCTTTTCTGTTATTTTATTTAAGATATGATGTCAGGTGTATGGAAGCACGGCAAAATGAGAGTGAGATTTTTTTTCTGCCAGTGTGGAACAATCTTATCTCTCAGTGACTGATTTCTATCCTGCCTGAAGTCGAAGTCAGACAGAAGATCTCTTTTCTCTCCCACAGGCTGTTTGCAAAGTCAGAAGTAGGCTGATCATTATCTATATCTCTTAAGTCATGATTTCCCTCTTCTTTTGTTCTTTTACAATTCCAATTTTGTGGGGAATCAGAGGGAACTCCCCTCACTCCTGGGCTTTTTGTTGACCCATTACCCCTGGAAAATATTTACTTAGTCTAAAAGTTATCAAGTAAAAACTAGCAGCATAAATGCAATGAACAAATCAAGGACATCTATTTCCTTGTGAAGCCTCTTGATGATGCTGTTTCTGACATGAGTAAAAAAAAAAATTTCACTGATATTTTACGTGTAAAAGTATATTTAATGTAGTTTCTTACTGTCACTTCTAGATTATAACCTAATACAAGCTTAGTATTGTTTCATGTGTTAGATTTAAGAAAGTGGAAACAACTCAGACAGATTGCACATTTTTAAGCATCTTTGATTTTTAAAGGCCGTATGTGAATGAGAAGAAAAGACCATTATGGCAATCATCTAGGTGGTGTGTCAGGGAAGCATTTTGCCTTTTATTTCCAGCCCATTCCCTCCTTTGGCTGCCCAAGCCATTCTGCTGCTGCTGACCTGTAATCCATTGTGTATCCCAAGAGGAGAAGGCAACATTTATCTTGTATCGCCTCACAGCAGTGTGAACATTTGAGATTATTTACTTAAGTTCTTATAAGACAACAAAGGTTACTGTTTGAACTGGTGCTTGGTGTGCAGCTTCCACCACAGAGCATGTGCCCGTGAAGATGTTGTAATTTATTCAACACCATGAAAGATGCACATAAGAGTCCTGGGATTTTTAAATTCTAACTTTTGGAGATTTTTTAATTCATTAAATCAAATGTGGGAGACCAATAGAGAAGGTAGGAAGGGAGCTACAGCCAGCTGTGGACAGGTATAGGCTTATCTGGGAGGAAAACAGGTTGGAAATGGTAGTTACTTTGGGTTTAGTCCTCCCAGTAGCACGACCTCATCTCATGTGTGCTGTTACTCGTGTCTTGGCAGTGTTTAACCCTGACATGCGTTGAGCTCCGCAAGCAAACATTGTCAGTCTTCAGACAGTTGTAAAATGCAGACTGTTGGTGAGAAATGAGTTCTCTGTCCCACCAATCTCTAGTTTCCTTACTCTTCTGTAAAACTAGAGGAGTGAAACTTGTCCACATGCCTCTGGAGGGTGTTGTGAGGATTAGACGGATAAGATCAGTTTTCTTATACAAATATGTAAAAGTGCTTTTAAATACCATGTGTAATTTATCACTGGGAAGCATTTGAATGGCAGCCCAGTGCCTCTCCTTTCCGTAGCATGTCATATACCAGACTTGTTCTTACAGGGGTGTATGACACTCAGGCAAAAACAAGAACATCCCACATGGGACAATTCTAATCCCTGAAAAAATATCTTGTAGACCAGTGTTCGTCTACGTATTTGCCATTTTACAAGAGCATGTAGTGATAGGACAAGGGGTAACAGTTTTAAGCTGAAAGAGGGGAGATTTAGATTAGATATTAGGAAGAAATATTTTACAGTGAGGATGATGAGGCACTGGAACAGGTTGCCCAGAGAAGCTGTGGCTGCCCCATCCCTGGAGGTGTTCAAGGCTAGGTTGGATGGGGCTTTGAGCAATCCGATCTGATGGAAAATATCCCCTACCATGGCAGGGGAGTTGGAATTGGATTATTTTTAAGGTCCCTTCCAATCCAAACCATTTTGTGATTGTATGATCCTGTGTCGTTGGAGACAGTTTCTTATTAGATCATTGACATTGCATAGAGCTTGGGCTTGTTCTGCAGCTGGCTGTGGAGCTGTGTAAAATCAGGGACAGCGGACTGGAGAGCAAGAGCTTTGGCTCTGCCGCTGTACTCTGCCTTGATACATATTGTAGCAGAGACTCAAGCATATAGAGCTGTCCTAGCCAGGTTTCTGAAGACAATACTTTTTTTAATATCCGTGCTAGTAAGTGGATGCCTAACAAAGAATGTGAGTTGTCGAAGCAAGGCAAGTGTGGAACTGTACATACTTGAAGACAAGCATGCACCTTGCTGTGGACACCTGGACAGGTTTGAATGCTTGGAAGAAGGATTCTTTCCTGAAATCACAGTTGATTATCAATTCCCCATTGTAAATCTATTCCATGATATGATCAGCTTGTGCAGACAAGTCATGTGTTTTACCAAGCATCTGACCTTCTTCACCTCCTCTGTCCCCCCTGCCCTGTGCCGCATCCTCCCCATCAAAGCGTGGTATGACATGTCTTGCTGGAGAGCTGCTAGAGAAAGATAATTGAGATAACAGAAAAATGTACTTGTTACAGTAATTAAGTCCCTCAATGGATTAGTTTCCTTTTGTTTTCATTTGGCAGTTTCACAATTCCATTGTGAACCAAACTCAAGAGAGAGAGAAGAGGCCTGCTAACATCCGCAGGGTCCCACATCTGCTGAGGGCTGGCTGAAGGGATGTTCTGTCCTGCAAGAGACACCCACCTTTCCCACAGGGTTGTCCTGGAGCTTGCAAAGCCTCACAGGGCATTAGAGTCTGACAGAGAAGATCTAACTATGCCAGTGAGGAGGCAGAGGGCTAAAATAATCAAGGATGGAGAACTACCTCGTTTCCTGGACTCTAGGTCGCAGGGGTTTGGGGACAGTCACTAGCACAAGCAAACACATCAGCTCACAGATGCAAGGGATCTGTGTACAATGGCAGACGGCAGTGGAGGCCCTTACTTCAGGTTGCACAATTCTGCACCGAATGCTTGAAGAACACAACAATCATTTTTCTCATGCAGATTGCAAACTGAGGCATCAGATGAGTAGATATTTTGCAGATGTCTCTTCTGCAGTTTAATAAGTTTGGTTGCTTTGTCAAATTCGGTGAAGAGTTTCCTCTTTACTGTCTTGCAGAACTGACTTGACTGGAAGCTGACTGACTGTATTTGACTCTTCCCAGCTTTGTTGGTTAGAAATGAATTTATGATGTGTCTTTTTGTTTGTGCCACGATTTCTCATTTACTCTATCTGTTTCCTAAATCTAGTGAAGTCATTTGGGGAGTAAAAGTATTAGACAAAGAATTTTCTTTCTCCTTGCAGTTGCTGAAAACACACAGTTTAGAGCAGCTGTTTGCCGTCCTCGTACCTGGGAAGTCTTCTGCTCATCTGTAAGTCATCATTTTGCAGATTTTATGCTTGCTACAGATTTTGACCTGACAGAATGCTGATGAGATGCACACGCAAATATATGGAAATCAGATGATCATGGAAACATCACATTAGCTTGGACTTGAACTTGGAAAATACTAACAAGACTGAATATCAGTATTTGCTGAGGCAGCATTTGGAAAGTTGAGATCTGACATCATATTAAGCGCTAGCTGCACTGAGATCTGTGGTTATTAATGAGCCCTTTTTTTCTGTTCAAGGCCATGAGCATGCAAAAGGATTCTAATGATTTGTCATAGATGTGGATGATTTTTCTTTGCACTTGAATAAAAAAATCATAGTAACTTAGGAGAAATCTCTCTGGGCTGTATTTTGAGTAGAAAATGTAAGAAGATATGAAAATGTGAGAAAGATTAAATAGTTGTTTTATTTCTTGATTTCATTGGCATAAGCATTACCACAGAAAGAGTCTTTTGTCGTTTAGTATTTGTTATCTTCTTATTCTTTTTGAGCCAGGTGGCAGAAACACATCAAGAAATGTGTTTGAACTGATACATCTAACATAAGTTTAAATCCTGTCATGTAGTTCTGTCAGATGTATTTTCTATAATTTAGTTTTCTCTTTTCCCCCAAGTCCATGTCAGTGGAAACCTTAGGAATAATAATGTAGTTGGTGAGTGTTTCCATCATGCTTTTGAGTCTGGAAAAATGTTCATTCCATAAATATCACTCTTAATGCTGAAAAAAAGAAAGGGAATTAAAAGTCTATGTCTGTTCCTTGATATCTGAAAAATCTGCCACAGTGGATGAATAAATGCTGTGGTTGGAGGGCTTTTAAGGTCCTCCATCTCAAGGACCAGCCCTATTACAATGCGTCACCTCTTTGGTTCCTCTCTGAGGCACAAAGGAGATGAAATCTGATCTCTCACCTGTTTGGGAATTTCCCTTGTGTGAAGTGCTCTAAGAAATTGCTAGTAAGGCTGGAATAAATGGCCGAGATAAGCATCTCACCTTATATGCTTATTTTTTTCCAGCAAAGCTCTCTTTTTGCCTCTTTTGTTTCTGTTGAGCTGAGTGGAGAGGTGGTAGAGAAGCCTATCTGAGCTTGTGACACTATAGAAAGATCTTCAAAGCCAGCACTAAATACATCTCAAAAAAGAAATGTTTTTCCACAACACATTCCAGATACACAATCCCATTAAGAACTTTTAATTAACCCAAGGTATGATCTTGGTTTTGCATGTTAAGGTGTTTGTGAATTCTCTACTACTGACTAGAAGAAAAAATGCTGCCGCAACCTTGCAAGAAAGAAGCTAAGCTGCTTATTCCTGTAGGTGTTATCAAAAAACAAAAGGGATGCAGAAAGCAAGCACAGAATTTCTGGTTTGAATCTAAAATCCACAAATATTTCTAGTGATACACAGTGGTGAGGCTGTGTATTTCGCTGTAGCATCTTACGTGAGTGAAATTGTTGGACTGGAGCTTTGCAGAAGCATTTTGACACCCACTGGTATGAAAACAGGATGTTCAAAACTTTCACCAAATACAAAACTAATAAAATGAAGACTCTTGAATACTTTTGGTGCTCAGGTAAATTATAGTTTTATTGGTTTAGCAGGTTATTTCTACCTTTTATATTTCAGGTGGGCAATAAATACAATAAATAATTTTTCTATTCTCCTTTCTTATTGAAGAGTTTTGGGGGTTTTAAAGCTTTTTTAGTTTGGGGTTTTTTTAAGCTCTAAGTTTATTGATTGCTTGGTAAGTTCTTAGGATTTTATTCAAAAATTCCTTCACATCTCCCTTAGTCTTGTACTGGCATTGATCCCCACGTGCCAGGTTCTGTGATGGGAGAAAGAATAAAGACTGGGTTACCAAAGATTTTATGAAAAATAAAGGATTATAACATACAGTCATAGAGATAAGCAAGGTTTTAAAAACCAATTCCTAAAGAGCTGTTCCTTGAGCAGTAAGTGTAAGCAGAGCTTTTCACAGTCACTAACAAGGTGACAGTTACAGCTGAAGTAATTTAAATTAGGCTGTTTTAACCCAGTAAACAGGGTAGACAGACCAGTATGAGAAGCTGAGTAGGATGAGGGAGGTGGGTCTGCTCACTGTCTAACAATATCCCCCACAGCACGTCTGGAGCTACTTTGAAGGAGCTGGAGACACTGCAGCATCAGCATCTTCAGTGTCTCATTGAATTACAGAACAGTTCTGCTCAGTATGTAAATACATGGTGCTTCATTGCCTTAGAAAAGGTGGCTGGGGCTCTGGGAGGCATCATCACTAGTCTGAACGTGCTGCAGGTGGCAGTGGGATTTCATGCCTAAGCATCCTTGAAAAAAACGTGGCTTATGCAGAATTAATGCTGCAGAAGAGGATCTCTGCCTCCTTGCCCCCATCCACACTGCTACTGCACATCTACTCTCCCATTTTATATCATTACTATTTAATGCCGAAACACATTGTGAGGAAGGAGAATAGAAAAGCAATTTATATTGAGCTCCTCTCCCAGAGACATGTGCTTAAAGATCCTCATGCTAAAAGGGGTCTGGAGGAGGGAAAGGGCACCCATCTCCCTGCTTCTCTGCCACTTTTAATTGTTTTCTATTGCCTCATGCATGTGGCAGCTCTCATAACTGGCTGCTGCATAAAACAAGTATTTAAAACACATCTGAAATTAATCAAACACTTAGCTACAAAGTTTAAGTTATAAAAAAAAATCATTTCTTTTGTAAAAGACATACAAAGATATATAGAAAAGTAAGAAAAGTCTTACTTCACAGAGTTTTCTGTCCAGTTGAGTCTGAAAGGTTAGGTTAAGCCTTTCAATTATTGCTTTTGAAGAGATGTTGGTTTTCAGCATGTGTTCGGTTCCTTCCACAAAGCATGGCAGTTCGTGGCCAGGCTGTTAAACATCAAAGGCATTAGAAAAAGCTACAATGCATTTTGTGTTTGTCTACAAAAAGAAGAGTTGTGTATTCCCTAGCACGGCAGAACTTCCCGATAAAACATACCGTGTTTTGCATTTGATTGAAAATTGATATAAGATTTTGCGGGCAGTTGTGAGTCATCGAATCATCGCGTAATCTTTCCTAAGAAAGACCTGCCTCATCTCTCCAAAACCTTCCAAACCTAAAAGTAACCTGCTTGAAGTATAGTTTAATCTAATACTGTGTTTCACCATACCTGAGGTGGGGTTTGGATACACCTAGGGCTCAGCATCCTTGGCCTGACATCTCTGGCCCAGGTTCACTCAATATTTCAGAACTTAACCATAAAACAAGGTCTTGTGGAGATTTTCAAAGCAAGAACCTGTATTGCTTGACTTCGGAGGACTCTGGGCTTAGTTCTGATCGCACTGATGACAGGGGTATTTCTGCTTCCTTCCCCACCATATTAATCAAGCTCAGTTTTAATCCTGGGGGGTTATTAAAATCTTTCTCATAACTGAAAGCAAAAGCTGCATAAGGAGCAACGTAAACAAACTTAAACCTGAGCTTCTTTAGCAATCACAGTAGCTTAAAATAAATACTTACCTCAGCAATGGGCAGACATGAACATGACTGAAAATGAAAAGAGTGAACATTAAAATTCAGCATCAGTAACATTCAACACACAAGCACATTTTTGCATAGTTTCGTGATACTCTCATAAGCGATGTACTCACACTGACAGCTGTCTCCCTACATGGGCAACTTAGAGAACTTTCCTCCTGCAAGAATAACAAGTGAGAAGTCAGTATTTATTATCATCGACTCTACAAGCATGCATTTTTTACAGAATTAAGGTGCTAAACAGCCACTTACAAGCAGACGTGTTGTAAAGCGGATAATTTCACGGACACTGCATTTCTGTGCGTGCACAGAGAACAGCAAAAAAGAGAAGAGTATGTATGACAGCATGCTGGCATTCATGTTGAATGCAGTCTGATGGGTGACAGAAGAATAGGACACTCCTTTTAATTGAGTCTTCACAAAATTCCCATTCTAATATGGAAAACCCCACTTATAAAACTGATACTGGGTGCCCACTATTTTTTTCCCACTAGTTTGGACAGCATTTTAGAGAAATCAAACGTGGAATTGAGTCACCTACTGCAGTGACTTTTTTTTAGTACTGCGGAAATTCACAACTGCTCCTCAGAAGTGATTAATTTCAACATTATGATATCACAGCCCAACAGGAAACAATGCTTCAAAATCTACAAAAGCATTTTTTTTTCAGATGTGGGTTTTGTCTCTTGTGCTTATGTAATTTACAGCTCCATGAAAGCGAAGAGACAATGATATCCAGCATTGCTGAAGTTCCAGAGGAAACAAAATGATGAGCTGGAAGCTGGCTTCCCCTTGGGTTCAAGGCAGGACCTTTCCCAAAATTAGGTTGTTAATGCTGCAGGGGTCTGTTGAGCAGACAGACCAACAGGCAGAGTTGTGAAACGGTGCCTGGAGAAGTTGCCACGCTGAATTGCAGCTGCCAGGCCTGGAGAGCAATCCTATAGTCCTGGACTGTGATCCCACCTCTGCTGCAAGTGCTCTAGTGGGCAGATATGGACCGGGCCCTCCCAGGTGCAAGCACTGACCGCAATGTCGCATCCCACCTGTTCCCTTGTAAGCAGAAAGGAGTAGAGGCAAAAATAGTCCTGAGTGACCAAAGCAGTATTAACTTGGAAATTCTCTCAGATGAAGCCTCCAAGTGAGGTTGAGTGTCTGCTAGAGCTTTCTGTGGCCACAGACATTTTCAGTTTTCAGCAGACCGAGTGGTAGACCGTCAGATTTCTTTGAGATCTCCAGTGTTGACTTTCAAGCTTCCCTCCTGTTTGCCTTAAATCCTGTTATGCGTCAAGGATCTTCTCCAAAAGTTTTAACCTTCTGTTGGCCAGTCTGCCTGAAAGATGAGTGTGATCCCTCTGGAAACTGTCCTGGAGAGAGAAAACATTGGGTTACAATTAGCTATTTTTTTCTCTGGCATTTGCCTACTGGCAAGGGATTTGTTTGGCCAAGTGTGGCTCTGCTGACCGCACGCCAAGCGGAGCAGGGTAGGATCTGCCTGCTGTTCCTACTGCTGCCTCAGAGCTTGCACACCAAGCACCAGCTCCAGCCTGGGGCAGATGCTCCCTGCTTTCCCTTTGATATTTGTACCCAGGAGATTTAGTGTGGGTCCCATTAGGCACCTACAGCTTTCACAGAGGCCCCAGGGAATACCTAGAAAAGTTAAAGCTTCCTTGGCAAGTTAAAGCTGGCAGCAGGCTATGTTATGATCAACAGATGCACAGAAATATATTGAGAGGAGGGATGGCATTCATGAGCCAGGCAGTGGCATCTTCGAAGGCTCTGGGCTATTGGAGAAGGGCTAAAATAATTGATTGAGAGCCTGTAATTCCCTGAAAAGCAGTAAGGAGGCTTTGTGACGGGTAGGTCTCCCTTGAGAAACAATGGGCATGCTCCTCTCCGTTTCTTCAGCCAGTAAAGCCCCACAGCAATAGCTGGAACAATTAGTTCAAAGCATAAATCCCTGAAGGAAAGAAATTATGTGTAACATTGTGGGACACTTGGTTTCTCAGATGGTTGAAAAAATGATTTTACATGATTTCAAATGAAAGAATTTACAAGTGCCTTTGATTTAGCCAAAGTTGTGCAAGGAATATGATACCAAGCTACCAGGAGAGAGAGCAAGGGGCTCTTTGTGACAACCAGGAGTTTCTCCTGCTTCTTCTTTTTAAGGAAAATATGTTCATTAGAAATCCCAATTTGCCCAGTAGTCGCTACACTCTGTCTTTGCAAGGATTTTACAAAATCTGATTTACTGAGTTGGGTTTCTAGGGCCTTTTCACCTAAGGAATGGTGTCTTGATGCAGCTGCCGTGCTCTGTAAGGGAAAGCAATTGGTGGCATAAATTGTATGCAAGATACATAATCAGGACCTTGACACACACGAGATGTAATTAAGTTCGCTGAGCGGTGAGTAGATCAGATAACTTCTTCCTAGGCTGATTGCCCAGAAGGACAAGATCTGTATTTTTGTTACTAGTTGAAAATGAGAATGCCAGAGCTTCCCGATCCACTCCTGAGCTGCTCCACGGGCCTGCGGTTCCTCCTCACAGTCTTTTTCTGCCAGCAGTGCCAGTGCTGTCTCTACATCTTTTCGGTTTTGTTTGATTGCTTAATTGAGATCCTCTCATGCTGTTGTTTCTCCAGGGCAAATTGGTCCAGAAGTCAAACTGGCAGAGAAAGAACTTTCATGTAGGGGTTACAGCAGCAGAAGTGAGTGGCACTGGGTACGGTTTCTCTTTGGAGAGTTTAGGGTCTATTCCAGCATTTAGAGGCTGATAAAAAGACCATGGAGATTGATATTTGCTGCCATCCCAACATATTTCTGTGGTCTGTTATAGGCAGTCCCTTCCGGCTCCTTTGGAAATGCTCATCTAATGTCCTGTACATTTTTTATTTATATATAAATACTTTGGGATATATTCTGTTTTAATGCATCTATTTTGAGGAGAGGCTCGCGGACTAAAAATGCTGCACCAACATCCAGTTTCCAAATAACTATTTTAGCCTGGTCAGCATGAACCTCTAGATCTCAGTTCTCATGAGAGAATTTACATCCCATTGTAGCGTTTCCAAGAAACTCTGTATAGCTTGGGTTTCTTAATGTAGCAAACAGATTTCCAGAAACGAAAAAAAAAAACAAAACCCCAACGTAACGTACTAGTTGTTTTACTTTTGCTGTGTTCACTGATCAAGATGTAAGAGTTTGCAAAGACCACAAATGAAAAGATGCTTTTGATAGTTTCAGGGAGTATTTTTTTCCCCCTTCTTTTAGATAAGGATGACATGTTAATGTAGGAATAAAGGAAAATAGGGTCATTCTGATTCCTCCACAAAAGGGTAAACCATAGCATAGTAATGGAGAGATTGTTTATGACAGAAAGGAGTAAAATCTAGATGAACTCATGGAACAGTTCACAGGCCAGCTTGGAGAAGGCAGTGGCATCTTCAGATAGCCACACGCTCTGCTCTGTCCTAGCAGATGGACCACAGGGTGTCCTCAGGACTCACATTAGCTTCTATAGGTACTGGAGCCCCCATTACTTTCAGAAGAGTTTGAATTAATTTGAAACAATTTAAACTAATTAATCAAAACTTGCGGTTTTCATGAGCTGTGAGAAGGGGCACCATGTCTGAAAAGAACCTTCAGCACTGTGAGTCACCCTTCTTTCATGCAACAGTCACCAGAGCTTTCCTGGGGTTTCTATCTGGGGAGCCAATCTTTCCATGCTGCAATAATATTTAACAAGCGCTGAAGCATCTAAGAGCAAAACACACTGACAGCAACACGCCAACCATGCTGGCTATTGCACATATTGAAAGTGCATCGCACAATCAAAACTCTCCAGAAGTAAGCAGGGGGAAGCAGGAATTGTCTACAAAGGTCACCAGTTCTGTTGTATTTTAAGGTTTTCCTGATGACATTGCTTTCATTCAGCATCCCCTTTTGTGGGCCTGACTGCTTCCACACCAGGAAAAAGAAATTGCAGAGCTATCCGATTATAAGTCCACTCACCCTTTCTTGCTTGTCCCACTGCGAGATGACCCTGGGTGCTGGATTTCCCTCTCAGTGCAGCACGCAGAGGAAGGTTCAACGTGTAGGACAGGCAGACAGCGCAAGGCTCTCACTCCATGGCTGTGTTAGAGCCCTCCACCAGCTGTCCCCTCAGTGCAGCTTGCTTTTCATGCTGGAAGCATTGAAAAAACCACCTGCAGACTGCTTGACAGAAACATGGCAGTCACAGTTTAATAACGAAATAAGCACAGATATTGGTTCACACCTAGCTGCATGACTAAGAATAGGCTGGCCCTCCTCCGTGAGAGTTGGCAAGATTTTCTGTACTACCTGTAAAATAGGCTACGTTAGTGCTAAATGATTCAATACATGGGGGAACAGACTGTGAACCAGTCCAGTTCATGAAGATGAGCTGTGTAAATCCTTGTGAGGCCATGGAGGTGCCAGTCTCGAAGTACCGACTGTTGGTGGCAGGGTATTCTCAGCCTGCACTTCTCCAGCTGCAAGTTTCTTGTTTCTCCAAATCTTTCTCCTTGTGACACAAGGTTATCCGTTGCTTTCTCCATCACTGAAGAGGACCTCCATCTTCCTTTCAGAAACTGGGTGATCTGCAGTCCAGTAGCCTTGTTATTCCACCTATACTAAGGAAGGACTTCTTGATGTATTCAGTATTTTGTATCTTACAGTGAAACCTCATTTGGCACCTCTGAGACCCCCTTAAGAAGATGCTCTCCTCCTGCTGCATATATGGCTTTTAGCAGGTTGGCTGTTCCGCTGGGGTTTGGTTCTGGAGCTGTCACAGCATGTACAGTTTAGGAAAACTACTTAAATTTCCTCTCACTGCATGGCTTAATTCCTTTTGGAGCCTATCTCTGGAAGAATACTTTACATGCTGCTTATTTAAATTGGCAGCCATCAGTCTGTGCACCCCTAGAGGAGCATAAAAGGAAGAAGATGGCTTTGGAGAAAGGAACCTGTTCTTAATACAGTTTATATTCGGTTTAGCACCTTGAACTTCTTCCTACTTGTCTCCTTGGATCTGACCATTTCTTCTGACTCTACGACTTTCTTCATGGGTACAAGGCAGGCATTGGCCTTCTTGGTATACATGAATGCAGTGTCTAGGAGAGAAATCTCTACTCTAAAAACCTCTACAATGAAACTAAGAACTTCAGATAAGCCAAGGTGATAACATATATCTTAATGCCTGCAAAGACGTCACCTACTCCTCTGTCTCAGAGTACAACATTAAAAGAGAAACCAAGATGAGGACTGTGACCTCACCTTCCGCCAAGATGTGGACATGCCAGAAAGTATGGAAAGGCGTGAGAAAACTCTCAGCCTGGCTCAGAGCCATCACAGACAGGGCTTCAGCAGGCTCTAAAACCACTGTGGGTGAGCTCCTGCACGGGATGTCAGCTGAACCTTGCCTGGAGGAAGGACTCAAGGACACTGTAGGTGCCCAGCAACAGCAGGGACGCAGAAGCAGGGAGGTGAGGTGGCCCTTTCCTTGCTCCTGGCCAGATGGCAGCTCCAACCTGCTCCTACAAGATCACCACGAGGCATCTCTCAGCACCAGACACATTTCTCTAGGACAAAGCTGTTATCCAGAAAAACAGCTTTTCACTAGGAAATTGGTTCCTGATTGGTTGTTTTTTTTTTTTTTTTTATTTTTATCTAGGGAAATAAGCTACTGTTGTCTTTTTTCCTACCATAGCACTCTGTAGTGTATAAACAGGGAAAACCAGCTACACAGCCAGCATCTCACTAAGTAACATGGGGTGTTGTAAGAGCTGGAATACCACCAGCAATGTGAAAGTCAGGCAATTACAGACTCATTTGAGGCATGACAGGTCTGAGTATGCTTTCGTATTCCAGGCAAGAAAAGAACAGGAGTAGGTGTCCTGGTCTTTCCGGTCTCCCTTCTCATTTTTCACCAGTTTCGGGATTTACTGCATTTATCTCAGAAATGTTGGGCTCTGTGAGCATCTGTGAACAACCTGTCAAGAGGATGGCTTCTCACACTCCAGAGAGCTGGGTACTGGGGAACGTGTCACCAGTGGCAGGTCACTGCGACCACAGCACTGACAGAGGAGCCGGGCTTTATCTTGAATTCCACTGACACAGGGGATTTTTCTTTTGTGTAATTCAGGGACAAAACCACCCACATGTGCAATCAGTGCTCCATACAAGGGATCTGAATCAGCTGTATCCATGGCTGCTTGCCTGCTGGGTTAGGCACTCAAGGCAAGGTCCCTGAAGAGCATTCCTTAGAGATGTTAATTTCTATCAATGGATAATGATATTGATGGTATCTCTAAAAAATAATGCATCTGAAATACCACAAAGAAAATAATTCACAAGATGCAAACTTGTCAAGTTTCTGCATGCCTAAATTGTAATTGCTCTTCTTCATCTGCAGGACATGGGGCTGGACCTCCTGTGGCATCACTCAACGCCACCACCAGACCTTTTTTCTTGGTGACACAGCCAGACTAAATTCTTTCTCAAGCTCCGTGTGCAGGGATTTGCTGCAATTCATCTCAGTGATGAGTACAAGCATGCCATTAAGTGCTGGACCTCAAACACTGCTTGTCTCAACCCTGCTGCACCAACCCAGCATAGGCCTGACTTCGTGCATGGTGCCTGACACTGCTGTCACCCTCAAAACCCTTGTGCTCCAGCTCAGCTTTGCTTTGCCTCATTCATAGAATCATAGAATAACCAGGTTGGAAGAGACCCACCGGATCATCGAGTCCAACCATTCCTATCAACACTAAACCATGTCCCTCAGCACCTCATCCACCCATCCCTTAAACCCCTCCAGGGAAGGTGACTCAACCCCCTCCCTGGGCAGCCTCTGCCAGGGCCCAATGGTCCTTTCTGTGAAAAATTTTTTCCTAATGTTCAGCCCAAATCTCCCCTGGCGGAGCTTGAGGCCATTCCCTCTCGTCCTGTCCCCTGTCACTTGGGAGAAGAGACCAGCACCCTCCTCTCCACAACCTCCGTTCAGGTAGTTGCAGAGAGCAATGAGGTCTCCCCTCAGCCTCCTCTGCTCCAGGCTGAACACCCCCAGCTCTCTCAGCCGCTCCTCATAAGGCCTGTTCTCCAGCCCCTTCACCAGCTTCGTTGCTCTTCTCTGCACTCGCTCCAGAGCCTCAACATCCCTCTTGTGGTGAGGGACCCAGAACAATGATTGTCAGTGGGGTGATATGCTCACTAACCAGTGCACCCAGGTGAGGGAAGTTCACAGCAGGGTAGGATCGCCCCAAAACCACCTGGCATGGGGCTGCCCTGTTGAGAAGGGAACGTCTGCTGCTCTGGTAGTAAATCTGGACTTGGGGTTTAATGGACCAGGGCAGAAGGAGATGGCCTGGCAGCTGGAGCAAGTGGTGCAGAGAGCAGCCCAGGGCTGAAGGTTGAGGATGCCATCATGTGGCCAAAGCCTTTCGTTCACTTCCTATTCACTCCGCGTATTTTTATATTAAAAGCTTTCTGTCCTCAGCTCCCTTTCGACACCAAGTAGTCCACAGCTCTCCACGACAGCTCCTTCTGGCAGGTATGTGTTACACGAGAGTTTTGTTTGGGTAAATCCTGGGCATCCATCTCAAAATTAGTTTAACTGGATGGAGAATATCAGGAAAAATCACCACACAACTCCAACGCAGGCCTCAGGGCTCTACTCCAAGGCAGGCACTCAACATACCAAACCTGGACATTGTGAGGGCAGATTATTCAGATACATGGCTTGTTGCAAGCCTCATCAGTTTAATTAATTCGTGGTCCATTTTACATAATGCAGACAGATAAGCATCACCATTTATCTTCACCAGTCTCCATGAGTATCATCCCTGCAGACATATGACATTATGCGTCTAAAGAACGTGTTTTGTATATCTATTAGAACACGTAACTTGGAAAGGATGAATCCTTAAATGCAGCCAGCAACAAATACTTGTGTGAAGGCTCATCGATTTTATTTGTATTGTTTATCAAAGACAGTGCCTTGTGCCCTTGCCAAGCTCAAACGCGACGTGAGCTTCCTCGCCTGCAAGTCCTGAGATGAAGCAACAACAGCTGTTTCTTCCACTTTTTCAATCTGGTTTGGAGGGAAGCCACACTTCTGTTTCTAATTTGGGCCCCAGTGAAGAGGAGGCCAAGGTTAGGGACCCCATTTCTGAGTACTGCTCCAGACCTGAAGTTTTAGGCACTTTCTGCTGAGGTCTTTAAGGCTTGTCACCAATTCAGGAAAGAGGACCTAGAAGTTTCTCTTTCCTTCTCCTTTTATGGAGGAAAGCTGGATCACTGCACCAAGTTGTCTTCAGAAACCTTTATAGAGGGAATCTGCTAAATTTGCTATTACTGGGCTTTTTACCCCAGAGCTCTTCTTTTCCAGAGGAAGACAGGAGGAACCATACATTTCCCAGAGGACAATGTCGTCCCACACTGCTCCTCGATGCTACGTGTTGCTCTGTGTGCGAGGCTGTTACCCCTCAGCTTCTTCTGCCAGTGTCACCAGAGTCCTCTTGTCCCAGCAGAGATGGTTTTTGGCATCAGAAGCTGCCAGCTTAGAAAATAAAGCATGGAGACATTTAACAGCATAAACAGAAAGAAACATGATGTAAAAGATCTGGGAGTAACTGAAAAGTTGAGGTAGACCAAAGAGACACCTGGGTGTGTCCCAGCTGTCTCAGTGGGATTGCGGCAAAGAGCTGGAGGTCTGAAGCTGGCTCATGTATTCTAGATAATAGGTTGGGATAAACTCTGCATCCTTTAAAGAGGCTTCATTTGCTGCGGTCTCTCAAAGCTGCAAAGTGATACCTGAAGAATTTGGCAGCTGGCAAGCTGGACACTCAGGGAAATGAGATGGTTTAATGAGATCCCTGTAGCAGGTACATGGAGGGCGGCTGCACAAGGCAAGTTATTTAAATTAATAGGCAGCCATCTATATGAAATGTGGACTTATTCTATTGTTTTCTGAAGAAAAAGAGCAACTTAGTCTCTAAATTTAACATCCTCCTGTTTTCCAAGCTAATTTATATCTTGGACAAACAACAAACTGAAGTTGTTGAAGCCCTTCACACACTAATCTTTCCTGAATTGTGCAAAGTGAAGAGTTCTGTGCTGTAAAACATGAGTATTTGTTCATACAAGTGGAGTTATCCATTTCTTTGATCCCAAAAACAAGCTAGGATCTGGTGGGAATCCAGACCTTCTTATATGAAAAGCATGTGCATCACACCTCTCCCTTTCCTTGTTCATAAAAAAGATGAGCATCGTATGCAGTGTTGTACAAAAACTGCTCCCTCAGCTGGTGTCTGGTGGGCTGCTGTTGCATATCTTACTCTTGTGGATAAGGGAAGTACATTGTTTTCTCTGCTCAGCAGGAAAAATGTCAACGGGAAAAAAAGTCATCAGTGAAAAAGCAACATGGGAATTATTAAGTGCTCTTAGTCGACAAAGTGACAGATTTGATCAGAAAATTGTCTTCGGATTTAATTTAGCTGGTGCAGTTTTCAGAGTCCTCCAGGGACTAAGTCCATAGCAGAAGAAAATGCAGATGCCATAGGTGCATGACGAGAGTCTTCAGTCAGAGCAGCTGAGTCCTCACCAGCACCACACTGCTGATCTGGCCCAGGCAAGTAGGATACTTCCAGGTCTTCTTGGCGACAACACTTTTGAAATAAGAAAGAAGGAGGTTTATAAGGTACTGCATGAAACAGCAAAGACTGCTAAGAGTAATCTTGAATATTTAACTGCTAAAAAAGTCTCTGTAATCAGATATTTTTAATGCTGCTCCTTTGTGCAACCCTAGGTTTATGAGGGAAAGAGTAAAACTGTGAGTTGATAGTCAAGACACTTCAAAACGGCTCAATTTCAGGTCTTTGTGGATGGGTAAAGGGAGAGAAGGATATTGTGCGGGGACTTCAGTGAGAAATTCTTTCAGATTTTCTTTTCTGATTCACATTGATCAAAAGAATCACAACAATCAGAATGGATTGTAATGAAATTCCAGGAGAACTGGAATGAAACCAAAATCCACCAGCACATCTGTTGTCTGCTCCGAATCCCACAGACCCAAATTTGAAAAGTGTCTGACTGTCTAGATGTAGGTACCCATGTAAGTTATCTGACTTTCAGAGGATCTATACAATTGCAACTCCATTTGATTCAAAAGTTAATTCTCAGTTTTTCATAAAGCTAGAGGGTCTTTATGCGCTGACCTGGAAGTTAAGGTTTGATCTCAGTTTGGTCTCTTTTCATTGCTTTGAGGGAAAGTTCATAGCCAAGAAACATGGCTGAACTCACTGGGAATCCTCGCACTGTATTGACCGTGATGCCCCTAAAAAAGACCTGTTGGGGATGGAGAAAGGTTAGAGCATAGGAACATACTGGCTATTTTAAGAAGAAAACATTGAATGAAGTCGTGGTGGGATTGTGAAGAACCAAATCTCAGTTTGCTCAGTAGATACACTCTCACTGCCGGTCTTTGCAGAATTCTGCTCTGGAGAACGGATACGCAGTAGTCACTGCTACGGTATCAATGTGCTCCACGCACCCTTTCTGTGTCTGCCAGCAAGATCTACAAGAGACAGAGGGTAAAACACGGCCTCATGCCACTGTTGTAGAATGAAAAGCAAGAAACCTAAAACACCTTCCAGTGTTGTCATACCTGGCTACAGTCCCTCTCTCCCTTTGCACACAGAAGCATGCAGGGATCACGCAAAACCCCAGGGGACAAGGAGAAAGCTGTTGCAGCAAATGCTCTGACTCCTGGGGCTGGGGATGCAGGTGATGCTTGGGAAGTGGAGAGGGAGCGGTGTGGCTGTGAGCCAGCCCGGCCGATGCGGGGCACTGAGCCACAGGGACTATTTTGCAGGTTTCACCTTTGAGCATAGAAACAATTTCTCAATCAGCAGAAAACTCTGTGCCTTGCTGAGAACTGGCTCTTACCACCAGCTCAGGGAAAAACATTTGATAGAAGCTGATATTTTCACGTGTGTGTTCCTAAGGTCAAGCTTTGTTTCCTGTATGTATCTCAGAGTTTTCTCTCATTAAAATAATTAATATCCACAGCCAGGCTTCCACATTCTGCTCAATATATATTCTTTGAAAAGATATTGGCACTGACAAGAGTAAAAGACTTGTGGCTTTAAGTGCTTGACCAGTAAAATGCTTCCTGGGAAGTGGAGAAGGGGCCTTTGTTGCTTCTCGCTCCTGGCCTTGGCTTGTCTCCCTTTGAAAATCCCCTTGCTACAAACACTCTTGCCTGGTATGTGCAAGGGTGTGCACAAGCCGCTTATTCAGAGATGAGCCTATTTACAAAATGATGATTGCAAGGAGTATCTCTGCTGGCCTGTTTCTCACAAATTCACTCCATTACCCACCCAGGCTAATCGCTGGGGTCACTAATCTAAACACCAGAGGTTTAGAACACACAGAAAAAGTAACATCAGCAAAGCAAGCCTCCTCTAAGGCTTTACAAAGGCAAAGCTCCCACGGCTTCTGGGAGAAAGCATGGAAGATCTCAGCTGCAAGAGCAAAAGCCCTTCCATTTAACCGTCTAACCCATATTTTTCCCTGTGTTTAGCCCAGCTAAACACAACCAGATCTTGTATCCAGTACACCCAGTGCATGGTGCCGACTTGTACAAGACAATCAAAAGACCTTCACATTGTTTAGAATGGAGTTAGCAATGTGAAATTGCAATATTGGGATATTTAGGATATTACTGGACTTATTGGGGTATTTTATGTTGTTAGAAAGGATAGAATTTTCT
Organism: Clamator glandarius; assembly: GCA_033459285.1. Lineage (NCBI taxonomy): Eukaryota > Metazoa > Chordata > Aves > Cuculiformes > Cuculidae > Clamator > Clamator glandarius. The sequence goes on along the minus strand of JAUNZM010000251.1, from coordinate 1,604,451 downwards.
GGGAGGAAATTCAGATTATTGCAGTATCCTTAAAGTCACGTGAGAGAACCAAGTCAAATAATAATGAAGATTTATGAAACAAAGCCCAGAGGCATAATTTTTTTTTATCAGAATGAACACATCTGACTATGGAGGAATAAGACGTCTATACCTACATTTTTTTGAGTACATCAGGCAATTATTTTCAGTAGTAAGAATGCTGTTCCTTTGTCCTAGAATGAAAACATCCAGAGCTAGGTTTGCTGTTTATCAGTTCTGTGTCTCCCAACATATAAAAAAAAAGAGTTTCCTTATGAGAGAAGGTTCTAGTCTTATCAACTGTTACTCAATCCTATTGCCGGCTTTGGTCTGGGTGCCAGGCATAAGAACAAAAGTTGCTTGAATTAGTTGTTAATATTCAGGCAGGACAAAGAGGGTGAAGGGTGAGGATGAGGATGGAGAGAGAAAGGAAGACTCATGGAAATTCCCTTTTTAGCCACCCTGTGTTTTACTGCCAAGCTTGTGCCCCGCAGGACGTGCAGGGCAGGAACCTGTATAGAGCCTGGCACACCCTGACCCTCCTCTGACCATTTGAGCTTGATCTTTAGCATCTCTCCAGGTTCCTGTTCTTCCTCTGAATGTGCCTTTCTTCATTCAATGGCCAAAAAAGAAGCAAACACAGGCTCCTGTGACAGCAAGCATAACATAGCGGTATGGTGGCAAATATTTAAGCCACAATGACTTGTGATTTAGCAGATTTGGGAGTTTGTTGTAGGAGTTTTTCATAACTTGCTACTTTTCCCTCAGAATGTGAAAATGAAGATTTTGGAGCTAAGAGTCCACATGATATTTTGATGACAACTTAAATACAGTTTTTATTTCATTCTCAGAAGATATCATTTCTTATAACCATGCATCGGCAGTGCAGTGAGGGTGCAAGCCTTGGTTCTCTGCCATTCACATTTAACTGAGGCAAAGTTTGCAGGTAGAGCAAACAGCTTTTATTACACTAACAGACAAAGTCAGAAAAAGGAGATAAAGTCTTTTTGGCACATAGCCCTTCTCTACAGTTGAAGCTGAAGCAATTCTGATTTATGAGCATTTTGAATCTGCTCTGTCTTGTTGGAAGTTGAGGATAGGCAGTACAAACCACAACATCAGCTCCACCAAAGCGTTGCCCAAGGCAACCAAATGCCACTTGGGTGCCAGCGTGGTCCCACTGGAACCAGTTCCCTCTGACTTTGGTGTCAATGAGAAACATTTGACCTCTGCATTTTGTAGGAGCAATGACAGAGGCAAGATTTTCTACATCTCATTTATGATAAGACGAATCATATCCACAATTAAATGCACTGACACAAAGTGTCATATTATGTTAAATACGCCACCACATCGTGACCCTCAATCATTAATTTTTTCATTGTTGTAAGACACATTATTATCCACACTATTTTGATCTAGAAATAGTCTGCACTGTAGTAACCTACTATCATTACTTCAATTTAACAGTGACTGACTGTAGCTGTCTTCTAACCCTGCAGATAGGTTTGAAACAGCTGTTCTATATCTCAACTGAAAATTAAATGCTTAATACCGAGATTTTACTTCAAATACCACTTACTTTTAAGCCTTCATTCTGGTAGCTCTGCGAGATACAGTCAAGGGTCCCTTTATACTTGTTTAAATAAACTCCATCTGCCTGAAGTCGACTTTTCACAACATCCATTGGAGTAGCAGTCGCCCAGGAAATAGCTCCTAGAAAAATGCAGAAGTATTTGAACAATTTCTTCTTCATATTTCCATGGCCACAGGTCTCATCTACCACATCGCATTCATGGGATTTTCATTTCAGGGCACTCACCCTGCTCAGGCACAGGAATGGTATTTCTGGAAGCAAGTTCCCTGTGTCTGGAAGAAGCATTGAGATTTTGGGGGTTACACTGGTAATCAAATGCAGGCAGCCCAGGAGGTCCTTCTCTCTACATACGAATGCATCTTCTGCCATGCTTCTGATGGAGCACGGATTTGCTGTGGGAGAAACCTGAGCTGCAGGGAGCTGCTGCAATTTCAGAAAAACTCGAGTCCTCAGCTAATACCGTTGCAAAGCAAAGTTTGAGCTGAGAACGCAATTAAGAGGCTTTTCCATCTCACACAACCAGAATTAGGCTACACACAGCTGAAATGCATCATCATTCAAATAAAGAAACCTTTTGTTTACATTGATTAGTCTGCAGCCAGGTGGGAAATTATACCTCTGTGGAAAGGTCAGTGTGTGACCACAATACACAACCCAGTTGGACAGACAAGAGTTTGAACCTACGTGGTGTGTTGGGGCATACAGGAGAAGCTACCTGGATGCCCAGGGCTCTGTTTACTGGCAGAAGAAACAGAGAGGTCATTTTGCAATCATTACCTGAGCTAAGGATCAACCTGCATTCAGGGATCTGCAATTTAGAAATGACCAAGAAATGGGGAGTGGGTGTAGGGGTGACCTTACACATGTAAGGGGTGCACATACCAGTCTTACTGGCAGGTGTACACAGTGCAAAAAGGTCAATAACAGCTAACACTGCTTGTGCTGCATGCAGGTAGGGTGCACACCCTCCTGGTGGGCAGCCAACGTGCTAAAGTCCTCTTCTGGAGGCATCTCGGCTGTTGTGTGTCACTGGCAATGCGATACGCAGGCTGCCGTGAGACATCCAGGGAGATGGGGGTGCTGGGTGTTTCCCTTCTTGCTGACATTGAGCCTGCTGAAGATCTGATAACCCGACTTCCATAAAGTTTGTCAGATCATAAAGTGCAGCTGTGGTGCCAGGGGACCTGGCCCTGTGGGAGGAAGTTCATCCAGCCCCGAGTCCTCTCCTGGTGACCAGGAGATGCGGCAGATCCTGAGCCACCTCTAGGAACCTCCCTGTCCTTGTTTCGCCAGTGTTGGGGGAAAAAAAAAAAAGATGCTTACCTGCTACACCCCCTGCCAGCCAGATGGAGGAGGGATTAGGGGAAATGCATCCATCAGGGGTAATCCATTCACAAAAAAACGTGTAAGGGATGAAATAGAGGCAGTAGCCAGGAACGTCCCTCAGAAGCATTGCTCCTGCACCTCGGTAGATTCCTGCTATCCCCTCTTTCTGTAGCACTGTCCTAAAGCAGTGGATTGGGCCTCGGTACACAGGGAATCCAGGAACTGTGGGCTTTAGTTTAACGTTTGCTGCAAGAAAAATATACAGCTGTCACAATAGATACAGTACTACAGAGCTCCTCTCAAAATCCCACCACCATCCAACAGAAAACGCTGCCCTTTTCTTTTGCTGGTATTAATACATCATGTCGGCAAAAATATTTTTAGAAAGAGGATTTAGGTCTGCTTTTAAGACACTTCAGGACAGACTTTTCTTAGATGCATTGCATGCCTCCCAATAGATATGTGCCCAGTGAGATTTCTACATGATTTTAAGGCTATGTGCCATTTTTCATGGATTTTAACCACATCTTGTGCCAAGCTGTGTTTTTGAAAGCCTTGAATCAGAATCTGGCCCTTCCAATGTAGACCAAGTTGCTTTTGGAAAGGGCGTTAGGCTGCATGGAGGCTTTTAAAAATGGACATAATATTTTATCAAAGCAATACAAAATACCAGTTTGGCATAGTTAAACACCACAGCTGTAATCATGAGAAGGGCATTCATGAAACTGCTGAAATCCATGCAGTTCAGCTCTGAATCTGCACCATCTCTTCCTTTGGCTGCGTATGTGCTCTGGTGGGGTTTGCTCCGTGCTGACAGCCTGTGATGAAATTCAGCTGCCACCTCGAGCAGAAGCAGCTCCTTCTGCCTGCAGCTTCTGGAGAGGTTATAGCTGCCCACTGCCATCCTGCCAGCATCCTCTCCTGACCCTGACTGCACCTGGGTTACCTCTAACCCTGCCCCGAATAAGATAGCGGATTTCAAATGTACATGTGAAAATCTTGCTTTTGGACAAAGGAGGGTTGGTGGTCAAACACGTGTGGGACGGAGAGTGTGCAGCAGGAGATGGGGAGCTGGCATTATCGCTGGCAGGGATGGTGCTGCTGGTGGGACCAACAGGGATCCCGACAGCCCGTGAACTTGCTGTTCCTGTCTCCTGACCGCATGGGGAAGGTTGCTCCCATGGCTCCTGGTCCTGAGCAGACATGCCTCTGCGTTCATTACAGATCCTAATCAGCTTGAAATGATGTCAGAGATCAATATCCGTCCTCCACCTTGAGCTGAGCAGGATGGGGTCCATCCTGAGGCAGAAGGAAGCATTTCTAGCTCAATTGCACAAGGCAGCAGAGAGCCAGACCTTGAAGCAAAGTCGCCCCAAAGCTTTTGATAGACACCAAGCACTGACAGAGAAAGGAAAAAAGAAACCCTTGCTTCCTACCTTCAATGTAAGGCTGTGTTTGCATCTGTAGCCTTATCTTTACCAGGTCCACGGGAGTGCCGATACCCACGGAGACGAACCCTGCCACCACGCTGGCCAGAGCCATGTCGACGAGGGCCGGTGCGCGAGCTGGGTCTCCGTGGCGGAGCTGGCTGAGGAGCCGCTGCGTGTTGCTAAAGACACCAAACACCACAGAGCTGTAGACAGCGATGCTGGCCAGAGGGAAGGACATGCCTTTGAAGAAGCCAGCCACCTGCTCAGGGGATGGAGCCGGAGTTAAAGAGAGCAAACAGGACTCAGAAGAGTAAACCCCAACTTATCAGTCAGGCGAGAAATGCAAATCCAAGTGCCAGATGTCTCCTGGAAGCAACCATTGACAATGGTTAATTCATGCTGCTAAAGACTTGTAAAGACTGTGCAGAATACAGGATCTGCTGAAAAGCACAGGAACCCACGTAAAGCTCCTCTTCTGGCCAGCTTCTGTCCTGGCATCACCAAAAGCAGCAAAATACCTCTGGGAGAGCTTTGCCAGCAGATATGGGCAAAACAACCACTGCAGATGTAACCCTCTGACCCACACAGAGACATAGGCAGCATCATTTATCATTCTGTGCCAGGAATCTCTCTTTTCCCTATGGGAGTAAAAATTGCTACCCTAGAGTTAGCAAGAGAAGGCTCTAGGGTTTTGCAGGCTCAGTCACACCAACTTTATTGGTCTTCATACACCTGTTGGTGTCAACAGTGATTTTGTATAATTGCATCACAGAATCATAAAATAGTTTGGATTGGAAGGTAACTTGAAGATCATCTAGTTCCAATGTGATGGGTGGGGACACCTCCCACTATATCATGCTGCCCATATGTATTTATCTATTTATTTATTTGTATTTTCTACCAGCACATTTTAAAGTAAGATAAAGTACTTACAGACTCATTTCTGTAGACAGTGAGAACACAGTTGAGTGTATTGCCATATCCTTGTCCAGCTTGCAAACGAGTCTGCAAAAGACATTCATAAAATGCAATAAAAATCCCACGCTTCCAGCCCTGTGAAAGCTCATGCTACATAAACAATGTGCACTTTGCTTTGAGAACGAATCCTTCCCTAGCTGTAAAGAAAACAGAGCAATAAAATAAGCTATATATGCACCCACCCTCCTTGAACTTTGCCAGAAGCAGGGCTAAATGGGACCTCGGAGCTCTGCAGCTTTCTGCAACATCTGGAATCGATGACTGTCCAACTGCTCTGGAGTCCAGACCAGCTACCCTGCCCAGCCCAACGCTTGCAGCAGATTGCTGGTGTGCAGTGCTGTCATTGGCAAGGTCCTGATTTACGTGGAAATTAGAGAGTGATGTGGTCTCCTCCTTTTGGGGACTCTCAGTGGAGGCTGGGATACATTGCTGAAGGATGGAGAGGAGAGCTCTCCTGCGAGGCTTCTAGGGCCCTTCCCATCCAAGGTGGATTTTAAGACCTAGAAATACTAAATGGGGCCAAAATAATTCAGCTCCGTCTCAGAAATTCTCCATGCTATTCTCTCTCAATACATTTTTACACCATTTCCAACAAAGATTGTTTGTTGCTGGAAAGCAACAGTTACACATCTTCCAGAAGATGCCTACAACAGCTGTAAGAAATGATGTGTAAATCACAACAAAGCCTGTATGCTTCAACACGCCTTCTCCTTCTCACATAGATATATATATGCACACACATATTTAGATCATCTTTCGTTCAAGCTGCTCACATCTTTTCAATTAAAAAATCCAAAGTAGCGATGCATTTTTTGGGCTTAGAAGTGTGTAAGGAAATAGGAAACTTTGGTTGGTTGGCAAGACCTGGGTTTCCAGAAATTAATCTCAACTGAGACTAGAGCTCATTTTTTATAGGAAGGTGCTCACACATGTTCTATGAGGGATGATTTTAGGGAATGTGAACAGCGTTTCAGATCACATCCATCCGCATTGGTGTTAGCAGGAATGACAAAATGAAGCCTGGGGGGCTGGAGGCAAGTGCCCAGTCCCCCCCCAGTGATTCTGCCCTGGCTTACGCCAGAGTGAAGCAGGAATTTTGTTTGGGAATTTAAAGCCCAAAGGAGTGATTGTCCTCTGGAGTTCATGCCTGGGGAGAGCTTTTGGAGACCAAACAGCAGGTTGAATGACACAATGATTTGGTCCAGAGCCCTGCAGAGGTGGGCTGGTGGTATGCTGCTGTGGGACCCTCCTGGGGAGCTAGAAGGACTGAATCCTGCGCTCGCCCCAGGGCTGTTCATGCAGCTGTCTGCCCTCACTGAGCACCACTCTGTGCCTGGCCAGAGGCCATGGAGGAGGCAGCAGAGAAAGCAGAATCTTTACTGAGCCCTGGTAACAAGTTGGTACATGAAGATATCAGCTACGGTTCATGCACCACATATTGTGCAAAGCGGGCAAGCCCGGGCCACGGGTGCAAACCTGCACATGCCGTGACTCACGCTGGGGTAGCAGGGCTGGGGGGGACTGTCGGGGTGGCTGACTGCACCCCGGGCAGCTCAGGACACAACAATCACCATGCACAGCCCTGCATTCCCTTCTGGCTCCATCTGCATACTTAGCCTAGACATTTCCATTCCGCCTCCACAGGCTTGTTTTTTTTAATTTTACTCAGTAACCAGGTATTCAGAGGTTCAGGTTAATACATTTTTTCAGTAACTGAGGGCAACTGAGTGTCCTCATGAGCTGCTCCTTGCATACATGCCCCTTAGCTAAGCTGTTAACACCCAGCACAGAAGCCTCTGCTGGCAAAGTCAGCTGGTACCAGTGTGGATGTTCCTCAGGAAACTTCTCCTTTCTGTTACGTATTAATTAGACAGGGCCCTTGGCTGATACCCAGGGACTGAAGAAAATTCTGAAAACATGAATGCAACGTGGAGGATGAAAGGCGAGTAAACGTAAAAACATTTAGAGTTTTGCAAGGCCATGGAAAAACAGCTGCTTAGGTTTGATGGAAACTTTGGCACTGGGAAGGGGCCAGCTGAAGGAGCAGATCTACTTGATGTGGTACAAGTACCACATACCCCATCCAGCCTCCTGCCACCTCCTCCACGTGGGGAAGGACCTCCATCCCCTGGAGGTTGCAAATGCCACTAAGCTGCCCCTTTGCTGGCTTAGTGCTCTGTAAAATCTATTTTTTCCACTGTCTTGCCAAATTTAGGGGAAGGAGGTTCCACAAGTCTGCCTACTTGGTATTCCCAGGCAATGTCTAAAGCCAAGGGCAACAGAAGGGTCAGCCTGACAGTTGTCTTTATAAGCTCTGAAGGATGGGCTTACTCTTTCTTGGCAGCCAGAAACTCAATGCTTCCTTGCAGGATTCTCTCTCAGTTGTTGCCAAACTCCCCCAAACCTAGCAATGATGCCCTGAGATGAGGGCTGCCTTGGCAACCCTGGGCAGATGCTGCCTGCGCTGCCCGTGCCCCAGCCCTGCCCATCGCTGGGATGGTGCAAGCAGCCTCGCAGCTCCTCCTGCGGGGGTTCTGCACCCATCCTCGCGCATCAGTGCTGCTCCCAGAGCTGATCTCACCTTAGCAGCTCCGAAAGAATGGGGTTGGTAGGTCACCTCACAGCTCCCAACCCTAGGAGAGCTGGCTGTGGGCAAGAGGATGGCTGTGATGGGTGGAGGGAGGATGTGGTGCGGGTCCTGCTGGAGCCTGCCTCCTCCCCATCTCCCTCCAAGGGTCTCTAAAGCACAAACAGGACTGCTGGCCACATCTGACGGCCCTGCCTGGGGCCAGCAACAAGGCTGGGACCAGATCAGAGTCTGTGAGCAGAGCAGTTGAAGCTGGCCAGAGATGCCTAACTCAGTGTGCAAAAGGAGAGAGGCACAGAATCTTCCTCTGTATCTCTGCGTTAGTAGGGATAATCAAATCAGTTGGGTCAGCCTATGTTGGTGTGTGCATGGACTTGTTCGCATCATGCTGGCAAATATCTTCTTACATCTCTAAATCCTTCCCTCTGAGGAATAATTGTCTTGCAAGGGGAGGAAATTTTGTGTCTCATAGCCCTGGGATAACAATTCCAGCACTCTGCCCTTCCAGGGTTGCCAAGACTAGGAAAACACGTAAAAATGTGCCTGCAGCAGAGCAAATTCACTTCCTTCATTTGAATACTTTGAATACTTGTCTGTGGCAAAGTTCAATAAAACATTGGCAGAACTGTTCGGTAAACCACACGTTAAGTGAAGCCAGGTTTAATTTCCAGCATTAATCCTCATGCGATGAACTTGATGCATCAGCCAGTTCTTTTAGTTTCTCATTCAAAATGAGCACTGGAGAAGAAAAAAAAGCTAAAGTCTAAGAAAACATTTCTACCCAGGCTAAATTCCTCCTCAGGGGGAAGTGAAGATCTTTTGAAGCATCATCTAGAGAGACGCCACCCCCATCAGCAGGGTTTTGGGTGGTGATGTGAAGACACGGTTCAAAGTGCTTTACCTTGATTGTGTCCAATGGGTGGCCCACAACCACACTGGCTGCTCCTGGGGATGAAAGCAAAGCGTTACACAAAACATTGAAGAAGGTGTTGTGATGGGACGGGAAGCAATGTGTTCATAGGGGAGAGGAGGAGAGATTTCCATAGGAACAGCTGTACTGGGCCAAGCCAGAGCAACAACAGCCAAAAGCGGCACAGAAAGACGTGCACATCTTCCTCAAACGCTCTCTGGACTTCACCAACTTTACAACTCAAGCAAGGGGCATCCAAGCAAGAGGAGGAGGTGGTAGATTTCTATGTCCTGTCCACGAACAACCTTCTTCGTGCTCTTGTAAGGTCATGCAAACTTTTAGACTCAAAGGATCAGATTCAGGTTAGACAAGAGGAAATACTGATGAGGAGGACTGTGAATCCCCAGCCTTTGCTGTTTTAAAAACAGTTTACCTGCCAGAGATGATTCAGATGAAGGGGATCCTGCTCTGTACCAGTCTCTATGGTACCATTCAGCCTCATTCCCCATGGAGAAGTTTCCTCAATTCCAATACCACCCTGCCTGCCTCCCCACTGTTCACTGCCAGGAGCCCTGATGGCAGGGCAAAGCACAACTTGGTTTCCCCCTTCTCCAGGAGGACAGAGCAACCCATGTGCTGTTGCCAGGATATGATTTTGTATGTTTATAGCTAACAACAGTGGCAGTTTTCAGGGTGTTTGTGGATGTAGTGGGTAGTTCGTGCTGCTTCCACATCCACAAGTCTCCGTGCAAGCTAGTGCTTTAGAGACTATGTGAAATTTTTTACACATAGTGGATTAGGACTGAAAAGAGCATCATGTCCTTGGCTAACTCATTATGGCTTTACTCAAAAATGTACTAAAGTGCCTGTGTCCTCCCGAGCCTGAACTTGAGACCATCCATGGTCCAGCACTATGCATCAAAACAGGGTGCTGCCACCGACACTCAGTGCTGGTGGCTTTTCACCCCTCAGACCTCTTGTCCCACCGCTGGAGGTGTGTGGCAGTGGCACAGACTCACTGAGGCATGCTACACAATCTCCATGAGCTACAAAGATCCAAAAACCAGCTGCTCACGTAACCTTCTGGCAGCGGTTCTGGGTTTTTTAAGCGTCAGCTAACCTATTAACCTTGTCTGGGTGGTCAGAATCCCTGAGCAATCTCAAACCCCCTTTCTGAGCCTGGTGTGAGCAGAGCTCTGGCTGCACGTACAGTCCATCCTGGGAGCGGGGCAGCCTCTTATCAGCCCTTAAACCCAGTGGGAGCTCCGATTCTGTAATACACACTACATTACCGGTGCCTCTACAGATTCTCCCCTTCCCTTTTCTTTCTGCTATCTGTTTTCCCGGTGTTTGCAATTGGCATTTTCAGCAGACCGGTTCGATACCCCCCTGACAGCGTCTCTACCCTGGCCAGCAGCCTGTTTGTGGTGTTGGGGTGCAGGGTCAAAGCCAGGCTGTGCACGCCTGGGCCACCCCGGGTCGGCTGCTGCGAGCCTTGGCAGCCCAGCCGGCTCCCATCCAAGCCCAGTGGTGCTTCCAGTCAGGAAAGCAGAGCCTGCAGAGTGGCTCTGACAGCTGCCTCCCACCTCCCTTGGCACACAAACCATCACACCTAATGACATCTCAATTTTAAGTATCCCGCTCGCGGAAGCTGGATTAAACTGCATTTCTGAGCTGGAGCAAAGCTAAGCTCACACGAGCACGCCGGTTGAGGGCACAGACTGTAGGTGATGGGCGTTTTCTTCCTACTCGTGCCCCTCTTGCCCTCTCCCACTGCCTCTCCTCATCCCACGGCACCACTTACCTCCCACCCAGCCCGCCACGAACTCCTGCAGCTGGAAGCTGTCCATGCTGCGCCGCAGAGACCAACCAACCGGCGGGGCCGGGGGGTCTGCGGGGAATGGGGGTCCCCGCCAAGTAGGAGGCCCTTGTAGGGAACAGGATCCCTAGCGGGCAGGGGTCCCTGGGGGGACAAGGGGTCCCTACCAGGCAGGGGGTTCCTTACAGGGAAAAGGGATCCCTGTGGGGCCAGGGGTTCCCTACAGGGAAAGGGGATCCCTATGCAGAAAAGGGAACCCTGTGGGGCCAGGGGTTCCCTACAGGGAAAGGGGATCCCTATGCAGAAAAGGGAACCCTGTGGGGCCAGGGGTTCCCTACAGGGAAAGGGGATCCCTATGCAGAAAAGGGAACCCTGTGGGGCCAGGGGTTCCCTACAGGGAAAGGGGATCCCTGTGGGGCCGGGGATTCCCTACAGGGAAAGGGGATCCCTATGCAGAAAAGGGATCCCTGTGGGGCCGGGGAGTTCCTTACAGGGAAAGGGGATCCCTATGCAGAAAAGGGATCCTTGTGGGGCCGGGGGGTTCCTTACAGGGAAAGGGGATCCCTATGCAGAAAAGGGATCCCTGTGGGGCCGGGGAGTTCCTTACAGGGAAAGGGGATCCCTATGCAGAAAAGGGATCCTTGTGGGGCCGGGGAGTTCCTTACAGGGAAAGGGGATCCCTATGCAGAAAAGGGAACCCTGTGGGGCCGGGGGGTTCCCTACAGGGAAAGGGGATCCCTATGCAGAAAAGGGATCCCTGTGGGGCCGGGGATTCCCTATCGGGCAGAGGGTTCCCTATGGGGAAAGGGGGTTCCCTACGGGCAAAGGGGATCCCTAAGGGGAAAGGGGATCCCTATGGGGCTGGGGGTTCCCTATGGGGAAAGGCTGGGGCTTTCCCTTTCCCCTAGGGGGAAAGCGGATCCCTATGGGGAGAGGCGGTCCCTACCGGGAAATGGGTTCCCTATGGGGAAAGGGAATCCTTAAGGGGCTGGGGGTTCCCTATGGGGAAAGGGGATTCTTATGGGGAAAAGGGGTTCCCACGGGTCAAGGAGTCCCTACCGGGCAGGGGATCCCTATGGGGCAGGGGGGCCCCACCGCGCAGGAGGTCTCTGCGGGGCAGGGGGATCCCTACGGGGCAGGGGGGGGTCGGTACCGGGCAGGGTCCCCGCAGCGCTGCCTCCCGGCCGCCGGGCGATCGCGCCGCGGGGTTTAAAGGCGCCGCGCAGGGGCCGCCGGCGGGGAGGCCGCGGCCGGGCCCGGGGGGGCAGAGCATCCTCCTCCCCGCTGCTCCCCTCCCTAAGCAGGCGGGGGGGAGCAGGGGTGGGGAGGGGAGAAGAGAAAGGAGGGATGAGGGCGGGGAGCGTGCTCGAAATCCTCAAGCTGGAGGGGTAAATCCAGAGATAAAGAGGGAATCTCGTGATGCTTTAACTCAGCTGAAAAACCTCTCTGTGTGCTTCTCGGAAATTGCACCGCATCATCTTTTCCGAATTTGTTCTGCGCCAGCTTTTCAGGAGATACTTCCAATTTCTCTATTATCTTTTCAGGAGATACTTCCAATTTCTCTATTATCTTTTCAGGAGATACTTCCAATTTCTCTATTATCTTTTCAGGAGATACCTCCAATTTCTCTATTATCTTTTCAGGAGATACTTCCAATTTCTCTATTATCTTTTCAGGAGATACCTCCAATTTCTCTATTATCTTTTCAGGAGATACCTCCAATTTCTCTATTATCTTTTCAGGAGATACCTCCAATTTCTATATTATCTTTCCAGGCCATACCCCCAATTTCCATGTTATCTTCTCAGGACATAGCCACAGTATCTGTATTTTGGCAAGAAATGAACAACGGCTCCTATTCCCTTCCTCCTCCAGAGCATTAACAATTTCCTTTCACTTCTGTTTTCCACTTCTCCCTCAGTCCCAGAATCAAGAGCCCAGCTTTGGTTCTCCTTTCATGCAAGATGCTCCTTCTTACCCTCCTCAGTCTTTTTCGTGAAGTCTTTAAATGGGCAGCCAGAAACACAGGTAATAGCACTAAAAAAATAAAAATAAAAAATCATCTCTTTTGCTCTCAAACCCTTTTCTTGTAATTCCTGACATGCTTTTCTGATTGACGCTGAAGACTAGGCTCTCTTTTGCAAACGGTAAATACCTGATTTTGAGGCCAGCCTGGCTTAGTGCCTCATTTTGTACTTTCAATTAGTAAATCTAAAGTCTTGTGCCTGAATAGCACTGAGCCACCCAACTGCAGGACATCCTTCTGGTCTTTAATCAGATTACAGATGTCATCGTCCTCACCAATTCCATCAAAAAAACTCCTTTTGGACTTCAGAGACACAACTGTTCCCTGTAAAAGATGTGTTGGCTCCTCACCACCCAGCGTATCCATCTCTCTCATCTGGCTGTGGTTTCCTACAGCCCAAAGTGAATTTTGGTCTGTAGAGGTCAGATTTCAGCTGATCACAGTTGCTTAGATCACTTTTGGAGGCTTTCTAAAAAGATTGGGATCACATTTGCTACATCGCCTTCCTGAAATACCAGATTGGCTTTTTGTTGAAATATTTTTAATCTACATATTCTTGTAACTATGGAAAATGCTGATATTTTAGAACCAAGATAAATATGTAAATTTTTTCTTAAATAGTTACTACATTTATGTCCATTGATAAGTTATTCTTTTCCACAAAAGGAGACATAATTATTCAAGCTGACCTTAAAAAAACGTCCCCTTATGTGCATGCAGGTAGACACAAGAAACTTCATCACCAAGTTGGCTGAAGGGAGCTTTTGTCTAGAAATCACAAACAGAAATTTGATATTAAGTGTATGGTTATCAGCTCAGATAATCTACACCTGAAACTTGAGATGTTTCAACGTATATAACAATGCAGGTTCACCAGGAGGAAGGTTTTCCTCAGGCACCAGGTCTCTAACAGAGCATTTCTAACAGGATGCATTTCACTGGAAATACTGCTGATCCAAGGAAAAATTCTCCTTAATTATTAACCTATTAATAATGTAGAACAGATTAAACTGCTGGGCAAGATACAAGTAAAACAACATTAAACCTCACTGCTGCATCCAGAGTTGTTGATCATCAGGGTTTGACGCTTGGTGTCTCTTTGAGGGACTGGGTCCCACAAAGAAAGGCTGGTAAATTAAAAATTATCTATGCTCACACCCTGAAGCAATGTGTAAGCAGGACAATTTCACTGGCTACAGCAATTGGACAAATCCAGACAGTGGGAAGACACGTCAGGGGCCACATAGCAGAAATAGTTCTCCCCTCCAGGAGATACCAAACAAGCTTGTGTCTGGGGGCAGCAAGACATGAGTGCTTTCTCTGCAGGAATGTGTGTTTAGGATGAATTAGAGACTACAAAGACACCAGAAGCAGACATGGAAGGCCCTACTATGAATGGCTCTTTGACCTTCCTTGCCCAGGACCTGGGTAAGTCTTACTGGAGGAACAATGTCCCAAGAAGGATTAGGCAGTGAGGGGAATCCTCTTGTCTTTTCATTGTCCTTTTGCTTATACAATGCCTGAAGCAGCTGGTGTTCCACGAGAAATTATGTCTCCAGACCTACAGGCAAGACTCAGCTGGTGCAATTGCATAATACTGAAGCAGAGCTCCTGGGACGGGCTGCCCTCAGCCTAGAGGGACCACGAGATTTCCCCGTTACATCCAACATATCCTTCCAGATCGCAGCCTGGCTGAGCACCAGCCAGCAGTCAGCACAAGCATCCCATGAGCCGGCCCCTAGCGCCATCCAACATCTTCACTTGAGCACCATCGACAGCCCTCTGCTATGTACCGAGGTCATCTTCTACCACAATTTCTGTACAGCAGGAGGAGCAGCAGCATCTGGAGCCTGCTAAGCTGCAGTCACCTTCCCACTAGCTGAGGAGATTTTGGCTGAGATGAACTGGCTCAATAAAGACACGCTTGGAGCCGAGAGCAGAGCAATGCTGCGACGGGCAGCTGCAGTATGGAAGAAAAGGCATTTTTCTCTGTCCTGTCAGGAGGAGACAGCCAGCTGTGACTCACACTCCCTACTCCCATCCCCCAGGTTCATTTTCCGACACAGCAGCTATTGATAAGACCTTGAAAGAGCAGGAAGTTTCCCTGGCAGAGCAGGCAATGTGTGGTTATACTGCTAATGAGCTTAAGTGGAGCACTTTGCTCTAAGGCATGAGCAAGCTTCCAAGTTTTGACTGGATCATCAAAAGGCAGCTGCTCAGTCCACCGCCACCACATTTCATGGTCAAAGAGACACTTGCACCAGCACCACCGTTACATTTGGTCTGCTATAGGCAAAGAATAGAGAGAGCTGCTAAGGAGGACATCAAGGGATGAGTTGGTGTTCAACCAGAGCAGAATTTAAGAGTGCAGGCTGTGCTGTGAGCAGTAGTAGTGTAGCAGTCATGGGGAAAATACTTTCCCAGATCGCTCTAGGAAATGTTGGCTGCTATGACCTGCTGTCCTACACATTAGACCCTCCAGGCTCTCACCGAGGGAACTGGAGCATGTGGAAAGAGCGGTTGAGCCAGGAGGAGATTTTCTCTGAAGTTAGAGACAGGAATGTCTCTGGAGGCTACAAGCAAGTTGCAAGCTCAGGGAGCTTCATGGTCCGTCCATCAGCCAAGCATCTGCAACAGCCACCCCAATGTACCAAGACTGCAAATAGCTCCAAGAGAGATTGTGCCTTTGTCACCCTCTAGCCTGCCTGTGGTTGAGAGGCAAAGCCCTGCCCAAACTCCCTTTCTAAACCCCAGAATATAACTATCATATGTTACCCCCCTACCAATAGTAACTTCCTTATGAACAAAAGTCCTTGTAAAATGCCCTTGGAAGTTCACCAGGCTTTCCATGTTTTCATTTCTTGGACATTGGTTAATGTTTCAAGGAGAAAACCAAGTAGTTTTACTCAAACGTGAACAAGAAAAATTAGAACCTCAGCCTGTTCTTCTTGGAAAACAGCAGTAGAAAAAGCTTTGAAAGAAGTATCTGGCCCTAAGAGGTGTTTGTCAGCTCTGATGGTTGCCCTGCCCTCTCAGACAGTGGAGGGGAGCTGAGAGGACTGGAGCCAAGTAAGGTCTGCGTGGGTGAGCAGAAGGAGGAAAATGGGGCAGCAGAGGAAGGGGAGGCAGGCACAGGTCTGCAGGACCGAGACATGAGAAGGTTCTGGAGAGAGGAATATTCTCAACATCTGGGACAAGATTTGTCCCTTCAAACTTTACATTTCCATTCTGCAAGTTGTCTGCCTACTGGTCATCTCAACAGCCTTAGGCATCCAAGATGAACTGGGGCTGGTGATCCAGTGGGAACTTAAGCTGAGATATACCCCTTTCCACTACAGAAATCCACACTTAAGTAAAATAAGTCCCATGTGTGGCTTTCACGTCTTGTGCTAAGTCAGACACCAAAGGATCGCTTGGTGAGATGAGCTCCGAGTTCCAGCTTCGTGTGATCAAACCTGTCCTGCTTACACACATATGCTAATTATCACATCTGTACTAGCAGTATGTGAATGCACAGGTCCTCACACAAACCCCACTGGCAAATGAAAATTAGAATAAACAGTTCTTTTCAGCTTGTGGAAGCTGGCTATCTAACTCTAAAAAAAAGAAATGTCAGTTGGAAGCTTGGCTTTTGTAAATTGTCTTGAAAATCTCAGTAAGGGTGAAGAATTAAAGTATTTGGTCCTAAAATTTAGTTTAAATGGGGGGTTATGTGTCCATGTATGGTCATCTTTAGCTAGTTTCCTCCATGTTTACCCCTGCAAATATCCTTCCACACTTTTTTCTTTCCTGTTATTTTCTTGTAGGAAAGGGGTTTTGTTAGGATAGGAGCTCCTTAATGGGGAAAGAGGAGCAGGCTAGTGTTACAAGGTGAATGCTCCTATTTGCATGGAAACATCTCTGCAATCAATAACATCAGGAAGAACAACTGTGAACAAGACAGTTAAACTGAGATCTTCACTAATCAGAGTGCTTGAGAGCTGCAGGAAAAATTGCATAAGAGAAGGCAACATCACTTCTTCATGGGCAATGATTTGATTAAACAAGCACAGTGAGACGGTTTCTCATTTGTGTTAATGGAGAAGCATCCTTTGTTCGTGTTCAGTCCCACTGATTCCCTGTTCACAATGTCCTGTTTAAGCTCCATTAATTCACTGTGGAGCTTATAGGAAGAATTTGTGTTCATCCCTGCTGGAAGGACTCGCTGCTAGGGAAAGAAAAATCAAGATAGCATCTGAGAGGGGCTCAAGTCTGAGAAATCAGCAGAGTGAAAACTGGAAAAGGAGGAGTGGAGCCTTGAGCCCACTGAAGAAGTCCTGGTGGTTGTGCCTGAGCCAGGAATTCATCCTTTGTGAATGTCTTCATGACTACTATCTACCTGGTAAATCAGGACTCCTAGAAGGCCAGTAAGGCAGGGAAGAATGATGCACTTTTAGTTGTGGCTGGATGCATCCTTGTCCATGCTGGCTCCACAAGCTATTAAAGATGAGAAACACCTCGAACACATGCCTGAGTGTGACCCCTTTTCCCCTGGGACTTGTGTGGGACCTGCCCTGGTGCTGTGAAAGGTTGTGTGATTAAGTAAGCGCTGCCCATCTCCAGCTGCTTGGATAAACACAGAGAGCAAGCACACTGGAGCAAAGAGACAGGCTTTGAGTGAAGCTGTACCAAAAAACAGAAAAAAACCCCTCAAGATAATGCTGGCAAACCCAATTTTTCATGGTCACATTTGCATTCAGGCTGATGGGTCTCAGCAGCCTGGGTCTGTGAAGGGTCATGACAGCATCTTGCTCTGGATTTTGGTGCAGTCCTGGGACGTGCAGCTGTCCCGGTACCTGGTTCAGAGCCTAGATGTGGTTCAAGTGGTGTCTTGTAGCAGTTGTCCAAAACTTAAAGAAATGCTTATTCTTCAAAATGTATTAATTTTGCAAATGGCTCATTACTGTGCGTCTTCGCTGTCATCCCACAATCCCCATAGGCACGATCTCTGCCAAAAAGGAAGTTATGCACAACAACTTCAGGTCCAGCCTGGACCAGTGGGTATTTATCACTGTTGCAATGCTGACTGGATACCTAATTACATGGATCAACGCCTTTCCTCTGAAACCTATGGAGGCAACAGAAATAAATTGCTGCAATGTATTTCCCCCAGCAGCAAGAGACGCATTTTGGTACCTGGGGGGAAGCTGGCACCCCCGAGGAGGGTTTTCCACCAGAAATAGCAGCTGAACATTTGATAATACTCGGGCAGACAGTGCCACCAAAAGGAAACATGATAAACCACCCAGCCTAAAAAATGCCTTTTGCTGGTGTTTTTTCTAGCAGTTGCCATGACTACCTTCCCTCCCTCCCTTCCTGGGCCTTGGCTTCCGTCCCACATCGACTCCTCAGACATTGCTTCCGTGCATCCATCTCTATCAGGAACACACAAACAGCCCTCTTAAGACACCAGAGGTGAGAAGTTAGTGCTTAAGTGGTTCAACTAAGGGAGAGTCTCTTTTCAGCTTAACAGCTAAATACTTTTCCAGCCCTGGACAGCACAAACTTATAAAATTGCTTGAATACTACATGGTAACACATAGAGAAATCTTATTCTTTGGTGGCTTTTATGTAAATTATTCCCCCATAGCCTGCAAACCAGCTCATTATGTGCTTGTGATGAACTGGAAGGCTTCTCTCATTTTGTTTCAAATGAAATTAAACATAGCAGAGCTTGCCTGGATCTTTAAGGTACCCATTGCTGGAGCTGGTTTCGCTCTGGGATGCAGCTCGGAGGCTGAGCCTGATCCTGGTCCATGACCCGACTGTGGCCACAGCCGCTGGAGCATCGCGGATGAGACCCACCTGGTGCTTGGGAGAGGGACTGGTGGGCTTTACATCGAGCTAATATCACAGCTGCAGGTTTCTCTCAAGTGCACAAGAAGCCAGAAGAGCGGTCTCTGTGTCCAGGGAAGATGGAAAAGCCGGGGTGGCTGCAGGGGGTGCTGTTAACCTGCGCTCGAAGGCAGCCGAGGGGGATTTGGTAAGACCAGGCTAATTGCTTGGAGCAGAGCAGAAAGGATCAATGACTTTGCACAGGTTGTGTTTTCTCTGCTAGCGGGGGAGGATGTATGATGCCCAACACAAAAAAACCCCGAGACTAACCCTGTAGCTTGGGAACCAAGAGTGGGAGGGGAGAGTCAAAGAGATGGTTACAGGACACGTTCCAACCTTTCACAGTGACACAAGGCTCAACCATGATTTTCAGCATTTGGCTCGCCACCTATGCAATTATTTTCCATTCAGTGAGTACCTGCAGGTGCCAGCTAGCAGATGCAGCTGACAGACTGGTCTGAACGGGCCAAGGGTGGCAAGTGCCCTTTCAAGTTGTGACTGTGACATTTTTACATATGGAATATCATTACCTTCTCAGGTTCTCTGTTTAATTTTGGCAGGGTTTGGTTTTGTTGCCTTTTAAATTTTTTTTGTGTTGTTTTGTTTTACTTAAATGGTAGTTTCAGTATCATCTCTCTGGCTTTCCGCCTATCCCTGTCAGGGAGAATAATGCCAGAGTCATCCAAAACTGATTGAATTTGTTACTACTGCTGTACGAGGATAGGATGAAGAATAGACTTTGGACAGTGAGGATCCTCCCAAGGGCAGGCTGAGTCTGCTTGAGGAGGCAGAAAGCTCCTGTTTCCAGGCTCAGCTCCCCTCAGAAAGGGCATGTGCACCCAGCCTGGGCAGCCCTGCCTCTGAAACCACAAGTATTTCAATTGTAAAAAGGAGGAGAAGAACAACAAGAGGAAGAAAAGTGCAATTAGTAAGGGATTTACAGGAAACATCAGAAGACTAACTCCCAAATTATCCCAAGATCATCATCGCACCCCATCCACTGCTGCTTCTTAGTAGAAAGAGTGAAAAGTCATGTTAAAAACTAGCCCAGAACTGCTATGCATGAAAATAAATAGAAACTTTCAACTTACTTTATTACCCCATACCTATCTGCTGATTTCTTTAGTCTGAGAGATTCAAAGCTGCACCTGTAGGCACCGTGTCTGGACGTGCTCTGACATCATCTGCCCCGCTCCTCAGGTATCCCAGCACCATCAACAGAGCTGCTCCACCAGCAAAGGTCCCAGGGTGCCTGGAGGGAAATAGCTGCAACAGGTAGTGCTACAGCTGCTTGCTGTAAGCCTCAGAGTGGCTTGGGGCCACTTATAGCACAGTTAATGCAATTAGTGCAATTAGCAGCATGAGTGTCGTTAGCACACACATGCTGGGAGCAGAATTGAGCCACCCAAGCAGCTGCTGCTCCATGCCAGCTCACCTCCAGCACAAACCTGCAACCAGGCTTCCCACCTGCATTGTGCCATTCCCTTTTCCTTTTTGTGTTTTTCAATGTTCTATTAAACTTCAGAATTCCTTGATGGCCCAGAAGCATCACCTCCATCTCTGTCCCTTCTTTCCCCTGTGAGACAGCAGCAGTGATTGCTGAAAAAAAGAAAGAAAGGCCATTTGCGTTTTTCCACTGAATTATTTCCTTGCTGGTGATTCAAGAGTGTCAACCTCCAGAGTTTTCAGGAGTTCCTTCTCCTGTCCATTTTCTGTGACAGCTCAGTCTGAGAAACATCTGCACCCCATTAGGAGTAGCTTTGGGTAAATAAAGCTGAACATAAAGGGTAAAAAAATGTTTGATGGCCGAGTCATGCTCTTATCCAGGAAGCAATCTGGCAATCGGCGTGGGGTCCTTGGGGTATCCAAGCTGAAAAACAGGCTTGACCCTTATTTCTAGCACATCGCTGAAGCTACTTAGTCTGTTAAAATACTAAAGCTGCTATGAATCATACCTAGAGCAGGAAGAAGCCAATGTCTTCTATGTCGAATTTGATGTCAGCTTCCTTTTCAGTAAAGGTCACCCAGTGCAGCACTATCGTAGCGTCACCACCCAGAGACAGGGGATTTGTACCCACTTTCTGGCTTCTACAGCAATCAGCTTGGCTGGATGCTTTCTCAAAGCTGGGAGAAATTGATGCTAGAAATCTGAGGCATTGTCAAGAAGCTTTGGGTAGATCTGATTTTGGTAAATTGAGGACTGTTTGGCAAATTAGCCATCAGACAGCAGTGATCTGCCAGCTGTGCCTTGTGGTTAGTCCCAGCCACATATCAGAAGTCAGCAAAGTGCTCTTCACTGTCTGCAAGCTCGTTGTGGAACTGGTTGGATTCATCTCCATTGGATTTGGGTCCTGAAATCCTCTTGAACTAACCACCTTCCACGGGTGAGTCTAAACCCTCTCTGCCTACTGTGGTCATTTAATCATGCTCTTTGCAATCTTTTCTAGTGACGTTTGGTTTTAGTGGGCTTCAGGGTTTGGGGTTTTTTTGGGTTTGGTTGGTTTTTTTTGCTACCTGCTGGTGGCCCACGGTCTTGTTGTTCTCCAGATGACCAGCACTGCCCCCGAGAGTTCTTTCTCCGCTTTCTGCCATCCTGTTTTCTCTTAAAGCAGTCCTGATTTTCCTTTTTTTCTGGGAACAAGCAGAGATAAAGGTGTTTAATGGCTTCTTTTTCCATTTATGATCTATTTTGAGACTGTTTTGACTGTGAAGCTATTTCTATGCCAATTGCTATCCACACCAGACTTGTTGCCGGCTGCTGCAGGCCCTGCTGGTAGGTGATCTCAGATGTCCTTCTTGCTGTTTTCCCTGGGTTAACCACATTTTCCCAGATTCTAGGGCATTTTCAGGCATTTCCATCAATCCCTGACTATAACTCACAACCGTACACACAGACATTTTTCTTACGTACAACCTGTTCAAGCTTTCTCTGTGCCCACGTGGTTTAACAACTTATTTTGGAAAGTCTGACTCAAAGGTTGAAGCCTTTTCACACCGAGGAACATTTCAAGCACCAAGGCTGACCATATTTTACATCCTCATCTGCCAGTGTTCTTAGGTTTTACATAAACATAATTGCAAAATTCATGTTCCAAGTTTCAAATAAGAGCACAATCAAAGAAATTATATCCATCTAGCCAGGGTTCAGGCATGTCTGGGGAAGATAGTAAAATATTTTTTAAAAGTGGAAGGTGTTTTTCATGCTGCCTGTCGCTGCAGCTGACAGTATTGCTGAGAGCTGGGAGGAGATTCCTCTGAATTTTATAGCCAGGACTTCGATAAATCAAGACAAGCATAGACAAGAGCCAAAGGGTTTGCTACACTGTGTAGAGAGTGTGTCGTGGTTCCCAAAGCACTGTGATTAGTTTATTTTCATAGGGCAATTACCAATTAATGATTTGGCTAATAATGCTGTATTATGAATTAGTTATAAACTGACTTCAGCCCAATTATGAGGACTCAACTAGATAATTTAATTGAATGCTTTTTCTTCTGAAAGTGCTGCATGAGACTTGTTTTTAGCAACTGAACACATAGATGTAACTGGGAAATGGCACACATTTAAAACCACTGGCTGTTGAAGATGCTTTAAATTACATTCTCACATAACTAGGAGGCTCAGTGGTGAACCCTTAGCTGAGCTTGACCTCAGCTGTTTAAGCTCGCAATCATGCTTTTACATCAGGTCCTTTTTCCCAAAAATGCTTTTTGCTTCATCAGATGAAGGGGCCTAAAATAAACGTTATTCTCTACGCTGACACGTGACAGCATAAACAGTAAGTTGGAAATAAAATTGCACATGATATGCTATTTAGAAGAATGTCCTCAAAGTTGCAGCAGAAAATACCACCTGTACAGAGCAGAATAATTCTTAACAATACAAGTTTTCTCCTGGGGGTACATCTGCCAGATATAAATATTAATGAAAGGGAATTGTGACAGAAAGATTAAGATTCATTAATCATTATTATTATCCAGCATTGGGTGCTAACAGGGCAGCTGTTTGGAGTGAGACGCTGCCACTTTGACTTAATGCACATATTTGTGAGGATGCAATAAGAAAATAAGCTCTTCAAAGGAAGCAAGAAGCATGCTGCTGAAAAATGAGATGCATTTAGGGAGTAAATCCAGAGCTAGGTGGCTGTGGGTGTGCATTGGGTCCACGGGAGCATGTGGTGGCTCAGGGGAGGACCTGGGGCACAACCTCTGGTTGAAGCAAGCAGCGTTGCAGCCGCTTGTCAAAGCGATTCCCTCTGCAGACAGGATAGGACCCATGCTCACCCCACGTGCTGCTGTCTAGGGAAAATTCAGTTAGAGAAACCAGGAAAAGCTGCACCTCCCATGCTCCGGTGGGATACAGAAGATTTCACAAACTTCCCCATCTGACACATTGTTCAAACGCTTTGCAGCTGTCAGACCCCTATTGTTCGCATTTATGTTGTGTTGGGGTTTTTGATGTCTCAGCCATTGCAGAGCTTTCGAGTGGGAAAGAGAGGCCACTGCATCCTCCTTGCTGATCCTCACTTCTCAGCTAGGCTGGCTCTATTTTCACAGCCTTCTCTTCAGCCAGGCAAGCTTAACTCCTCACTCCCCACTGTGCTGAACATACTGTTGCCTTCAAAGTTAGCTGCAGCAAGAATTTCCATTTTAGCTGCTTGCATTTGATAATTTTGCTCGGTAGTAGCCATCACAGGGTGTGCTTGCTCCTTGCTGCAGTTGCAACAGAAGCTGTTTTGTGCCACCTCTGGTCCTTGGCAGCTAATGACATGAGAAGGTGCCCCAGTTTCCCCCAGGTAATTGCCTTTCAGGCTGCTGTGCCCCATGCAATAGCAGGAGGTAGGTGCTCGGAAAAACAGAAACACAGTCATTCCCCTGCATGCTGTATGTATTCCAGACATTAGCTTGGAGGAGGTCCACAGCTCAGGTGATCCTGCTGTAAGGCTTCCCAGGGCATTCATTTCTCTGTTTATACTCACCAGTAGCAGGAACTTGCCCAAAGACACCAGCCTTGATAAAAGGCTGCTAACTAAACTACAGAGCGCATGCATTTTTCCACATGTGAGGCTAATGATTGCTGCAGAAGTCAAAATAAAGACTACGTAACTTGGATCAGGTGCTAGTCTTACCCACACCTGCAAATCCCATCATCTTGCATCCTGGGAAAGGCTAAAGTGCCTCCAGCAGCCTGAGAGTCTGCAGGGAGTTAATGAGAACTGGTAGCACTGAAAAGGACAGGTAGATTTATGGGGGATTACATAGGTCAGTGGGCTATTTGCTCTTTTGTCATCCCTTCCCACCTGTATCATTAACCAAGAAAGGATTACGGACAGGTCCAACCTGTGCCTTCATCCCAGCCCAGCTTTTCTCTTGGTATTTTGGGTAACAGTTGCTCTGGGCAGAAAACTCACTTGGATTACACACACATTCATCCTGGGGAGAATTAAGATATAAATCTAGATAGGCAGATATACATCTGTGTGTCAGGACAGGCTAATTGAATCAGCTTGAGGTCCAGGTGTGACAGGGAGCACAGCTGCTTCCCCTTCTGATGCACCAGCTCCCATGTAGGTCACTGGAACTTGCATACTTTGCTTCTTCATTCCTTTGTATTTCCATTTCTTCCTGCTGATGATTAGCAGCACAGCCCTCGGGCACTACCTTTAACCTATTCCTGTTCCGCAAAACACAGATCCCGTTGTCTGATACGGTTCCTAAATTGCATGGGCAAGACAAAGAAGCCTGGTCTGAGCAGGAGGGCTCTCCAGTTCCCTGGTCGGTGGGCTTACCCAGTGCTGGTATTTGAATGGGAGGTGTATATTCGAGACATTCTCTCATCACTCACTGCAGGTATGGTTCTGAATGGAAGCCAACTTGTTTCATATTAATGAATTGTTTCCATTCCTCCCTATCATCTTCTTGGGAAGAGACCTGTTTAAGCATCTTTGTTTAATGCTGGCTTCTGCTCCTCTGTGATAAGTGCTACTGCTTGCCAAAAGCTTCATTTCTAACCGAGTTCAAAGTGAAGTTATTAAATCATATACGTCGACATAATCAGGATTTGGGAGAGGAAGGAGCGCTTAGCTAATCGCGGTCCTCGGGGCGAGATGCACACTGACACAGTTGAACATTAGGGAGCTAATTTTCTCCCTAGAACAGCATTTAGTGGGGTTTATAAAGGGAACATTTCAGCCTGCTGCTCTGCTCCAGATGGGGAGACTGTGGGCCCAAGCCCCACTTTGCTGAGGCTGAGGGAGTTTTCTTCTTGATCTTAGGATGCTTTGGATGTAGATCTCGAGGCCTGGAGCACTTCACTAAAGAAGGCTTCTCAAACTTGGTTTCAGAGAAATTCCATGCCCTGCCAAGTCTGTGTGAACCCTTTTCATCAACTTTGAAGGAGGTTTTTCCCTAGGGGTACGCAGATTAACAAACAGAGTGACTAAGTCCTCTCCCCCTTTCCAAATGAAATCTAACATCAGCTCTTGAGAAAGAAGAACCTGCGTTAGAACAAATCCCCAAAGGCGGTTGTGGTCATCATCACTTTTGTTATTAAAGGGCATATTTAGCCATGGTTTGTTTGGTTTGGTTTATGAATTAAATTTGTGAATTCATGAGATTAAAAGCTTAAATGGGATCAATGAAGACTACACAGCATGCATCAAAGTAATTGCGGATTGTTTTTCTAACTCTAGAGCATCACTGCTATTGAAGTACTAAAGGTTTAGAGCAAAAACTATGAATTTTTCAAATAGAGAGATGAAAGGAAATGCATTATCAGAATACAAGGCAAGGCTGAACTGGACTGTTTGCTATTTCCAGCTGACTGGAACCTCTCTTGGGGTAAAAGTACATGACGTCCTCTTTAAGGTAGCAATCTGATCCATGGAGCAGTTTGAGAAAAATCATTTGCTGTCTGCATACAGGATGTTAACTATGTGGAAAAGTAATAAAGCGCTGTAAGCCTTTGAGAGAAACACAGAATCTTCCAACACTGCCCTCTGTCCTTTGCTTCTTACTTCTGAGTGAGACTGTATGGAAAATACATTAAAATCATGAGGTTTGTTCAGCTCCAGTTTCCAGATGACAACATATGATATGATACCTGCTGGGGTTTCATTAGAATTAGGCTCTTCCGATCCAGAGGGTTAAAGTTTGTAATAGTCCCAGCTCCCAAATCCTTAATTTCTGATGTTCATTTTTCCCATAAATTCTCAAGTACAGAAACTAGAAAGCAGCTAATTTCTATCTAGTGGAAGTCAGGAAGATTTATGGATTTGCTATTATGTAGTTTAAACCATTTTAATATGTTAAATACATGGAAATGTTGAATTTAATATTCTCAGAACAAATCACACCTGATTTTCAGGCAGAATTCCCTCCCTCCTCTGCCTGATACTTTGAGTTTATATAATTCTGCTATATTTTGCATGGATTTCTTTCAATGTACACAAGATGAAGGCCTTCTTCATCCTTAAAACCAGAAGCTATTCCATATAGCCTGGCTTGGTTCATCCAGAGTCTGATTCATTAGGCTCTGGAGTGAGTCCAGAGAAGAGCAACGAAGCTGGTGAGGGGGCTGGAGAACAAATCTTATGAGGAGCGGCTGAGAGAGCTGGGGGTGTTCAGCCTGGAGAAGAGGAGGCTGAGGGGAGACCTCATTGCTCTCTACAACTGCCTGAGGGGAGGTTGTGGAGAGGAGGGAGCTGGGCTCTTCTCCCAAGGGACAGGGGACAGGACGAGAGGGAATGGCCTCAAGCTCTGCCAGGGGAGGTTCAGGATGGATATTAGGAAAAAAACTTTCACAGAAAGGGTCATTGGGCACTGGCAGCGGCTGCCCAGGGAGGAGGTTGAGTCCCCTTCCCTGGAGGGGTTTAAGGGACGGGTGGACGAGGTGCTGAGGGACATGGGTTAGTGTTTGATAGGAATGGTTGGACTCAATGATCTAGTGGGTCTCTTCCAACCTGGTGATTCTATGATTCATCTTGTCCCTAGCAGAAAGACCAGAATCTAAGCTCCTGTCCCCTGGTGGGTCCCAGCTTGAAACCATTCCCTACCTGTCAGAAACACTTAAGTGCAGCATGGGCAGAAATTATTACCCAAATCACATACCTGACACGGCTGTAGCATTCCTGGTCTCACTGTCACACACAGGGAAAACTGATCTAACTATGGAGATGTGAAATAGCTAAATATGATGTGATTAGCCTCTTTGATCATTAAGAGAAAATAGGTAACATTGGTAGATGTAGGTGCAGGATGCTCTCTGAAGACAATTATTGGCAGCTATTGATACCAATGAGCAACCATTACAGAAGCTCTCCAAGATTAACTAAATTACTTCAGCAAATGCATCTGTTTTGAACAGAAAGTGGCTACACACATAGCAGGAATGGGAAGGAGCCGCGTTTCATCAGCTTGTGTGGTGTCTCGAAGAGGTGACATAGTTGGCAGCAAGGAGAGTATGTTGCAAGATTTCACAACTGCAAAGAAAACACCGAACTGCCTTTTTTTTCTTTTGGTCAGATCCTCGTCTGGTGTATTTCGGTCAAGATTCACCACAGCCAAGTTGTTCCTGGATCCTGTTGCCCAGTTTTCCAGAGTCAAAACTGGTATTTTATAGAAGCTTATTGCTGCACATATTAAAGTAATCAAGACAATTTTCATTACAGGCTGTGCAAGTGAAATGAAGACAGACATAATGGAAATGTGTTAAAAAAATGTTATTGACAAAGAATTTCAATAAAAATGTTTTTTTTTCCTCCTGTGTATGACTGTTGTGCACAGAAACCAGGTCTAACAGATGCCGTTAATACAATGGAAGGATTGTAGCAGAGGGGAGAGGAAATATGTTTCCCAATCCCTACTGGAAATTAGGTCTCTGCTTAATTCCTCCAAGCAGCTTAGATTTAAATAATTCTCTTTTTTTTTTCCCATAGCTGCACATCCCTCAAGTGAGCATCAAGCCTTTGGGATTAGCCACAGAAAAATAGTTCTCTTCCTCACCCTCCTCCTTCAGGATGTTCTCCAGAGCCAGTTTATCTGGATTCCCCTGAATCAGTCATTGTGTTTTCTGCTGTCATTACACAATCCAGGTTATCACTTCTTGTTGTGTTTGAGGAGACAACTATGACTCCATATTCATGCAGTTTTCCATGTTGTTGTAGCTTTCAAGATCTTCTCGTTCACTTGTGTGTTGACTCAACCTTTCCCTGATGAAGACAAAACTCAGCACATCAAGCAGCAGTTACGGAAATTCCAAATATCTGTTTTTTCTCTTTGTCCTCCTTCTTTGTTCTTTAACCATTCTACCCCAGTGAAGAACTTGTCCTCTAGAGCTGGGCCACTGCAGAGCTCTCCCTCTGTCCTGGAGTGAGAGAAGAGCTCGCTAGAGGGGAAGGGCTGGTTCAGAACTGGTGGGACACTGGGAGAGGAGGTCAGGGACAGGCTGTCTTCAGAGGTGCTGCCTCCTGGGAGCTGGTGGGCTGGTGGCTCTTCATCAGTGGTAGAATGAATTGCACTCTTGTTTAACTCCAAACACGATGGGATGGTCTGAAAAGAAACATGAGCAGGGCCAAGAGCTAAGGTCTCAAATGCATGAAAAAGCAGAAATGACACATTAGAAACAGGGCACTGGAACAGGCTGCCCGGGGAGGTGGTTGCATCACTTTCTCTGGAGGTGTTTAAGGGACAGGTGGACAAGGCGCTGAGGGACATGGTTTAGTGTTCGGTAGGAATGGTTGGACTCGATGATCTGGTGGGTCTCTTCCAACCTGGTGATTCTATGGTTCTATGAAACCGCACTGCCTTTGGGGACACTGCGGTCCCCCACAGCAATGCTACAGTTCTCATCCAGAGCCAGCAGTGTCTCAACACCCCAGGAGTCCTTTGGGGTCTACAGAGTTGTTTCAAGGGACAGGGGTCTGCTCCTGAGTTGTGTTTTCAGAGCACAATCCATTACTTTGTTTTTAAGGGCCTGGTTTGGGAGAATAGGATGGTGTGAGCTGTGCCCACCTCTCTTCCTCCCTTCCTGCCCCTTTCGGAAACGTTAAAGGCGAGTCTCACCTCACCTAATTTGCAGGTATTTAACCATGTAGACTTTGAACCAGTCTGTGCAGGATGACAAGCACTCCAAAGATACAGCTTACATGATAGAGAGAGGTAGATGCCTCACTCAGATGAGGGACAACCCAGCACACACTTGAACGCAGCTGCAAGAGCTCCCGCTCTTGCCTTTGGCTTATTCTGTTTGGGTTTTTTTCCCCAGTTGTGTCTTTTTCTGCCTGGAAAGTATGTGTTCATGCAAAGGCACTGCCTGCACAAATTCAGCATGTTTTAGTGCATGACCTCAACTAAAGGGATGTGCCATAGCAATACCTGGGGAAAGAACATTTTCTCATCTGCTTCAGCTACCACAGGCACGCAGGAGGTGCTGAGGCTGGTGGGGCTCACGCTCCCACTCATGGCGAAAGGAGCATTTCCTGACTGTGTAATCTCAGGGAGCAATTTGCCAATTGCCCTTGCAACTTACTGTCTCAGCATCTTCGCTTTCATCTTTCCCGTTGCTGTCAGGCTTTTTTCTCCCTGTATATAATCCATTTGAGAGTGGCTGGCCAAGAAGAATTTCATACGTTCTATAACATGGAAAATATCTTGTGGAGATGGCTGATCTCGGTTTCTCATCCTGCTTAGTGTTAATCTTGTCTTCACTGAAGCTTTCTTCTGCTTCTGTGCTCGTGTGCAATGCAGCAAGGGCAGATGGGCTGGTAAAGACGTGAGATGTTCTGTAGCAGGGCAGGTACCCAGGACCAAACACCAGGGAGTCTGTGAAGGGCTGGTCATTGCAAAGCAGGAGTTTGGTTTTCAAGTCTTCAGCAATATTCTCGGTCAGCAGGATGTGCTCCAAGACTCCTGGGCTGGATGCTGGGGGAGTGGTTTCATCCCTTGTCTCCAGATCTCTTGGAAGCTCCTGAAAGAAAATTGTATTTGATCAATTATGATAAAATTATGCTATCAATGGGCAAAAGCCCCTACCAAAATCAATCACTGATATTAATCAGTTCTGCTGCCCATCAGAGCACAGCACTTTGGCTGCCACAAAGAGATAATGAGGCCAATTAAAAGACAGGATTGCGAGGATTTGACATTATCTTTCATGTCTCTCTTGTTGAGTCTTGAAACAGCTTTCCGTGTAGGGTTTTCAATTAAATTTAAATACTAAGTTAGTTCCCGTCCTCTCAAGCAGTCTTGAGTAGTTCACACAGGAAAAATAAGACATTTCATGTTTTCCCTGTGTTGATGAAAAGCAGCAATAACCAATCTTCAGAAATAAAAAAACCAGCCTCCATGCACTATTATTTGATTTTTTTTTTTTTACTGACTACTGTTTGGCACTGTATGAAAGCATGGCCTGCAGAGACAGTATTTGTACCTGATTTGAGGTTAAACTTGCATCTGATTTCATGAGCTGACTTGGCAGATTCCAAGCCAAAGAAATGGGACTCCCACAGGCTTGGGCTATTTAGGGAGATTTACAGTCTCTTGAAAATCTTGGTAGATCAGTGGTGCTTGTGAGCAGTCGAGAAACAGAAGAGCATTAGAATTTGGGTAGAGCCTGAAAAAAAGTCTATACAACCCTCTTCTCCTCCAGATATTTTTTTTTTTTTTGAGTTTTCCCTATAACAAAGTTGCTGTATGCAGTTTAAGTCTTTTGAAGACTTGATATCTCAATTCAGCTCCAGTTTTCTCTCTCTCTGTTTGAAAAGTTAATTTATCAGATCACCACTACTAGAAGACACGATTCCATTAAACAAGGCCATCTTGCTGGTACAGATAAATATGCACAAATATTTTGCTACAAGAAAAGTTTTCTGCCCCTTGGCTGTTTTCTGCTCTGGTGCAGTTAATTTCCCATCCAGACTGACTTTCCTCTGCTTTTATCAAAAGTGCTGTCTCTAAGGTTTTTTGCATTTTTAGGATATCTCACAAATATCTCATCCAAATGGGCCTGAATCTACACATCGGGTAACATAACTGCGACCCATCTGTTCCCTGGGGTGAAAAAAAAGGATATTTTTATAGTTAGCAAGTACCCAAGAAGCATCCGAGAAGGGAAAGCCAGTAGGGAGAGCGTCCTCCTGCATCTGCCCTGTTGCCTTGGTGATGGGGTCCCAGGGCAGCATCACAATGCGGGGGACACCCCACCCCCAGCTCCTGGGAGGCAGAGCCATCCCCTCCTCCTCCCCAGGCATCTTGTGGAGATTCTGGGTTTACTGGGTGCTCACAGATGGCCTGGCTTCTTTTTAAAGAAGCATCAGTTTATTTTATCCCTGTCAATGACGTAACGAACTACTAAGCCCTAATAAACCAGCCACCCCCTCGTCCTCCTTGTTCTTTACCGGCACAGGAGTGTCTGTCTGATGGATTCCCAACCAAGCAACCAGCAACCCAAGTGACACTCAAAAGGATAAATTTAATCAGAAATAGCAATATTCATTTTCAGAACAATAGTGCAAGGGTAGGGATAAGTGTAAATTTCACTTTACTCTGACAGACTGATGTGTCTCTCTGGTTTATGAACACAGAAAAAAGCATTGGAATGCCTCAGTTGTGCCTTTTAAGGCATTTTCAAAAAAATGTATTTCTGTACATTAAAAATAATATAGCTGGCAAATATACAGAAACAGACAAAGACTTCCTTCACATTGAAGTAGTTATCTATTTTTCTCCATTCAGATTTAAAATATTTTTTCCTAAATGACAGATGATTTTTCTTATTACTGCATCAATACATATGTATCTGTGTTTAGCTGGCAATTATAATAGAGTGGAGCAGCTCCTCTGACAGTACATTAAAAATGCTCATAAATATCCAGGAGAAATTCAGAATGAGATTCATTGCTGCATAGTATTTGATCTATTTACTGAAATTCTGGAGCTCTAAAGCACGGGATGTTGAATGGACTATATTATTATTCATCCCATTTATTATTCTGGTTGCTGCCTCCAGTAAAAAGTGGTTTATTATAACGTGATTTCTCAACTGCATCAGTACGATGTACCGGCAGATAATGAAGTTCAGGCACTCAGCTTCATTGGAATTCATTACCACAAAGATTCTGCCAGAACTAATTGCTGTAATTGCTGTCAAGGCTGCTTATGCATATGTCTTAGTTTCATTTTACAAAATGACAGAGCTAATGCTAGTACCAAGCAATGTAATAAAACACTCCAGCCTGAACAAACGCTGGCACGTTGCAGGAGGTTTCTTCAGCGAACTGACACTCCTGCAGGGCCAAGAATAGTCTGAGGATCTGGATATTTTTATTTTATTTTATTTTTTTTGTGATTGAGATAGGGAAATTTATGTACAGAGGAAATAATGATTGAGTGTGGGAGGGTCTTGCAGGAAAGATGGGGAGGTCTCCACCAGGCTTTGGGCAAGGCATGGGGCTTGGGTCAGAGAAGAAGTGAATGAGCTGGGATTTGAAGCAGGAAAAGGCAGGAGTGAGCACCAGGCTTTATCTGCAATGTCCTGGGCCTCCCAGCACCTCTGGGTGCTGAGCTCCCTCCTCCAGCTCCTGCCACCTTCACAGCCTCCCCCAGCCAAGCTGCAGATCCCCCCTACCCCTTCCAATTCATACCCACACCAAGAAGACCAGACCCTCTTCCCAAGCTGCACATGCTCTTTTGTCAACCGAGTCTTACGTTAAATACGCTTTTGTGGCAAAACGCAACAAATGCAATTTGCTGGGAAGGGAGGGAGAGGAATTTGCGAGCGCGATTGAATTTTGTGAACCCCGGGACTGCTTGAGCAGATCTGAGCAACTCCATTTACATGAAGTTTGCACATTCCTGTTTCAAAAGTCAGCCTATGCGGATTGCTCCAGATACGCCTTGCCAAAATCCCTGGGACTGATCCAAGGGAATGATCTTGACTGTTGCAGGTGGGTTATGGACCCCCTGGGAGGTGCCGGAGGTGTCAGGGAGTTCACTAATTATAGCTCATTACGGGTTGTAGGGGAAGGATGCTCTCAGCACGACGAGCAGGACACCTTTCCAGGCACCTCCGGGTGCGGCAACATGAACGGGGCTGTGGGGTTTTCATTTCAGCCTTCTGGAATTGCATTTTGCTGCCGAGCCTGGTGGGAGCAAAGCTGCCCTTTTGTGGAGCCTTTCAGCATTTTCTGTAATGATTTCCCTGCAACTTCAGACCTCAGCGACCTGGCCAGTTAGTTTCAACAAAGACAACTTTTATTATCTTACTGAAAAGCCTGGATACGCTGGTATGTTGAGCTGCTACGTATGCTTTTTCAAGCATTAGTCATGCCATAACATCTGCTTTTTATTGGTAATTACACTATCCCCATTTTAATAAGAGGTAATTCTTAAATTTCTCATAAAATATATATGACTCCAGGGAGAGAAGGTGAAAGGTTTTGCAAGCCTCTCTCAGCCACAGGACCAAAATGAGTGGAAATAAATCCTTTCAGAGCAGAACTTGTCCAGCCACTCAAGACAGTGCGTCAAGGGATGCCTGTGTGACTCGCCATCCCTTTTTCTCCTAATTGTTCATGCTCTGCAGAACAGAACTGCAAAGTCTGTGCACCGTGGCCCTTCTGGGTGCTATTAATGGGCTCAAAAATCGGGACCTGGTCCTGAAGCTGCATGTCTATGGATACCCCCTCCTGGGTGTAACTCGACTGGAATTAGCATGAAGGGGGTTCTGTGGGATCAGGTCCGAACTGCAGAACAGTAAAAGTTTGTGGGCTGTTTCCATGTGTTTTAAGAGCTTTAGAATTGCAAATAGGTGTCCAGATTAATGGACCGTAGCTTGTTTGCATTCATATTTATGGTAGACTCGGTATAAAGTGAGCTGAAATAGCGTGCCTGAAAATTGAGTAACATCTGAAATGGAAGATCAATGTCCAGATACAACATCATGAAAAAAGTTGTTCGGGGCTTCATAAAAAGCTTCTAGTTTCCTATTCCCCATTTTCTCTCTGTAGGTACCTGGTGTTGTACTACTTTGGCAACACGAGAATTGGGCTCTGCAATTCCATAGCGTGTTTCCAGGGATTTTTCTAGCAATCCTGGACAAGGCAGTGACAAATGACACTTTTGCAAGGTCATCCCTAAATCTTTGAAAACCAGGGAGCTGAAAAATGGCTCCTGCCTTTTGGTGAATGCCAGCAGCCAAGCCCATATGGAGCATTGTGAGCTGAGCTCATTGTTAATGCAAATGCACACAACTAGTTTTGATTAAGAACAAAATGCAGAATTGACTCGAACTGCTTTTTTTGTTTGAAAAGCTTCAAGCCCCTCATTATCATCAGTGTTTCTTTCAAGGCAGGAAATTGGAATTTCCATAAAATAATGCTGAAAGGCACAGGGTGAAGCCAAAGAACATTTACGTTCCTAACGAATGGAAGGATAAACACACAAAACAAATTCGGGGACACTCAACTAAATATTTGAGGGTATGTTATGGCATGCAGATTGTTTAAATTATTCACTATATATATTAAGCAGCCACATCTACAAACGGTAAAAGGACAAAGCAGTGGGTTTAAGAAAGACCTTTTTCCTTTGCACAGTAACTCACAGCTATCCAGTATGTGATTATTGCATTCAATAGCCAAAAAGGGTTTGTGTTGTAGCATGCCTGGTTTTCATGTGAAAAAGGAACTCATTCCAGTGCAAAAGAAGGTCCCACGGCAGCATTTGTAGCTCTGAGGTCACTGAGGTGGGATCAAAAAGACTTTGTGTAACCTCGGAGCTGCTCTGCCGTGTTTGGAAACGCTGGTGCTTGGAGGGACCCGCCGATCAGGGAGTGCAGCCAGCATGCAGGTGGTCCAGTGCCGTTTCCCATCCTCAGAATGTCCTGGCTGACTGGAAAATCCTTGTGCCAAGGGAAACCGGGAAGTGGCAATCACGTTCTTCTCTCTTTCAACACCCAGAGGAATCTGGTCAGAGTCCCTTCATTTTTATGGGACTTCAATCATAGCCAGGGCTGGCAGCCTTCCTCACAAATGAGGGTGTTCGGTATTTCCCAGTGCAAGACCAGGCTACCCTGTGTATGATACGAAGGGTGGGTTTGTGTTTTCTGAGAGAAGGGAAATAAAAGGAAGGACATTTTTGCCAAGGACGACATTAAAAATCTACACTGCAAAGACAGGCTCTCCAAAAGAAGTTGCTTTGTCCCTGTTTCTCTGCATGCATCCTTGTGAATATTTTGGTACTAAAACCAGCTCCTGGTTCCTTCTGTTGTCTGCCTGCCTGCCCAGGTGTGCGGTGAGCTTGTGGCATTCAGAGTTCAGGTTCGTTTGATGTGGCTGGAGAGGAGGAGAACTGTTTTCAAGGCACTGTTTTAGAGGACAGACCTGTGAGGAGCTGAGTGTGTGGCCAGTGGTGCCCATTGCTTCACTCTGCTCCCAGATGACATTAATGGGAAAGAAATTGTCTTTGAGACACATAAATGTGGCTGCGGTTCCCATAAATATCTTACAAATAAGGATAGAAACAATCTCAAAATCTATTAAAAAACTAAAACAAATTAACGTGAGGGAGATGATCTTGTGAAACCGTTGTCCTAAACAACACAAGGCCTACTCCTTTCTTTCAGGCTGATGATTTAAACATCAGCACTTAAGAGGCTCCCAGCCTCTTAAGGTGTGGAATCCTGAAGTATCAGCAGTGATCAGAGAGAGTAGAATAATCCTAGAGAAATGGGAATTTATTCCTGTGGGGAATAATCTCACCGTTTATAACTTTGTGGCATGGTATTGGGGAAGCCTTACAGAAAACAAATAAAACAAATTTGCCAAGGGAGGTGGTTGAGTCACCATCCCTGGAGGTGTTTAAGGTTAGGGTAGACGAGGTGCTTAGGAGCATGATTTAGGGATTGGTGGGAATGGTTGGACTCGACGATCCGGTGGGTCTCTTCCAACGTGGTTATTCTGTGATTCAGTGATTCTGTGAAATTCCACAGTGAATTGGAAAAAACTAGTGGTAGACTGGAAAAATACTGAAAAACATAACTTTTTTTTTGTTATTCCATCTCAAATGAGGTATCACCATATCTGTGCAGGGCAAGCCTAGACAGGAGAAAAGGTAGTACAGCTTGAAACATCGAGGAAACAGATGAAACCTGAAGCAGAGAGGGAGGATGTGTTGGGGACTGGCACCATAAGGTTTTCTTGAAACAAATCTACCTCTGCCTTCACACTGGTAGGTGGAAAGAAAACTCATTGTGTGTTTAAAAAACAGGCCATCTTCAAGAAACATCACACAAACCTTGAGTAGACATGAGCAAACAGCCCTGGGGGAGTCGTTTGTCTTTGCTGTCAAGAGGAAAATTAAGACTCCAGGGGATGCAGAGGCAGGGTTTGATGGATGCTCGCAGCAGAAGGCAAGTGGGTCAGCATTCCTGTCTGCCACGCGATCGGCTCGTTTCCCTAGAGAAAAGTGACTCTATCAAGTGTACACCTGTGGGGAGGAGAGAGGACACGGAAAGAGAAAGGGTGGAAAATCCCTAAAATGATAAGTGCCTCTTCTTGTTTGGTATTGACAGCAATTACCTCGCTGTAGAGAGGTAAACTGGATCACCACACTGTGACACAGACACATTTCAGTCAGCTATGCAATATATATTTTTACTTAAAAACAAAATTTGACTCTACCATAAGCAAACTATTTCAGCCAACAAGGCCATGGTGAATCATGCCACTAGTTTTTCTGATTTTTCTTCTGTTTTCTAGAACAGATTTATTTCAGCTATAAAACACAGAGTATGGTGATTAAGAGCAGATTCCAACTTAGTTATATGTTATCTGTTAGTAATACTAAAAAAATTAGGAAAAATGCCCCTTTTCTGAGAATATTTTAGTATTGATAACTTCCAGTGCTGGAAAAAAAAAGCTGCAGATAGGCTCCAGATCTTGAGGTTATCTTAAATACTCTTTCAACTTTTTAACTAGAGTTTCTTCATCAACTCTTTCAATTTAGGTATTGATGATGTACTGAAGTCTTTAAACTTACTTTTCCTGTCGTTCTCACATAATCACAGGCTGCAGGAGGGGGAAAGCACCATGTATAATGAGATACACTAGAAAGCTGCAGAGTTTGGCAAGCACAGTGATCTCTAAAGAGGCTCAAGGTGTTTATAGACATTTCAGCCATGACAGATCTTAAGGACTAGGCTTTAAAATCTCAGTATCTGCAGCTGTTTCTGAGCAGGTAGAGAAGAAAAGGTACCTGTGACAGAGAGGTAGGGCTGGAAAGAATTGCCCGGACCCTGAGAGCAGTTCTGAACACAGCAGTCACCTCCATCAGTTAGTCCACAGGAAGGGGTGAGTCTCTGCTTGACAGCAAACCTTCTTATTACAGTGTCCTCTTATAAACATGCTGAATTCCCACTGCATCCTGTGGCATCCAGCCCTGAAAGAGAAGGAAGAAAAGAAAATACTGTTTTGGTTGCCATTCCCACCACCACCTCCCAGCACACAGGACAGGGACCGGTGGTTCATACTCATCATCTCATTGACCGCGCAACTTATTTTAGGGAATATATTCTTATTTTGGTGTCTGTGGCTGTTTCCTATCAGGGAATGATTCATGGGTGCAGCAGTCTTCCAGCTTTGCATTTGCTCAAGCTTCAGCTCATTTGCCTCTGGCAAACTTTCGATGGTGCAGCTGGAAAACCGGTCCACAACTGCCCTCAGTGAGTCTGAGTTAGTCTCATGCTGTGGGTTTTTAACGCTGGTGTTCCATCCATACTCACTATTTACTACAGCAGCAGCTGCAAACAGCTGTGCTCCTCCAAAAACCCGGTGAGTAGAAGGTCCTGCCCTTTGGAATTGGTCCTTCAGTGACTTCCCCAGTCCAGGCTCGGTCAGAGGAGTGAGGGAAGCCAGTCCCAGCAGGATGGGCAAGGGGAGGAAGGTGGATGCAGCATGTCCAGGAAGCACATTCCCAGGACATGACAGCACATCCCGGGGGCCTGCGGGCTGCACTTGTGCTGAGAAGGAAGGACTGGGCTTGCTTTCAGGTTCTTCTTCTCACTTGGGAGCAGTACTCCAAACACGTTTTCTAAAACCACTTCTGTGTTTTTCCTAAATTCCCTATTCAATAATTCCACTCTAAGATTCTCAGGGAAAAATAATCTGCAAGCAAGGGTGAGCCTATAGACTGCTGAGAGCTCGTGGCACAGCCAGGATACCCCTCTGCCTCACCTCCTCTTTGTGTATGTGCTTATGTTTCCCCATGTCGGGGGGAAATCTCTATGGAAAAGGGACATTTTATCCCACAGCACCTAACACAGGTCCCAGCGAGCCACAACGTTCCCAGATACCAGGCTAACGCGTTCAATAACACTCCAGTCACATCCAAGGAGGATGTGGCCAGCTGCAGCCTCACCACGCTCCCAGCCCACACGAAGTGGAAAGGACACGATGTGGATCAGCAGGACACCCACTGGGCTGTGTCCTCACCTTCTTGGCACCTACGTGGTCATTCTTGCAGTGAGGGCAGATACAGCAGGACCTGAATATCCAGCTTCTTTTTAGCTGTGTTCAAAGTTGAGTTCATTTTTGCCCAAGAAGTGCATTAAGGAAAGGAATTCAGTTCACCTACACAATGCTCAGGTGAAATCTGAATTCACTTTCCGTGATCTTCTCGCACTGGAAACCTGATTTCAATGTTCACACGTATACATTGAAAAGCAAAGAAAATCTGCCATTTGCTCTTCTCCACTGAGCTATACTGGGCAGCACAACTGAATTCCTGAATATTATGGGAATTAGATTAATTATTTTTAAGCCACAGATACATCTGAATGCACTTTAAAAACAAATGACAAATGTTGGAGAGAGCCAAGACAGAGCATGATCATACCAGAATGGAGATTTGGAACTATACCTTCTAAATTGATGCAGGCTCCACTGTGATGATGGGCTTGCAAGCTTACAGCAGAGCTCTGAGTCCAAAATTTCCTCTGAGGGAGCTGTGGTTGAGTT
The DNA here is from genome assembly GCA_033459285.1 of Clamator glandarius. NCBI lineage: Eukaryota > Metazoa > Chordata > Aves > Cuculiformes > Cuculidae > Clamator > Clamator glandarius. The sequence continues at coordinate 1,565,877 of JAUNZM010000251.1, read as the reverse complement.
GCTTTTTGTCGCCGTTGTTTTGCAATGCCATAATAAGTGTTGGTAAATTCGCAAATCGTAAAAGCATGGACATGGGTGGGTGCTTTCATCCAACGGTTAGAAGAAACATTTTTGGTGTCAGCCCATCCCAGAGAGATTTTCAGTGATATAAATTAAAACCAACAACAACAACAACTAAAATTTTTAAAAGCTAAACAAGCAGCAGCTGTTTGGAACTGGGCCCTAAACCCAGAGCATATAAATGGTGTTCAGGCAAATGCTTAGAGACAGTGACAAGAAAATGCTCAGCACAAGAACAGCGGGGTGATTTCTAGCTACTCTGCTCACAGGATGCTGATTTTTGTCCACCCACGAGAAAGAAATCATTCTCTGTGATGAGAGACACTTCGATGACACAGAGCCACTGCTGCATCTATTATACCTAGACCGGTTCGAGGTCCCAGTGACAACGGGTGGCTGCTTTGGGATGCGTCCCCGATGACTGCACATGGATATATGGCACAGCACAGAAGATTAGGAAACATTCAAAACTGAATTAGGCAGCTGTCCGTAGAAAATTTAACATTGGGGATAGCAAACCAGAGATGACAAGAGAATAAGTATCAAAAGAAACCAGCAATGTTGGACAGACTCCTGGAAGGGGCCATACATCCTCTCTGAGTTGAATTATGAGTATGAGTTTGTTTGGAAAGGTATTTGCCCTTCGGACAGCCGTATTTGTGTTCCGAGCTTCAGAAACATAAATTACAGTCATTTAAACCCCAGGCTTACATTTTACTTCAATGACGTAAATGAGTTCCCAACTTTCAAAGGCCAGCTGTCCCTTACAGCGAGAGGTAGCAATTATATAAAATTCTTTTATTGCATGGAGGTATTTTCAGTCCTTTAAGTTTATGTGCCCCAGGTGAAGCAATATAAACAAACTATAGCTGTCACAATTGTGTTAATAATGGAAACTGCATTCGGGAAGTTTTAGGGATAAAACCTATAACTTTATACTGCTAAGGTGTCAAACCTTTCAAATGTAAAACAGAAGTGCAGCTGTGTAAGGCGCCGAGAAAGGTTTCTGAAAAGCCAACAGTCACAGTCTCTTTAGTTATATAAAGGCAGTTGCTTCCAAGCTGCGGCCATTGATAAGAATTGCTGGGAAAAAATAAGGTTAAAAAAGTACATTTAAATGACTCTGGGTTTTTTGTAAACTTAAGAAACACAGTGTTAAATCCCTCCCTAACCCAGCCTCACTCAAATGCATATTTTACAGATGTGCACAGATGATGATGGCAATGAGGAAATACCGAGGGACAGTACGAGTGGACAAGCCAAACAGTCCAGCCTGGGTTTTGGCTCAGGGAATTTCTTCATCATCCCCAGTGCTGAAGTTTTCCTTTGTGGGTTTCTAATCCTTTGTCTTACAATTCAAATACAGTCCAGGCAAAGCAACTGATTTGTTTTTAAACCCAACCCCAGTACATGAGTAGATGCCGCTACCTTAAAAGAACCGTTTGAACATTCAAAACCAATGAAAACCACATCAGAAAGTACCACTATGCCTATGGGTGGCTTTAATTTGCTTCCCTGTCCACTCCAAGAGCAGAGCACGGTGCAGCAGCCGAAAGCACACTGTGTTCCAGCTGTACATGCACCTGGACGTGAGCTTATCCTCCTTTCATTCATTTCTGTACAACAGTGTCACGTCAAGTTACATGGAAGATAATAATTCTGCTCCACGGCAGTCTTTAGAACCAGTTTTCATTATGCATTCAGAAATATTGCTTTTCTTTCACCCTTATCTAGGCAGAACGTGGGAAAGCTGAGCCTCCTAAATCTATGCCAGCGATGGAACCACCACGCCAGAGAGCTGCAGCCAACCTGCCTTCTCCAAGGAGCACAGTGTGCACAGCTGAGCTAGCAATGCAGGTCACTTGCTTTGGCAAACTGAGGGGTAAACACGGTCCAGGAATGGTTCACAACCAGGAACTCAACATAGCTTCTCCACCCTGGTCCCAAAGGGGAGGTATGAAACCTCCTGGTGAAAGCACTGTTGAAACCACTAGCCTTTTGGTGCTACAGTTGCAGTGTTGATGTGTGTATTCATGAAAGACCTTTTGCAACCTGCAAAATACAACCTTTTTTTTTTTCCTAGGAAGATGGAGAAAAAAACCCCACATTTAGTCATCTGGTTTGATTTAGGGACAGAAAATCTAAATGCATTCACATCCGGAGAACTGAGTTCACATTGGGTTGGAAGTCCAACATCTTCTCTTCTCTTAACTTCCTAAACTTTCAGCTGTCACCTGGAGAGATAGCTGGTTTTTTTTTTTTTTTAACATGACTTTTTCTGTCTTCATCCCATGAAAGAGTCAGGGCATTTGCTATAAGGCAGGATTCCAGCAAGGCAAGGCAGAGAAGGGAAGTTTTGGATGCAGTTCATGTCTCTTCCTTGGTGAACTGACAAGGGGGAGAATTAAACTTCAAAGCCTTCCATTGCACAGCTGATGACATTTAGGAAGAAAAGGAAAATTGTTGCTTTTTTAGGACATTTACAAATGCCATCCGTGTCCACGAGTGCAATTTTCCATTAAGGAAAAAGAATTTCAAAAGCAACATGTGGACCGTGCAGTAAAGAAGTTACCATAGCAACCAGCCTCCTAAAAATCCCTGTATATGTATATAGAAGTTAAATGCATATAATAATTATGGCCACATGTCTAGAGTAATTTATAAGCCACATCTTCCCAGGATTTTCATTGTCTATTAGAAGCCTAATTCATGCTTCAAACATTGGCTCACTCTGCTGCCTCTCAAACCTGCACACATTTTGCAAGAGAAAGTCAAAAGCATCATAACTGACAGTCACTGGCAAGAGTGAAATCTAATTTAGCTAATTTAAAATATATGTTGTTAGCATAAAAGAGTTACGGGATCAGAATGAAAGAGCTGTGGGCATACAGCTGACATGACATTCATATTCAGAAAACTTCAGCTGTTAAAAACAAATAGATGAAGGTGTGTGAATGTCAGAAAAGTATTTTAAAAGCAGAGGGTTTAACCAGGGTAGATGGGAGTTTGAGGGTGTTGCATCCCTTCCCCCCTCTGCATTGTAGTCCCTGTATGGAAAGAGATCGTCCTTTCCCCACAGCCCCAGTGCTCCCATCACAGCAAGGTCAGGGACGCTCGCTTCTCCTGCTCTACTGTTTTTCAGTCTCTGAGAGGCTCTTAAAACATTTTGTGGCTTGGGATGACATGTTCCCCTATTTCTCTCTGCTCTGGCATCAGGAATTAGAGATCTCCTACAGGGGAACTTGCCAAGGCTGGTGCTGTGGTCTCTGGGTTGTACGCCAAGTAGGCAGCGTGCAAAACCTGCTGCCTCCTTCTGACCTGCTGGGCAGAGTCTGTCCATCTTCAAAGCACAAGAGCCTGAGGGGCCAGACTTGCTGGCAGTATCAGGCTCCCTGCAGCTCAAGGTGTGCTCGTGTCTCTACCCAAGTCAGCGTAACAACTTATGTCACCACTTCTGGCTGCCACTCAGGAAAGCATCTCTAGGAAAGGACTTACACTCCTTTAAAATGAGACTTTATACACATGCTCAGTTTCCTCCTTGAGCAAAGATACCTACACACACGGCGACAGTGAGAAGGTGGCACCATTCAGCTGGCAAAGGGCAGGCAAATTCCCTGCAAGCTGGCATCTTGTCCTCCTCAGGCCAGCCTCATGGTGCCCCAGATCCACAGATTTACCCTCTTGGGCTTGAAGGTTGGCTGTTCACGAGACAAATTCTTGTGACCTTTTCAACACTTCCTCCAGGCTAGAAATGCCAGGCTTGAAAAGAATTCATTTGCCAAATGATTTCTTAATGCTTGTGTCTTCGGGTGAAATTTGTCGTGCTTTTAATTTATTGGAGAAGAAAAGTGGAAATAGGGAAGGCTTTATGATTTTTAAATGTTCTAACATTTATTTCAGTGTTTCAGTTTTGATTACAATTATGTTTGTGGCAGAGGAAATTTCTCAAGACTAAGAGCTAATGTTGCTTTCAGCCACTAATGCATTTTCAATTAGTGTCAGACCTCCTTTTGCCGCTTCAGAAGTGAAGAAAGGCCTCTGGCATCTGAGTGTGCAACACTGCCACTCCCAATAGAAGTGAATGGTGCTCAAGTATACCTTCCTTTTACTGTTTCCCTGTACTGAGTCACGATTTTCCTCTGTCAGTTTTCTCCTGAGCTGGATTTCTCCCGACAGGCTTCTTGGTGAGCATTTTGCAAAAGCCACTTAATTCCTTCCAGGCTCATGTGTGAGAAGAAATCTGTTCTTTTCACAACGTTCCAACCAGAAATGCTGGATGTGCATCTCCTGCAACAGCTATTTTCCTTTCCTGCAACCACATCTGAAAGTGCCAGATTCCCAGTTGGTGCAAATCAATGTGGTTCCAGCAGCAGAACCAGCAAACTGGTGTCATCAGATGGTCTGGATCTCATTTCAAGGCTCTGGGTTCCTCCATGTGACATCTGAATCTCAAATAAAAGGTTTGCTACAGTCACTTAGCTTGTGATCCCTGCATTTCCTACCTGAACATTGTTAATAACTTACATCCACTTCTGGCATTATATGATACTTATTAGAGCTGTGGAAGTCCCACCACCCAGTGAGTTAGATCACGTTATGACACTTCCTTAACCTCTATGAGGAACACAGTTGGAGAGGAATGCGCATGAGGACATCAAAGAAAAATGAGTCTTTAGGTGCTGTTCTTTTACCCTTGTGTTCCAAGTAGAAACTTTTGCATGAATTTCAGACTTCAAAAGATAAGTTGAAATGTAAGCACCGACAGAGGAACGGTGGTTCTTCATGTTCTGCAGTTTTCCTTGTATAATGCTTCCCCAGTGACCACCTGTCAATTAATCCTTATGTTTTTCATCTCAAGAATATCTTCCTGATGCCTGAAACATGTGGCTGGGTTTGCTGTTGCCTTCCGCTGCGGCAGACGGAGCTCGAACCTTGGCTGAGCGCAGGCAGCCCCTGTTGCCTGATGGAGAAGGGCTGTGCTGACCCCCCAGCAGATGTGCACGGGGCTTTGATCTGCCCATACCGAGTTGCCAGCAGCTCTACCCACTCTTTTCATCCGCAGAGCCAAGGCTCCGAGGAGAACAAATATCAGACCTGGCTGCACAACAGTCACCACGCAGCAGAGGGAATGGAAACCCACGAGTAAACAGCTTCTTCTTGCTGCTTCATAATCACCTAGAATATTTTCATCCCTAATATTACAAGTTAGGAGGTGACTATATTAAATAAAATGAACACAAGTGGTGCTCTCAGAGATTCATGATGCAGACACCATATCTTGATCGTATTAGGTAAGGTTAAGTGTATATACGTGGTGCATTAATTCACAAGCAACAAGTTAGGATGGAGCCTCCTAGACTGGGATGTGAGCTTTTATATGACCCTCTTTCATGGTGCAGAGATGTTTGCTGCAACATGTGTCCAACACTGGACTTGCTGAGTGAAGTTTTTTTGTCAGATGTGGATTGGAATGGATGGCAGGAGGTGACGGCAGGAGCCTTGCATGAGCCCCATCATGTAGGTAAAGAAAACAGGGACTGACAGGGAAAGATTCTGAAGGCTGAGTAGCCAGGATGAGGAAAACCAGGATGGGGAAAAAAATCTATCTCATCCTGGCAGTAAAACCAATGGATTAATCTAAAACTGTAGAAAAGGCTTCAGTGGACCAGATCGAAGGTTTAACTGTCCCAGGAGCCTGTGGTCAGCTGGAGCCAGCACTCCACATCTAAGGACCACAGGGACCAGACTGCAGGAGCAAGGCAAGTGTATGCCCCCCTGGTTATTTTCCCAGATTGCAGGGAGGGGGTTTGTTTTATCTTATAGAAAAGCTGCACCTCTGTTGCTCTGTTTCACTCCTCTGCTGCCTAAATAATTTGGGGTGACTTCATGCACCAGTGTGGTCCTAAGGGAGAGTCACTGGTGGGATAACCAGCCCGAGCTGGTAACTAACACCATGCATGGCACATCCAGACTTCATTCCCTGTGGCTGGTGGCAGAGGGAGGGAGCCGTGGGGCTCAGGAATGGCAGCGTTCATCACCACCATACCAAGGCCCTTGGAGCTGTTCTCTCTTTGTGAAATGTTGTGATGCGTGTTTGGTTTCTGTTGGTGACATAAATCAATCTCACTGCCTTGGCACTACTTCTTCAGAACAAAGAATTCCCAGAAAAGGGGAACCCTGCTGCAGGGTTATATAACAGAAATGTATGATCCTGTTGGCCACATGGTATTTCCAACACTGGATATTTTTTTTTCTCCAGGATACGACCAGGATGCTAATGAAAACAACACATGGAAGACCTCAGGATAAGCCCCAGTGTCTGCTGAAGAGCACATAGCTCTGGTCTGAGTCCTAAAGCAAACACAGATGCATCTAAAACAACTATCAAAGAAAAACAACATATGACTTGAGAATGAAAGTCTATATGTGCCTGTAGACTAATGGCTGGCTGGTCTAGGATCAACTAGGATTAACCTCCAGACTTTGCATATGAAGAAGCAACATCTAGCAAGAGGAACAGGAGCTGAACACAGGCATGGCTGGGAAGGGAGTGTTGAGTGTTTCTACTGCTGAAGACAGAGAGGAGCTGCGCTCTTCCCTAGCTGAAGAGAGCATCCCACATCCCTGCTTCACTGGCTGGTGAACCTCAGCCTTTGGACAGGTAATCCCAGAGCCCTCCTCTGTCTTGGTGCACTGTAAAAAATCCCAGCAGAAAGATGGATTGTGAGCACGACAACCAAAAAGAGAAAACCCAAAAATCAAGCCTCTGCTCCTCAAACCAAAGCTGTCTTGTCTGGAATTAAAGAGCAGCCCGTTTCTCCTTCTGAGTGTGTTGAGGACAGCCCTGGGCTAAGCCTTTCACAAACACCACCAAAATACTTTGACAGACTTTACGGTGCAACTTCTGCAGGGAAAAATTCCTTCTTCCAGGTCAAATTATGACAAATGATGAGCATTTTTCTCAGTTACAAAGCTGTATGCTTTATGTCACTTTTTGATGAGCCAATTTTGCATCGATCGCAGGTGACAGCAGTATCCACAGACATGCAGACATGTCCAAGCAGAGAGCTGAGGAGAAAACATGAATTTTTTTTTTTTTTTAACAATTTGCTCAACAGAGAAAGAAAGTGTAAAAACAAGGCCATAATCTAATAGGAACCCTCCAGCCCAGCTTCATGCTGTTCAGTGTGCTGGGTGGCACACCTACTGCTGCGTGCTCTGGCAGCATCCTCCCTTATTACTAATATGGCTTTAATTATATTTGTTGGGTTTGATTCCTGCAGTTTTTCAGAGGAAAGCACTAAGGAACCATAAGTGGATAGGAAATGTTTTGGTTGGGAGGGTGGGATCTTTTCTTCTTCTAGTTTTTCTTTATTTCTGTCTCAAAATATCTCTGGCAACACATAAAGTACTTTTCCATCGACACTGGCCATTCAGTATGTTCTTAGGAAATTTCAGTTTGCCTTGTGATATTTACCAGTTTGCTCCATGGAAAACTGTAGTTTTGGGCAGGCTTTAGAAATACCCAGGAATTCAGAACATAGATTTCAACATCCCTCAGCAGGAAGAATCTTGGAGTGACAGCAGATCTGTTTTCCAATCTACACTGTGAGCTGGACAACTGTCCTACAGCAGATTCAGCTTTTTCCTGACACATCATCAAACACAGGAGCTGCAAAGTAACCCAGGTGTAATCCACATTTTAGCGCATCAGGTCTGATGCACACAGAACAGATGCTGGCCCAGGAGCCAAACTCAAATTGCCACAAAATCATGGTTTCTTCTAGTATATTTTTAACACTTTCCTATTTCTCCTCAAACAAATGGTGTTGTAAGAAGGTTATTGGCTGGAGCAGCATCAGAGACAGAATATTCCCAGCTTTCCAGCATTTGGAACCACTTCCCTATCCATTTAAGTGCACCTTATACCCCTCCAACTGCCCTGGGTAGCATTAGACCACCAGCGCCTAATTCACTGAACTTCCCAGAGCCCAGACTCGCTTTGGTAGTGGCTTAAAGGGAAGACAATTATCTTCATTCATCGGAGAAAGATTTTAAGTGCCTTCCATCATTCATCCAAACACCTTGATCCTGACATTTGCTCAGGCACTGTCTCCTGTCAAATAAAACTCTTCTCCAAGGCTGAGCTCAGTGAGGAACCTGGGCGTCTACATTTAATTGGATTACAGCTGTCAGAAATGATGTATCATAGTAAAATAATTTCATCCTCCTTTTCCCCCAGCTCCCCAGTATTTATATAGACAGGTAATGAAATACCAAAGTATTTGAGCAGCTACAGGTGGGGTTTGCTGGAGAGTAAAGTCTTCATTTAACTCAACTTTAGTAACTTACACATATTAATCAATCTTTTTAAGGGAAAACATCAAAAATTCCCCAGTGGGAGTTACAACTGCACAAAATTAACTTCCAAACAGATTTAGAATATATGAAAAGACTACATATCAATAGCAGGAAACTGGATTGAATAGAGACATCCCAGCCTCATAAAAATCCCTCCTGTGCCTCTTCTACCCATGAGCTTTTGCACCATAGAGCTTTTCTCTTCTTTTTAAAAAAAAATAAATCTGTTCCCATCCTTAGGTTCTTCTCCTCCTGTGAATCATACCCAGATGATTTTTGAGGACATTTCATTCTCTCTCTGCCTCACATGTTAATCCAAATCTTCTTTCGTAATTAAAGTTTTACTCTACAAGAATCTTTAACCTCTGTTTCCAAGTGGCAAAATCAAATCCAACTCCTCTTGATAAGGAAAACTCATTTCTGGTTGATTGACAAGTTTAATTAAATACCAGTATTTTCTTTTAATTGCTAGATTATTACCAAGACAGCAGCTTCAAGGATTATTATGGGTACACAGGGGAATGGTACCTAAAGACTGAGCTGCACAGCTATTTCTTGCTTGCTGATTTCTTTTTCCCAGAATGGGCTGTATCTGCTTGATGTTACATGGAGGAGCAAGGTATGGGCAGGCTCTGAGCTCTGATCACGTTTGCTGAAGGCCACTGACCTGCCTGTGCTTCTGTGTGGTCCTGAGCATCCCTGTGGACACATACACAGCGTCTCTGCAAGGACACTGAACCCCCTTCTGCTCACCACAGCCTGCAGACACACTGAAATTACTGGAACCTGGTGTTTTTTAATTTGCAGAGATGCAAGATTTAAGCAGCTAAGCCATGCCAAGCCTTGGTCCAGATACCTCTCTGTTTACACTGAAAATTGCAATTAATAATTGAAAGATGGCAGGATGGAAACTGCATTATGAAAAACATCCCATCCACATTCCTGGGGCTTCTCCTTCTTACGACACTCTGTGGTGTTGCAACACAGCGCTCATGGCTAGAGAAAGTGGAAAAAGCTGGTTATGAGTCTATTGTACCGTTGTACGTGCCAACAGCCATTATCTTTCCAAAACATCGAATGTTCAGAGAAAACAGGGTGGCCATCACAAACCAGGGATTCTCTAATTAATTCAAACTTCATTTGTGATGAATCACTGCTTATTTCAGTCGCAGCCTGCAAAGAGGCATAGGAGTAATCACATACGTACGGGAAGTCTCGTTTTCAAGGATTTATTCTTGACACTGATTCTAATAAATTAATGGTGAATAGTAGGCAATTACAACTGTCTTGGTCTTTTTTGGGTGGTTACACTTTGTTAGCTTGTTCGTACAGAAAATCATAAGAAAAGAAGCCGATAGGTCTTTCCTCCAACGCAGAGCTAAGCCCTTCCACTGCTGTCCCAATGTTATTTGTGGGATATGAGTCAAACGTTGAGTTTGTATGAAAATAAAGGAACAGAGCTGATTCATATGACAGGTATCAATGGTTATAATCTTGGTGACAGAATAAAGCCCCGAGAGCCAAGTCAGATAAACTTACCTAACAACATCTTCCACTGCCCTCCATAAACCTTATAATACGGCCTCAGACAGGAAAGCTACTAAACTACTTATAAAAGAGCAATTACATCCCAGTGCTCCCTGTCTGGACAGAGATATTTTCATGATGCCAAAGTATTCATCATACTCTATTAAGATGTCAAAGCTGGAAATGTGCTTTAATTTGTTTACATATCTTAGGAAACTGTTCATGCTTTCCCATCGATTAAAGAAACACTATTTAATATGTGTTAACCAGGCTGTAGTTTTCATCCAGTCTTTACAAGAACTTTGATGCTATACATTCCCTTACCTTTGAGAGCTACTTAATTTCTTACACACTTATTTTAAGGATAATTTAACCATAGATTTTCAGTTATGATTCTCTCCAGGGACCTTCACCAAATTTGCCTTCACATAACATTTGGACCAGGATTAGGATGTTATCTCATCTATTCTTGCTTTTCAAAAATAAACTTGAGCTCAATGCTGGAAAACAATTCAGATATTCAAATACCGCAAAACTGTGTGGTCTCCTACCCTCCTTCTGAAATCCTAAGACTGACACAGGCTCTGAGCTGTTTCTCCACATCAGTCACATTATGTCAAGTAAACATCACAGGCCAAAAGTCTTCATTATTGTATTCTCATAAAGTTAAAACCCCAAAATCACTGGTCACAGAGAGTTTCCCCAAAGAGCAACCTTGACACCATTCAGCACTTTTCCAAGGCAATGTGATTTCAGCTATGAAATTCCCATTAAATTTAACAAAAGCCACGAGATCGACTCTCCACATACATCACAGACTTTAAGATGATCCAGGGGCTCAAAATTCAGCTTTCAATTTAGATGATTTATATTATGACATATTCCCACATCCCATAACTCCATTCACGTGCTGCTGGTTTTCTGTTTCACGTGAACTCTGGGCTGAGCCGGTAAGTATTTTAGAGCACGAGTTTATACAACGTGCTGATAGAGTCATCTTTGTATAACCAAGCTGCTCAACCTTTTATCAACAGATTTGATTACTCTTTCTCCAATATTTAAAAAAATCCCTTTCATCAGCAAGAAGAGGCTGGCTTCAGCATCTCAATATCATTTTTCTAGCTGGTTTTCCCTGTCCTATCAGTGACACGGTGCTGAGCACCAGTTCCTCAGCTGGCACTTGGGGTCCTAGAGAACTACACTGTTCATGGGCAACTGCATCCCACCCTCTCCCCATGGGAGCCAACTCTGCTTTGCAACCTCCAGGCAAAGGCATGTGAACCATATGGATGGGGGACAAGGTTATCCTTACCAAGCCAGAGCAAACCCTGAGCTCTTGCTCAATACTGCTAGCACTGAGTGCGTGAGAGTGGTATCTGATACACTAATTAGTGAAAATTGTTTCCTTTCCAACATCCTGTTATTTTACCCACACAGTAATTTACTGATATTAAAAATGGGTTTGGCAGGTGGAAGTCTTCCTTGCTGCTGGTAACTGCCAGAAAAGCAGGTGTCTTGTTTCTGGTTTTGAGAGGCTTTTTGTTTTTCTTTGCCTGGATACATTTTCTTCTTGACTATCCCTTCCCTTCCTTCATGGCTTTGTTCTTTGCAATTCATATCTTTGTTTTTTTTCTAATCTCTGATTTTGGAATTTTTCCATGTTTGACTGCTGCCAGTATGTAAACAACTTCCTGATATCTAGGATTTCCTTTCATCGGTAAATCACCTTTAAAAACCAGCAATCATTTATTATTTCCTCTTTCATTTTCATTGTTTCATCTATAACAAGCAACTTTAAATCCAGAAAGCATTTAAGACCAATTTCAATTCCTGCATGAAAAAACCCCAAACATTTTGTCAAGCCCGAAGATGGGTTTTTGCCAGAGGGAATATTTGTTCTCTCTAGTAAAAAAGTAACACAGTGCCAGTTCAGTCTAATTTCACGTGAGGCCAGGAAAGATTCGCTTGAATGGCTGCAATATTCATCCAGCATCTCTTTCAGAAAGTTTCCTAAATAAACTAAGAGCTGTGTGATGTCTGTTGAGTTGTTTCCTTTCTCCCAGGGAAATAGGAGGACTCTACTTATCTTCACAGGTAGCAACAACAGAGACCATCTGCTTGGCTATTTTATAATCAGCTTATTTATCCGCATGTGGTCACTGCAGGAGGCTTCCAACTTGTCCCCCAAAGCCGATGGCTGGAGGGAAGCCACGATGTCTGCATGTTCTTGTGGGATGAGGACCAGCATCTACCCCCCTGCATTTTCCACCCCATGAGCAGTCCCATCAGCTCACACCTGGTGTTATCTGCACACATCATTATCTGCAAGAGCTGGGCTAACACCCCAAAAGGCAACAAGTGGGGCAAGGACTCAGCAAAATGGACCCTGTAAAGGGGAGAGAAAGGGGTAACAGGTTTTCTTGGTAGTTGCCTGCAGTCTTCCTAGATGGAAGGAGCCTGGCAATGTCAATAGTTGCAGTAATCAAGGTAAATCACGCGGTGCCACTTGCCTAGATGACATTTTTCACCCTGTACATCAGAACAGAGATGAATTTTCTGGTTGCTTTTGAAGATGACAATTTCAGAGATTTTGCAAGAGGATTAGTTATACATTTTGGCTTTTGGTTCTGGAAAACGAACTCGTATGGAATAAAGAAATGTGGAGCTTTTTGTGAGATTTTGAAGAATGCTATGGGGAGCTGGACATAAGTCAGAGCAAAAACGGACCTCATATATATATCAGATCACTGATATCTTTAAAAGAGCAACTGTGCTTTGAAGTGCAATAGGAAAACAGAGATTTTTATCTCAATGAGGTATGAAGATAATTGCACTCAGACGCTTTAATCAGCATGCTTCAGATTTAAGCAGATGGATACAGAGGGCAAATCTGTGAAGGATGAATTATTTATTTTGGGCACGGTAAAACTTTGTCTCCTAAAGGTCATCAAACTTTCAACAGAATTGACAAAGTCTGCTGCATATATGAACGCGATTAATCTTCTCATTAGTGAGAGGCAGCATTTTCTTTTGAACTTGATATGCCTGGTAGGGGAACAAAAGCAGAACAAAATCATTTGTTCTGAAAGTACAGCTGAAGAGCATCTGTTTGTCTTACATTAGTGGTTCTGCCCAGTTGCTTACTAAAAAAAATTAACTGGAAATCTTAGAGCAGAGTAATATGTTTTGTCCACTAGGCACAAATATTCGACATATCTGTCCTTTTTAATAGCATTATAAAATTAAAAGCCCCTCAGCCAAGCGGCCTTTATCAATTAGTATGATGCCTCTTTAGTGGCTGGCTAAGGGACTTTGGTGTCAAAGGCAATAAAAGAGTCATTTACACCCTGTACCAGAAATCAGCAGTGAATAAAGAAGAAAGAAATGCCATTGTTCATAATTGACTTCGAGACTGCTCCAATGGGTAAGCTTAAACACATGCAGGAATGGCTTTAAACGCTTTACGATACTTTGCATTTAAAATCAGACCTGGGTCAAAACTGGGGCCCCTGCTTGAGTTTATCTACCAGGATCCTGATCGGTGGGGCCAAACTTTCATTTCTGAGGTTCCGTTCCATCTCAGATGACACGGGATGGTTGTCTGCAGAGGGCTGGGGCTGCAGTTGTCCTGCCAGCCCCCACAGATGGAATTTCGAAGGAAATTTCACACCAGTGAGCTCGGTGCCAGCCCACATCCCAAAGTGGTTTATAAGCAGACTTATAACTCAGACTCTCTCTGGTCAGCACAGAGAATCAGTGGAGGAACTAAAGGGAGAAACTGTATTATTAATGGAGTTAACTAAAGAGATGAAGGCTCACACATGATTAAAATACTGTGTTGTCAATGAAAGAGGTCTCCAAAGGTTTCCACTACAGGAAGACTACGGACAGGAACAGCCAATAAGAACTTGGACAAAGCCTCATGGTGTTTAGAATCTCTCATGCGCTATCAATGCCCCAAGGACAACTCAACAACTCATTTCATTGTCTTCCCCCACATATAAAGTAGGGATAATAATATTCTTTCATTTTTTTTCAAAGTACTTTAAATACACAGATGAAAATGCTTGGGCTAAGTTATGCAGCACTAGCTGTTTCCAATAAAAATACTTTCTATTACTTTTATTGCTCTTATTTTTTATTAAAGACTTTTAAATGAAAACATTTTATATGACTGCTTTTGCAGAAAAAACACTTTAACCTATTTGCAGAAGGCAGAAAGTGCTCTATGATTTTTCAGTCAAACAACTAAGCGAGCTAATTAGAGACAGGATAAGTGTTACTCTACCAGGCTCCTTAGCACATTATAGTAATCCTGATATTCAGGATATTTGACATTAACAAATGCCTTAAGATATTTTCATGGAGGGATGGAGAGAGAAGTAGAAGAGCTGTACACGGCTCTGTTAGCAAGAGCCACCAAGTGGGAATTTAGCCTTTTTTTTTTTTTTCCTGAATATGTCCCCAAGGACGTGAAGCAGCGTCTTCTCAGGTCAGGAAAGCACTGGGCTCTGGGCACCAAGTTACTCGATAAGTCAGGTCTGCCAGTAAAACTGGCAGTACTGGAGGCAGAACCCAGCTGGCCACACAAATTTTATGGAAAGATGTCGCTATAAATGTATAGGACCTGATTTGGTGTCAAGATTTCTTTTTGCCACTTAATTTCTCTGCAGAGAGTACGTTTAATCCTCACAGCCTAAACTAGAGCTGACATCCCCATCTCCACCACCTCCTACAAAACAACTGCCAGACACTTCTGAGAGGGAAAGGATGAGGACACACCAGGTGGGCAACCAGAGTTCAAAAATAGAGATAACTTATTCGTGTTACTGTAAAATTAAGGATATTACGTGACTACTGTATGTGAAAGGGGACAATTAATTTAATCAAATAACCAATAACACATCTTAAAATTACATCTCTTCATCTTCCCAGCTTAAAAATCAATAGGAATTTACAGTCTAATGTACCTTAATATTATTATTATTACCTCGTAATAAAATGCAGCTTATGCATACCCATGTTTTACTATAAGCTCCTCTCTACTCAGGGAAGTACATCAAGATGTACCCTTTTTCATCAAGAAGCAAGCAACATAAAAGGCTGTATCTATGTGCTTTTCATAAATAACTACTTCACAAGAGTTTCTTAAATAAAGTTGCACAAAAAAAAGTGCTGTGGCTCTTTCAAAAACCTCTGTCCAAACAAAGTGCTGCCACAAAGACAACTGTCTGAAATCTGACCTCCTGAGAGGAATACATCACCTGTCTCCTGGCACAGAAAGGACATTCCCATTTAGTCCGTGAGGTACTCACCACAGATTTAGAGAAAAAACAAGGATTTTTAACCTTATCTTGGCGCCCTGGTCAACTCTACCTTCGTAATAGGATTTTCGTTGTATTGCTGTAATGATCTTCTTTCTTATTTGTAAACCAGACTTCCTCCCGTTACCACCTGTTTATCATCTGTCTGACACAATATTTTTTTAATCAAGAAATTCTTTTTAAGTAGTTATTTTGTCTAAGGCTACTATTGCTTAAGAGTGGCAGTTTACAAACAGATTGCAGTTACAAACCCTTGGAAAATGGGCAACAGGAGATTAACACTCTATAAAGGATGAGTAGACGCATGAGAACCTGTTAAAACAGTAGAAAACGAGGAATTGTGAACACATGTCCCAGTATCATCCAGAAATTTGTTCTTAGCCTCCTTTTATCCATATCAGTGAAGCCTCGCAGGCGCATCCTGTGCTTGCACACAGCCACACCGCGAAGAGAGAGATTTATTTATAGTGCATGGGAACAAATTCCCACCCTTGCTTTGAAGTCGGCTGCTCTCTGCACAGCCACGGAAGCTGCTCCCACGACCCGCATCCCTGCAAGTCGTCAGAGCAGTTGTGGATCTGGAGATAATCTTCCCTGCCCAGACCCACTCCTGGCTTCAGGAGGAGTTTGCAGAGATGATATGGCTGATTTTATCTGCCAGTTTTGACTTTGGGGATGTTCTTCTCTTACACCCCTAAAGTTAAAACTGGCAGAGGACACAGGAAAAGCCTTTCAAAAAAGGAAAAGCCTTTTCTCTCTCCTTCAGGCGTGCTTCTGATATTACAGGGTTACCTAAAATGGCATCAGCCTACACAAAAAAGCACAGATGTGGATTACATGTAGCCTAGCAGTCAAATTTCTACTCTGTGTCAAGCCAATGCCAATTTAATTTTATGTAACTAAACTACGGGAGAAAGAAAAATTCCCTACATTCATGGGCTGTATTCCCAGACCTAGAGGGAAGAAGCCACCTGCACTTCATAAGTCTGTGACCTGACGTTGAAGAAGAAAATCTTAAACACAGTGTCCCATGAGTGAGGAACTTAGAAGACAATAATCACAATCTTTTCTAGCTGAGCTGCTGAAGTTTTAATCATTGCTAGGAACTCAATCAGTCACTGTCATTAAGCGGCCAAACAGACAGAATGTCAAGTGGAAATAATTGACGTTTTCTTAACAACTTGAAATATTCCAAACCAACCCTATTTGGAGTATAATATTCCTATGGAGTTACCAACATACTTCAGTTATTGAAGCTGTTGGAGCCTAGAAGGGGACAGCTAAGCCTGAAAAACATTCCGAACGATGCCCTGGAAACTACGTGAGTTGCCTGGAATCCATAAGGTTTGGTGCTTGCAGGATGACGCCGGCTTTTCAAAAATTTAGAGGACCTGTTTCAAAGCCCTTTGCTACTTCACAGTTAGAGGCTTTCTAAGAAAAAGGAAGATGCACTGGGTGGGGCACGATTCCCCCAGCAGCCACATAGGGGTGAGATCCCCAGGGAAAGCGGGAGCAGAAGGTGCTGGGGGAGCCCTGATGTGCTGGAAGTATCTGCCCCCACTCTGCCCCCATTTCACGTTTCCTTCCCAGCTAGTTCAGCTTCTGGAAGCTCCTGATGTACAGGGTGTTTCGGAAGCCTCATCAAACCCATGGCTGATTTTTTTTATACCCAAAGAGTTAACTAATATTGAGGAGGCTGCAGGGTGCAAGCAGTGGGACACACGTGCTGGTGCTGGTTGAGGCAACTTTGTTCATTGTTCCTGTGGCTCCATTCCTAGGAAAAACATCTCAAAAGCAGGCAAGGAAAGCTGAGGGAAGGGAGAACACTGCAACATGCCCAGATCAAAGGGATCTAAGAAATGAGCAGAGCCCAAGCATGAGTCCCTGCCAGGTCTGTGATGTCTCATAAATGACCACGGTTTAATGGTTTGGGACATAACCCACAAAACAGCTTCTTTGTCCCATCTATAGGCCACTAGGTTCTCCTCATGACTTTGGGGATCCAGCAGCCCAGACTCTTGGAGGAGGCGTGTTAGCGGAAGGACCTCACTTGAAACATATTTCCTGGAAAATGATGATTCCCACATGGTCTCAAATGCCTGGAGAAGCTCCCACTCCCACTTCGCATGGTTCAATAGTGCTCGCTGGCTTCAGCTTGGGCAGCATGGGATGCTGAGCTCCAGTACCTCTTTCCAGGACCAAGATGAGCCCAGGGGAGGAATCAGGCTGGGGGCTTTGTTTGAAGTGAGGCTCTGCTAAAAATGAGCGTCAGATCCAAGTCGGGATGTAGGACACAGCAGCAGGACCACACAGCCAAGAAGCCCACATTTCCAGCACAGCTGCTGAGACGCCTCCTTGCTGTGAAGGTGACAGAGAGGAATCCACAACTGACATATACATCGTTTTGCTGGAGCATTTCATGTCTTTTCTCAGGCACTGTGACTAATTAAGCAAATTTAAAAAAAAAAAAATCAGATATTTTGCCAGTAGACGTTAGACTTAAAGAAAAAAATCAACCTACCAGGGGACAATTCACATGACCAACCAGAAAAAAAAAAATGGTATACAGCTGCGCCTTAACATCTGTACTGCAGAGTTAGACTCTGCAAGAAGGAGTAAATGACCTGAATAAAAATTGCTGATAGCTCCTCTCTCCAAGCCCAGATCATGCTTGGGGGCAGGAAGGACCCAGGAGCTGGGTAGATTCCTTTTCTTTCACAGGACAAGGAGTCACTTTGGATGGGACTGACTGAAAGTCAAATTTCCACTCAAAATGCATTTGTCTAGAAAGGTGCCAAGTCTAAGTGTAGAGGTTCAATCTCTCCTTTGGTCCATCACCCCTCTGCTGGTAGCTCCTAGAAGGCATGTCCTCTCAGGGACATGGTGTTTTGAGCTGCAGTCAAAGCCACGGCAAGTGCCTGTAAAGTTTTTATTTTAAATTACAGAAATGAAAACTCATGGCATCTGTTTGCTTCTCATAATTGCCCCCTTAGGTGAGCTCCCTCCCAGATGGAAGAATGTCAAGCAATGAGGACTTTGCGCAGTCCCAGTGGATGCTTCTTGCTCACAGGATGCTGTGCTGGACCCTGCTCTGATTATGATAAATTAGAGTTTTCTTTAATTTCTCAATCTGGAGCAATGAGATTTGCGTTCTCAAACCATTTTAGCTGAACGGTGGAAGTCAAAACTTTGCTAGCCTGATGGCTCAAAATCAAAAGACAACCACCCTCTCCATTTATGGTTACAGTTCATCTCATGCCAGCGAGAGCAGAACTCCTTGACTTTGAATATTTATGGGTTTTGTTGCTAAGAGGACAAGAGAGAAGAAACTTGTGGATGACCAGTTCCCACTGCTTTCATTTACAGACCAAGGCCAATACTTATCTCCAAAACATGCTGACGTGGCTAAATCGATCCAGCAGAACTTGCATCCAGGCTATATACTGCCCTCAAAGGATTTCTTAATATTGACAGAAATGCCTGAGTTTTTGAAACAACGATTGCAATTCCCACGTGCTGAGGCCGCACCCACAGTGACCCCATCGGTGCAGGGCACTGCAGCAGCACCGTATCTTGACTCTGTTCCCAACAGGTCTGAGCTTTGCCAGCTCCTCTTAAAAGAAGGTATTTTAAAGCATCCAAAAGAGCTGAAGGCATATTTATTCCCCATACACTTTTTTTTTTTTTAATTACAAAAGCAATTAATGCCCTGTCTGTTCAGACACAATAAAACTAATTTGCTGAAAATTGTAATTTAAGTCTGTTTCAGGCAAGCTGAATTAATTAAAACACTGAGTAAATCCAAATCACAAACGTGAGCAGAATACAACCCAAAGCAATCTGAAACAGTCAGTAAATGCCTTCTCATAGCAGCAAGGGAAGGTTTGGACTCTTCTAAAAAGGTTTTTTGGAAATACATGAATATATTTGAATTGAATGAACATTCATGCTCATTAACAAATATTTCTAAAAAGAACTAAAAGTTATTCTAAAATTGCCCATGTACTTTGCTTCAGCATGGAATTGTTTGAAACTGAAAAAAAAAAAAAGACCTTGTCATTTGAAATACCTGGAAACAATTTTTTCAGCAATGTTTAAGATCTTTCAGCTAACTGGAAAAGCTCCTATAGCTTTGCTCTGACTCTTGCTAGAGAATGTATTTTGATATTAATTTTAAAAAGAGGCTGAAGAGGAGACCTCCAAGTTTAGCTCAGTCAAAGGAGAGCCATAAAAAAGGACTCGGAGGTTTGCACAAACTGCAAATCTGTCCCCTTTTCACTATAAATACATGTACGGGAATGTCACGTACACTTTCACACACCACTGGCAGTGTCATATTAATGCTGTGAAGTCACACTTGTGAGCTGCAGATTTTAAATGTCACTTGCATAAAGGGATTTTAGAACAGAGCTCATAAGTCTTATAAACTTGGTTTGGCTGAAAGATGAGGAAAACGGACAGTCCTTTATACTTTTATTACTGATTCTTCTGTCAATACTGTCTTAGCTGTGACATAACGTGGCTGGCGACTCTCCAAACCCAAGTGAAACCAACTGAGAAAATCACCGTGAACATTTCAGGACTGGAATGATGAGTTTTGGTAATGAATATTTTAAGCTCCTTTGACATTCGCAGCACTCATTCCCAGAGCAGAGATGGATTTAAAAGACAATTTGAGGGTCCTGGTGAGGTCTGACGTCACTTGAGCCGTCATGCTCAGCAAAACCATCTAATGACACAAGTGCCAAAGTCCTGCAAAACCTGCTGTTCCCATGGGTTGGAGCTTAGGAGTTAAGTCAAGCCTCTTCTTCAGATCACCCCTCACTTTTCATTTTGTCTGCAGTGCTTTTTGTTGTTTTATGTCTTGATGTATTTAATTAATTACTCACCTTAAGTGCCTTTAGCTTCCCATCAGGTAGAGCTCTGTTGTTGCTTTAGGTGGTTGAGCTTTGTTGCTCTGTCCATGAGCAGTGGATAAGAGTATCTGGGTATCTGGATTCTGACTGGCTTCCATAATTCCTTAAATCCACTGATACACCAGAAGGAAGAACAGCCGTACCTGGACCTTGGAGATGGTTTCTCCCACGGCACTGCCAGTTGCCTTGGGAAACCTCCATTGCCCCAGAAGGGAAATTGCATTTGATATCACATGGGCTTTGGCTTTAGTCCCCAGGCTTTTACCAACTGTTACACCATTTTACATCATCATAATTAACAGGATCTTTTATCCACTTGAAAATTAGGCATCTAAATTTATATATACACATGTAAATGCTTGGCCGGATTTTCAGAGGACCTGAGTACTGCAATCTCCATCACATTCTGCATTAACTCTAAGAAACATCAGTGGGTGATGTTCCTCTGCTCTGTATTTCTCCCTTGTCTTATTTAAGAGTGAGAGCAAAAAAGGAAAACTTCAGTCTACTTGTGTAACAAAAACTGGTGCAAGTAACTTTACCATATTTGCCTGGACCCTGCCAGGTTGCACACCTTACCCGTATTTACTGTTTGCATGGATTTTTCCAAGCCAAATGCTCTGCACGGTTCCCAAGCCATGAACCTTCTTCCTATAGGCAGGAAACTGTGTTCAAGCTCACAAACCTACACTCCCCAGTCCCCCCAGTAGCCTGGAGCTGTCATTTGGTTCATTATAGCGTGTCACTAGAAAATAGCAACAGAAAGACTCAAAATAGGTGAGGTGCTTCTGTCTTCTGAGCCTCAAACAAGACTAGAAAAAGAAAACTAACTCAAAATAGAGCTCTCTGCAATGTGCGAGTCATCTAAAGATGAAGAAGAGATCCTGCACAAGTCTTTAAGGTTGGAACTAATCTCATATTTCAACTCTGTAATCTTAAACCATTAAATATTTATACTGTCGGGACACATGCAAAGAAAATTAATACTTGTCCAAGTGAAAAGGATCAAGCTGGGAAGGAGGTTAAAAGCAAAAGAGAACAAAATATCAAGTTGGATATTCTTTCCACTTTTATTCCCAGCTGTCCTTCTGCTGATGTGTTTTTTCACCCTCAATACCTCTGACAATACCAGCTGCTTTGATCCCAAAGGCTTATTTGCCCCCTAAGTCAGCAAGTTTGCAAGAGCTTAAATAAACTCCAAAAAGTTCAAAGCCAAATAGATAGAGATAAAATACAATTTTAAAAGACTTGAAGTCAGGAAGGCCTGTGTTCCTTAATGACTTTCCTGGAGGCTACATCTCTTCTGCCCCCTACTCCCCTTTCTCATCTACCTTCCTTCTGTTTCCTGGCTTAAATTAGACTGTAAGTTCTTCTGGATAACGAACGCATCCTTCCTGTGCAACGGGCCGTGATCTTCACTAGAGCCCCTGGTCAATGCTGGGACTGATTTTCCATCTGTTGTCAAGGGTACCTCTTTGGTCCATTAACAAACAGCAAAACAAGGAAAGGGGGAAAAAAAGGCCAGGTCACACGTGGTGTATTAATTCTCATCTCCACACTGCTCGTTTCTCAGCTCTGGAGACTCTTTTTAAAATGCAATGGGTATTTTGTGCTTCTGCCAATATAGTGGAGAGGCTGCGGACAATCATAACAAGCCCAAACAAGTTATGGAAACTGCAAGGACTGCTCTTAGACACAGCATAATTTATTACCTGTTGCATTCTGCTAGTGGCAGGATTACGTCTGTCACTGCCTAAAAGAAGGAATAAGGAGGTGCCACATGAGTAGGATATCACACACATTACTGAGTGTCCTAAAGCTGCAGCTGGAGAAAGCAACTTGTCCTGAATGTGGGGAAGGAGGAACAAATGCAGTAGAGATTAATTAGTCGTCTTTGAACATAATGAGGATTTTTCTCCGTGGCAGCAGTGAGATCAAGGCCATATTATGCACTGAGTTATATCCCTCTTTCACCTTCTTTTTGGATGGTGATACCAATACTGCTTCTTCCATATGCTGCAGAACTCTGCCCTCCTCCAGACTTTGCTAAGGACATAACCAGACAGCTTTGCCAAGCTCCCTGGGCATCAAATGCCTCCAGCGAGGCAGCACACGTTAAAAACATAATTTCTTCAACATTGCCATCCTTCAAAATGCCTGTGGAGGCTTAATGCCGCGAGAAAGCTGAGACTGTAACTTTCCCACTAAAGAGGGTGGGTGGTGGAGGGGGAAAGGAGAGTTGAACTTTATGTTTGCTGCCAGTGCTGGAGCCTGGCTTAGGCTGCTCATCCCACTTTGTCTCTCCCTGTGTGCAGCAGCACGGGGACTGGCCAGGCTGCCAGCACCACCAGGCAAGCAGCAAGCTGCTGACGTGCC
This sequence comes from Clamator glandarius, assembly GCA_033459285.1. Taxonomy (NCBI): domain Eukaryota; kingdom Metazoa; phylum Chordata; class Aves; order Cuculiformes; family Cuculidae; genus Clamator; species Clamator glandarius. The sequence goes on along the minus strand of JAUNZM010000251.1, from coordinate 1,543,313 downwards.
ATCAATGCCATCGCCTCGCTGAACAGCCCCACTGGCCTGTCAGCAATAGTCCACTCTCCTCTTTCCATGATTTGGGGAATCTGGTTCAGATTAAAATAAATTCCACCAACGTTGCCACTAGCAAATCAAGAAGATCTGTTTACTGGCACAACATGGATTGTCAATTTATAACTGTTTGCATTTCAAATAAACTGGTTTTATGGGGAGAGGTTGCTCATATCCCTGAAGGAAGACAGCATCTTCCCTTCCCCTTCTTCTTGTTGCTTGAGGGGAATGATCTGGGGAGTCGCTAAATCACCTCATTTGGGATCCAGTGTTTTGTCACGTAGCTCTGTCCACACACACTGCTGGTTACTACTGACTTCGATTCATTTTAATTATGACTTCTGGTCATTCAGTTTGCATCAAGGAAAAATGCTGATGTGTGAGGGTCTGGCCTGCAGGGCAGGGGGAGCTGCTGGTTGACGGCTACAGGTGGGATTATTTACCCCCAGCATGGTTTAGAAACGTACAGAAGAAATCGGCAGCCTCAGTCAACACCAACACACACCTGGGGTCTGTTACACACACCAGGATCACCCACAGAGAGGAATAAATGGGAGTCAGGCAGTGATTTACCTGTCTTTCCTGGGTATCTACTGTAGGAAGACTGGAATCGCACACAGAAGTCTCCGCTCCTGTTCCCTGATTACAAAGCCAGCTTAAAACACCGAAGACAAATGACGATACTGCTTTTTGACCGACTGACTCCCATCCCATGTCCCAGTTTAGGTGAGAACTGACCAGGTAACTGCTCTTTACATCTTTAAAGTAATTCCTTTGGCCTCTGCACACCCTCAGTCCTCAAAAGTCAAAGCAAAGATCATCCAGGTCACAAACCCTCTCAAAATCTTCCGAAAACTGTATGTGCTTACGTTTATCTCTGCTTGTACCCACTAAGGGAACAGTCACAAATCAATCTGAACTCATTACAGCCATGTCCCTACTATGAGCAATTTATTTCCTTATCTCTACCAAGCAGCCTCTGATCAACACTATAGAAACTCCCACACATCAAACTCTAACGCTCTTCTAGAAGCAATTCCTGTAGCTGATCCTAATCCAAGGCCTTCCAGCAGCAGAAAATTACTGTGTATTAAAAACACATGTAAATCTTTGGTACATGATGTCCAAAAACGCCGAGAACAACAAACATTCACATTTGACCAGTAGCCACCAATTTTGTTATAAATATTTATGTAGAAAAAAAGGCTCAAATTCTTTGTTTACTGCACAGCAAAGCACTCCAAATTAAGGATTATTTAAAGTGTATATTAGTGGAAATCTGTACTTGAAGTGACAAATCCTGGGTTTAGTTACACACCGTTTGATTCTCCTGAACTGAATTCAAGGACTCTACATCTTTGCTAGCAAAGAGAAGCTTTCATGGACCGTTCCCAATCTGGCTATGTAAGTGCAATAAAGATTCCCAGATGTACACAGAATCATAGATTCACCAGTTTGGAAAAGACCTCTTGGATCATCAAGTCCAATCATTCCTATCTGCCCCTAAACCATGTCCCGGAGCACCTCGTCTACCCATCTTTTTTAAACACCTCCAGGGATGGTGACTCAACCCCCTCCCTGGGCAGCCTGTTTCAGTGCCCAATGACCCTTTCTATGAAAAACGTCTTTCTGATATCTAGTCTGGACCTCCTCTGGCACAGCTTGAGGCTATTGCCCCAACATGTATTAAGTCAAAATGTGACTGTACAGTGCCAGCTTTACCCAGCCTCATTCCTTGTGTTTACGTTACGTGTACATCACGCTGCTTCAGAGCAGACCAAAGGGTCTTCATTGGCAGGACTGTATCCTTTTGATATTTTCATGAGGTCCTTATGCATTAAATTAAATGTGGGCAGAAATAACGATCCAGAACACAAAGGGAGTCAGAGCCAACAGACACTTCCCAGCTTGCATATTTTCCGTGTGCATCGTATGGCCTGGCTGCTGGAGAAAGCTTCTAGGGTGAACACGGCTCCTTGGGATCCTGTTCCCTCTGGTTCATGCCATGAGCTCTCCCTCATGCCAGGGACCCTGTCCTTGACCCAGGAATTCTGGGAGAAGGTGCCAGCTCCACTTTCCTCTCCCTTGCCACAGGACATGAGGAAAAAGCCTGAGGACCCAGCTCCTGATTCCAGCATGGCAAAGCAGCTGGAGATGATCAGTAGAATGTCAGGAGATGGGCACTGGCCCAACAACACAGAATCAAGAATAAATCCTTACGAATAAATCCTAACTGATGCCTGTGGGCTTTGTTGGTCTCTCTCCTTTTTTCTCAGTCTGTTGGCAAGATAGAGAACTTCATTAATTTGTGTTGTTTGGTTGTTTTTTCCCAGTATCCTGAAGGTGCAAGAGACTTTAGGGGCAGATATAATTCATCATCAACCAAGTAAACACCTAGGGAGAGTGAAGGTTAGAGATCAACCCACTGATGGGCAATTTTTTGCTCCACCATCAACATTTTTCATTTCTAGGATCTTTCCTACACCGAGATGCTTTGACAGATCCCAGCTTTATTTCCCCAGGTAATTGGTATAGGTGGATGCTAAGAAAAGGAGGTGAGGCAGTGAGTCTTTGGGTGACAGGGATGTGCCTGCAGTCACAGCCAGGGTGGCCTGGGCAATACCCAGCTGAATCAAGAATTTAGACACCGATGCATACAAAAATAATGAGGAAGGGAATATTTTTTTAACTCTTCGTTCATACCCACAGAATGCTTTCACATGAACGGGTCTCCCCTCAATACTGTTCCCAGGAAACAGCCAAGTGAACTCGGCCCCTTGGAAAGACAGAGGAGAACGGTGCTGAACAACTATCTTGCACAGGGACAGGCTGAAAAATTAAATCTTCTTCCAGTGGAGCAAACATTGAACTGTAAAGGACATAAAAATAACCTGTGGATGATCAAACCTGGAATATTTCACATTGAATGTAAGGAGACAAGGTTTGCGAAAGGTTTTAACCTTTCCTCAGTACCCTGTCCTACCTACTCAGTTTCTCTATTTCCTTTGGATTTCATAATCTTGATGGTTTCCTATTATGGATGCGAAGGAATAAGTAATAGTCACTTAGGGAAAAATGTATCAAACGTAGGAGAGGATTTTTTTTCACTTCTGCTGCTTAATAACTTTAGGAATGTGGGTCAAACTATTTCTTTCTCTACTTCTGTTACATCAGTGACACATGGAGGTTGTAGAGAGCTCCATTCACCGTGTTCCCCGGAATCTTTTTAAATTTTATGAACTTAGGGCAAGATTTTTCGTGACGCTCCCAAAGCAGCACTGTATACTGCCTGGTATGGGAATAGGTCACGTGTTGAAAAGCTTTTTGAGACCATCAAGCCAAAAGAATCCCACAAATCTGAAGCATCGCCAGTCAGTTATCCTTCCCAACTCTGTGGCTGGTGTGCAGTTTGGCCCACTGTAAATTAATACCTTGTTCAGAGAAAGCCCTTGAGCATCCAAAAAGCAGCACGTATGAAGGAAAGAGGCAGTGGGAACTTGCAGAGAGGCAGCAAAAGAGAAAAAAAATCTAGTGCCTCTTAAAGACAGCAAAAGAGCTTGTCTTCAAGGAGGGACAGAAAGTATCACAGTGATATTAAAGCTGGCACACCAAGCACCTAAGGGTGCTGAGCAGGATGTGAAGGAGCTGTCTCCCTTCTGCAAGGGGCAGGCAGGGCAGAGCTGCAGAGTTTCTTAAAAGCACACTTAAAGATTAAGCAAATAAGATTTAATCTCACCCTAGTAAGAAACAACTTTCTCCCTCTCCTTGTATCATCCTGTAGAGAGCTATTTCTGTCACAAATGCTTAAAAATCCTCAGTATCTGCTAGCTAAAAGAGTAAAGGAAGAACTCAAAACTAAACCCAGCTCCTCCCAGCCAAAGGTGAACCCTGTTACAGAATAACTGCATCTGCTGCACACCTCTGCTCAGCATAACCCCAGACCCATCCGCACCCACTACCCATCCCACACGCTCCTTGCAGGTAAAAAAGGAACTACCCTGGTCGTCCTCCTCCCCACAAATCTTTATTAGCAGTGACAGAGGGGGAGCTGCAGGGAAACATTTCCCCTCAAAGCAAAAATTTACAGTTACTGAGTAATTCAGTAACTCTTGGGCTGATCCCTGAGAAACAAGATCTGGCCAAGTCCTTCCATGCTGGCAACAAGATGTTCATGAAAGAATTATATTAACAGGTCTTGGGTTGTCTCCTTTATTTATACTAGAGGCTAATGATAAATGCAATTACAGTAGATTAACTTTGGCATAACTTCAGCATGAAAACAATATACCAAGGCCAAATTTTATTCCAAGTACAATACATCTATTGCCCTGTCTGCATTTCTATTTATTTTGTTTGGACTGACAAACTTTAATTCAAAGAATGTAATTACAACATGACTTGACACTAAGTTTTTTCAAGACTACATTTTTCATTTGAAGGGAAAGTAAGTTTACTTCTCATTGCATTTAAGTATGAAGGTTAATTTTCTTTGAGCTAAAGGAGTTCGGTTTCAACTTGATTTCTATGCATTTGGGGCAACCAGCACAGCTGTGAAAACATAATTGCTCTTAGAAATTTAGGGCTGCTCATCCTCATTTTTGAAATTGCTTGCTCTTTTGTGTGCTTTCCTAATTTCAGCTCTCTGAAGCGGCCGCTGATTAGCTACCACAGGTGCAATCCATGTGGACTGTTCCCTACCTCCATCTCAAACATTTCCAACTACATTCTGCATCACAGAAAACAGCCTAATTAGAGACAAAAAGCTGATTCGTTAAAATAGCAAAGGGGCCAGCAAGAGAAGCAGGGGGAGTTATTTGCCCCATCAAAGTGGAGGGGAAATTCACTCTTAGCATCCGCAGGGAGAGAGCTGCCCCAGGGAGATGCAGAGGACGCGCAGCTCTGTGCACCCACGGTGTCAGGTGGCAGGAGTAAAAGAATGGCATATACCTGTTATTTATGACCCACGAGCACAACTAATAAACGTACAGCAGTGGCACCTCCAGGACCCCACCGCTGTGCAGCCTCTGGACAGAGGTTTTTCTCTACAAATACACAGGGATGAAGCCAAGTCCCAATGTGGGATCCAAAGCCTTAGGGGATGGACCAGTTAAGCACTGTCCAGAGCTGTGGCTGTAACAAGCACATAAATCACCCCTTACAACCCCCTCCGCCAGCCAGCATGTGTGAGGGGACAGCGAGCCTGGCCCACGCTCGCGGTGGCTACTCGAAACGCTTCGGGTTGCAGCGAGCACAAATGGCTCTTTCACACGTCTCAGCAGATGTTACTCATTTTCGCCTCATCTGACTTTGAGATTTGGCTCCATTCTTCCCCTGCTCCCAAAGCCCAGCAGTCGTCCTAGAAACTTCTCCCAGTTCATCCATGGGTGATAGACTACCCGGGCTCCACCCCTCCGATTTCTCATCCAGATTGCTTCTGTGTTCCCCACTGAAACTCAACTCATCTACTGGCCATTTCCGCTGCTCCACTGCATGCGATGCTATTCATCAAGGTGCTTGTCCCTTCTGCACAGCGACTAGCACTCCAAACTACTCGAGGACACTTGCAAAATTTGGATGGAGAAAAGGAACAGCAAACAGGACCAGATGTTCAGTGGGAAAGGCTAATGATGCACCTCTAACACAGCATTCAAGGTTCAGCCCTGGACCACAGGAGGCTGAAGAGCAGCCAGTGAAGATGATGTATCTCATCCTGGGGTAGAGATACATAGGGGCAGAAATTACTTCCAAAAATGCAGAATTAACTCAGTTTGTTTAGGTGGGGTTGCCTGTGTGTAGATGAACTCGCAGAGGTTAAGTTTGTAGACAGTACCAGCGTGTTGTCACCAGTACCTACTGGAGCACATGACTTCAGGGTGTTTAGTTGAAATGGAAGAAAATTTTTATGGACAAAAACCTACAGTTTTTTGCTCTCAGTTCTGTCTATTGTGTTCTTCTCCCAGTTCTGTCTCCTGCATAGTTCCCTAACCTGTATGAAAATCAAAACATCTTCTGCACAGCCCTGGCAGCAGAAGGACTTTGACTGAACAGTCATACGAGTGAGCAGGAGTTAGTAATTCACATAACTTCCCATGAACTATCTTTTAATTTATTCTACGAATCTCAGAAGAAACTAAAAAGCTTCAGGAGATGCTTCAACTTTTAGCCATGTCAATAGTCACAGCTGTATTGCACTTCATAAAGGAAACACATAACATGATCAGATTCTTAGAAATGGATCGCTGACAATACCTGTGTATGTAGTTTTGCTCAAATCTACGTACCAGTTGTACATTGTAAGACACAGAAGTCACTAACCAATCTATAACTCAAGATGAATAATATTCCCCGTGGATTCTGCTTGTTATATTAAGCACACAGATCACCCAAAGTCACTTGTCAGCACCAGCAGGAATTGATCTAAAATCAGTCATCAGAGAGCTGCAGTGCTAAGTCCAGGAACCCAGGGTGAGGGGGGAAAAGGCCTGATTCCTCTGAGGTTCAGGGAGCATGTGTTTGCCTGTCTTGGTTCTCAGATCCCCCGTGACCCTCACCAGCAGAGTGGAGGGGACCTTCCCAGCCCACAGCATCTAAAGCACATTCTGAGCAATTCACGCTATCGCAAGGAAGGAGGAAGCCCTCCATATAAAGTATGTGTTTCACTCCAGTTCTGTATTCACCTTGGGTGAGTTTAGGAAAGCCCTGGGCAGTTAAGTACTAATATAGAAGCAATCACCACCAACAGTTAATCAATATGTAACTCAAGCTCGCAGCAGCATCTTCATACGGATGAAGCAGCTTACAAAGTCACTCCTTGTGATTTACGCGCTCGTATGAATGAGAAAAAAATAAATCAAGAATAGCTTCAGGTAATCAAACCTCAGCCATCAGGACTGAAAGCTGACATCCAACCACTGATTTGTTTCTCTCCGGGAAGAGATTTGTGGTGATCCTCGACACAAGAAATGTGCCCATCAATTACTGGATTTATGAACTGTCAGCAAATCCCCCAGCCGAGGGACAGCACACAAGTTTCCTCCTTGCTTCAACAAGGAAGACACCAAGCACTTCCTTGAAGCCACTATTTAAAGAAAATAAATCTTTTGCAAGCAGCGTAGTAGATGTTGACCATGCTGCATCCACTCCCATCACAAGCCCAGCAATGCCGGGGGATGAAAGGAGCCATATACAAGAAACTTGAGGAAACGGCTGTGTGGAAATACAACTGCTCTGCTCCAAGAACCCTAGTTTTTGCTGACAGCTCTCGGCTCAACCGTTGCCCGTAGAAACTCATCGTATCCTGTCAGATTATGGCACCGAGGTGCACGGTTCGGCAAAGGCGCTCGCCGCCGTCCCTGCGGGCGCGGTGCAGGCAGCTGCAGCTGAGCGCGAGGAAACGCCGGCGGTGGAGCTGGGTTCCAAATGAAATGAATTAAAAGGGAATGATTTCCCCAAACAGAGGCTGGGGGGAATCATCAGAAACAAATTAAAATCAAAACAACTTTTCAGCAGGAAACAATGGAACAGATGTAAAAATATTTATTACTGGAAACTGCTAAACATGCCAATTAATTTTGAAGGGACTTAAATGGATTAAGGCCTTTTGTACTGGAAAATATGAAGGAGTCATGAATCACAGCAATACCTTCAGCAATGTAGATGTGTTTTCCTGGAAGACCTTTCAGAAATCAAAGAACAAAAAAAGTCTGAAATGTCCCAAACTGGACCGTAATCTTTCCTTTGCATTAATTGCATCAATGCTCCCATTACTATCCACAGAAAAAATCAGGAGGAGGCAAAAATCAAACTGCAATTTCCATACACCAAGTTGGTCAAGTTTCAATCCGAACCACAACAGCACTGGGGTCAAAATTAGCCATGTAAGCATTTTGTGATTCTCTAAGCACAGAAATAGTTTCAAGTTCATTCAGATGCTGGAAGATGTACAGACGATTAAATGCTTAGATAGACCACGGTGTAGCCCATCCCTGTGACCATATAGAGGCAGTATTATTAAAACCAGGAAATAATTATGCATCTTTGTTTATTTTGACACAAGAACATGGAACTCCTTTCCCACAAAAATGTATGTTTAAAATCTGTTCATCCTACGTTAGGATCTAAAGTAAAACATGACTCAAAAACATACATAACAAACCAATTCAATTTTAGGAGCACAGAGGGTGATTTTTTTAATTATTTTTACATACTTGCTTAGAAGACCTTTATCCAGATTTATTCCTGCCAGTATGCAGAAAGAGAATTGCAAAATGCCTTTCTGGTAAGACTAGGAAACCAATTTAATTTTTCCAAAAGGAACTTAAAAGTGCTTCCCAGCACTGAAATTTTCTCATTCTAAATGTTTTTGGTTTTTTTGCAAAGGGACAATTTCTTTCTTTTCTATCCAGAAAGATTCTGCTCAGCTCCACTTATCCATTGCTTTCCCTGAGTTTCACATTTTATATTTTTCTTATGCAAAATTGTCGTGTTCCTCCCCAAACAGTCCTATGTTTAGAGAGGTTGTAAGGGCGTACTAATAAAATCGTGGTTATTTAAAGAGCACAAGATAAATATGACACACACGCTTGCATAAAGAGAAAGCAGCTGGAAGAATACTAACAATGTCGGGGTTATGTGTAAACTCCATTTTCCTCTCAAAAACTATGGAAACAGAAGAAGAACCAAGAAAAATTCACTGTTTGCTTAAGTGGAGACTTACTGCTGCTGATTCTGAGCACAGTTCGTATGAGAGACAAATCGCTTCGTGTCTCCACGCTTTGCTATTCTGATCTCAGCAATGAACTTTCATTCTAGTTTCCTCCCTAATAGCTTAAATGTATTTTCTTTGGCAGATTCATTGCATTTGTGAAAATATTTTTGCCCCTAAACGCGAGCAGGTTTTCTTTTCCACAGAGTCACCTAAACTCCTGAGATTTTGACCCATTTACACACGCTGAACAGCTCACCTACCACTTCTTGTTGTTCAGTGGGAGCTTTGGGTCTGTAGGGAACCTTTTTGAACAACGGCATCATGTGGTTTGAGCTCTCCCTGCAGGGTCCTTCAGCCGGTAATGGGGAGACAAAACCCAACCCATCCTTAACAATTTATCTCGGAGGAAAGGGAGGGCCATAAATTCAGTCTGATCTTGCTCCTCCCCACATAAAGCCAACTCTAAATCCCAAACATTGCTATCATGTAATAGCCACAGGAGCCACCTTTGTGGAAAGGGTTAAAAAGGCCCTCAAGTAACGAGAAGCGAGCTGCCCCTGGCCATTTGAGCTGTTGAAGTGCAGGTGTCACTTATGGAAACCTCACAAAATGCAATCTTTTTCCTACCACCACGACTAAAGCCCACAAGGAATTACTCTCACACTTACAACCAGATGCTGCAATCAACCACGCTCCGCGAGCCGGGGGGACGGACCCACCGCATCTCACAGGCGGAGGACACACGGATGCAGATTGCATTCCCAGTGACACCAGCACCACGACTCCGCTAGAAGCCGTGTGGCCAAGCTGGAGCCGACCCAAGGATGCGAGAGAGCGAGCAGGAGGACATCGAGCTATTTCACTCTTATTTATGGGCTTCTCCAGCAGCTAAACCAGTTCAATTGAATCCTTCCTTTCCTATTAAATATTTGACTATTAACTCGAAATTCCTTGATGATAAGAACTTTTAATTATTTAATCATAGCTCAGGTGAAGAAAACACTAATAGCACGTTGTGTTGCTCATTGCTTGCTTTCTCTGGGTGATGACCTGTTTCCTCTGCCCTCTCTCAAGCAACGAGTGAAGCCTACAAGAGGTGATGGAAGTGATTTAAATAGCAAATACTGCTCTATATGCTGTATGGCAAGATATAACACCACTTAGTGACCGACCCACTTATGCCTTCCTTGGGCATACGGTACAGTAAGGCCCTGCACTTGCCTTCATCCCACTGGAAATTCAGCCTGCATGGCCAAAGTTAACACCTCCAGATTGCTTTTTTTTCCATGCTTTATACTGCTCAAACATAGAAGCACACCCACGAGGGAGGCTGGATGCTACTGACCTGGCTGAGGAGAAGAGGTGGCAGCAAAAGACTGCTTAACGAAGTCTCCCACTGTTCAACCATCACTTGCTGAGCCCTTTCTGGAGCTTTAATCTGGATCAACATCAGCGACAGTCAATAGCCCCAACTTCACAGGTCTGTCCACTTCCATTTCCAACCTATTTACACCCTTGTGGCCGTGACTTCTCTGTTATTTATGCACCAGTATAAGGATAAAACAAACCTTTCTATTTAAAGCAAGCTTGTCTTTTTGTGCCACATGCCCTTGCACTACAAGAAACAGGAATAAAAGGCTACTCGCCTCTCTCCTCCTGTTCTGTTCCTGGCTCAGCCCTCTCTTCTCCTGGGTGATTTAGGAAGGCTGCAGCATTCAAAGACCAAAAACCTGACCACAAAACCTTTGAACTTCTCCCTCGTTCATAGGAACAGCCTGCGTGTGCTGTTCAAACACTCCAGAAAAAAATGTCTATTTTCCATATCAGCACCTTCTCACTCACTAAAAATATAAGAGAGCAGATCTTAGCGGAATTGAGGAATTACTCTGGTTGAAAAGGGTAGTAATATTTACATAAGCTAAGATCTACATTGACATGGTGGTGGTGGTAGAGGCATAAGCTGCTTCCAGCCCACATTTCTTAAATCAAATAGGCAGCAGAGAGCGTGGTGAGGAAAAGACTGAAGGCAACCATCGCCTGTTGCTGCCACACGGTTCCATGTGACTGGTGCTCATAACTCTCTGCTCACACCATCCCATGCTTAAAGGAGGGCTGTATCCACCCCAGAAACCTGCGTGTACATAGGAGAAAAGCAAGGCAATGTGATACTCATTTGGCTCAGTCCCTGGAGAGGTTTTGTTTTACCAAATTAATAATCTATTCAGATCTGTTCAGCTTCAGCTTCTTAAGAAACTAATCCAGACAAGCCCCAAAGTACTAATAACATTTCAGTCTAGGCTTGAAGAGAGATTAGAGAACATTTATTTTGTTTCTAGTGTTTTCTAATTGCTCACAACCTTTCCCTGCACAAGCATCTGAATGAGGAAATATAAACAAAAAGAATAAGCTGTAGGATTTCTGTTGAATTAAATTCCACTGGGGAAAAATAATCAAGCTAACTTCAGTAAAACTGATCCATATAACTTTCAACAAAATGAATGGACAGGAACATGCTTGGTTGGACACGTAGAAAATTTAGGATTTATAGGTCCATATTTCAAAATTATTGCAATGAACTTCTTCATGTGCCACTTAAATCTTGGCGCCCGGCTCACCCGCAATCCACAGTAAACTGTCATTCTTGAATTTTCCTGCTCTGACTGGGGTTTCTTTAGGGGGGGGTTGAACCTTGGATGAACATGTTGATCCAGGTGATGGAGAGCTCCATCTAATCACAGAATAAAACTCAACTGTTCTCCTAAAATCCTACCTTTGGCCTGAAATTCAGCATAAACACATCAAGGCAAAGGAAAATGGGAAGGCTCAGAAATGCAGATCTGGAATTCAGATTGTCCTGACTGCTCTGCCTGTGCCCACGGGGCTCAGAGAGAGGGCAGAGTGTTTTATTGCCCACAGAACAATTTATGAATGGAGGGTGGTTGTTCAGGAAACGTCTCAAGGTGAAAACAGCAAGTAGTAATGGCTGGGGAATAAAAATAAATCAGGTTCATGGGGGGAGAACTGAGGCAAGGTGTGTTAGCTTTAAAAATATATTGTTTGGAAACTGCCTTTTTGACACGCAGCCCAAGACAGTGCCTGGAAAATCAATACCAGGAATGGGTGAATTTGCATTATTGTCCTGAGTTTTGCCTTGCTAAGATTTATTGGCTGATAAGTGGGTCGTGCAAGGAGGCGTAAAGCCATAACAAGATTACGTGTGAATGATAAGGAGGTTATAGTCTACAAGGAAGGACAACACAGCCCAGGAGAAGGCTCTGCAGTGGGGCAAAAGGCAGGTGAGGTTGCGTTAGAGGGATGAAAATAGGGGCATGGAGCCAATTTCACTCAACCTGTAATCAAGAGACAATAAATTATGCCTGTCAGCATCCACCAGGTCCTAGGACCAGCATATCCCCCTGTGACCCTCATTAGGTTTTCCCTTGGGCTGATGCCACAGCCCTGCAAACAAGAGCTGCAGCCGCTGCCTTTCATGGGGGGCAGACCCATAGTGCATGTAAATCCTGCATACCAAGAGAGGAAAAGGATGTTTATTGAGGCTATTACATTGATTATGCAAATTTCACACTGTTCAGATTATTTCAAAGCCTTAATAATCCACAGTGGGATATTTAAAAGAACTAGTTGTGTGATTTTTGTCCCCACAAGTCCCTGGAACAGGATCCAGGGACACTTCCCAGCCCTGGATGGGCACGTGCCACCTTTGCCTCTCTGTCTCTGAGCACCTTGTTTCCCACTGGGAAAGAAACCCAGGCATGTGAGTTGCAAAGAAGCTGTGACACCTGCATATATATATATATATATAGGTTTAATATTAGAGTATTGTGAATCTATGTCTTGTGAAACAAATGTTTACTTGTTCTAGCACAAGGAATGCTCAATTCTGAGTAATTAAATTGAATATTTTTGAATTATATATTCAATATAATTAAAATAAACATATACGTATGTTTACAGTCTTTATTTAAAGTCATTAACACTCCATCTCTTTTTGGAAGCTAATTTGCACTGCTAATTTACAGCGAGGAAATGCAAGACAAGAGGACAGCATGTGATTTCCACACTGAGCTGGGAGAGGGGGATGAGAGGCTGTGGCCCCAGGCTGTGCCCCAAGCTGGGTTTGCCCCAGGGCTTGGGGCTCTTGAGCATCCTGTGGGCTGGAAACAGCCCCTGGAGCTTCGAGAACCTGACAGTGACAGGATGGAGATGAGCAAACAAAGATGCCATGGACACCACCCTGGGAATAGAAAGAGAAAAATTTTCTGTAGGGGAAGGAAAGCATAAATGAATGCAGAAAAAGTCCCTGGGTTTTTTTTTAGCCCTCGCAGCCCCCATCTCTCTAAAGGAAGGCTCCAGGCAGGGCCACAGGCTGTACTTCAAACTCCTGCAGAGGTGAATACCTGCATGCATAGCACAGCGATGTCAAATAGTGATTTCAGACCTTCCTTGTCTCCTGCATGTAATGGAAAAAAAATCAGCCAGATACAGGTGCCCAGCGCTGCCACTTGCAATTCATCAGAAATGGTCTGTAAACTCGCTGTTAAGCTCAGCTTGAAATAGCTATCAGCTTAAAACATTTATTGTGGAAGCAGAAAGAGATAGTGCACTCGCGTAACTTCACTTCTGTAAGAACGTGGCTACAACTGCTCACGTTCCCAAATTACGAACATGTTGCCTTGGTGCCTTCATCACGCCGCACGTAACTGCGCATTTAATCTGCTCAAGAAAGGCAAAATTTATGGAGGTATTTAACATCACTGACATCTGCCTTGCTACATTATAAAGTGGGTTTTAATAAATCAAATTCTTCACTCTAGGACGCAAGTCTTAACTTGAGAAACAAAGAGCCAAGGAAAGGCATCTGCACGGACTTGAGCTGAATGTACCTCAAACCCACAGGGTTCTGGGCAACAATAGCCAGAGCTATCAGCAACCTACCCATTGTCATAAATAACGTTGTGACAAAAACAAATAAAGAAAGGGATTTGTCAAGTTAATTTTCCTTCATGGGTCAAAGTCAGGGATGATTTATAGCATGCGTCTTCAACAAATTAAGGAAAGACACAAGATTTGGCCACTGAGTTTGTTAAAACCATGCACTGAAAATAACCAGAATATTCTATAGCAGAGCTTCAATTGATGGAGTTACACTGACTTGTAAGTCCTGAGGATCTGATATGTGGTTTATTCTGGTCAAGGCATTCCCATGTGATGCTGTATACTGTCAATCCCACATTCAGCAAAATCCACCACGGAAATCAGAGAGAGAAAATTGCTATTTTTGCTTAGCTGGTTTCCACTGGGTTTCATGCAAGTGGGACTGCTCATGGTGACATCAGAGAGGTGGATATTTATATCTAAAAATGACATTGGTTTTTATGCACATTTTAGTTTAGTCCTAGTCAGGACTGGTACTGAGTAATCTCCACACCCATCACAACCCAGTATAGCTGGAAGTTTAGGCGCTGTGTTTTGGTTATTGAAGCGTTCAAGAGCAGAAAAGCAGAACACTGCAAAGCAAGAGCTTGGGTTCAAGAGCACCTGGAGGACCCTTTTGAAGCATAAATACATTAAAAAACTGAATGGCAGCAAGGAGTTGGGCTGCCTAGGACATGAAAGAGGTAGGGACTCCCCTCCACGGGCTGTGCACACAGAAGCAGAACTAATTTCTGCTTCAGTCACTAGGATTGTTATAATTAGCTCCGTAGTCATCATTTTGCTTCTCTTCCCTTTTTGACTTTTCTCTATGAAAGTTTGAACTACAGCTACCTACAGACTTGCGTTTATTTTTAATGTTACAAATACCACTCAGGTTTGAACCACAGCAAACACGGCTGTACTGCAGGAAACATTTGCTCTTTTCCTTTTGAAACTAAAGAAAACAAGGAGTAAGCTAGAGGCTACTGTAAACCTCTTACCGGTTTCTTCTTTTCTTACCCACAATGACAGGGAATCCTTTAAATTTGGACCTAATGTGGACCATGGCTACACTTTCTAGAGAAAGAGCGCAAGCAAAACTCAGCTGCCTTGCTCTGAAAACTGTCTCCCAGCAGCACAAAATAAAAGATAAAGAATGGTAAAGATCAACTTGTCTTATCATGCTTTAGCTCCAGGTAGATTTGTGCAGACAGAAGCACAAATTATAACTTAAAATAACAGGTTGTTGACATTGAGAAAGCAATTACAGCACCTTTTTCCCTGTCTGGTCTCATCAGCCAGATTCCCATCTCCATAATTCCAAGTATAACACCAAACTAAATTACACAGGAAGCCAGGGAAGAAGTAAAAGGCTGAAATGGAAATCCCTGATGTTAGTTATACTCAGTGGACAGAGGCAAGCCCAGAGGTGTATGAAAGTTAATATAAAAAGCTTCTGAAGTGACATTGGTGTGTTATATCCGCTGATGCTGTGGCCAGAGTTCACAAAAGAACCAAAAGAGAAATTTCTGAGAAACTCAGCATAACTGGACATACCCTTGAATATAATTATGGGGGTGAAGGAAAGGGGGGAAAGTGGTCTTGAACTGGATTAATTTAAGAGCGTCTTCAGGAAAAAAAAAGAAGGCTACCCTGTTCTACACATACAAGCAAAACTGGTAATTATCTTCTGAGCTGATATAACTTCTTGCCTCTTTATCAGGGAGTGTAGTGATAGGATGAGGGGGAATGGTTTTAAGCTGAAATAGGGGAGATTTAGATGAGATCTTAGGAAGAAATTTGTTCCTGAGAGGGTGGGGAGGCCCTGGCCCAGGTTGCCCAGAGCAGTGGTGGCTGCTCCATCCCTGGAGGGGTTCAAGGCCAGGTTGGATGCGGCTTTGAACAACCAGATCCCACGTGTGTCCCTGCCCATGGCAGTGGGGACAGAATTGGATGGGCTTTGAGGTCCCTTCCAACCCAAGGCATTCCATGATTCTATGATTCTGTATAACCATTCTGACCAACTAGCATGACCACAGATTAGCCAAGTATTGTGGGAAAGGCAAAGCTATCCTGATTTTTTTTATCTTTCTGCAGCCAGTCTTACCCAATAGTTTATTTGGGGCTATTTTCATACTAAAAAAATTAGCACGCCGGGTACAAGGTGGGTTTGTTTGGGTACAAACGTGTCTAAAGGCTGCGTGGGCTGTTTCTTATACTTAGAAACTGTATTTGCTATTCAGGAGCATTACAGGATTCAATTTTCACTTCCGGAGAGCGTTTCCCAGGCGACTTTCTTCCGCTGCCCCGCTCCGGTGAGGAACATCAAGAGCCGCTGCAGAACTTTGAAGAACCAGCCAATAATTTCAGCATCTCCCTGGCAAAAACAGACCCTGCAAGGCAGTCATCCCATCTGACAGCTTCAGAGCGAAGGGGTGGGCTGCGCGGGGAGCGGGGGCACAGCAGAACAGCCTTTCCCAAGCCAGGCAGTAAATGCAATTAAAGAGAACAGAATATCCCAAGTATAAGATATCAAAACAAAACACGAGCAGACGTTGGAAGCTGAGCATGCAGGACTGTTTGGAGCTGGCCTCCTTTCCACTGGCACCCACCGCTCACAGACACAGAGCACAACAATGTTTAAAAGCTTTTTCGTGTCGCCCTCCGCATTTGTGGGGCGTTTCGGTTTTGAAGTTTTGATTCTCTGTTATTGAAGTGGAGGTGCTCTCTCCCCCTGTGGCTCCCGTGTCACCAAAGTGCCATATCTATGGAAAGTTCATTATGGCAAGGGGTAAGAGGTGCCAAAGTCATGGCTAAGAGGAAAGAAAAGCCTTACAAGATGCCTGGAAAAGAAACCATTGCCAAACCCAGCTGATATCAACAGCCAACATACGCAAAGCACCAGAGAAACAAATCCAAGTGAAAAATTTATGAAGGTGAAGAAACTAATTAGAGACACCTCAGCCTTAGGAAATTAGGACAGTAGCACAAAGATAAATCATTCATTTTGGCCCCTGGCATCACTTGCCTACTACCTGCTAGGTGGTTGAGACTTCAGACCAGGGGCTTGTATATCAGGGAAGGAGCAGAGTCAGACTCTTCTCACACAGAGAGGAGGTGGCTTCAGCAGCAGTATGTGGCTGCGAAACCTTCAATCTTCACTCATGGGAAGCCAGTGCCGGCTGGAACTGATCACCAACCACTGACTGCTGGTGCCAAAAGGATAGAGCAAACCACCCCTTCGCCCCAAAATACGGTGATTTATTTTTTAAGTCCCCAGTGCAAGACTTTTCACATTGATTTTCAGCTGGGCAGAGGTTTGGTGGTCGCAGAGGCAGCCATGGGATTGTAGGAGACATGAACAGCACAGCATCAGAGCTCCTGCTGGGGATGAGGCTTCATGGAAAGTACTTCTTTCTCTGAGGGCAAGTAAGTTAAGAGATAAAATGCCAGAGCTCACGACAAACCTCAACTCCCAGAAAAGGTCCTTCTAAAGGCTTGAGGACTGTGACTTCTGAAACACTGAAAGGGAAGGATGGAGATATTTTCTTCTATCTTGGTTGTGGGCATCTGCAATGCTGCTTTGTTAGCAGCCCTGGAAAAGGAACCGTGTGCAGCTCAGCCTCTGCAAGATGCTGATATGGATCCGTTGAAGTAGATCTTATAATGTGCCTGCACTTAAGTTCTGATAACCTGGACCTCGAACCCTGCGGGAAGCTGCATTCTGGCAGATGCCGCAGCTCTGCCTGGTTTCTGAAAAGCACCATGGGATGAGACATCCAGCAGCATCCCACTGCTTGTACCTGAAGTGGATCGTTTCCTTTTGAATCCCTGAGGGGATCAGCCTCTATCACGGGTTTCATCTTTGCAGTTGTGAGTTATTCAGCTCTGTTAAAAATATAAGAGCATATTTGATCCCCTGAAGGGAAAATTTCCTAATTCACCGTATGAAATAACCTGTAAAGCAGCATTGCCTTTGATTTCTCATTTCTTTTTATTTTTCCATCGATCTCATCACATTCTCTCATTGTCTCATCTTATAGAGCAAAGCGAGAAGACAGCTAATCTGTTTTCCCTCTGCCCTTCTTAATGCCTTCTTGATTGAAATTCACATTAACTCTTAGGTATCCTAATCTCAGAGAGCATCCATAAAGCCATGTCTACTTCTCTATAATTCATCTTCTCTGAAACTTCTCTTTCAAGCCACTGAGGCTGCGGGTGCTCTTGGGAACGGGACAGATGCTTGCATAGTCCTTAGCGTGTACCCAAAAAAGCGATGGCTGCCAAGTGTCTCTGCATCACAGGCTACTTTTGGACTTTTCCAAGTTTGTGCAACACCATTTAGCGGTGTTACTGTGGCTTTGGTTAGCTGCATTAGCCCCGTTTGGGAAGCAAGGTCATCCAGCAGGACCAAGATGTGGTAACTATACCCAATTACACCAAGTTTCTCCAAAATCCTCCTGTAGACAAAGCGATGCTCTGACACAAGGGATGAACAGAAGGAGAAAAAGTACTGCATACCTGTAAGCTTCCCAACTTCTTTCAGAGGTGAGCTGCTAGCACAAAGCCAACCCCATCCACACCGGACAACCTCAAGCAGCAGCCCTCTCCCACAGCATTAAGCCTCCAGAGCACCACTTCTGCTTCCAAATCACTTTAGCAACAACTGCCTGCCTTTTCAGAAACAGCCAACTGCCAGGAGAGGCTGCCAAAGGCCTTTGGAAAGGATCACAAGCAGGACATATTTTCATCCCCGAGAGTGAAAGCAGCAAAGCCCTGAATTTGGGGGAGACACCTAAGGCGGCTCGCAGAGAGCAGAGGCTGCACCACCAGTTTGCCAGTGCCTGTCCCAGTCCTGCAGCCCCACGACATTGTTGTGTTTGGCATTCAGGGATTTTATCAGCCCTGTCTCATTCTCTAGCCATTGCCTCATTTAATTCTAAAAAGAAAAAAAAAAGCACTTCTATGGCAATGCGCCATTACCATGTGATTTTTCTTGATTATTAACTAAAAAAAAAAAAAAAATCATCAAAAAGCTCACATCTACCTATTCAGGAATGTGACTCTGCAGTAAAGCAAAGCATGAATTTTGTGTGCTTTGTCTAGTCTTGCTGCGTGCATGATCAGGAGGGGATAACCCAAGGTGCAGAGAGAAAGGGGATGCTGCACAGTGGCGCTTGCCATTTCCCTCCCCATTCTCAGTCCTGTGATTATCCACAATCCTGGCCAAAACACCATGCATTTAGCGAGTAAAGGACTTAAGAGTATTTGCTAGAAAATAGGGCTGTGGAGTGCTTGGCCTGGGTTTTTTGCAGCCCACCCAGACCACACATGGAGATGACATGGATGATGTGGAGAATTTACACCTGAGCACGCAGCCAGGTGGAAAATCTGCAAAAAGTGGGTAAATGCAGGCTGAGAGGGGCTCAGAGCAATGAGGCACTCTCCACCAAGCCCTCACCAATTATGCAGCTGCCAGGAGAGCTGCAAAGCCCAGTTACACTGGGAACAGGCCCTCCAAGCTGAGGGGAGTGGAAGATACAGATTGAAGAGCCTTCACTACAGCCAGGCTTGGGCTTCACCAGCAAGAATGCTGCTTGATTTACTCACACAAATGTCACCTGTTTTATCTGCAGAATGAACTGATTTCCTTAGAGAAACCAGGAATAACAACTCTAAACTACACGCACAAGGGCTGTGATAATTAAGCTTTTATCAGAGTAGATAAAATAATTAACATATTTATTACTCAGAAGGACAAACTCATTTTATGACTGATTGCTGCTTACTAATCTTTCATCAAATATTCAAAGTCTGCATTGTTAGGTCATTAATTTTATTTATTTTTAAAGACATTGCATATGTTTCGTATCCCAAGGGAGGAGAAAAAATCAGCGTATTAAAAAATCCCATCATTACTAACACACAGCTCAGCAGGAAATGAACAGAGATGGGGAGCACCCATTCTGTCCGCGGGAGATAGAATTTCATTAAGCATACATGGGCTTTTTGCACATTACAGAAAGCACTAAAGAGGTAGGAGAAATCCTGTAGAGCCCCACAGGCACCTAGAGATGCTGTGGCTTTGTGCTCAAGCCAAACTCGGAGCCACATGCTTGGTCCCAACTCCCTTGCTTGCATGCACCCACCTCTGATTGCACCACAAGCACTCCTGCACGCTTCATCTACCTGCCACGACAGGAGATGCCGTGGGATGATTTACTTCCACACTCAATCACTCTAAATTATGGGCATTTTTATCTAATGGCTTTAATTCTCTGTTCTGGGGAGTTTCATTGCTGTGGTTACTGGGCAAGTGTAAACTACTCGCAGCTGCCCTGGAGCAAGCTCATAAAGAAACCTCCCAACCTCTGCAGAGGAGACCCTCCATTGAGCTTTGCATTCACACTCCCACAGAGTTTTGGGGGGGATGGTTTACTAAATGTGAAGTCACAAGCTGCAAAAAAGAAGACAGAAGCCTGTGATTCTTGCTGCCACAGCCCTCTGGCTAGGTAAGAGCTCATCTGGGACTGGATTAGAAACTTATTCAGATGTTGATTTCATTTGGTCCTATTCTCTTGCAAAACTAAAACACCTTGTGGTTGCTTTATAGATCTCCTCGGCTTTTGAATGTGGATGGGTTGGCAGTGGAGCTACTTCTTTTCAGACAAGTGGCATTAATAGCACAGAGAGAGGCTGCCTGTAGTTTAGTGCATACAGTAACACCCTACTCTATTCCAAAAGCCTTTCATCTGAAAAGATAGCACCCACAGATTACCCAAAAATACCCCCACAGAAAAAGAGATGTGATGAGCAAATCAGGACAGCACAATTTTTTTCCAATTCTGGGACAATAAGAAAGCCTTTAGGGTATTTAGCCAGCATAATGCTCCAACTGTACATCTGGAGAGTAACGCGGCATCCTTGACTAAGTGCTCTTAGTCCAACACCAGGGATTAAAGAACAATCAGGAAGCAGAGAACACAATGACAAGGACAGTGTTGGTGCCATTCCCATCCCTGTCCCAAGCAGCTCTCATCCCACCCACCAGCATGGAAACTTCTCAGAGCCTTGGCCGGTTCCCTTAGGACTGCGACTGAGTCACATCAAACAAATTACCTTTATTTCCTTCACATTATGCCCTCTACACTACAGCAAGCGTCAGGGCACATAGCAAAAGAGCCATCCAACCTGCTGCATATGATTAAGCACAAAATGAATACCTACAACCCTTCTCATCTCAGGTGCCCATTAAGAAAATTGTATGAAGCGTAAACTGTATTCGCACATGAAAAGCAATGATAAGTTGTTGCATGCAAGGAAATGAGTCAGTAGGAAATTAAACACAACTTACTATGTTCTCAATGCAAAAAGCCACAGGCAGGATTAATCCTTTTGTGCATTTCTAAAGGTGATTCTCAGATCACCTACACAAAGAGCCAGTTCTCCCTTTTGCCATGTTATTGCAGCCCTTTTTAATGATTCATGACAGAGAGCTTCAAAGAGCTCCAAGCCACGACAACAGTCCCGGATCCAACCTACTCATCAAAAAAAAAAAAAAAAAAAAATCTTTCTTGGTGAATAATTTAGGTCTATGAAGAGCGCTGCCTTAAAACTATTCCCAAGAGGAGGAGCAGCGTCTAGAATCTAATCTCATCGTGGAAATAAAAATAAAAAGAAAATATCAAAAGAAAGCTGCGACTGCCACAACAATACAAGCCTTATTTTGCAGAAGACATCCGTTGTGAAACTCTGCAGAGAAGAACACAGCTGTTTTCCCTGAAATATGTTTCATGTTTCCAGTGACCAAAGCTTTGACTTTAAACTTGTGATAGACAAACACACGCAAGGATGACACAATCACCATTCAGGGCTACTGAGGAAAGAAAAAGGCCATTTAGACCTAAAGGTGAAAATATGGACTCGACCCTAGCCTGTAGCACATCCTCTGCTGACTAAGGACAACACCGCGGGAGGAAGCTTATGACACCCTCCTGAAATCTGAGGCAATTCTCCCCTCACTTCAAGCCTGGGATTGAGTTTTATACTTGCTCTGTTGCAAGGGCTGAGGGCTCGTGCATTGCAGGAGGCTCCCACCATCTCTCCCGCATAACATCACGTCTGGTGCCGAGTACAAAATGGTTACAACACCAAAAAGCCATTAAAACTGAAGTGTGGCACCCAAGAAACTAAAGATGCATACAACATACATTGCGTCTGTGCACCTCCACCTTAATGTTGAATTATATAGTGAGCATTTATGTCTAATTTCTCTCCTAAATTCCTGACATGACATGCAGGGATTATGTCACGTCAGTTCAAATGCCTTACAGGCTGATTGGGATGTTCTTATACGTTAAACTCAGATGAGCTGTTCTCATCAGTTTGCCTCAACAGCAATGAGGAGCTTCAGTTTCATGGCCATTTTACAAAAACTTCTCATGATGACTGGCATCTTCACCTCTCTTGTATGAATCCAAATTGTTCACCCTGCATTTGAAATACCCGGCATAACCAAAACCAACAATACTGAAATATTTCTCATCGTGACGACAGCTATAATATTATTTCTTCTGCTCCCTGGGATGCAAAGAAATAGCTAGGAGGTGCTTTCTGTGTGGTGGGTCACAATATTTTGTGCACCCTCAGTGGGAGGAAAAGCCTCTCCCAAGGGCTGGTCAGGGCACAGACCCCATTCAAATCTTGTTTCAGCGCAAAGACACAAGTGCCCTTGCCCTGGCAGACCCCAGAGCTCATTTGGAGCCTTCCCTTTTCACAATGACACTACTAATTTTGAGGCGAGAAGCTCTGTTCCAATAGCTCCTGCTTCAAAGAGCCTCCAGGATGGCAAACCTGTGTCTGGGATTTGTCTCCATGTCTTAAGATTGCAATTGTTTTGCTCTAGCTCAGCTACATATTGTGCTCAACATGAAACATTTCTACTTCGCAGTGGACAAATTTGGTGAAGATTTTGCTTCAAACAGTAATCCCATTGTTAAACCTCTTCTTTTTTATTTTAAGAGGAGGCAACCACTCACCTCTGCCCTCTGTGCTGCGAGCCACCCTCCTAGGGGTGTCCAGGCACCACTGCTCCCACCAGGTCTCACCCTCAAAGACAAAGTCAGGCTTCACCCTTGGTTTGCCAAGGACCCTCATGCTGGAGCAGAGACCTGAAAAGAATAGTTAATGAGATGAAATGACAAACCTTTCACAACAATGCCTCTCTAATTAGCCAGACAAAGCAGGTAATACATGACCAGGTATGGTTCTGCTCCCCTGGGGACAGGCACGGCTCTCTGAGCGTGTCCCATCTCCAGAGCGGAGGACAACAGCTAGACCTCGATGACTATGTCTGGTCTGAAACCCTCCTTTCGTGGGGAAGCAAAACCTAAGCCCTGATTAATTAGTATGTTCTTGGGTGGCTTTGTGAGGGCTGAAATGGATGCTTGATAAGCTCAGGGTGCAGCTCACCCAGTGCAGCCCTTCCCCAGTGGCATCAAATACTGGCTGCTTGCCTAACCACATTTGTGGAGGCTCAGGAGATCTGCTAGAGATACCTCTGGTGCAGAAAGCAGTAGCATTTGCTGAACAGCTTTGCATATGCTTGCACATCTCAACTTCTTTAAGACCTCTGACGTGGTCCCCACAGCATCCTTCTCTCTGAATCGGACAGACACAGATGTGATGGGTGGACTTTTCAGCGGACAAGGAATTGGTTGGTTGGTCACATGCGAAGGGTAGTGGTCGACAGCTTGAGGTCCCAAAGCAGATCAGTGACAAGTTGTATCGCTCTGTATTAGGACTAGTTTTGTTTAATATTTTCATCAATGGCACAGACAGCGGGGTCAAGTGCCCCCTTAGCAAGTTTGCAGATAACACCCAGCTGACTGGGTCTATTGACATGCCTGAGGGATGGAACATCTTCCAGAGGCACAAGCCCAGAAAGCCAATCATGCCCTGGGCTGCCCCAGAAGCAGCATGGCCAGCAGGCTGAGGGAGACAATTCTGCCCTTATACTTCACTCTAGTGAGACTCCACCTGGAGTCTCATGTCCAGCTCTGTGGTCCTCAGCACAGAAAAGACACGGACCTGTTGGAGTGAGCCCAGAGGAGGGCCACAAAAATGATCCAAGAGCTGGAGCACCTCTTCTGTGAGGAGAGGTTGAGAGAGTTGGGGTTGTTCAGCTTGGAGAAGGCTGCCCAGGGAAGTGGTTGATACACCTTCCCTGGAGGTGTTTAAGGCACGGGTGGACGAGGTGCTAAAGGACATGGTTTAGTGTTTGATAGGAATGGTTGGACTCGATGATCCGGTAGGTCTCTTCCAAACTGGTTATTCTGTGATTCTATAAGGCTCTGGGGAGACCTTATTGCAGCCTTACATGGGAACAAACTTCTTAGCAGAGGCTATTGCAAGAGGACAGAGAGTAAGGACTTTAAAGTAGGGTAGATTTATACAGGATATAAAGAAGAATTTTTTTAAGCTGAGGGTGGTGAAACATCAGCACAGGTTGCCCAGAGAAGCCATGGATGCCCCATCCCTGGAAACAGTCAAGACCAGGCTGGATGGGGCTCCAAGCAACCCAATCAAGTTGAAGATTTCGCTGCTCACTGCACAAGGGTTGAACTAGATGACCTTTAAGGGTCCCTTCCAAAGCAAACTAATATTCTTTATCTGGATTATGAGGCTTCCATTTAGGCAGACAATGGTGAATTCCATTTAATAGCAAATAAGCTTGGCTCTATCAATACAAATATGTGTCATGCAAGATGAAGGGATGCATTTTTGGAAAGTTTCAGAGTACCATGGGGTTTTTTTGTTTTTTTTTTTTTTTTTAATTTTTCCAGCCTGTACACAAGTTTCCTAGTCTAAACTGCCATCAACTAAAGCTGCACCCAAATTTTATTGGCAGAGGGGGAGGGAAAATGGTTTTCCCTTCCCACAATTTCCTTCAAGACCGTTCCTGTGCAGAGCAGAGAGAAGGCTGCACAGAGGGAATTACCCTGAGCCACAGCAGCACAAGATTACAGACCTCGAGGGGATGTGGATCATTTTAAATCATTTCTCCCTGGTACTCAGCGAGCATCCTCACCACCCAGCCAACAGTGACCCCAAAATGAGCCTTTTGTACTCTCCTGCAGGTTTTTGGGTTTTTTTAATTCCTCATATAAGAAATCGGATAATGACTATTTATTTCAAAGGTTTGAACAGAGATCTGTAGTTTTTCACCAGGCTGTGGTAGAAATCTCTCTTTAGTCCTGTTAGCACTTAATAACACACACACCCAAACATCCCCACCAGGGTGCAAGGAGAGTCTTAGGAGCTGGTTTAGAGCTGGGCACTGCAAATGCCTGTCAGCAAGACAAAACTCTCCACGAACAGGGCTTTCACCCCAAAAGCTCCCTGCCACGTTGGCTGCCGCCCCTAGCCTTGTTCCAGCCCTGCTCCCCCATCCCATGCTGAGGCAGGCTGTTCCCGGCGTGTCGGCACGTCTCGCATGAAACCCAGGGCCAGGAACACGGCAGCTGCCTGTGCACAACGTGCAGGCTGCGTGTGGTAGGGCTGTACTCGCAGCCTGCCAACACCCGGGAGCACGGAGGGGATGGCTGCTGCCAAGGGGAGCCAGCAGGAACCAAACCCTGTGAGAAACTTAAAATGCAAGCGGAGCTGGGAGTGCGTGGCATGTTCCTTCCCAAGTGCTGCCTCAACTGGCAGGATGGCTGGTTTCGGTTGGTGCGCGAGCGGGGAGCGCGGGCAGCAGGAGAGGGGCTGGGATGAGCTGGGGATCTGCAGAGGCATTTATCTGCTATAGGTTTGGAATACATTGCTATGAAGATTAGAAATCCAACTCCGATCTTCACCCATTTCAGTTAACACAGGCAAAAATCTGGAATTGGGGTTTTAAAGATGCTACTTTAGCTGTTGCTGAAATCAGAAACAGACTTTTATATCCATGAAGTTCCTACCCTGTTCTTCATAGAGCAGAGCATCGCTGGCGTGTTCATTAAAGCAACCCCAAATCGATCTTATTTCCTGAATCATTCCTCATGCTAAACCCACCTAACAATGCTCTTAAGAGTATTTTTTTTTCATATAACTCATAGAATGGCTTAGGTGGGAAGGGACCTTAAAGATCCTTTAGTTCCAAGCCCCTCATTTAATTCACTAAGATTTCCTTTAGATTTAGAATCCTGTTAAAGCTGGAAAATAACATTCAAGATGAGAAATCTCACCCAGGTGAGATCTCTCCAAATCTTATTTCCCCACATCTTATTTCCACGGCGCATGGGAATTTCTGTGAAGCGCAGGCTTCCCTCAGAGCTCGCAAGCGGGGTGGTTTAGGGTTGTTTTTTTTTTTTTTTCCCTCACCCAGCACCCCCATTCATCCAAATGACACCCCCCCCGTCAGCAAACCTCCTCCTGGTGAGGAACGTCCCGGCTGGGCAGGAGCAGCCGCCCCATCCCTGCGCTCCCACCCCCGGGATGCTCGGGGAGGCGGCGAGGGGGTCCCCCCGGGGCAGGAGCTGGGCAGGAGGGGTCCCCTCCCTCCCCGCTGGGGCTGAGGGAGCCGTGGAGTTGGCTCTGCATATTAATGAGCCGGCAGCAAGGGCAGCGGGAGCCGTTTTAAAAGAGGACAAGGGGAGGAAAAGCCGCAGAGCGAACACCGCCGGGAGCCGGGGCTGCTCTCCGCTCCCTCTCCCCGGCCACATCCAGCCCCGGGGACCGACCCCGAGCGAGCAAACCCCGCAAAACCCTCCGAGCCTCTTCCAGCTACCTGCTTGTCTCACCATGAAGCTCCTGACAGCAGCTTTGCTCCTGCTGCTCATCGCCATGTGCTTGGCCGGCGCAGAAGGTAAGTTGGTTTATTCCTATTCCCATATAAACCTTTTTTTTTTTTTTTTTTTTAATCCCAGGGCAGCGCTTTTCCAGCAAATTTTACTTGCGTTTTGATAGCCCCGAGTTGGATTTAGCTTTCCCTGCGTGTCGGGAAAGAGCGATGTATTAAATCTGTGGGTAGCGTAGTTGCAATGTGTCTAAAGGTGGAAGAGGAGGTTAAAAGACACTCAAAGTTGTGTCTTCATTGCAAAGCAACCAGCCGCAGATCCCCGTGTGGGAGGTCACGCCGGTGCTCAGAATCCAGCCCAAATAGCTCCTTTCGAAACCCTGGGTGGCTTTCACAGAGAAAAACAGAGCAGAGCTGGATTTGACATGGTAGCACAAATTCCGAGTGTGCCAGTGTGGGTTTCATGCTGCACACAAAAGTGATGGTGAAGAAGCAACTCGGCTTTTGTCTGGCTGCAAACGCACCGCAGCATCCATGTGAGGAGAAATCAAAGTCCTACAGCGGCCAGGAGAGACAGGAGTGAAGGAGAACATAGCCGAGATGTGGGTTTGCTTGCTCAGTTTAAAGCGAGTTCTGACTCTTTCATTTCCTTTTGTTAAGCAAAATTACATTTAATCACAGCAGGTGCGGTTTAAAAAGCTCTCGTATTTACTAAGCCTCAGAACATATATGGTGCTCTAAAACATATTTCCCAGAGAGTCATTACCTTTTCCTGGGATATAGCAGAGAAAATATTACTCTTTTTAGCCTCAGCAGCATTACAAAATTCAGCTTTTCCCACTGAGGCTTGAAAGATTGAAGTGAAGTTTGTGCACGCAGAGGCTGGCAGGGAAGGGACACTTGGTATGCAGGAGGCTTTGCAGGCACATGAGAAAATGCTTTCTCTTGTAGGCGTGAAGTGCAAGTGTTCAAGAAAAGGTCCTAAAATAAGGTTCTCTAATGTGAGGAAGCTGGAAATAAAACCGAGGTACCCGTTTTGCGTGGAAGAGATGATTATGTAAGTTTTCCTTCATTTATTGCTTTCTGTTCCCTTATCGGCTGGAATTGTTTTACTTTCTACTGCGAGTTCCTTCTTTGTTCTTTGTTTTCCCCATGCCCCGACATGCTAAATTCTGGGAACACTCATTTGCTGTATTGCATCCAATAAAATGCGCAATTCCAATCAAAAATCCAGCTATCATTTTTCAACAGCATTTTTGTTGCTCCAAGAAACATTTACAGAACACGTAGTGCTAAAAGAATAACGATTAGCTCAGGTGACAACAGGTACAAATCCTACTCTAAGCTGCCTGATGTAAAATGCAGAATTATTTACTCAAGTTATCCTGGGACTGCACAAGGAGAAAAGGAGCAGAGTTGGGTCCACGGTGGTTTCTGCAAGGAAGGGTTATTCCAGCCAGAGTCAGATTTTCACCTGTTTGGTATCAGAGCCATCATCTTGCATTTGACAGGATTACTGCAAACCATGACCACTGCTGCCATCAAACATCAAAGTGATGGAGCGACTCCCTGGACTGGGGCAGGCACAGAGAATTTTGAAACCTCTAATGACTGGCTCAAAAGGAAGGGATTTTTAGATTTTAAATAGGGGTAGTTTGCAGGGGTTTTTTTCTGTCCCGTTTTGGACATCTTAAGATTCTCCAAGCCATCCAGCACGTGGAGCTGGATGAGGACCAGAAAGTCAGATTAGCCAAGACGACTGCCCTTCTGCAAGCTCTGAGGGGGAAAAGGGGTCCCAAGAGCAGCGACACCCCCAGAACGCCAGCATCTGATTTACTCCAGCATTCGTGCTCCCTTACTGAACATTTGCAATCTGCTTAGTCTTAAAAAGGTGCTTTAACAGCAGGATCAGTGTCCTCTCCTACCAAGCCGTGTCCCACCTCTGGTGCTCTACAACACCCAAAGGGCCAATCCTGCCCATCTGACTGGCACAAGCAAGATAGTGGAAGCCTGAGCCTGCCAGTGCAGAAACAGCTCACCAGACTCCATGGAGAAGGAATGAAGAAGCTTTCTTAGGCTTCTTCCAGATTTACACCAGCATCAGCGAGCACCGCTTAGCTCAAGAGGCAAACCCACCTCTTTGAAGCCCAAACCAGCCAGTAGTGACCTGAAAACAGAAAAGCTTGCAGGGCATCACTGCCTGAATCAGTTCCTTGCAGCTTTACTTTGTTTGCTTTGACCTTTCAGTAGCAAAAAGATGGTGTAGAGGAGTGCTAACCCTTTGCATCCCACTCCAGGCATCTGCCCGAAAGCAGCTGGTGGTCAGAGAGTATAAAATCAACCTCATTAACGCAACATTTTGCTTTCAATTAGGAAGACGGGAAAGCTGGAATGCCATGCACGAGCAGGTTGCTTTCCCAGCTGGATAGGTCTGCAGATTCCAAGCAATGCTATTCATGCCCTGAGGGTTGCCCTGAGCTTGCAGCAGCTGCAGGGACAGAGCTGTCCCCTCAGTCTCCCATGGCTAACCCACTGCCATCGCTGCTTTTCCAGCTACCCTAATGCAGTCTGAAGTCAGCACTGAAAGAGAATTGAAATTGATATTCCAAGAACCAATTGAATTGGGATTCTCTGGACAAGGCACAAAAGAGCTAAATTCCCACAAATGAGTTTTTATTGTTGCAGTGAGTTTATTGCTGCTAAAATGAGTCGTTGAAGCTGGGTCTCCTTCCTGCCCTCCTCCAAAGCTCTTGTATCTTTTTGTATAGCAGAAACACGTTATAAACGATGTTTGATAGAGAAGTATTAGGTGTGGAGGTGCAGTTTAGGAAGGAATTTGTCTTTGCTCGTAATTCCCCCAGCAGATCTGTGGTGGAGGGTAAGAGCCAGATAAAACGAGTCCTCAGTCTAGTCAAAACCTATCAAGATTCATGGTACATCTAGCAGCGATTGTGTATGGATCTGCTTTCCAGAATGAGGAAAAGCAGCTGAAAATAGAAGGGAGGTTTAACTCCTCCTGCCACCCCTCCTCCATGTATTCCCCCTTCCCAAAGAGGAGGAATGTGTCCAGGTGTGAACAGCTGATGGAAAACAGGCACCGCTGGGAGCCTTCCTCAATGGACAGCAGAGGTGCATGGCAGATCCTGCACCAGCTTGGGATGAAAGGACCTGAGCCAGAACCCCTGTGGCCTGGGGGACCAGGTGTCCGTAAGCAGAGTTGCACCCCCACCATCCCTGCAGACGAGATGCACGAGGCACTGGGGGTCACAGACTGACCCATGGGTGCTCACATCAGCCCTGGAAGCCTGGACATGGAAACACTGGAGAGGCATTTGGCACAGGGACCCTTAGACACTGCGGGTAAAGACTCAAGCCAAGCCCTCTGCAGCTAAGAGACAGCTCAGCATATAGCCCTGAGGTGAGCTCATGCCCCAAATCCCACTGGAATGATCTCACTGGATGCGCAAGTGCTGGTGCTTCAGTCATTTCTCCGTCCCTCTCAAATTCTTCTTGCAGCCCATCCAGACAACTCCTCACTCGGGGTACCAGGTTCCACACCACCTCTTAGACACATCCCCTTACATCCACCAGACCAGCAGCCCCAAGAGCAGGGACAAGTCAGCTCAGGGTGCTCCAAAACGATACCACCAACTCTGTGCCTGCAGCACCAGGGACTGCAGAGGAACTTCAGGGGACCGCAAGGCTACCTTTGGAAACATCTTCCCTGCTGACCAGCCTACAGAACCTAAGCAGAAAACCTGTGTGGGTATCAAAGCAACACACCTCTCTGTGAGAAAAACTCTGGTTGTTTCACCTAAGAAGCAAGCCACGCATCTCCTGTCCTTAGACTGTAGTATCTACTTAATGCAGAATTGTCCTTTTTCACTCATAGTGCAAATTTAGGGTTTGCTGCTTTCAGACATGCTCCTGCTTTGCCCCTCCTGCAATTCAGCTTATACATCACTTTCTGGAAACACCCACTATGGTCTGTCAGAAGATAAATCCAAGCCAAGGTCTGGTATCAGCCAGCACAAAAGACACAGCCAAGAAGGCAGCTGCTGGATGGAGAAACTTTGTGCTGACCTGAAGCCCCTTAAAATTTGCATGCCTTGTGCCTCCAGTGAAGGTTTGATTTCACTACCAAACAAAGCTACAGGAAAAATCTGCTTATTAAGTACAGAGAGGGTGGCTGAGAACACCCTTGGAATGGAGACAATCCATAGGTTTCAGCTGTGATCCTTCCCTTTCTGAAGTTTGCAGCCACAGAAGCTCTTAGCAGCTTTCCATCACTTGCCCACGTGTTGGGGAAAGGACCACAGCCTCTCAAAAAAACAACCCAAATGTTACACCTTGCCTATTTGCGACTTTAACTCACACCTGATGGAGGTGGAGGAGAGAAGGGAGCAGGGAAGAAGGTTAATTGAATGGAAAGAACTCTGTGAATACTTTGCACTACACTGAAATGGGAAATGCAGCGAGACTTACGCCTGAGTTCGTACAGGCAGTATGTGGCGTTTTACTTCTAGTCAGACACGTCCCCCCTGCACCAGGGGGTGAGCTGAGAAAGTTTTCAAGGCAGCTTTTCTTGTGTTAGAAAATAAACAGCTCCTTTCTGAACCAAACCATAAAAGATACTTATCCGTATGCAGAGTTACTTCTGGTTTTCTACCATCATTTTACTCATCTCTCTAGCAATGTTTAAATAATTTCATTATAAGTTTTTTAGTTAAACTGAAAACCACATTCCCCTTTTACAGATAGTGTGCCCAGAAAGTGAATAATGTCAATAAAATTTATAAGTTTGTGGGGATTTTCCAATCATAAAATTAATAACAAAAACAGAAAACTGCTTGATTTTGAGCCCTAAAAAGTGACAGCAGTCTTCAAGTTTCTGAAAAGCCATCTTCTTGGAAGGCAGATCCGAGTCTCTTGCATCCCCTCAGACCAAGCAGCAATGGCTTCACTAAGCTCTCCAGGCGAAAGTCTAAAAAAACTGGGAGATCTTTGCTATATTGTGCTCCCCCAGCATGTCTTGTCCTGACAATAAGGGGACACCAAGCCACTGATGCCAGCAAGAAGAGAGGGATCAGCCTATGAGCAGAGGAGGCTGAAGTCCCCAGGACTGCCTGCCTGGGGCTCAGAGCTAGTTTGTTGGGCGCACAGGCACTCTGCCAGGTGCAAACATTTAAAATATTGCAGACTAAAAGAATATAAAAAGGAAAAAGAGTCATTAGTGATCCAGGTCTGATCTCCCCTCTTGGATGCAGCATTGTTGAGTGTCAGGGAACTGTCTCCTTATGCCAAGACCTTGTGGCTGTCCAAATGAGCCCTAATTAAATAAGCTATTAAGCTCAGAAGAAAAATATCTAACAGACAAGCAGAGCAAACCCAGTGATTAAAACCACTGGGTAAAGTCTTTATCTGGTACAGCCTGGTAGGACTCTGTGAACAGATTGTAATAAAATCGGAGCAGATCTTCATCTGTGATCAATGAAGTCAAATATCTGCCACAAAACACAGAGCAGGGAAACCCTTCCTGGGCAAGAGCCCCCTGACCAATTCTGGCTCTGGAGTGGGAAATGCCAGACCCCTGCTCCCACAACTCCCATAACCTCTGCTCGCTTGCCTTGCAGCGTGACCCTGTGGACGCGGGTGAGAGGGGAGCAGCAGCACTGCTTGAACCCTAAACGCCAAAACACAGTGAGGCTGCTGAAGTGGTACAGAGTATGGAAAGAGAAAGGCAGGTGAGTATGGATTCACTCAGTGGGTGATGGGGAGAAATCTTGGTGGCAAACTGGGCAATTGGCAGCATTCAGAAAGCACCTGAGAAAACGCACATGCTGCAAATGCTCCATTTAGCACAGGGGATGTATTTCATTACTAAAATTATGCTTATAAATGGATGTTCTTGGTGTTATTTCTTTCCTGCCACATGCTGTCCTCACTTCTATTTAGGATTAGGCTGTTCTGACTATAAATAGTAATTATTTTCTGCTAAACTATTCATCAGCTGATGCTCTCAGTTATTTACACGCACTCACCTCCCTTCTATGGGTAAAAAGCCAAGATTAATAGCTAAATTACTTCCACACAGTCACACAGAAAGCAGTCAGTAGAGTTGGGAAGAGAGTGCCCTGTCCCACATTTTAATCACACAACCTTAAAATCTTCAATTGCTGATGACGCATATCTTTGCCAATTTTAACTACTGTATCATTCCCAGAAAAACAGTAACTCGCTGGAAAGGGCTCTGCCACCTTCTCCTTTGCAAAGGGGACTGGTTTTCTTTTGAGTCATCAGTTATAGACAGAAAAGAAAGAGTGAGAAACAAATTCCTTATGGCTGATGGTCAGTGGTGATGTCCCTACCTGTAATAAGGGGAGCTACCCACCTCCTACCATCCCTGCAGCCGTGGCCAAGAAAGAGCCTCCACAGTCCCACCAATTCCTGACCCTGCCAGCTCCCGGTGGCTAATCCATCAACACAGCACATGGGGAAGCCCTGGTTATTGCATAACCTCATATTTACACTCTTCCCTTCCCCCTGCCCATTTTTAATATAAGGCTGTCATTAAGATGATGAAGGATGCTCAGCCCCAGGCTTGTGCGTTCTGGATACATGCAGGGCTCCTCTGAGCAGACCAAGTCCCACACAAGGCTGTGAGAGCCTGGGTC
The DNA here is from genome assembly GCA_033459285.1 of Clamator glandarius. NCBI lineage: Eukaryota > Metazoa > Chordata > Aves > Cuculiformes > Cuculidae > Clamator > Clamator glandarius. The sequence continues at coordinate 1,510,171 of JAUNZM010000251.1, read as the reverse complement.
TGCCTGCTGCACACTGGCTCTCCTCTGCAGCCCAAAATAATGATCCACTTGAGGCTTCCCCGCAGTCCAGCCAGGGAACGTGGACTGTCCCTGCTGCCAGGGAGCGGAGGAGGGATGGCAAGCCCAGCTTCCCCATGGCTTTGGCTGCCAGCATGGGGCGTGCAGAAGGGATGCAGCACAACCCTCAGCATCTGACCTTGCTCTGCATCGCATCACACCCAGCAGGTCCACAACACTGCTGGCGGGGCAGGCAGGGCAGCCCAGCCCCACCGCAGCTGAAGAATAATCATCAAGTGATTATTTCAGACTTACAGACCCTGATTTAAACCAAGCCCTCCTAATAAACAAACAATTTGTCAGTGTCTTCAGTGCCAGCTGTACCAAACCCGCTCCCTACGAAGAGCCAGGGAATTTAAATCTAAGTCCCATTTACATTTAAAGTCCAAACAATAATCTCTTCCCAAACAACATTGCCCCTACTTTTCCCCATGCCACAGAAGACCACTTTCATGCATATTCTGCCAAGATCCAAGGGTTTTTCAGCAAACAATCTTGTCAGGATGGAAACTAGGAAGAGAACACTGCCTATAGTATCATTCCAAACATAACAAACACTGTAAATTCATTATCTACATACACTTCATTATATATTTCAACACTGGTATATGGGATGGATTTTCCAGCAGGTAAATTATACCAGTAGACCTGTATTTCTTCCTTGTATGTATCCTGATAATCATGGTAGAGCATGATATTCAGTGACTGCCTGGAAGATGCTGCAGTGTCAGAGTCTGACCCCCCTCTCAAATGTAACCAGAGTAACCCAGTGACAGCTGAAGTCAGTAACTTACTTCCCAATTTACTTGAGCAAAGGCTAAAAAGCTGGTTTTGGGGTTTTTCCTGTTGTTTCTGGGGTTTTTTTAATCACTAATAATTTTGATTGGTATCGTTTGGAAGGCAGGGTTTCTTTCTTTCATTTGCAATTTAAACATCTTGCTCTTGGCTTTCCTTCCATTTAGGGTTTATGAAGAATAAGAGGAAGCAGCATGAGGAATGGAGCAGACTCCCTTGGCTGGTGTAGGACCAGGCTCTGCAGATGAATATTTCTCTCACAGACACAAGACACAAATTCTATATTATTATAAAGCACTTTTTACCAAGGGTCAGTTTTTACTTTTTATAGCCGTGTGCAAAAGGCTTCCAGATTTCACAAGCATCTGTTGCACTTCAGATTTCATACCCATCTGCTCTGTATTGAGACTGGGAAAACTCATGCTTTTCATTTTAAAGAGGTTGGGTTTGGGTGGTTTTTTTATCGTTATTCATTCATACTTCACTATGATGGCTATCGAGCTTTATAAGCTCATTAGACAAACAGTCATGTTTGCAAAGGTGTTTATACAGCCGCGTCCCTCACCCTCACGCAGGGGGAAGGCTCCGGGGCTGTGGTTGGTTGGCAGGTTCAGAGCCTCCACCACAGTCAGGCAAAGCAGGGACCAAAGATGAGTTTGCTGGGGAAGACGCCACTGAAACGTCGTGGCTGTAACTGCAGAAGTGAGGTCCCTCAGCACATCCTCAAATGAGTATGAACATCACTCGTGTACCTCCTCTTCCAAGGACTTGAGGTCTTGCTGCAAGTTGAAGCGCACTACATCTCCCATGTAATGTTTTATGCATTAGAAAACATTTTGAGGTCATTTTTATTACGAAAGAAAACGTTGTTTTTTTTTTTTCCACCTGAAGTTCTTACAGAAAGTTTGTGGCTTCAGTACTGAGACATTTTAAGCTTCAAGACTGTTGTGTATGATTTCCTAGATTTGTAGCAACGAAAAAAGCCTTTAAAAGGTACCTTTTTATGAAAAAATATGATAGAGCAAACATATAAATACCTACATATGTTTTAGTCACAATACAACTTATTATTTTGAATGTAATACTTCAATGTTAAGCAGTGCATTCCTCTTTTTAAAAATAACAAAACTACCTTTTCATTTGTAAATATACTATAGGAAGTCTCCCTATATTATCTTTCTGTATGATGTACTGTACTGCTAAATTATCATATGTATTTAAATGTTCAAAATATTTAGAAGGTTGCATGCAAATTTCATATTTCTTTCTAAGACAAATGAAAAAAAGTAATAAAAATATATTTAAAAAAACCTGACAGCTGCTCTTAAATTTCCTTAAGGCCATCGGGGAACTCCAGCCGCTTCTAATAACTTCTTTATGATGAAGAGTTTTGGGGAAAAACACTGAATCAGAGAAGCAGATTTAGACATACAGCATCTTGATGACATTGGAATTAGAAAACATTATTCTGGTCCGATTTACTTCCCTTTCTCATTTTGGGATTTGGACTTTACCCAAACACAGAGGAATCTCATTACACATAAGGAAGGGCCACACCAGGTGCCTATAGCCACTAGTCTAGTCTTATGTTAAATAAATATAAATCAAGCACTTCTGACATAAAACAAGGAAAACGCAGCGATTTATAAAGGATCTCTTAGATCAGGGGAGGTTGCACACTGATGGATGGGCAACAAACATATGTTAGCCATCCCCTTCTCCCTCGGCGCAGTTTCTGTCCTCGCCCAAAGGCAGAGACTTGGCACCCAACAAGTCTCCTATCCAGCTCCGACACCGCTCGTGGTTCTCCTGAGGCTCCTCATGGCTAACTCTGGGTTTTAATCCACAACAGTCTGAAATTTCTCACTCTGTCTTCAGCTGAAGAGGAAAGCAACAGATAGAAAGGGTAAAGCTAGGAAGAGCCAAAATGCATTAATACCCCCTGGTGCTCCCTGAACAGCGCTGCTCTCCCTCCTGGCTGCTCCCAGCAGGGCAGAGGTGGCTTCACACAGGGCTGCTGCCAAGATCAGCACAACTCCTGCAAAAGGGATCTTAAACTACACAAATCAAAGCAATGCCTGCCCTCAGCTCAAGGGTTTCCTCCAATTCAGACAGAAAATAAGTACATATGCACACATGCACTTACACACTATATACTTATTTACTGTGATAATACCCTGGCAGGGCTGAAAGAGAAAGAGCTGCTAGTATTTTCCTATTCTGCAAAAGGATTGAGCCACAAGCTTCAAATGCCTATCAATAAAGCTTGAGAAAGATCCCAGAGTATTTAAGAAGTTAAACTTCTGGGGAATATAAACAACAAAGCACTGCTTCAGGCTGAGCTTCTAAACCCCATCTCCCAGCAAACCCACACCTATGGGCTAGCCAAGCTGCCCCTCTCCTTCCAGTCACACTTAAAAAAAAAAAAAAAACACAAAACAGTAATTTTCCCTCGAGGAGGCTCGATTTCAACACGCCAGCAGACTTCAAGAAAAGGATTATGCTTATTTAGCAACTACTGGGCAATGCATTTCCTGGGAAAGCATTGATAGGGTTGCACAAGCAGCAGTTAACGTTCTCCTGGGAACGCTGAGCATTGCCTAAATGCAGTGCTGGGTGACTCACGCCTCGCAGGGCACAGCCTGCACAAGTGACTCTTAGCTCTGGGTTCATCTGCCAGAGCAAAAACCACCAGCAAAAACTGAGCGCAGAGCAAGCTGATCACAATATTTATTTTCCCCATTTGCTAGATTAGGAGACAAAAGGAAAAGAACCATTTGGTTCAATGCATATGTTCCTTTCAACCTGAAATCTGTGCTTCTAACAAAATTATTGGAAACAGGAATGGAAACCACAAAGAGGAAAAAAAACTGACTCTGAGCTGTTTTTCTTAAACTGCATCTCCAGGCAGGTTTAAGTCCACAGAAACAGGAGAAACACCCCTCGCCATCCCCAATAACAGTTGTAAAGCAAAATACCATGTCAGAAGGTAACACACAAAACATGAAATGCTTTCCTTCAGACTGAAGCGTCTTTGCTAAACCTTTTAAAAACACATACATAGGCATCTCCTCCACCTAGATTTGGCAGCAACCTTAGGGTTTGCTTTTGTTTTCCCCAGCAGACTGCACAGCTACGGGAGACCATTCAGTCCCTAATATTCATCCCAAAGCACAAATTTAGGGTCTGTAAAATTAAGCTGCTGAAGTATAGCCTGAGCACGCACTAGTCAGCCCTGACTACTCACCAGTTACAGATTTACCTTCTGAAAAGCCTGAACACCTGCAGGGTAAGCTGGAGTCTTGCTCCATCCTGGGGTGCAGGAGCAGCACAAGCAGACCCGCAGCAGGCGTACCACTGCCCCCCAGTTCCTTTACTAGAGCACCAAGCCCTGCATAAAAGATGCTCCCCCCCAGGCACTGGGCATCCAGGAGCTGCACCCATGCAGAAACAGCACTATAGGGTTTTGTTTTATTAAAAGGACAAAGGTGAAGCCAACAGCTGCAGTGAAAGGACACAATAGCAGGGAGACCTGCCTTGTCTTTCCAGTGAGTGTGCTACATGGGATTAGTAATGTTATACAGATCCTTTCACCACTTGCCTTTCACTTGTTCATATATGGGCTAGGTCAGCAATGGCCAAAAAATTTTATTAAGAAGTGATAGATGCTTGGTGGTCTTGTCAAGTCCAGCTGCCTGCCAGCTCCCCCCAGGCTTCCTAAATCAAGGCATGAGGCCATCCCAGATTGCTGCACACAAGGGGACCTTTCCTGACCACATCCATGCTATGGGAGAGCTGGCTCCATGCTAACAAGATTTCATCAGGGTTGTGGGAGCAAACATGGGGCTCAATGGTAAAGTCATCAGAGGCGCCTGGGAGCTTGCGCTCGTCGCCCCAGAGCCCCAGGTGGCAACCGGGAGGCAGCATTACAGCAACAGCAATGCCCTCTCAATTAATTAAACATCAGAGCTGGGGCTCTCCTGGGCCCACATTCATCAAGAATGTGAATAAAAATCTACTGTCCCTCGAGACTCGCTATGCTGATGAGATCCATAACCAGGGAGCTGCACCTCTCCAAGGGCAAAGAGCCTCTCATGCAGCCTGATGCCACTTAACAGGCTTTATGTAAGTCCAAACAGAGCTTAAACCCTCCCATTAGGTCACACATTCTCCATTATGTGAAATAAAATACCAACAACATCTTGGGTATTTTTTTTTTCAAAGCCAGCTTCCAAAAATGAAGCATCTAAATCCAGATGTGTGCAGCATCCAAAGACCTCGCTTATTCCATGTACCTCGGCACCTTAGGAAAAAGGATGTTAGCTTAGTTCAGACTTTGGACCAGAAGGATGGGAGGCAATATTGAAAGCCCTGGACACACTGACTGTACACCACAGTGAGTCTAGGTTTTGGCACTCTGTAGATCTGCCGTGCATAGCACTCACACTGGGATTTATTCTTAGCTTGTTCCCTCCAAAGAACTGGAGCGCGTGTGGTCACAAATAGGGAGAGAGGTATTTTCGAGGAATGCTGCTTATGGCTCTCACCAATGCCATTAGCTCTATCAGAAACCCTCTGCATCCTTTTCATTGATTCCCTCTGATCCCAAACTGCAAAGAGCCAAGCGCTCCCTGGAAGATGCTCAGCTTGCCTTGAAAGTCTGCGCTCCACAAGCCCCCAGAGATCCTTGTAACCAGCACGGGTTTCTGGCAAAGTACTCCAAAGCAGATCTCCTGTAATTCCTTTACCTGACATAACCCACACCACAACAGCAACTGAGATTGTCATTTGCTGAGGAACAGTGGCTGCAGCTGTGTTTGCAAGCATAAAACTCCAGACATTTACAGTGATTTTTTGGTGTTTGTAGCTATTGATACACACCTTACATCAATCTTAACTGCCTGTTGAATTCTGGGCATCCAGGCATCATGGAAAAGCCCACAAAACTGTTAGTTGTGCTTTCTAAAACCACGTAGCTCTGGAAAAAAAAGGAGCCTCCATCTCTACAGTGCTCACAAAGGGATTTGGGCTGACTTTTCATAGAGGGAAAGCTAAAAACCTGCACAAAATTGGGGCACCTTATCTCACGTGAAAGCGAGATAGAGCAACCATCTTTTTTAATACCTCTAGTAATCTTTGCTGCCTGGAAGGGTGAAGTATTTAATACTCAGCAGAGATCTAGACCTTGGGTTTTGAGCATCCAAAGCATCCTTATTTCTATTAGCACTACATGAGATGAAGCTGAGTGAAATCAAAGCAAGGTTTGGAAGGCCTCGGCAACCCAAGGCTCAGCCCCATTTGCTGCTCCACAGCAGGTTGGTGTCTAGCTGCCCTTGGGCCATGGCCAGCAGTCTCAGCCCAGATGATATAGGGGAAAGCAGGTCTGAAGGGACATCTAGTGGACACTTCTACAGACTTTCAGCCATCTGCATTATAAATCAGCTTGGAGCCTATTTATTGCACTGCGATGCTGGGAAAGCTCTTCCCCAGCTCTGCAAGAAAAGCGTCAACTGTTGCGTTTCCTTACCCAGGTATGGGAAAAACCAAGGCAAAGAAAACGCAGCCGTATTTTGGGAAACCTGCTCAGAGGTTTGAACAGCCACGTTCAACCATTAATATGCAACATGTACACTGTGGGCAAAGAGGACTCCTGGCTCACAGTGCATCTACAGAAGCTACATCTACCACACCAGCATGAAAAACTGGATTGTAGCACAACTATGAGAAGATTCATTCCCAAACAACCTGCTAAAGTGCCTTTACAAACAAGAGTTCCTGCCCAACACACCAAACCGTGTGGCTTTCTTGCCTGGTGGTTCTCCATCCTGCACCAGCTCCCCAGCAAGCACAGGACCCACAGGACCATGCGCAGCTGCTGTGCCCCAGATGTTGCGTTCAGGTCCCGTCCTCAGATACGACTTGACAGAGGCAAAAAACCACACATGCACATGCTATCATCTTCAATGCCTGGAGGGGAGAACTTGGTCCCTCTTGCTGAGTAGGAGCACAACTTCATTCAACCATTAGAACAAAACCAAGATCCTCAGAGAAAATATTTTGTAGAGACGCAACATGCATGAGCATTTGTTTTCTGAACACTTAGCCACGGGCTGCACTCCTGGCCCTTTTGCCAACCTGTGAAGCACTCAAATCCTCTTGGATTTTCCTCTTAATCTTTTGCCTGTGCATCTTATTAGCTCTTTGGGCAGAGACTGCTCTGACAACACACATGGAGAGCATCCAGCGCGACAGTAGCTACTCGCTGTGAGCGGGCACGTGGGACCTGGGAGGGAGGAATGACATGACATGAAGTGACAGGGAGGCAGGCAGCCAAGGCCTGGGAAAATCACCACGCCTGTGTTTTTGTTTTTCTTCCTGCACAAAAGAGGTTGGTGAATTCCTCTTGGATGGGTTTCAGAGCCTCCCTCAAGAAAAAAAAAAGGGGGGGGGGGAAAAAGTCTTGCTGGTGTTCACTTAAGGCTGATAATTACAGGAATAATTATGATTGATTCCCATCATAAATCTTGGGGCAAGAAAAGGGTTTTGAGGTTTGTAAGATTTGCTGGATGACAGAAGCAAAACACAGCTCTAATTGCCCTGCTTTGTTGAGTTTAATTAAGGATTCTGAAGGAACTGATCTCTGTGTCTTTTCATGGTTACAAACCTGCAAGGAAAAGAAAATCTTTCTGCAGAGCCACCAATCAAAGCTTTGTTGGGTTACTAGGCACTAAGTGTGCTACATCTGAACACTCAGGACTCCCAGAAAAAAAGAAGCTTATTAAGGGAAAAGAAATGCTACAACAACCTCTTCTTTTTTTTTCCCTCTTCCAGTAAGCTTTGGAAAATTTGAGCTCACTTCTAATCCTGGAAGAAATGTCTTTTGTCTCTATCCCTCAGCATTTTTACCTCATTACCTTCCATTCTATTGTGTTGCATAAAAATACTTTTCCATCCCCATTACCTTCATAATTGCACCATTTACATTTTTCCTTGGGCTTTGCTTCAGCTTCCTCTCTAAGTCTAGAAGGCTTATCACTTCTGCACGCACATTAGCAAATCCAAACCAGCCCAGAGCTCCTCCACTCTTTCCTTGGACCACTAATTCCCAGTGAAGTGCGACTCCTCCCCAGCAAGGACCAGTTTGCCAAGTACTACTTCTCAAATTTAAGCTGTAAGTGACTGGCAGGGTGTTCTCTCTCCATTTTGTGCAACAGTTAGAACAGTTCTACCAGGGAAACCCAGCTCCTCATTATAATAATCAGCATCAAATCATCACACCTGGCTCCAAACAATGCCACCTGCCTACAAGCTCCCACAACCATAACACTCAGTCCAGACTGCATGGGCTCAGTGAAGCCAAGGGATAAAAAAAAAAGGCAAGAAATCCTTGGGATGTCTTTGAATCTGAAGACACTTGGGACAGTGTTTTTGCAGAAAGAAATCGCACTTGGTAAGCGTGGCACATCTTAGGTTGAGAGCAGGACCACCACATATGGATGATCTGGTGGGTCTCTTCCAACCTGGTTATTCTATGATTCTATATCCCAGGGGGGAGCATCTGCAGGGAGGCAGAGGAGGAGGGATGTTGACCAGCAAGTGAAAAATCAATGACACTTCAGCTGCACAGAGTAACACACTGGATAATGATGCCTGGAAATGCCAATCTACAAAGGGGAAATATCAATTATAGCTTTAAAAGAAAAATAAATAAATAAACAAACAAACAAACTTCTTGGGCTTATCCTGCCTGGGAAAAGGAGGAGAATAGGAGAAAAGTATGGAGGAAGACAAAACCAGCACAGGTATAAAAGGGAAAACACAAAGTCGTCAGCAGCAATACTTTAATCAGGTAAGATCAAAGTGATCTTATCTGATCTTAGGTGCTTGGCTTAGAACAAGCGCAACAAAGCCCCAGCCCAAAACCTCTTGCTGGTCCTACTGGCCCTGCATCAGCACAAACTCACAGCCACACATGCCATGAAAGGCCAACGCTTAGGGCTTTGATTGCTTTTAATATAAAAGTTGGTAGTGGAAGCTGGCAAGCAGCAAGCTCTGAGTGGAAAACACAAATTGAAAGATGTGGTTTTCTACAGGAAAGCCTGTTTCCTTCCTCTTTTCCTAGAGTTTCAGCTCTATGCCATCTGTGCCACAATAATCCAAATTGTTGATGAAATGCCAGTTACCCAGTTTTAAGAGTAAATACAGCATGCTATAACCCACAGGAGAGGAACACTGGGTGCACAGCTCCAGCAACTGGAATCTCAAGATTCACAGAAACTCACTGCAATGACTCACTACTGACATATATATACACACACACAAATAAAACATGGAATTGATAATAATCTTTTTCTTCACTATCTCTGACCTTATTATTTTTTTGGATAACATATTCTTTGTAGAAAGCCCAATTCCATTTTCCACACATAGTGACAAGAACATCAATTTTGGCTGAAGCTTGCAATGGGAAACAACAAAGGAAATTCCACAGAACTAAAGAACGACTACAAAGCAAAGACCAGTAGTAAACCAATCAATTTCCCATTTTCTGAAAAGCCTCAGGGGATTTTTCCCCACTTACCTGAAGCAGGTAACAGGGTTATCCAGCAGAACTTCTGCACAGACTTCTCCATCCAGGCTGCTGCCTGTAGAGCAGGGCTGGCTCCAAGTAGCAGCTTGGTAAAGGTTGACACCTTGTGGCTGTTTCTACCACTTACAAGTCAGGGAAGTGAGGTTGTGGGGCTTTTTTGTTTGTGTTTTTTTTTTTTTTTTTTTTAATAGTGAGGGCTGTGGGTGGAGTTCAGAAATCAAGAGCTTAACTCCCAGCACCTGGCATGTAATGGGTGGGGCTGAGGTCATCAACAGGCTAATGAAGATAAATAACACCAAACACACTGAAAACTATAAAAAAAAAAAAAAAAAACACCGCAGTCATACCCTATTTGTTTCTTAGGATAAATAAATAAAATAATTAATTAAATTATTTTTCTGGGATAGGAGCTCTCTGTACGTACAGCAGGCCCACAAGGCAAGTAATAAAAAAGCAACTTTGTGAATGATGTTTCTCTGCAGATTTGCAGCCCCGCTGGATCCCCTCTGCTGTTTGCACAGTGGGGTGAGGGCTCAAAGCTCTGCTGAACTCCAGCAGTGGCTTTGGAGAACGGTGGCTGCGCGGACTCCAGAGAAATTCTTTCTAATTCCCACCAGAATAAATGCAAACAGGTTCGAGAACTGCAGTGCATTAAACCTGTGAGGAAAGAATAAACAATACTTTGGGGTTTATCCAACAGGGTTAAAAACAAGAGACATCTATAGTCTCAAGAAGTAGTACATTGACTTAATAATTAGCAATTGCACTTATTTTACTATTTATCTGTGAGCACTGAATTTATTGTAATTTAATGCAGGCTTAAATTGGCAAAGAAAGCCACATCCCCAGAGCAGAGGCTCAGCGGAAACTCATCAGCCAAATCTGTCTCCCCTCATTAGCCAAGTACTTGTTTCGGAGGAGCTGTTCCTGAGGAAGCCTGCCCAAGGAAAAAACCTCATCTAGACCAACATTAACCTTCCTTTAATCGTGCAGCTCCACTGTCTTTCCAATTCCCCGAATGCCAGAACTAGTACTTTGTATTTATCTCGCATTTTACACCTTTAAGTGGTTGTAAAACATGTATTAGACCAAAAACTTCAAGCTCCCTCAGCAGAAAAATGTTCGCTAATTACAAGAGCAAATCTACAACTTGAAAACTCTTCCTTCCACCTAACTGCGGGTCAGGCTCACCTGCATACTCCAACCCTCCAGGCATAAAACACAGCACCTGCCTTGCCTTCCTGCAGAATATTTCCTTTGCTCTCAGCTCAGTTCAGCTGTGCTGTTAGGTACTGGTCCCAGCAAACCCATCACTTTAGACCCAGATGCAGCCTGAGGGCTGCTCCACTTGTACTTTAACACCATCCTTGAGCAACCTGCTCCAGTGGGAGGTGTCCCTGCCCACGGCAGGTGCATGGAACTGGGTGATGTTAAGGTCCTTTCCAACCCAAACCATTCTATGATTCCGTTTTTCCTTTTATCCCCAGAGACATTATGGTAAAGGGGTACTGAATGATGTGATACTTGGCTGTCAGTGTGATGGAGAACAAGTCTCTCGCCTTCAGTTACACTAACAGAGGGAATGATTCTGGCCAGAATTTATGATGTTCAAACCTGTGGTTTTGTCTTTGAAGAATGGGAGCTTTCAGAGATAACATTGCACCTATAATACTAAGGTAATGAACTGCAAAGCAGCCCAGTTAGATGGATAGCCAGAGGCCACTGGAGTCAGTGCAAAGCACTCCCTTAAATGCCAGAAAGCAGAGCAGATCTACAAGTTATTTATCATTCGCTTTCAGCCAAGCTTAATGAAATTTGTTTGAAAAACAGTAGGGCATCCTTCAAAAAGTTGAGTTGAGCAGGAAAAAAAAAATGAGGGTTACTTTAAAAAGAGTCAGGGTGGATTCTCAGTGTGTTTTCACTGTGAAGCATCTCAAATCAGCAGCCATCAGATGCTTCCTTTTGACATTTTCTAAAAATCATATTCTGGTTAAGACAAACTAAACCTCTGCGTCCTTCTGCCCTGCCCAGAGCCCGGTTTTACTGTCTGGCCTCTAAGCTCCATTTCACAGAATCACAGAATCACAGAATAACCAGGTTGGAAGAGACCCACCGGATCGTCGAGTCCAACCATTCCCACCAATCCCTAAATCATGCCCCTAAGTACCTCATCCACCCTCACCTTAAACACCTCCAGGGACGGTGACTCAACCACCTCCCTTGGCAGACCATTCCAATGCCTAACCACCCTCTCCATGAAGAATTTTTTCCTAATCTCAAGCCTAAATCTCCCCCGGCAGAGCTTGAGGCCATTCCCTCTCAGCTGCCCAGCCAGCCCTGCTCACCTCCACAGGCAACCCAGCTCTCCAAATCTCAGCTAAAACAGCCCCAAACCACCATCCTCAGCCACGAAGAGCTCTTCGTATCACTTTTCCTCACTCAGAAATCTTTACAACTGTGCTCAAGGTCATATAACAATTTTACTGAGATAATATTTTTTATTATTTATTTGATATAAAAACAATCAAATGGCAGCACGAGGATTTTATGTCACTAAAGGAGGTTTGCTTTGCTAAATAAAAACCCCGTTCCAGAGAGCTTTTCTGGAGCCCAGAGAGATAAGAACCCCGAGCAGAGTTTGCAGCGCTGTGCCTTGGGGTGTCACCCTCGGCCCTCTCATGGCCAGGGCAGGGCACCTGCACCCCAAAGGATGCAGCCCTGGGCTCAGGATGAAGGGGCTCCATCCAGGGTATCATCTTTGCCTTGTCTTCTTGCCTTTTCTCCCTGCCCTGCTCTTCCTGGGGCTCCCACAAGCACCTGCAGGTCTCTGCCCAGCTCTCACAGCTCTTTTGGAGTGAATTCACCTACTTCAGCTTCTTCCTCACTGACCTGCTCTTTTATTATAGAAGGTCTCTCTCTATATATATATATAATGTCAAGCCTCCTTTCACTTGAAAAGCATCTAGATGGTTTCATACCGTTGTCCCTTTACAAAGGGTCAAGGCGAGAACTACAGGCAAAACTTTCCTGCCTGCAACGCAAGCCTGCAGGTGGATGCATTCCAAAATGATGATGATGATCTAGGTGATTGTTAAGGTCCCTTCCAACCCAAACCATTCTGATTCTATGAAAATTACTCTCTGCTTAAAAAACATATGAAGCATCTCATTTTTCTTTCATGTACGTGTACTCCAGCTCACACGGCAAAGCAGAGACTGAAGTGCGACAAGAAATTTTCATCAAAACCACCTCAGGACAGCTGTGACCCAGCCCTTCCCTTCCATTTTGCGTGCGGATCTACATATACCTATAAATATCACAGAATCATAGACTCATAGAACCACAGAACCATAGAATGGTTTGGGTTGTAAGGAAGATTTAAAGATCATCCAGTTCCACCCCCTGCCAGGGGCAGGGACACCTCCCACTGGATCAGGGGCTCCAAGCCCCATCCAACCTGGCCTTGAACCCCTCCAGGGACGGAGCAGCCACCCCTGCTCTGGGCAACCTGGGCCAGGGCCTCCCCACCCTCATTGTGAAGAATTTCTTCCCGACGTTTAATCTAAATTTTCCCCCTTCCAGTGTAAAGCCATTACATACATGTAAAATATACACATATATATTAAAAGCTGATATCTTCATTGTTATTAACAATTTATATTTGCCTTAGCTATGGCCAGAGCTAGGCATCGCAAAAGTCCTACAAATAAACCCCCAACTATGACAGCCACGGGTATTCCCAAATCTCTCTGGGTGCTGTCACCGCAGTTCTTTCACGGGTTAGATGTCTCTAGGACAGCAGTTAAGCTCTCCGCAGGATCTGTGTGCGCGCACGTGTTCGCATGCGCCTGTCATCACACGTGATCGCGTGTGTGCACACATGTAGGCGGGCACGGGCACGGCTGTGTGTTCACACGCACGTTTGTGTGTGCATCGATGTGGGGGTTGCTCCCCAGCCTTGCCCTCCTGCCCTGAAGCCCGAGGAAGGAAACAGGCAATTCTCTTGCGGGTGCAAGCCTTGTACGTACAATGCCAGGGAAGGGATTATACCAGGGATTAACATTTTAAACTCCCCTACCAGACCTACTGACTCAAAGATCCTCAAACCCGTAATCAAATTACTGTCTCTGGGATTACCACGTTCCTGAGTTCAAACCTGAATTTCAGGACAAGTCGGTGAGAGCTGTCCCCCAACCCCAGCACACCCCAAAACGCCCAGGTCTGGGGCACGAGCTGCTGCATTCGGATTTTTCTCCTTTTCTTTAACCATTCTCTCCGTTTCCCCTGCTGCGAGGGGGAGAAGAGTCCACGAGCACTTTTCTTGTCGCCTGCCTCCTCCTAATTCCCGGTAATTTATCCCGTATTAGAAGTCCCTTATGGAAGAATGGTCTGAGATCCAGCACCTGCTATGCAAATAGCAGCAAATCCCCCCAGCCCCGCAGCGGGGCGGTGGGGACCCGTGGGCTGCCGGTGGTCCCAAAGCATCCTCCCCCAGCCACAAAACTCCATATCCAAAGCTGGGGGAGGACTTTGAGAGCCCCCCTTGAGAGCTCAGGCTCAATTTCATCCCACCGTTACGGTGCTTCAATTCTTCCGGGTTATCTTTATTGCAGTTAAAAGGAAATAAAAATAAAAGCCACTCCTAAGCAGAATTATTGAGAGCAAAGATGTAAAAGAAAACGTGAGCATCTCAGCACGTAGTTAAGCTTCCTGCTTTAAGCAGCGTTTGGGGGGGATTTCATCCACAGAGCGGTCAATGAATTTTCTTCCTTTCTTTTAGGATAAGTGTTCTAACCTCAATTAACAAAATACAAATCAACAAAAGAGGGAGAATTGTGGGCGGGAGAAGTGGGGGGAGAGAAGAAAAACCTCTCCCACAATAAGATGGGGAGGGGGAGAAAGGGCTTATTTCTCAGAGGTGACATCCTAATCTCGTTTTTCCCAGTTCATGTGGTAGCTGGGAGGCTGGGGAAGGGCCAGGCAGGGACTGTGCCCCCGGTAGCATAACCGCGTTGAGAGGGTTTGGCCCTTTTCCTTGGATAACTTCGATTTGAGATGTTGAACTGCCAGGAAACCAGTCACATCCCTGGGCACCTGTGCTCCCCGCGTGCTGAAATCAGGGGAGACGGCACCGCTGCGCGGGGAACCTGCACGAGGACCCTCCACAAACCCCTCCATCCCCACGCTTTCTTCCCGTGGCCCTTTACCATGATGATCCATTTCCCAGCCCTGAGCACTTGACTGACATTCGGGCTATTATTCGGGGAGATAGATTGTTTGGCCTGAAGATGCATTGTTTGGGCTCCTCATAAAAGAAACAAGTTAAATGCCACAGCTACCACACACCAAAATGACTCCTTCTGGCCATAAAACCAGTGGGACAAGGAAGTGGTTGTAGGAGTCAAACATAATTGATGCTCAGAAAGATGTTATAAATAATCTGCGCCGAGTCCTCTCTCATGTGCCTCAAAACCACAGAAAGTGGCGCGTTTTTTTTTTTTTTTTTCTTTTTCTCTTTATCTCCCCTTGAATTCAGGAGCATAATACACCGTGAGCACCAATAATTGATGTATGTTATAATTCTTCATTACCCTATCAGTAGTCTGGGAAAATTGGAAGAAAAGAAAATGCCAGAAAGTTATGGTAAAACTTAAGATGCGACAGAAGTAGCTTTCTTTGCTCATGCTGTGAGTGTTTGAATAAGAAGAATGTCCTTGCACTGTAACAAGCTAAAAGAATGAGGAAGACAAAGGATTTCACGAAAAAGGTTTAGATAGAAGACAAGGCAAGTGAAACTGAAAGGAAGGGAAAAAAACCATTTACAATGGAACAATGCGTGTACTAATCGCTTTGATATATTATACAAACCCAAAGACCCAAAACATTGTGTAATTATTTATAAATGACTTCTCTACTCCTGTGTATAATACCGAAGAAAGAATAAAACTGCAGGCTACTCTCTAAACTATTTCTAAATAGACCTAGCTCAAAAGGAAGCAGAAGTGTTTGGAAAAAAATAATTAATGGTTGATTTTATGGTTGTCTCATTAAAACATTTTAATTACAACAAACAAAATACATTTGTGCTTGCAAGGAACAATCCTTTACCTACTTGCCCCCCCCACTCCTTCCAAGAAGAAGAAGAAAAAAATGTTACATCACACATTAAAAACCTGAAAATAAAACATTGCTGCTATTTCTGCACAGCAGCCGGGAAGGGTTGAGCCCCTTGAGAGGTTTCAGCTTCTCTGGGCCAAGACCCCTGCAGGACTCAAGGTCCCTCTCTGCGATGCCCCTGCGCCCTCTGCATCCTCAGGCCTCATGCCAGCTGCAAGCAGGTAGATGAAGATGAGGCCAAATCCAAAGATGAAGCCCTTGAGTTGCTCCCAAGGTATTTTCCCCACAGGAGGATTGGCTCCTGCTCCAGAAAGGGTTAACACTACCGCCATGCAGGCTGAGATCCCTTTCAAATATTGGACTTCCAGAGCTGTCCATTAGTCTGCAGCCAAGGCATGAACCCCTGAACCCTCCAGTAGCCTCAGGCTGGGAGCTGTAAGCTGACTCCTGCCCACAGGGGTTGGTCCCAAGGGCGCAGCACCGTATGTCTATCCCTACACGTGCGGTCCAGCCACGGCACTGGCCCTTGCTCCATCTCCATCCCCAGCCTGGGCTCTGCACTATGCTCACACAAGCACAGGGGAGCCCCATCGACCCATTTTCTGGTTATCTATTTCCAAAATTCCTGCTGCATCTGCTTGGGCATCCCCAGGGGTGAGCTAGGACCATCCTCCCTTCACTTCTGCAAGGCACTGACTCAAGCTTTTTGCTCCCAGGGTGATGGTGTAGCCACCAGCCACATCTCCTCCCCACGCCTAGTTCAAAGCATCTTCTGCAGAGAGTTCTGCCTTCTTGCTCTAGCCATGCTTTCAAACAATGAGGGAGCAAAAAGTAGTGGGAGGCTTAAACTAGATATTAGGTGACGCTACTTCCCTGAAAGGGTTGTCAGCAGTGGAACAGGCTTCCCAGAGAGGTGGTGGAGTCAACATCCCTGGAGCTCTTTAAAAGACATGTAGATGTCACTTAAAAGTCATGATTTAGTGGTGGACTTGGCAGTGCTGGGTTTACAGTTTGACTCTGTGCTCTTAAAGTCTTTTCCAGCCTAAATGATTCTGTGATTTTCCTGGCTGAGTCCTGTGTTCAGTTCTGGGCCCCTCACCACAAGAAGGATGTTGAGGCTCTGGAGCGAGTCCAGAGAAGAGCAACGAAGCTGGTGAAGGGGCTGGAGAACAAATCTTATGAGGAGCGGCTGAGAGAGCTGGGGGTGTTCAGCCTGGAGAAGAGGAGGCTGAGGGGAGACCTCATTGCTCTCTACAACTACCTGAAGGGAGGTTGTGGAGAGGAGGGAGCTGGGCTCTTCTCCCAAGTGACAGGGGACAGGACGAGAGGGAATGGCCTCAAGCTCCGCCAGGGGAGATTTAGGCTTGAGATTAGGAAAAAGTTCTTCACAGAGAGGGTGGTTAGGCATTGGAACGGTCTGCCCAGGGAGGTGGTTGAATAACCGTCTCTGGAGGTGTTTAAGGTTAGGGTAGACGAGGTGCTTAGGAGCATGATTTAGGGAATGGTTGGACTCGATGATCCAGTGGGTCTCTTCCAGCCTGGTTATTCTGTGATTCTGTGATTCTGTGATTGTTTTGACACTCATCCCAACATCAGTTTAAGCCTTCATGCACTAATCCAACAAATCACAGAGCCTGGTGAGTTGCATTGGTGTGCATCTTAAGCCTTAAAAAAAGAAAACAGCACCTCCAATTCCTCTGAGGCACCTTCCAGTTGCATGAGCAGCTCTGCTGTGAACCGCTCACTCCCATGCCTGAAGAGAAGAGTGACGTTAAAACTGTTCTAATGATGGTAATTCTGATCACTTTTGAAATATGAGGCTGATTTCTAACATGGAGCTTTATTTGCCTTTACAAGGTACAATGAACACCAGGGAATGGGTTTCTTTTCATGGATGGGCTTCTCCTTGCTGGAAATGGTGTATTCAGGGAGCAAGGCTGAGCACCAACAGCTTTCATTGCAAGCACTACCAGCCCTAACAGCCTTTCCTCCGCCTTTACTTACTAATTCCTACTTTTTCTGTCATCCAGCTGTGAGCAAGACCCAACGCACAACATCTTGACACGAAGGAGGAAGCATCGTGCTCAGGGCCCCACCAAGAGATAAACACGCTGCGTGGAAATGAGCCCACAACAGTTTGCTCCGATTCCAGATGAGCAGTTTGCCATCTGCTACAGTGAATGTGGACCCAATCCAGCTGTGCTTTTATGGTTTCTACGATTAAAAAATGCTATTCGAATATTTTTTCCCCTCTTTTATTTTTTTTAAGTGCTGTAAGGTGTCTCAAAGCAAATGGTAAAATATTTGTGGGAAGCTTCCTTAGAGCTCAAAATACAAAACCAATAACATCAATGAGTCCCTAAGAGCCTGACTGCACGTACATCAAGGAAGAAAAGTTAATATCCAAGGATAAAAATCAGAGTAAGACCATCAGCAAGATGCTGGAAACACACCCTGTGTTCCTTGAAATCAAAGTCCTGTTTCATTTGGGGATTTTTTGCCTTCTCAATTGTAGAAAATCTCACAAAACTTTATCAGGCGACTTCCATCGTAGCAGGCTCATAAGGTATAAGAGCTATTATCTGTGTCGGCTGAATAATTTATCTGCAAAATTAGTAGACTGCCTGCGATAGAACTGGTTGAATTATTCATCGGGAATAAATTATCCAAGATATTTAGCACTTCTTTCTGTTTGCGAAGGCTTCCTGAAACAATTCTGGTTCTCTGAATGCATTCGTTATTCATAAGTACGCAGTGAATAGATTATGCAAACAAATTTCAGCCTATGGGTTGTTTGTGAAACATTCACTTCAGCTCTGGCTATTCAGGGCTGTGACTGATCACAGAGACACATGGTGCTCTCTCCCCTCCTTGATTGGAGCACAAACTTTTAAAACAAGAGAATAACAAATGACAAACTGCAAATGATGGATAAGGACTAATGAATAATGCACTTTCGCTGCAAACTTTCAGACAAGTGATCGGTTGTGCCAAAGTCTGTGAAACTCTAGGGAATCATAAACATTTTAATGAATAAACTATTGACTGCTCAAAGACACCTAAACAAAAGACAATAAAAGTGTTGCAGACAACACCAGAGTTCATATTGCTATATACAAGACGCACTTTGACTAAAGTTTAACTTTTTTTGCCATATGCTTCCGTAATCTTTACATTTTTGTCCTTTCTCCTGCTTTCTGCTGGAAAATCCACGGCCAATCTCTGCCTGCCGACCGAGGCCTCTAATCGTGTCATCACTTAAGGACACGAGTAACTCGATGAAGTGGAACTACTTAGCACAGAAAGTCATTTATGGATACACGGGCCCTAAAAACATCAGCCTGATTGCAGGTCGGGTGATGGAGCGAGCTCAGTCCCTCCCGTCAGGCCCCGTCGGACGCGGTTATATCGCACGTGGAAGGTCTGTAGCCACGGAAAGATGTTACTGAAAGCAGAAAGGGAGCTGATCCCGCAAGCTTAGCCAGTGGAAAACTGCTTCTAGTTTGAGACTCGTTAATATTCATCACTCAGGGCTTTCTGGGTTGCTCACTTCAGTGCGTGATCTTTTTGCCACAAAGGAGGTTGGTTGAGGCAGTTTGCTGGATCATCTCAAAATGAGGAGAGTTGAAAACCAGAAGGAATATCTCTGGTAGCAAGCTCCTCTCTCGGGTCCAAGTCAAAAGTGGTTGCTATGAACTTTAAATGCAGAGATAAAGACAACTTACACTGTCAATTCTCCCTGTTTATCAAAGGCATAGCAGAAAATCTCAGGAGTGGGTATTAATCCACATTTAATGCAGGGGGAAATCTTATAAATAAATGTGAGTTTAGGCACCGAGGTCTAAAAACGTCTGCTGATGGGAGGGTGAAACTGAAAACCTTCCAGAGAGGCAGGTACCTGAGGGCTAACAATGAGGCTTCCAAAGAGCCCCGAGAGGAAGGAGCAAAAAGCCTGATGACAGATGTTTTAGCCACTTACAAGAGTGAGGCTCCCCAAAGTGTTAAACCGTGATACCTGCACACTTTCTGGGGATTAGCAGCGGCAGCGAGAACTTTAATCAAGCCGGCGTAGCTCTAATTTTTTTATCCAGAGACAAAGAATCGTCCAGATCGATTGACAACTGCTGAAGTTTGTAAAACAAGTGTAATTTGGAATTTTTAACTTTCTGAGCACCTGCTGAAAGTTTTATCGTTTCAGACTGCATTCAGTTTGATGGGGAATCAGGAGGAGAAAGGGAATAAAACTAAGGGGAATAAAACAACTAAAGGAAATAAAACAACTAAAGGGAGTAAAACAACTGAAGGAGAGGGGAGATGCGTGGGCATCCTGGGGAGAGAACACGGAGCTCCCATCACTGCACAGCGGCCTGGGAAAGGGGAGAAGGGAGGGAAGGTGCGAAATGGATGGGGAATAATGAGGAAAAAGGGAATAAAACACAGGGAATAAAACCACAGGGAATAAAAAAGGAAGGGGGAAAGTTTTGGAGGTTGAGGAAACAATGCGAAAGGAGGTTGTGGAGAGGATGGAGCTGGGTGCTTCTCCCAAGCGACAGGGGACAGGATGAGAGGGAATGGCCTCAAGGGGAAGTTTAGGCTGAACATTAGGAAAAATTTTTTCACGGAAAGGGTCATTGGGCACTGGCAGAGGCTGCCCAGGGAGGGGGTTGAGTCACCTAACCTGGAGGAGTTTAAGGGACGGGTGGATGAGGTGCTGAGGGCCATGGGTTAGTGATTGATAGAAATGGTTGGACTCGATGATCCGGTGGGTCTCTTCCAACCTGGTGGTTCTCTGATTCTATGAAAACAACTAAACGAGAGGGGAGATACGTGAGTGTCCCGGGGAGGGAGAACACGGACCTCCCATCACTGTGATGGGAAAGGGGAGAAGGGAGGGAAGGTGAGAAACGGACGGAGGATAACGAGGAGAAAGGGAATAAAACCGGAGGGAAAAAACCCACAAGGAATAAAATAAAAAAAAAAAAAAGAAAAGATAAAAAATAAAAAGAAAAGGAAGGGGGAATGTTTCGGAGGCTGAAGAAACGATGCGAAAAGTTAAGCAGAAGCGGCGACTAACCCCCCTGGCTCGGCGGTTCCCCGGTGCCCCTCGCCCCCCCGTCCTATCCCCCCCCCCCCCCCCCCCAATCCGGCGCTCCCCGGGGGCGCGGCAGATGCGCGGCTGCCCGCGGTAATTGCGGGCACGCTCCGGCGCACGGGGCCGACCTGCCGCCTCGGCGCGGCCCCGCGGGGCGGCCACGGGGCCATTGTCCGCCCGCCGCTATAAGAGCGGCCGCCGCGCCGTCGTGTGCCAAAGGCGCCGCTCACACGAGCGGATCGCAGCCCGCACCACTTCAAACACAAGGGCGGGCGCGTGCCCCCCCGCCCCGCCTTTCCCCGGCGCTCCCCTCCTCGTTTTTTTCTTTTCCACTTTTTTTTTTTCCTCCTTTCCCCCCTCCATTTTGCCTCCTTTTAGTCCTTCTTTTTAGTTTTTCTCCTTTTTCCAACTTTTAATCTCTTTTTTCTCCCTTTCCTTACTTTTTCCTCTTTTTTATTTCCCCTCCTTTTTATTTTTCCTCCTTTTTACTTTTTTCTCCTTTTCACTTTTTCCTCCTTTTCACTTGTTCCTCCTTTTCATTTTTCCATTTTTCATTTTCCCCTTTTCGCTTTTTCTCCTTTTCACTTTCTCCTCCTTTTAATTTTTTCCTCCTTTTCGTTTTTTCCTCCTTTTCATCTTTTCCCCTTTTCATTTGTTCCTCCTTCTATTTTTTCCTCCTTTTCATTTTTTCTCCTTTTCATTTTTCCTCCTTTTCATTTTTTCTCCTTTTCATTTTTCCTCCTTTTCATTTTTTCCTCCTTTTCATTTTTCTCTCCTTTTCATTTTTTCTCCCCTTTTTTCCCCCTCCTTCTCCTCCCCCTTTTTTCCCCTCCTTTTCTTTTTTCCCTCCTTTCATTTTTTCTCCTTTTCTTTTTTTTCCTCCTTTTCTTTTTTTTTTTTCTCCTTTTTTTTTTTTTCGCTGCTTTCTTTTATTTTTTTTCCCTCTTCCATCCTCGGAGCCAGCCCTTCCTCCCCCGTGCAGCGGGAAGCTGCGGCTTTTTTCCTGCCTATCACACCGTTTCTCGCTTCACGGCATCCCCGGGAGCGCCTTTCCATGTGAGTACGGGGGATGCCGGCACCTGCAGCGCCGTGCCAAGCGCTCCCACACCTCCACCCCTCCCTCTCTCGCGTTTTATTCCCTCTCCCCAGCTTCTTCGCACCTTCCCTCCCCTCTCCCTGCGGGGGCTGCGCAGTGATGGGAGCTCCGCGCTGATGGGATCCCCGCGTTCTCCCCGCAGGATGCTCGCGGAGCTCCCCCCTTTCCTTTATTTGTGTTTTATTCCTTTTCTCCTCGTTACTCCCCGTCCATCTCCCACCCTTCCCCTTCCCTCCCTTCTCCCCTTTCCCTGCTCGGCTGCGCAGTGACGGGATCCCCGCGTTCTCCCCGCAGGACGCTCGCGGAGCTCCCCCCTTCGTTTAGATGCACTTTACTCCTTTTCTCCCCGTCATTCCCCATCCGTCTCGCCCCTTTCCCCTTCTCTCCCTTCTCCCCTTTCCCTGCTCGGCTGCGCAGTGACGGGATCCCCGCAGGATGCTCGCGGAGCTCCCCCCTTTCCTTTAATTGCGTTTTATTCCTTTTCTCCCCGTTATTCCCCATCCATCTCCCACCCTCCCCATTCCCTCCCTTCTCCCCTTTCCCTGCTCGGCTGCGCAGTGACGGGATCCCCGCGTTCTCCCCGCAGGATGCTCGCGGAGCTCCCCCCTTTCCTTTAATTGCGTTTTATTCCTTTTCTCCCCGTTATTCCCCATCCACCTCCCACCCTTCCCCTTCGCTCCCTCCTCCCCTCTCCCTGCCGGGGCTGCTCAGTGACGGTGTGTCCCCCCCCCCTTCTCCGTTCTCCCCCCAGGATGCCCGCGGAGGCGGCGAGCAGCGGCGGCCCCGCGGAGCCCCGGGAGCGGCGCAGGCGGCGCGGGCGAGCGCGGGCGCGGACCGAGGCGCTGCTGCACACGCTGAAGCGGAGCCGGCGGGTGAAAGCCAACGACCGCGAGCGGAACCGCATGCACCACCTCAACGCCGCCCTGGACGAGCTCCGCAGCGTGCTCCCCACCTTCCCCGACGACACCAAGCTCACCAAGATCGAGACCCTGCGCTTCGCCTACAACTACATCTGGGCGCTGGCCGAGACGCTGCGCCTGGCCGAGCAGCGCCTCCCGCCGCCCCCCAGCCCCGGCAGCGACGCGGGCTCCTGGCTCTCCAGCTCATCCCCCGCCGCCCCCTCCTCCCTCTGCGCCTCCGCCTCCGGCCCCAGCAGCCCCGCCACCTCCGAGGACTGCGCCTACGCCCCCGCCGACCCCCTGCGCATCTTCCGCGGGCCGCCCCTCCCCGCCGCCCCCGGCGCCCCTTGCCGCTAGGGCATCGCGCCCCACTTCGAGGGGGGAGGAATAAGGGGGGCGATTTCTCCTCCCGTTGCACTTTTCATCCCCCCTGCCCCCCACCCTCCCCCCACCCCTCCTTCCCCCCTCCCCCTCCGCCACCGAAAACGGGGAAGAAAAGCGACAGATTTGCTGCCGCGGACGAGGTGAAAAGTCAATTTTACAATTTGTAGCTCTCCGGCGAAGAGAAACGAGCATGAAAATTTGGTTTGAACGCCCTGACAATGCCGTGAAAAGGCTTAAGGCGGGGGGGGGGGGGGGGGAGTGGGGGGAACCGATGCGGCGCGGGGCGCGGCGCGGGGCTCAGCGCATCCCTCCGGCTCAGCCCCTCCCGGCGGGGGGACCCCAGCACCCACCCCGATGGGACCCGCGGGACGAGCTGGGGGGGGGGGGGGGGGGGGGGGGCTCATGCATTATAGATGCTGACCCCCAGCTCGGGGTTTGCTTTAGAGCAGGAGCACACACGGGGTATTCAGCGACGGGGGCCAGATAGCGCTTTAATTTATTCAAGATGTTCATTCATATGAAAATTGTATTTTTGTACATAAAGAGCTTTATTCTATTATTATGCCTCTTATCGAAGTGGGTTGTCGTTTTTGGTTTGGTTTGGTTTTTTAATAAATTGTACTTTACCCTGTAAATAAAATTTTTAACGTTTTTACTGAATTTCAGCCGTGCCTCTGGAGGTTTGTCTCTTACGCTCAGGGGTTTTTGCTCCTCGGAGCCTGCGGTGGAAGGGAAGGGTTTACCCCAAAGTGACAGTAAGCACAGGCCAAGCCACTGTGACGCGTGCAGCTACCTGCAAACATCATCTGGCCCCTGACTCTCAGAGAGGGGATTAGAGATCCATGCAGGATAGGGGGGCAGAGAGCAGCAGCAGAGCAGTGCAGCCAGCATTGTGGTGTTCAGGGCCATGGGAGCTGGAGGGTGTCAGGGGATTTGGGGTAAGGAGAGCATGGTGCACCCTCAATAGAATCATAGAATCACCAGGTTGGAAGAGACACACCGGATTATCAAGACCAACCATTCCTGTCCATCGCTAACCCATGTCCCTCAGCACCTCGTCCACCAGTCCCTTAAAGCCCTCCAGAGAAGGTGACTCCACCACCTCCCTGGGCAGCCTGTTCCAGTGACCAATGACCATTTCTGGGAATTTTTTTTCCTAATGTTCAGCCTAAACCTCCCTTGACGGAGCTTGAGGCCATAGGGTATGGAGCTCACAGCTTTTACTAAACTTGCAGTGCTGAGAGAACCCGGCTGGCATGAGCTGTTCCTCTTCCCCAAATCACACAGAAGCTCTTTCTGCTCATTCCCACTCAAGTGAAGGGAAAGGTGGCTGGAGGTGCACTGCACGGGCTTGGTGCCAGCCCTGGGCCACCAATGGCTCTCAGCTAGAGACTGGGGGATGGGGGTCAAGAGGGGTCCTCACCTCCACCAAATCTGCTCCGGTGCTGTGAAGCCCCAATCTTTCTTTCCTCTTGCATTTGTGTACAATGAGGGAGACCTCTGCCTCCCCCGCCCCAAAATCTGATCTTGCTGAAGGGCTTTTATGCTTCCCATCTCCATCCTTCCCGTCTTCCCAGCACTGCTCAACACTCCCGTATCACACTAGGTGCACAGACACATAAAAATAACAGGTTCATCGTCTTTGCCCTGTTTTATTGATGGAATGATCCAGCTCGGCCATGTCTCTCCAGCCAGCTCCAAAACACTGGTGGATCAGAGCTGTATGGACTGATAACAGGGTGTTTGTGGGGAAAGGATGAGGATGCTTGGAGAGATGATGTTGTACAAGCCCAAATAAGTCAGCTCCTACACATCCTGAATGGGACAGCCCATGGTTAATAAAATGAATTGGCTTTCATTTGCCATGCCTCGGTTTCCCATCTGTAAAACTGGCATATCACCATCCCCCTGCATCATCAGTGAATTTAATTATTTCATTAAGCAGAGCTTTCACAACACTCAGTTGCTCAGGACTGCTGTAAAAGCCCAAGATGATATTCAGTCTTCAGCACATGATCATATACTATGCAGGAAAAAAAGGCAGAGGGAAAACACTGAAAATATCAGACAAAACACCGAGAAGCTGTTCATTACACAGGCAGGATCTGTGCCTGAAAGTGAACCCTTCTGTGTAAAGGAGCAGGTGA
Organism: Clamator glandarius; assembly: GCA_033459285.1. NCBI lineage: Eukaryota > Metazoa > Chordata > Aves > Cuculiformes > Cuculidae > Clamator > Clamator glandarius. Next base: position 1,484,994 of record JAUNZM010000251.1, on the reverse strand, counting down.
ATGTATGATCAAAAATATTACATGGGGCCACATAATTGCCACAGAAATGAGAAGAAGAGGAGGTGAATTAAGACTACACAGACACCTCAGTGCCAGCATTTCCTTCTTTTAAATGCCTGAGTCTGCAATCGTTGTACATCTAACATAGTTTTCATTCGCTTGTCTATACACACACACATCCAGCTCTTTCTCAGTGAATGTAAATGCTGAAAAGGAGGTACTATTGCTTGGAAATCCTAATAGCAGCATAATACTTCTATTAATTAAAGGTACCAGCAACCAGTATAGGCAAGGTCCTTAATGATGTCCTGTTAAATAAAAGAGATTCGTGAAATCTAATTCTGGCAGTAACAGGTCTTGATCTGTGACGCAGTGAAGCTTTGCTTGCACCTGCCCTTGAAAGCCAGGAGGTTTTGTATGGAGAAGCCTCCAGGGGCTGAAATTTAGTACAGTCCGTGGAGACGGAAGGTCATCTAAAGTCACTGGGTCCCAAGACACTGGACTTCAATCTCAAAGAAAAAAAAAAAAAAAACCCACAAAGCTTCAAAAATATCCTCTATTCTTTTGTGTTTTCTTAGCTGCGAGCAGAGATCTGTGGACGTTAATGCAGTGTATAAAGACCATACATCTAGCAGGACTCGGCGTATGATGTTAGTGTTCCTAACGGGCAATGAAAGCCGCAAACTGCGTGAGGATACAATTAGATTCATACATTAACATGAGTCAGAGAACAGTTTTTCCCCCGAGCGGTGATAGGTTCAGACATAGTTGAACAAATCTGCCGCCGGGACAGATGGAATGCCTATATTCAGAGGCTGCAGTACCAACTTGCACCCCCATTTACAACTGTGGGGTTTGTATTTTTTTTTTTTTCATCAAAAGAATAGTATGGTGAAGTGACAGGGAGCTGGAACAGGCTTCCCTGACTGCAAACAGGTGGCTTTTGCTAATTGCCCTAAAATCACTTCCTTGAATAAGTAGGACAGGGAAAAAAAAATAGGTGAACTAAATGCTGGGGCTGATGAAATCTTCGGTAATTTTTTTGGAAATATCAGATAGTTACATTCTACATGGATTCCACAAACAGGGGCCAATCTCAGTCCCACCGAAACTAGTGGAAAGACCATTAATTTCAGAAATAACTGAAATACCTTGGCACCACGTTATGTGTATGTATATGCATTTCATCACCAGATGATCCCTGAGGTCCCCTCCAACCTGGCATTCTATGAGTTTTTTCCATTTTGTCTACTGACAGGTGTTGGGAATCCTTTATCCTTGCTGGATCCAAGCAAACACCTCTGGAGCATGTGAGCATTAGGGACCCTCTGCCAGGAGGTTCTGCAAATCCTCAGGTCTCACTCAATTCCTATTTTAGTTAGGAACGAAAGTCTGAGATGGCCCAATGGATAGGGCATCCTTGCTGGCTGGGAAACCTGCTTCCAGCGCAGACTTTCTCAAAACACAACTGAGATTATCCTACTTTATTTCTGCTTTATTGTGGGGAAACAGTCGGCTACCAGCTACAAGATGCTTGTGTGCTCTGGGGACAGGGCTCACCACAGCCTGACAGGGCTGGAGTGACTCTGTCCCAGCCTTTCCCAACTGATTTGAAGCTCTAGAGAGCCTCTGCGAATTACCTGTGCTCAAAATGTAAGCAAATAGCTGTGAATCCAAAACTCTGCACAGGTTTTAGGCAACAAGTATTTTCAGTGATTTCGACGCCACGCGGTGTCCTGCTTGCTGTCATCCTTGCTGGGGCGAGACTCAAAACAATGCTTGGGGTTTCTTTATTAACAAGAGCATCCTCAGGATTTTCATTATTGGGTGTCAATCTGTTGTAGATTTGGATTTTACTCTGTACATGATCTGTAAAATACAATCTGTGCTACTACCCGTGAGCACATGAAATTTAAGACTATAATTATAGATCTCTGGGGCTCAAATACTCCATTAAGAATGATTTGTATAGTAGGTAGAGATTACCAGAACAGGAGCAGGTGAAAACTAATTTTCAGAAGCCTTTTTTATTGGTGGCATATGCGATTAAAAGAAATCATCTGGAGAAGTGGAGCTGTTAAGGACCGAGCAGATTTACTGACCGCGCTGCACGTGAGTGTTGCAGGATAGAGATGGCAAAATACTGCATAAAATACTTCCAAATAACACTTTGCTGAACTTTTATAGACTTCAAAATTCACTGACTTGTTAACGCCAGCTGCATGCCCAGTGCCTATGATCAACTAATCCTTTTATTCTTTTCCTCCTGAACCAAAAGACAATAAAGATCAGTATGAAAAAACCTGAAGATACCACAGATATCATAGAGCCACGGTGTAGTCACAAATCCTTTTAAAAGGCCTCTGGGACCCAGCCCCATTATTAATCACCAGGGCAATGAGGAGTGTAGGGCTGAGCTGAGGGAGTGAAATAGCTGAGTCCCCTGGAAACAGGGTTTTCCTCCCCGCTGCCTCCCTGCTGGGGTTTCTGTCCTGTCAAGAGGGATGGCAAAGGGTTCACGTGAGGCATTGTTGGTGCCAGATCAAGGCTCTGCATGCCGAGCAATTCTCCTCTATTATCATGAGGGGATTTTTCTCAGTTGTCAGTTGTCCAATTTAAGATCCACTAGACAAGAGCAAATAGACTCTTCCCGACGGATAATGCTCTTCTCTCTCAGCACGGAAATGCTGATGGCACAGCACTCGTCGTTATTCAGGGCTCTATTTCACCTCTATTTGACTCTTTGCAGCAGCATCTGTTAGTGCCACTCATCTCGCTGTTTGACAATCCTGAATGGCTCACAAAGGAAAAAGAAATATCACATTAGAGAGGCTGGGCCAGAGATGCCACCCTTCTCTGTGCCATGTGCATAGCTCTGCAGGTACAAACAATGGTTCTCACTCAGCTCCTTCCCCATTCAACTCATTCACACCCCGTAGGACTTTGGCAAGGGTCAGTAGGACAGAGTGCACAGCATGCTTCTGCATAAAAACTTGCTCAAGCAAGACTTTTAGAGGAGACATTAGCTTTATTCTTAGAGTAACAGCGCGCAAATGTCCACATACACTGTCTTGCATGCACTGTGCCAATGGAAGCATTGACATCGAGTTCAGAAAGTGAGTTTTCAGATGCTGTAGCTAGAAAGAAAATGCTTAGTGCCTCACTAACATCCCTGCTCTGAGCTCATTCGCTCAGTTGTACCGTTTAGCCCCCTGCTTCTTTGCTTTCCACCCAGGAGCTTCATTTTGCTCCAGAGAAAGACCAGCCTGTGCCAGTGCACGGCCTCCTTTCCACTCTTGCTTTGTGCCCATGAGATGTGCTTAGTTATGAACTGAAGCATGTGAGGAGACTGTTGCCTCTGTTTCCCAAACAGGGATTTGGCAGAGTCCTCAGGACTTCACTGTCTCTTTCTTGGATTATTACATTCTGCACATTCCAGGATAATCTTTTTTTAAACCTGAAGATTTTACAAACTTGCCTTCTAGGAAAACATTTAAAGGTGTCTAATGGAGGTCCAAGGTGATTACGGCCCATAATGGTTTGTTGCACAAATAATGGATTAAGTTCCATCTGTAGGAGTTAATCGGACTTAGTTCTACAAACAAATACCTTGTTCTTCTTCTCTCCGTATGGCAGATGTCGGCGATCTTCATAAACTCATACCCAGGAGTATCTCCAGCAGGACCGTCCACAGCAGCGTTTGGCATCTGTAGCTCAGCACAAACCTGACAGATCCTGGTTCTTCTCCAGCCTGCAGGTTTCCATTGAGAGGAAGTCGGAAGAAGCACATTTGCAAATATGAAAGATGCAAACCCAAAATCCTATAGGAAAGATGGTGTTACTCCACTTTTGAAGGTAGCAGGAAATAGCACAGGTAGCCCAAGGGACTCAGTAGTTTGTCCCTGTCCCTACCACGGGGACCAAGAGATTCAGCAGCCCTTTATGGACACTTCCATTTAGATAAATGAGCCCAAACAGAGAAGGCAAATGTAAAAAAATGAAGGGAGAGAGGCAATATTCCCAGTGTGGTCACATTCATGTGGGATCCCCCATGTTGACCTTCAGCAGAACATACTGAAGAGAGTCTCAAAAGCAGGATCAGAAAGAATATAAATCACTAGTGGCAGGTAAAGGTTGAGCACTGCACTAAAGAGTCCTTCTCCTTGAAAACATTTTCTTTTGCGACAGCACATCTTCCTTGGCAAGGCAGCTCTCCTTGCGCAAGAACAGCACGTGGCCTTGGAATGTAACTCTTAACATGGACCAAAGAAAGCATCTCTTCTGCCCCTGTGATTTTCCAGTTTGGTCTCTGGGATTCATAGGAAACAGGCAATATTTATAGATTATTTTGCCCAGAACCTAGAAAATCTAGAGACCTTACCAGTGAAGAGAAGCTGAGTCAATCTCTACCCTAAATAACCTGATCTGCTTTTTTATGTTTTACTTGGCTCTCTCTAGATATAAATGCACAAATTGTTCCTCTAGTTCACTGGTAGGACTATTCAAAGCAAAGGAGTTTAACTCCTGAGATAAAAGAATATGGCTTTTTTTCCCCCTTCCTATTTGAGTACCATCTCTCCTGCAGCAAGTCTTTTGTAATCTGAAAGGAAAACCTTTCCTGTCACAACATCAGTAATGGATATTGCTCTCTCAATTACCCATTGCTTCTCCAGGAGAGCAACTGATGCGCATCGTGTTTATCCAGCTCACTGAAGTGCTTTCATTATCTAAGAAAAGAGGTTAATTAGTATTTAATCAATCTTTTCACAGGGTACAGTTTCCTCCTCTCCTATTTGCAATCCAAAAAGATGTCAGCTTCCAAAGCCATAATGCCCTCTTGATAAATCAAGTGGCAGCTAATGAGGTCTGTGGTCCCGGGCTACCTGACCTGCTGTGGCTGTCACCAGCACGGCTGTCACCTGTGTCACTCTCCCGGGAAGCACTTGTTGAGATGCTGGGAGATGCACGGAGCTGTCTGGGATGCAGGGGAGGGAATTGTCAACTGAGGGAAGGTGGTGGCAGCTGTGCACACCCCAGTCTGAGGTGTGTGTGTCCAGTATGTGCTTTGAGTTAACCATGTTTGGAGGAGCCATGAGGTAAATCTCACAGAAACTCTGGAAAGAAACAGATGGGATTCCTTCCTTCCTTCCTTCCTTCCTTCCTTCCTTCCTTCCTTCCTTCCTTCCTTCCTTCCTTCCTTCCTTCCTTCCTTCCTTCCTTCCTTCCTTCCTTCCTTCCTTCCTTCCTTCCTTCCTTCCTTCCTTCCTTCCTTCCTTCCTTCCTTCCTTCCTTCCTTCCTTCCTTCCTTCCTTCCTTCCCTCCTCCCTCCTTCCTTCCTTCCTTCCTTCCCTCCTCCCTCCTTCCTTCCTTCCTTCTTTCCTTCCTTCCTTTCTTCCTTCCTTTCTTCCTTCCTTTCTTCCTTGTTTCCTTCCTTCCTTCCTTCCTTCCTTCCTTCCTTCCTTTCTTCCTTCCTTTCTTCCTTCCTTTCTTCCTTCTTTCCTTCCTTCCTTCCTTCCTTCCTTCCTTCCTTCCTTCCTTCCTTCCTTCCTTCCTTCCTTCCTTCCTTCCTTCCTTCCTTCCTTCCTTCCTTCCTTCCTTCCTTCCTTCCTTCCTTCCTTCCTTCCTCCCTCCCTCCCTCCCTCCCTCCCTCCCTCCCTTTTTCTCTCCCCTTTTCTCCCTGTTTCTCCCTTTCTCTCTCTCTTTCCATCTTCTTTTTCTTTCTAAGGTGTATTTAATAATGACCGAGGAGCCATCCTTGCACCTGTACAGAGCGGAACTTCAGAGGTGATTAAGAGACTCTAATGATGCTTGGTGCCAAAAGTCATGGGTAATAAAAACATTAGCCCATTTCAAAGAAAGATATGTAGGAGGATGGAGTTTCCTTTCTTTAGGCTGTAGGTAAGTTTGTGTTCTTTGCTGAAAAATGCCAGGAGCAAAACTGAACCTCTCTCTCTCCCCATATTCACTGTGTTTGGCCCTGCTGCGCGGAAGATGAACTGTGACTGAGGCAAACACCGATTGACACGCAGGAAACTAATTTTGACCACTCTCAGAAAGCATCTTGGATAAGATCCTGGTCCAGGATGACTGTTCCAGCCACCTAATCTTCCCATCTTAGAAAGGGCCCTGCAGCACTTGTAGTAATATATTTTTTTTGAGATATTTAAGCAGAGAAAGCGGCCCATGCGTCCATATGCTTGACTCCTTTTGGCTACTGGCCTATTCTCTCCATCGCCGCTGCTGCTGACAATGAGGGGCTGAGCCACATGCCCTGTGGTAGCCACGCTCTGGATTCCTTTCCCTGACTTTGGGAAATTCATTGTCTTTAGCATCGTCTGTAGGTTCAAAGTCCGCTTTCACTCCGTGGGGCGCCCTTTCTAGGTTCATAAAGCTACGTTCAGAAATCTTTGGGCAGACCCAAAGCTGACAAAAGTGTCATTAAATAATGCTGCCCATGAATGAAGCTACCAAAGAAGACATAGTCCAGTTTGCATCTCAGTTACAAGAAGAAAGTGCAATGACAGAGTGAGTAATTGGCTAATTGTCTATACGAGCTCTATTTTAACAGTGCAGTCGTGCGATCGCACCATCTGGGGGGAGCTCGGGGAGGGAGCCCCAGCACACACAAAGCCAGGGTGCGATTCCCAACACACAGACCAGGCAACTGCCTCCTTCCCAGGCGGGCGCTGGGAGCAACAGCCCCCCAGATATCCTCAAATAGGGGCGCGGATGCTGAATGGTGAAAAGCGAGGGGTTTGCCAAGCAATTTCTATGGTTTTTTGGAATGCACGTTGAAGCTCACCTGAGTTGCACAATGAAGCAACCCAAAGGGCGATGAACAGTGGTATCTAACTGATTGCACAGCTGCTGATAAGCAGAATTAAGTGGGTGATGTTGGATGGGTGGAAGGTGCAGTGAGCCAGCATCCCTGGCCCAGGCTTGTGCGAGGTGGCCCTGGTGTGCTTTCTGGGACCTTCAGAAATGATGGCATTTCCCCCTCCTCGTCTTGAAAAAAGCTGAATTACTGCCTTTGAGTCCCCATCTATTTTCCTCCAAAGTTACCATGAAGCAAAAAAAAAAAGTATAAATCACACTTTTAAGTGGGCCTGGCACTCGGCTCACAAGAAGAAAAAAAAAAAAAAAGAGGTAATGCCATAATGTAAAATAGTTAAAAGCTTATTAGAGCCGTTCAGGGCAGTATGATTTCCACTTTGTTTCAGAACACCCCAAGCCCATCCTTTCATGCTATTGTGAAGGCAGCAATTCAAATCTCCCTTTGTCAGTATGAATGGCCCCTCTTAAAGCTCTTTTATGCCAACATATTCCCTACAGGCATATGCCCTTTAGCTCTATTACTGATTTACCCAAGTATTCAGCCCATACCTTCTGCTTTTCTTTTTCCCTCACTGAAGTTCCACATGACACGAGCTGCAGCCTCTGCTTTGGTGCCTGCCCCACACCCCAGCCGGGATGCTGCTGTCCCCTCACCAGGAAAAGCCACACACACACAAAAAAAAGAGAACTAACAGAGAAGACTTTTCAAATGATTGATTTTTCTCCCCCGTCCCAGCTCCCTCCCTCCTTTCCATCCATCTCTACAGTTGTTAGCGCAGACAAACGAGGGTATCTACCTCCCCTCCACCCCAGCCGAAGGGGGGAAAGAGCCCTTGCAGGCTTTGAGGGGGGAAAAATGCGAGTGTAAAAAACCCAAGTGGGCCTATTACCTCTACTTACCCTAATTAGACTTGCTTTGAAGGGCTATTCAGGGATTTTTTGAAAGGCTGTCCTCTCCCTGCATCTCATTGTGCAATGTTTGCGGAGGCATTTGCATCTGTTTGTGCTGCTGAAAATCGCAGGGGATGCTTTCAAGAAAGCAAAAGCCACCTCCGAGCCTCCCTCCGCCCCTCGAGGGCTGCGGCCGTCGAGGTACGTGCGGGGGGACACCCCGGTTCCAAGGGTTTCAGGGTCCTCGGCCGGTCCCTATTTAAACAATTCCCTTTAACAATGCAATTTTAGGCATAAAATCTGCTAACTAGATTAAATCCAGACGACACAGGGTGCAGAAATGGGAAGAGAAGAAGGGGGGAAAAAAAAATTAAAAAAAAAAAATCAGCGCTAAAGCAAAGGGTCGGCAGTCTAACAGGATAGAAAGTGTGAAATCCATGCAGAGCTAGAGAGAATAGCTGGCAGAGCAGCCCGGGCTTTCATACGCATATGGCCTTGACCATTTGACTCTGGTCCCATTGAGGTGATCAGCTGGAGACGTGAAGGGGCATCTCTGGCAACACACGAGTCCCCCCAGCTCCTTGAAGAAAGCCCAGGGAATAAAGCTGCATCAAGGTGATTGATAGTAAACATTTTGTAATTTGGAGGGATTAAACTTGCGGGATGATCTTGATCAGGTTCTCAAGGCATTGCCAGAATGCAATTACATTAGAATAGCCGCTGCTGGGTCGCTGCTGGCAGAGCCACAATATCCGCCAAAGAAAAGGGGGTGTGAATGGGACAAAAGGGTTAATTTGAATACGTGCTGAAAAGCCGGGAGGTGGGCGAGGAGCTCTGCAAGGACTTCACCGGGAGCCCTGGGCAGAAGGAGACGGTCCTGCGAATGCAGAGGAGGAGAGGAGAGGATGTAAAGCAGGCTTGGAAAAGGAGAAGAGTTTTTTAAAAAAAAAAAAAAAAAAAAAAAGCAGGAAAAAAAAAAAAAGCCCCACAAAGCTCCAACTGCTTCTCTCTTACTTTGCACTTGGCTACGCTTTAGATGGATTAATCACAGCGAAAAAAAAATGGGATAAAACAGTGAGATAAAAGTTGTCTTCTACCCCGTCTGTCCTGGGCTGCAGAAGGGCTGATCCTGCCCTGCTGGCACATGGAGAGCAGTGACCTCTGCCCTGGCCACCCAGCCCTTGGCAAGGCCACCCGTCTGGAACCTGCAAGTCCCACGGTCTTTTTACAAGGGAGATCCAATTATTGCTACCTGTACAGTTATGCCATCCGCACATTGCGGGTTTTATCAGATTAGAGTCCACCAAAAATGCTTAGCGGGAATTAAGCGTGCAAATCCACTTGGCCGCTCCGGGGACAATGAGCTCCCTCATGCTGGTGGAATTCTCCTGCTAACTCAGGCACCCATGACACGGGCTTTTCTGCTCATCTTTTTAGCCTTTAAACACACACTGGCATCTGGAAAATGCTCCTGTGCGCGGACCAGGCTTGGATGCCCTGGGTGGGCTGGGACGGGGCACGTCCCACCTCTCCAAGGTGATCACAGAATCATAGAATCACCAGGTTGGAGGAGACCCACAGGATCATCGAGTCCAACCATTCCTATCAATCACTAACCCATGTCCCTCAGCACCTCATCCACCCGTCCCTTAAACCCCTCCAGGGAAGGGGACTCAACCCCCTCCCTGGGCAGCCTCTGCCAGTGCCCAATGACCCTTTCTGTGAAAATTTTTTTCCTAATGTTTAGCCTGAACCTCCCCTGGTGGAGCTTGAGGCCATTCCCTCTCATCCTGTCCCCTGTCACTTGGGAGAAGAGCCCAGCTCCCTCCTCTCCACAACCTCCCTTCAGGTAGTTGTAGAGAGCAATGAGGTCTCCCCTCAGCCTCCTCTTCTCCAGGCTGAACACCCCCAGCTCTCTCAGCCGCTCCTCATAAGGCCTGTTCTCCAGCCCCTTCACCAGCTTCGTTGCTCTTCTCTGCACTCGCTCCAGAGCCTCAACATCCCTCTTGTGGTGAGGGGCCCAGAACTGAACACAGGATTTGAGGAGCGGTCTCACCAGTGCCGAGTACAGAGGGAGAATAACCTCCCTGGACCTGCTGGCCACACCGTGTCTGATACAAGCCAAGATGCTGCACTGTCACCTCCTCCCCATCCCTGCCCTGTCTTGGTGCCACAGCTACACACATCCCAGTGTAGCACCTATTTAAGGAGGGAGGGGGTGTCCTGCGCCATCCCAGGGGTGCTGCAAAGAGCAGGATCAGAGCCTGACGCTGAGCAGCAAGGCTGGAAACTAAGTCGGGATGGAGAACACAGGTTGAGGGAGCCGAGGTTTCAAGAGAGGGGATGGGAACATGAACCCATTGCTTCTGCCTTGTCATTTGTGGCACATCTCACGCTCTTTGGGGTTCCCTGTGCAGTGGCCACAGGCTGAACGGAGATGTCGCTGTTTCGGTTAGGCAGAAAGCAGCAGCTGGGCACAGGCTTGAGGACTGGCAGGGCCAGGCAAGGGTGGTGACCCCCAACACCCCAGGTCAACCCTGAGCTCCTGGGGCAGGGAGACGTGGCTGTTTGTACAAGGGCTCCTCCCTGCACAAAGCCACCAACCGGTATCGAAGCCACCAACCGGTATCGGGTGTCCTCTCTCGGGCATTACAAACTGTTCAAAAGGAGGCACTGGCTGTGCATAAGCACAATGGTAGTGATCCAGCCTGCTCACTTCCCTGCTGCCCCTGCTCCCAGCCCCAGAGGGTGCCAGCCCCCAGGACAGTGCCAGCCCAAGGGACAGCACCAGTTGTTTATTGTGGACCCTGCAGAGCATCAGGTCAGGGCTTGGCATCCTCCGCGGCACAGGGACATGGGCTGCTCCAGCCCTTTTCTAACATTCAAAACTCCAAATGAAGTTTCAGCATTTTCTGGCCTGAGACACAAGTAGGGTTTGGCTCTGCTTTTTTCCTTTGGGACATACGGTTACAGGATGTAACCTCCACACTGATCTCTGCTACCACATCATTAAGAGCTCCCCAAAAGCAAAACAAGCCTGTTTTCTTTTTATATTTAGAAATGCAGAACCCACAGGGAAAACCACTTTCCATCACCTTCTCACAGCTTGCTCAGCCAAACCTAAAGCCAACAGAGACAGCACAGCAGTAGGAGCCCAAGGAGCTCCAGAAACCCCACCAGCAGTGAGATTTTTGGGGTGGCTTTGCCTTGCAGCACGTGTGCCTCTGCTTTCTCCCTGGCTGCCCCCCACTGCCAGTTTGGGGAGGGTTTTTTTTTTTCCACTAGGTTTTTGTTTCCTTTGAGAGCACCCCGTGTTTGTGTTGCTCTTTCTCCGCGACACAATGCGCCTCTCCATTTCCTCGGCCGGGGGCTCGCGCGGGCGTCAGATCTCAGCAGAGCGAAGTCGCAGGGGTCGCGGGTCACCCGAGGGCATCGGGGACAGACAAAGTCTCTTCAGCCACTAATGTAAGCCAGGGTAGCAGAGCGCTGAAAGCGCATCCACTTGAGACTATCTACAAGGCACTCAGCCTTCTCTAAGGGCTTATAATGTTGACTCTCCTGTCATTGGATCCAACCTTACTATAAGCCCTGGAGGTATGGGGGGCTTAGAGACATTCATTCAGAAAAATAAATCCCCCTGCTACCATTCTCTTCATGAAGATAAATATACCACAAACAGAACAAGGAACGAGGCTGAACTCCTGATCTCTACTCCAGCAGCTTGAAAATTGCCGTTAAAAAACCCAGCACTTTATTGGACTACTTTATTATGTGCCATTAAAAAAACCCAACACAGTTTATGAGACTCCAAAGAAGCTTATTAGTATATTTTACTAGAAAAACTTGCTTTTAGCTCAACGTCATTTCGAGTCCCCTCCAAAGAGAAAATTTTGCAAAGAAAAAGGGGTTTTGTTTGTATTTGAACTCGCCGTTTCTTGTGGTGTTACAACCCTAGCTGCTGCTTCAGCCTGGGGGAAGGTTTGTATCCCCCGCTGGAGGAGGATCTTTGCTTAGCTCCAAACTGTTGTTCTTTGCATTGGTATTAAACCTGGGAAGCCTCCTTGACAAGCAGGACCGCGGCTTGGCTGGGGTTCTACAGACGCTGGGGAACCTGGAACACAGGTTCCCACCCTGTAAAGACGTTCCCAGCACATCATGTAGGACTATCAAGCACCGCATAGTGTGTCACCCCTTCTCTAACTACTTTGTGACCTGTTTTGCCTCAATAATTCTTGCCCCAAGCTGTGTTGAACTAGAATGAGGCTCTGGTGTAAAATCCGCCTGGGATGGGTGTATTTAGCTGGTGCTCAGCCAGAAGGAAAACCAGTTACCAAAGGGTTGTGCCTCCATCTCCCAAATGAAAGTCACTCTCTTTTCCCAAGACTTGTCTTCCATCAGATCCTGCTGAACTACACCTGAGCACCTGGCTCTGCTGACAGAGCCTTTGGAGGTTGTGGATCTCTGCAGATGTATGGATTTTTACCTGAGAAAGTTGCCTCAGCATCCCCTGGGAGAGTAAAAAGAGCACCAGCTCCCTCTAAGTCCTTGTTCCTAAGCGCATCCAACTTGGAGTGCTCCCAGTAGATATATGTCCAGGTGAGCTGGCTTCTCCAACATGTTGCCTACAAGAGAGGAGGAGTCCCTTGGCCAAAGCTCCCTGCTTAATCCTGTGGAGGATGAGTTTGAGCTGCTCATGAGCTGATGTGAATATCAATGAACCTGTGGAAGGTGTCCAGCAGAGCCAAGGCACAGCAGGGTCTCTGATCAACAGATCTGGGCTGGCATCAGTATTTCTTCTTCCACTCCTTTGTGGTCGGCTCACACAAGAAATCACCAAAACCATGGATTTTCAGAAGAATTTTACCCTCTGCTGTAGCTACACCTAGTTGGATGAAGACACGAGTTTTAGCCCATCAAGTCTTGCCTTTAACTCTGAGGTGCTGAAGCTTTACTGGCATCTTGAGAGCAAACCTGAGAGCGTCGGCGGGCTTTGAAATGCAAGATTCTTCCTCCTTGAGTTAAGAAATAAAGCCCAATTAATGTAAGTGTTCTTGCAAACAGACTTCCCTCCTCTGCCTCCACCCATTCATTTTCTGTCACTACTGCTGGCATGATGGGGACACCTAATCACTGCCACTTGCAAGGGTCGAGGGTAGAAGGGGATCAGGCTCTGTGGCATCGCATGAGTGCCTGGTGAGGCACTCAGATCTCAAAGGGGAAAACATGCACAAAGGGGGAAAGTTGTTGCCTTGGGGAGGGAAAAGGCTGAACTGATCAAACTGCTGATCTAAAAGAGGAATAATGGGATTTTGTGGGATTCACATTGATGTTCAGATGAGAGGAGTCTCTGGTTGTCTTTCTTCTTTCAAGCCACTGAACAAGAATTTTAAAGCCCCTTTAAAATCTGCCTGGGCTGAGCTAATTATTATCACAGGAGTTATTAGACAAAAGCTCAATGACTTTTCCAGTGGCTCTTCAACAGCTTTGGGGCTGCCTCGACAACAGGAGCTCGAACTACCGTTTTTTGATTGCCAAATTCTTCTAAAAGTTTTCAACTGCTGATCTTTACACAAACCTTTACAAGGAAACACAGGCAGCTGAGATGGGTGCCCATCACCCCGACCCGCTCTCCTCTCACCCCATGGCCTGAGGCAGCGCCGTTCCCCATCAGCACCACTGGCCTGCACACAGCTGTTTAGTTCTAAAAATCCATTGGCGGAAAAATAAATGTCACAACAGAGTATCCAGTTTTTGAGTAGCGAGACGGAGACCTACGGGAAGCAGCAGCCAGCCTGTGCCTGGCCAAGGCTATCCAGTGACTTATTCAAGAAAGCCATTCACATCCTCTCCCCAAGGAGAGGGCTGCCCTAGGAAGCAACTGGCCCCTGCACAGAGACGTGCTTGTGGGCTTTCCATCTGAGCAGGTCACCGGAGCACTCCCGGGACACAGTCCGGACCTTGAAGCCCTGGTCCTGCAGCCTTTGTTCTCCCATGAGCACTTTTCAAACCTTCTAAGGTTGATAAACTGTCTTTTTTTTCTTTTTTTTCCCCTAGAAGAAGTAGTAATTACATGTTTGGGGTTTTTTTAACCAAGAGTACCCAAGGAAAAGCAAAAAGTAATAAGCCAAGCAATAAGTAATAAGCAAAACAGCAAAGATAACAATAAACTCATGTGAGGTGGGGATTTGTCAAAAATCTTCCCAGAAAGGACCAAGGACCTCATTTAGCTCCTCTGAGACTTATAAACCTTTGGTAGTCCCCAGGAGGAGAATTTCACCACTCAGAAGCAGAATGTCAGGGCACGGAACAAGGAAATGAGCTGTTAGTGCCCTTGCAGCTCTTGCCATTCCCATCCCTATCCAGCCCAGGGGCTGCGTGGCTGTGGGCTGCACTTGTAGACCTCGTTATGTGCTCAGCAGAGAAAGCACCTCATCCCATGGCAGCACAGGTGCAAACCTAGCACTGTTTTATGTTCTTTTTAGGAGACCTTGGCTAAAAAGAAGCTGCTGCTAGCGTAAGCAAGCTGTGGAATGGTTGGAAGCTGTCCTACAGCAGACGTGGGAGCTGCTGGCTCAGACTCACAGGTCCCAAGATCTCAGACTGGTTCTCACAAGACTCGCAGTAATAGCATTAAATTGCTGCAGTGATTTCTTTTGCACTGATTTGAGAGGGTCCTTCAAGATAAATGGACTCTTTTTTTTTTCCGTCTCCGTAACCGAACGTTGAAACAAAACCCTTCCAAGGGCTCAGGCAGAGATGCCTGATGGACAGCCAGGAAATGGGAGCGATCCATCAAGTGCTGTGGTGCTGTCACCTGGGCTCAGGTTTCAGGACTGAGCCTGGTAAGGAAGCACCTCTGAAGCACCTCTCATTTTTGCTGCCTGCCTTTCTCTGCAGCCAGCGACCAAAATGGTTCCTGCCACCGTAGCAGCCACCCCTGGAAGGGCAGGAGCCAGGGAGGCTGCTGCAGGCACCAGCTGGGTGGGAGAAGGATGCTTGGGGCTTCCTCCATCACTTGAGCTTTCTTATCTTTTAGCATCAAGGAGAGCAACCAACCAGCCCACCACCCTCCCTTCGACTTTCTGCATAAAACACTGATGGGAAAGAAAACCGTTCAGTGTTAAATAAATCACAGGTGAGGTGAAACTGGCTATTTCTTCACACTGACCCAGCCCAAGGGGTCACTGTTGGAAAGAGATGTCCCTGTGGCTTCACCACAGGTCTGGGACCTGGAGATTTTCATTCCCTTCTTACTCGTGGCTTTCAAAGTGGGTTCAAGTGACCTGTGGGCTGCATGGGATGAGATAGCACTTGTCCTCTCCCAGATGGGCCGTGAGCATATTTGCTGCTTTTTGCAGTGGCAAAGACCAAGCACGCACATAGGGTCAGGGATGGCTGGTGCCTTCCTCGTGCCCTTGCACAGCACAAGTGCTAAATTTGCCATGAGGAAATGCCATTTCTACTTGCCTTAAACCATGTGGGGTGTAAGGACCTTCTTGTCAGCTGTGCATGCCGAGGCTGGGCCGCGATGGGGATTTTAGATAAAGATGAAGAACATCTTCCCCCACAACCTTCCCAATTAATTTTTTTAAGTGATTTTTTGGACTTGTTCTCTCTTTCTGCCTAGAGCTGAGTTAGGGATGAAGTGGTGCCACTCGTCTGGAGCCAGCACAGAAGGAAGAAGAGCCCATGGGTGATGTAGCTCTGTTACATGCCCTGGAGGGAAAGCACTGATCCAGCAAGGAGAAAGCAACATTCTCCTCTGATTTCTTGGGAATGGGTAGGTGTAGAGCAGCCTCCCCAGTCGAGGCCCAACATATGGTCCAAGACAGGTCTGGACCACGACAACTTCCCAGCTCTGCAGAAGGGCAAAAGCTCATCTCCTATCTCTCTTTCCCCTTCCCTTCTTCTTCTTTCTCCTCTCCATTGCCCTCCGTGCCCAGAGGTGTGTGCTGGGAAGTCACTGACTGCAGGGCAGCGACCGCTCCCCTCGCCATCAACACCGAGATGGAGAGATCAGCAACCCCCGGCCGGCCCCCGGCTTCTCTCCCTTCCCCTCTCCAGAAGTCATCTATTTTGTTGTGTGTACACACAGAAAACAAGGGGCTGCCCCTTGTTCTCCTCCAGCCATGACACATCAAATTATCCTGCCTCCAAATATCCCATCTGGCTGTTAGTTTTTAGTTGGGTCCCCCCCACCTCTTCTAGGTTGTTTCTGCTTTCCTCCTCCTCCTTTCTCTGCTCCCCAGCCCATGTGTAAAAGTAGCAGGGGGGCCTTTATTAAAAGCAAAGCCCCATGGCAGCAGCTTCCCAGCCAAACTGCTCTTGTATTACTTTTTGATGAGTTTTCAATTTAGGCCTTTGCAGACAGGGGGAAGAAGGCGACTTGAGAGACAGAGGGGGGAAAAAAATGCAACAGATGGGGCCGATTGTGCTCTCTAGGCAAATTAAGGAAGACATCTGTAGCTCCCAAATACTGGTGGTCTAAAGCAATTAGTCCCCTGTGAAAAGGGGCCTCTCTGAGCCTCCTCCAGCCAATCCGTGCCCCGGCAGCACTCACGTTACAATGGCCTTGACCACAATTCACTGAGCCAAAAAAAAGAAAGATTAATCCAGGAGGAGCTGTGCGGCCGGGCTGGAGTTGCTAGGCTTAAAAGGGAAGGTTACGTCCGTTTCTTCCCGAGTTTGGAGCAGAAAAGCAAAGCGGGGGGGATTTTTTTTTTTTTTTTCCTTCTTTCCGCTGGTCACCCAAGGCGTACCTGGTTGATGTGTGATACCTGCAGCGAGCGCGTGTGTGCGTGTGCGCACATGTGTCCCTGTACCAGGAGAGAGCTGTAATCTCTAAATTGCTCAGGGACTTCGGTTTTCCAGTGGCTTGTTTGGAAAGTGATGAATGAAGATGCAAACCCCTGTGGCTGGAATTATCTCCCCCCCGCCCAGTCCCCCTTCGGTCCCCCTCCATCCTGAATAAAAAGAAGCTGTTATATGATAAGACCCCTCTGTAAGTGATAATTATAATGATTGTTATGATGCCAGGGTTCTGCTTTTACAATTGGAAATAGGAACTCCGGCTGAGCTAATCCGGCAGCGTGGTCCCTTATTTCATTCGACGTCAGGAAGCTGAGAGTGGAAAATTCAGAAAAGGACTTTATCCGAGCTGGTTATGAGCCCCCTTCTCCCCCTCCCCTCCTCGCCCCTGGCTCTTTTATTCATGCATATTTATGATCAGTAGATCCCAGTGGAGGAAAAAAAAAAACACACACACACATGCAGAAAACAAAACGGGCAGCACAATGGGGAGAGCTGCTCATGGGAGGTCACAGCACCTTTAAATTACACCTCTTGGCTTTGTTCACCCCCACACAATGGAGCTAAGAGATAGGAAGAATAGCACCCTGCGCCCCAGCGCATCACAATTCTCCCGATGATTTCGAAAAGAACAGAGAGCCCCAACTAATTTGATATCTTATTGAGCTGCTGTTAAACGAAGGCCATGCCTCATCCCAGCCAGCGAAGCTTGGTGCGTACAAAGAGCATGGCTAAGTCTGCAGTACACTAGGCTTTCTAGTCAAAGCAGATCTGTCTTGGTCAGGTTTGAATTTGAGCTGAGTTAACTGGTTTGGAAATACAAAAGCACCACCCGCCCACTGAACCTTTGCCCCTTTAAATTAATTAATTTAATTAACATGTTTATTGTCATGGCGCCCGTCAGAATGGGATCTTCCTGGGGCCACACCAAACTCCAGCCTGCCCTCACATACAAAGGAGATGAGCTCAAGGTTTGGAGCTGAGTTTGAACCAAGTGACTTCTCAAGGTGCTGAAATTTGAGTCTATAATTTATTTCTGTGTTTAAGGTGAGGGTGGATGAGGTACTTAGGGGCATGGTTTAGGGGCTGGTGGGAATGGTTGGACTCTATGATCCGGTGGGTCTCTTCCAACCTGGTTATTCTGTGATTCTCACCTAAATTTTTCCTAGGATGGAAAAACTGGGTGACCTCAGAATCAGTGGTTCACAGTGGAGGACAGGCACCGGCGAAGGGAGAAAGTTAAAGCAAAAAACTCCTGGAAATAAGCAGATGTCCTTAGGCTATCACGCAACAAGATGTTAAATGCACTAACCTGAATATTTGGTAATAACTGCCTTTGCAGGCAAATTATAAAGTAAAAAGTGAAGCTGGTGCTTATAAGGGGCAAAATAATGCCCTTCAAGAGCAAGCAAACCTGTCCAGGGAAGGAACTGTCTGTGCTAGAAGACAGCCAGGCAGTCTGTGACTTCCAGTCCACAAAGTTCAGCCTTTTCCCTTCTCTCTTGTCCTGCCTTGCTGTCATCATTTGTGGATGAAAAGCAAGGCAGGTCAGGGCAGCAAAATGATCGTAAGTCATTTTCAGATCCTGAACTTTGAAAATGCTTAAATGTTGCAAGTGCTGCCTGGGTTGAATCTAAGCGCTGTATTACATGGCCAAAGGATCGGGAATTTAGAAAGCTGTTTTATTTAAGAAATGCCGTATGGAATTGTTACTACCCCATGATGGGCTTGTAAACCCAAACTTTTCTCTCTGTGCCAGGGAAATGCAAAAACCTCACTATCCTCCATCTGTGTCACATTGGGTTGAGTTGCATTCCCGTGCCTACCAGACATTAGAATCCTAGTTCAATTCAGATCTCTAAGCTCTGAAAAGACATGCAGGATTCACACTTCACTATCTCATTTTATTATTCGTAATGAGCAGTATTAATGTTTAATTACACTTGCGTGATGATCTCTCCCTGCAAGACCACAGGACTCCCGAATCTGCCTAGGAATGTCATTAGAAGAAGAAGGAAAGAGCTAGAAAGAGGCTGTCAACGTGCCTTCCAGTAGCAAGTGACTCTTTGCTCGGCAATATAATCATATCTGCTGCGAGCAACCCGCAGAAAGCTGCTCACCTGCACCTCTGGAAGAGGCTGGCTGGGATGGGGTATGGATTTCTCTGCCTGGGAGCAGGAGTATGGCTTGACTGACATCACCATGGGGACTAATGACAATGATTTCCCCAAAGAGCTTAGGGCTTTGAAGAATGGTCTTTCACTCTGTGTTGAACATACAGATAAAATGTCCACAGCAGAAAACTAATCAGATCATCTGTGGTTTGCTTCACTGTTTGCTCAAGTCACCATCCCATGGTTTACAATTATCTCAGTCAAAAACCATACAGATGTCCAAACTGGTCTCCTGGCTTTTTCCTGAAGAGTCCTGCTTTGGAGAATAACATTTTCTACCAGGAAGTTCTTAGCCTAGTCCCTCACATTTAAACCTATCTCCAAGGAAGAATCTTACTCCAGACTCCGAGCAAAGCTGAAACATCCCACCACTGCGCATTGCCAAAAAAAGCATTTAAAAATCCTAAGTCACACAGCAGAAACCCAGAGACAAAGATTTATATATAGGGAGGCAAGGAAGTGGGGAAGGAGGTGAGACTCTCAAGGGGTCTGCAGGATTAGATTTCCGTGGCCATTTAAAACATTTGGGAATTCAGTGTGTACATTTTTGGGCTACCTCTGGGAATTCCAGAATTTCATTCTGTAGCTTTTCCGGTGAGCATCAGTGCTCAGGTGCTTCACTTCACTCATGTGTCTCTTCTGGTGGCTCAGGACCAACATCTAGGTAGTGCAGCAGTAGCGTAGCCATGGAATTCTACTGCTGCTTGCTCAGTGTCAAGCATTTCACCATAAGAATCACTTTTTAAACAGGAGAACTGTTAATAATCTGCTAAATTACTCTGATGGATATAATAAAGATGCGTGGCCATGTGGCAGCATTTGCCTCTGCTGCAGGGTGATGGGGTTGTCCTTGGAGGCACCAAAATGCTGCTGGTGAGGGAAATAAATGGCACCTGGCCCCAAAATTCAGACCCTCTGCTCATCTTTATCCCAGCCGAAGTTTGGAAAAGTTGAAGTTATTCTGGTTTGCTCACGGCTTTGATCCTGCAGAAGCAGCGTGTGCTGCTAGGCTGGCAGGAGACAGGGAACGTGGGGGGGACCTGCACCCTGCAGCTTCACATCCAGCAGATCCTGGGAGCCCACCTGCTCGTGGTAGCTCCTGTTCGTGCCACCAAACACCATTGCTGTGAGACAACACCTCGAATCCTGTGGTTAGTTCTGGGCCCCTCACCACAAGAGGGATGTTGAGGCTCTGGAGCGAGTCCAGAGAAGAGCAACAAAGCTGGTGAAGGGGCTGGAGAACAGGCCTTATGAGGAGCGGCTGAGAGAGCTGGGGGTGTTCAGCCTGGAGAAGAGGAGGCTGAGGGGAGACCTCATTGCTCTCTGCAACTACCTGAAAGGAGGTTGTGGAGAGGAGGGAGCTGGGCTCTTCTCCCAAGTGACAGGGGACAGGACGAGAGGGAATGGCCTCAAGCTGCACCAGGGGAGGTTTAGGCTGGATATTAGGAAAAAATTTTTCACAGAAAGGGTCATTGGGCACTGGCAGAGGCTGCCCAGGGAGGGGGTTGAGTCCCCTTCCCTGAGGGTGTTTAAGGGACGGGTGGATGAGGTGCTGAGGGACATGGGTTAGTGTTTGATAGGAATGGTTGGACTCAATGATTCAGTGGGTCTCTTCCAACCTAGTTATTCAATGATTCTATGAGGGGCAAGAAAGCTTTTTAATACGTAACAGCCTCATGCCCTGACTCATCTCATCTTTAAGTTTTTAGCCACGTAAGAGTGTACAAACCTGAAATAATAATTCTGAAGATATTTAATAGCTAATATATCCTTAAATTTAGTTTTGATTGATGTGAGCCAGAAGATCCGTGGAGACCCTAGAGCAGCCTTCCAGTACTCAAAGGGGGCCTACAGGAAAGCTGGGGAGGGGCTCTTGGTTGGGGAGTGCAGGGATAGGATCAGGGGAGCAGTTTTAAGCTGTAAGAACGGAGATTGAGATGAGATCTTAGGAAGAAATATTTTACTGTGAGGGTGTGGAGGCCCTGGCCCAGGTTGCCCAGAGCAGGGGTTGCTGCCCCTTCCCTGGGGGTGTTCAAGGCCGGGTTGGATGCAGATACACAGTACTCTCTCAAAAATCAGCTTCTTCAGAAGTATTTCAGGTCGAATACCCCCCAAAATGCTCCATCCCAGGTGGTTGTCGGTGCTTCTGAAGAAAAAATTGACGGGCAGGAGCTGCCTGTGCCCCCCAGGGACACAAACATCCCCTCCTCTCCCTCTGCATCCAGATATGAACCTGAAAACCCATCAGCAGCAGGAAAATCGGGAAAGCAGGTATTGAGCACCACCCTCTGGCACGAAGCTAAAGTGGAGGGGAAATGAGGAACGGTTTTTTCTCCACGAAAATGAATAAAACTCCTCTTTGCTGAATGCCCCGAGGGGGGTTGTGCATGGCACTTCAGCCCTGGGATGCCTTTGTGCAATTAGAGTGGCCACATGAAATTAATTAGCATATCTCAGAGTATACGATGGGCTCAGATTTTTCAGTCAAGATGCACCCCTAGAACAAAGGAGGGACCTGAACCTTATAAACCTGTGCTCCTGGGGTCCATGCTTGGCTGCCCTTGGTGCTGCACCAGAGCTGGAGCATCCCAGGCAGCATCACTCCAACCCCTAGAGCAACACTGACAGCAGCATTTCAGGGCCAGAATCTCCATCTCTTAAGCTCTGCTCCCCCTGGTACCACCTGCTCTCAGTGAGAATGGCAGCATCTTGATGCTGGGGGGGGAAATGCCACCAAAAAGCCTGGGTTGATTGTGCACTTGGGTTTCCCCATCCTCTGCACACTGAAGCTGAGCAGCCCAGCACCGCTGCGAAAGCCAATACTGCTGAATTGGCTCATTTGGAGAGGATGGGTTATGGGCAGGTCTTGTCCCAGCGTTGTTGACACTGGATCCTGCTAAAACCCACTCGGCAAAGTTCTGAAACCCTTTCTCAACTAATTCTATTCTTGTTCTCTAACAGAAAAGCCACTGAATAGCCAGAACAGTCTATCTCTAAGATGCTTAACCTGCTGCTCCTTACCTACACTTTGTGTTTCATTTAACCTCTTCAATGTCCTTTTTTCATATTTTTTTTCTTGTAGAGGCACTTTACAGAGGTTAATTGCAAGTTATGAAAGGGTTTCCTTTGCTCCAGATGTATTACAGAGCCCACAGAACCAGCAGGTGTGTTGTAAACTCCTTACAAAAGCTCAGGCTTCAATAAATCTATATTTTGTCTCACTTCCAGAAGATGGAGCCAGAAAGCTAAGAGTAGTTTCTGCAGGGTGAGAAAGCCACCTTATCCTCCTGCTCATGAACAAATCCTGTTCCTTCTCAAGAGCCTTCCCAAGGTAACAAAGGTAGGAAGAAGAGATGCCCTGGGCCACCACTGTGCCCCCACGGTTGCTGGAAGGAGACTGGTTTTCCTCTTTTCTGCTGCACAACGCCCTGTCAGAGGACGGATGCACCAATCAGCAGGTTGGGATGAGGAGGCACAGGTTTTATTCCCAGTCTTGCTGCTGCTTTCCTCCGGATCAGAATAAGTTTCTGCACGAGCCAGTGTCCCTGTATTTGCGGGAGGGGACAGATTCGTGAGTGTGGGATGCTAAACCTGCCTGCGATGGAAAGCAGAGGCACTGCACAGAGCGCACTGCTCTCATTCACAATTTATGTTTCAGTGCCAGGTTTTAGCCGCTTTTTCAGACTGCGGCTCCTCCTGGAGCAGAGCGTGGTCTGTGGGAATGTATTCACCACGCACAGTAACCTGATGGGTATGTTCAAGGCACTTAAGTTTTTTTTTTATTTTGATTAATAGTACCATTTCAAAATCTGGGGCAGGAAGTGAATGATTTGGACAATATTTTCACGGTAGTTATGAGATGGTTTTTTTGACTCTCTGCAGAACGATCCAGAGGTCTTTGTGTCTGTCATTTTTAGATGTTTCACTTGCAAAAATAACCTAAGAAAAATAAAATAAAGATGGTGACATTTTTCTGAATGACCTCTTACTGTTTTACTTCTTTGGGGCTTAATGGTTTGATTTTGTCAAGGGTTAGGCCAGGCCACCTGCTAGGAGGATGCTGGCAGGAAATCTTCTGTGCTGTGACCTTGGAGGCTCTGTTAGGCTGAAGAAAGCTCTTGTTGGCTGCTTTGTCCCCTTCTCCTTGGTGCCAGAGAAAGTGTATGACAGCAGCAGGCAGACAAACCCTTTACATCTGCTAACAGGGGTCTCACCCCTTCTTTATGCCATGGCACGATGCTGCACCAGCACACCTGAAGGGTACCTGAAGGGGAGCTACGAGAAAGCTGGGAGGGACTGTTTACAAAGGTTTGTAGCGATAGGACTAGGGGCAGTGGGTATAAAATGGGGAGGGGCAGATTTAGACTAAATATAAGGAGGATGCACCTCTTTTTTATTTCTGTCTATCATCTCTTCTAGCATGCCCATCAAATAGAACCTAACTGACAAATAGTTTCAAGATATTTATGCAGCTGCAATACTTTCCTCTCTCCAGTAGCAAGAAACTCAGCATGTTTTGTTTTGTAGATTCAGGTAACAACGTTGCTTGAGTGCTGCTAATGATTTATGCCCTTTCAGCAGCACGACTCTGGAAAACTACTTGTAAAATATGAACACCAAGCATTTTCTCATTTTCTCATCGGATTTCAGTTGTTACGATATATGCCCTCAAGAGACTACGAGGAGAGGGGGGCAGGGGAGAAGCCTTTTATGGTATATTGGGATCCATATGGAAAATATATATATTTCCCACACATCTGATTCAATACAGCATGCACATTTGTAAGACACATGTGAATGAATGCCAAGAGAGGTGAATTTTTATGAAAGCAGACTGATTACATGGCAAAAAATATATCGGTTGAAGCTAGATTTATTTACAGTGTAGTAAGTAGGCTGCTCAGAAGAGCTGGCACTATATTGGTGATCAAGATGTCTTGGGAAATGCTGAGTTATGTTTGACAAAAGCCATCTGGGACAGTATTCTCCAAGCCAAAGGATCGGCGTGTCATGTCTTCTTGTGTCACAACAAACCCAAGTGCTGAATAATATTTGCACCAGCCTCCCAGGGATAAAGTCAGAGAAGGGAATGATGAATGCTGCAGGCCCCAAATGTCCCGTAATGCATTAGGTGGAGCTCCAGAGATTTGGGATTCATTCCTGTTTCTGCCGTTGCCAAGATATTTCACTGTTTCCACATGAGCTGGAGGTAAAGTGCCTTCCCTGATGGGGCTGTGAGACCTATGAGGGAAGAGGAGGAAGAGGAAGGTGGCTTTCTCCATCCTGGGCTTGTGTGCAACCACCTCAGCATTGTCCTCCTGGGCCATAGATCCTGCCTGCTGCATGGTTGGACCTTCATCCAGGCATAGGGTTGTGGAGGATATTCCCAGGGAATTGGTTTTCGAGGAGAAAGAGGGGAAGCGTCACCCTTGAGCGGGCACAAAACCACTCCCTCCAGTCTTCTTCCAACACAGAGAGAAAAGTATCTAAAGAAATAAGACTTTTTCCCTTTCTGTCTTGCAACTCTAGACTATCAGTTTTCCGCATTAGAAGGAGTCTTCCATAATTCAGAATTACCCTTTGGTTCATTTGGTCCCATATTTCTCATTGCCACCTTCCCATTCGCTCCAACTCCATGGTGATGTAGAGCAGAAAGGGACTAATCTTTTATTTCCCAGCATTCAGGACTGATTTTAATACCCAGCCCTGTAACTAGGGGTTCATTTTCTGACTGGAGATGAACCGGAGCAGAAGGGATCATGTCAAACCTGCAGAAATTGCGCTGCACCGCTGATCATCTCTGGAGATGCTCAGTAAATGGTAAAGCTCTTCGTTTCTCACAACAGTCGGTTGTCCTGCTAGATTTTCCTGAGTTGAAATGATGGGGCAGGTGGAATCCATCATCCTTCCTGGAATGAGGCTAATTTGGGACAAAACTAATGAGCTTTGAAATATTTATTTGCATTGCAAAATAGCAATGAGAGTTTGAAAGAAGATACCACAATCCTGTTTAAAAAGCAAGCCAGTGCGTTTAATGCATACACACACACGCTCTCGCACACACTCACACACACTGAGGCTTTTTTTTTTTAAGCAAAAGCAAACCAGATTGCATTACTCCATAAGATTAGTACTTTATTGAACCTCATTATAGGTTCACGTCCTCCCATAGTCATATCCCACTGTGTTATTTTTGGCACATGGAGCCATCATGATTTAGTATCCTGTGTGAGAAAAATGAAGTCTCTTTCTAAAATATGTTGACTATTATTCCAGATGTGGTAGTTGCCTGAGATTCTTTTCAAGCAGGTTTTTATGGCCGAGGTTGTTTGAATCAGGCATTATTTATTTATATGTTCGAGTTAAAGAAGGGGTGGGAGCAGTTTTTAATGAAAGCTAAAGGAAAAGGGATAATAAAGTGTGCTCACTGGAGAAAGAAATATTTACACATAACTTTTGTATGCTCCCCAAGAAAAATAAAATGAGGGTATATTGAAAAGCACAGTTATTATTTGGCATCCTCCTGCAACAGCAAAATCCCAGGAAAAGGCTGAATTTTAACTAATTAGACTTTCCAGTTAATTAACCGGTTGTAGCTAACTGTGTTGTTGGCAGTAGGTCCAGGAGAGGCAATGAGTCATTACAGATTCTTTCAAGGCAAGATCACAGATTTGCAGATATAAATGAGGCAGGGGCTGGGGGAGGGAGAAAAGACCCAAATTTCCCGCTGCCGCACAAAGCTTCCCATGTTCGCAGCTGGAGGCTTGATTTACTGCGGACCCGCTATAAACAGAAGAGGTATTTGCGCAACCAAATCAGGGGCATAAATGCATAAAGCGAACATACTGGGGGTCAGAAGAGCAAGCAGTTGAGTGGGAATAAGAAAGATTAAGAAAGTAATGGATTGGATAAGGAAGAGTAATAAATGAAGGCAAGATGAAGTGTATCCAGGGTATCAGCATTTAGCCACTGAAGTCAGTAGGGCCAGGAGGTGACCATGATGTGCAGGAAAGGATGCTGCCCATCATTGCACTTCTGGGCATTAATTGACCTTTTAATTATTACTTTTTCCATGAGCAAGCTCTTTATAAATGGTTGTGGAGGAGAATCCTGTGGGTGGCCCTGGGCAGGAGACCTGATGCAGAGCAGCACGTCCCTTGGAATGGAAAGCGTGAGCATCTCCACAGAGCAGCAGGCTGGGATTTGAATTTTGGGTTACAAAGAATCTCCCCCCCCAAAAAAAGAAAAGTCATCGAATGCTGAAGGAAACAACCAAAACACGAGTTCACATCGGAGCAGAAAAAAAGGATTTGATTGAAATTTCCACAAAACATTTCATCATGTAGTTTCCCTGCACGTGTCTTGAACAGAACTGAAAATGGAAGCATGAAAATATTGTGTAAAAAGCTTTTCCATGGGGTTTCCTTGACTGCCGTGAAGAACAAAGCCCTGGGAACCACGTTGTGTTTCTAGCTCGTTTTGTCTGATTGAGCAGGGTGTGACAGCATGGTCAGAGCCGAGCACAAAGGTGGGTTTAAATTGTCCTCCAAATTTGCTTCTTAGAGGTTTTGATTTCACTGTAAGGAATTAGTTTGTGTATTTGGTGGTTTTAATTTGAGCACTAATTACTACAGAACAAATTCTGCTTGCATGGACCTGGCAAGCAGGGTTCACACCACCTCGGCTAGTGAGGTTTTTTTAGGCAAATGAACAACCCTGTCACCTCTCTGGGGGGATCAGCACGGAGGGAAATGCTGGGCAGCTGTATGAGGGTGGGTGGAATGAGAGGAGCTGCAGCCCCTCTCCTACCACAGCATCGCAAGGCAGGTCCCCAGCGAGAGCTGCTCATCCCCACAGGGAGGATGCTGAGGATGCAGCCCAGCTCTGCTTCACGCTCCTCCGTGTTTCCATGACAGCCCTGTGCTCGGGGACATCTCCTGAACACAAATAAAATAAGAAGGAGCAAGCCTGTTGTTGGTTTCCCCCACACCCTCGAGATAACAAATGCCTCAAACCAAATTTGAAAGGGAAAATAGGAGTGAAATGCTCCCACATTTCTGCTTCCACTCAGGCTCACTCCACAGTTATTCTGGGTCTACATTTCAGCAGCCTGTCTGCCGCACAGCTCTTCAGACGTGGTGTGTAAATCTACGTGCCGGACTTTGCACGCGCACAAGCATCATCGCTGACATCCCTCACCCCCTTCCTGGGCACCCTCAAGTCAAGCAAGCAGAGGGCAGCACAGGAGACGGGAGCACAGGGCAGGGGCAAAGGATAGTTAAATCCCATTATTAAAACCCCATCCTCATTTTCTCACCAGCACCCAGCCCACCCCACAGCTCAGGGTGCTCACCCTCTCACAGCCCCAGGCTCAGCATCGGGGTCACGCTCTGCCTTGTCTTACCTCACCCCATCCCAGCATCTCACAGAAGGATGGAGCGTGTAGGATACTCAATTTGAAGAGGTCAAAAGCCATTTGTAACTGTTGGGTCTTAACATCTCTGGCCTTTCTTTTTGTATTGCACTAAACCCCCTAAGGCTGTTGATGCAATTCCAGTTGAAAATTTTAAAGACACCAGACCCTGAATTGTCCACATTTCATCCAGCTCCTGCAACTGCAGATTGCTGCTCCATCACAAAACATTAATGTTTAGACGGAGAAGTAGACAGCAAAACTGTACAAAATCATTACAAATTGGTTCACCTGTTGTGTAGTGATATAATAAAAGCCTCCTCTACTTTTAACAAATACCTCCATGTTCTAAATTATCCCTTAATTCAGTGGCAAGACCCGGTCTGTTATTAAAACATCACAGGGCTGGCAACACACCTGGACACAGAATTAATTGCAAGTTAATTCCTCACCTCCCCTACAGTTTGCTTCAATAACGGTTCGTGTGAGCTGAGTTCACTCTGTGCTGGAACAGGTGAAGAGCACTTTACAGTCATCATGACATTTCAATAGAGTGGGAACAGGAACTTTTCAAGCTTTTGTTGCTGTTTCATAAGCCAGTGCTTGCCTCTTGCATCTCAGGAGCAGGTCCTGTGATTCTGCATTTAGTCCATAGCAATAAAGGGAAAAAGAAGTGCTCAAAATCAGCAAAGCTGACAGCAGCCAGAACAAAATAACCTCCAGTAAAAAAAAAAAAAAAAATGACAGGCTTTTCAGTGTCTGCCTCCAAGCAAAATAAAATTCAGCCCAGGCACAATGCAATTCTTATTTATTAGGGGCTCTGTGCGAATGCAGCAAGCAAAATGGCACAGAAGTGCAGTGAGCAGCTGGCTCTGAGCACCACGGTGGGTCCTGCAGGCAATGAGGGGCTGCTGGAACCCTGCAGAGGCTTTCTGGGGCTACTTCTGCTGCACCCCAGCCCTGTGCTCCTGTCCTCTGTGTGTGCTCCTGCCTTCCAACACCGGTACCCGAGCACCAGCCCAGCTCGCTGCCACATGAGCAGACATATGCACTGATAAAAGGGCTGTGAACTCCTTTAGGAACATCATACGGATGAGAAAGCCAAAGAACCGTGGCCATAAGAGGAGAACTGGGCAGGATAATGATGCTTTCTACTCCCCCTTGAGCAGCACGTGATGGCACAAGCAGCAACCCCAGGCTGAGTGCAAAGACACCGGGATGCTGGGGAGTCTCCCAGACGGCTCTCGGTGACCTGGGGAGCCTGAGCCTGTTTTTCCTTTTATTTATGCCAGACTGACACCGCCAGCAATCTCCAACTGGCCTGCACAAGTGAGAAGAGAAATTAGGCATTTTTTTGGCAAGCTTTTCAAAAGAGGGCTTGGCAGCTCCTAGGGTTCTCTCTATTGGCAAAAAAATAAAGGGGATAAATCTAGAAAATTAAATATATATCTGCTTCTTTAAATCTATTTGCTGATAGCCAGATGTTAGCTTTAATCTGGGTATTTCAGCGAGGAGGCACAGAAGGGCCAGCTACAGATTAGCTACAGGAAGGTTAGCTTTTATCCTATGGCCTTCATCAAGCTTTCAAGGAACTGAGGGAAAAATGGATATTACTCGTTTGATGCTGTGAGGAAGCAGAGAAGATTGGGCTGAGGCAAGGGGGTGATGTGAAGTCGTGTAGGGAGCAGACCCTGACGCCAACACACCCTTCATCTTCTGCCGTGTTTCATTGCCTCTTCACAACTCCCGACGTGCTTTCTTATGCCGAACATACTTTGGGGAGTAAAGAAGGGAGAAATTCGCACTTTAGCTGTTACACAGGCACACTGAGGCACTAGTGTGAGGTTTAACATTTTTCCAACGTTACTCAGCACTCAGGCAAAAAAAAAAAAAGTCAGACGACGGATTTACATCCCTGACTTTCAATGGATGTGAAGGGTCTAAAATCTCCCTCATGTTTCTTTTTATTGATTGCTCCCAAGATGAAACAATTGGGAGTTTGAGTGAATTTATAACTAGCTTGTGAAATAAACCTCACATCTAGCAAAGATATTGCGCTGAACAGGAAACAAGCCCACAGAAATTCATTATGTTCCCAGAATTAAATGAAAACAATATAGTTTATGGACCATAGAAGGTAGTTACAGTAAAAAATGAAACAAAAATCCCTGGGCTGTGCAGAAAACCTATGCAGAGGTCCTGGATCCTCTGGAGTGAGGACGTTTCAGCTGCCAGTTTTGTGTCATCACTTCAGTGCTCCTGGTCTCAGAGCCATACAGCACAGCAGAAAAAAAAATTGTATGCTCTCATGCCTCTGTTTGCCCAAAAATGCAACCAATCAGGAAAGTGACTCCCTGCTTGATGTTGGAAACCACCAAAGGTGACAGGGGTGGCAGCGATGGCACCGCGTTCCCATGGCCAGGAGGGCAGCATCCCTCAGCTGCCAGAGCCAGGAGGGGAAAGGATGATATGAGGTGAAGCCTTTTAAGCTAGCAATGAAAGGCAGAAAGGGTCTTGTTAGCTGGCTTTCCTGAGCCTTTATTCCTAGCAAAACTGCATTCCTCTCCCACCTCCTCTGTGAGCGGCACTGAATTGCTGCAGCGGGATGAATTTCCAGCAGTGGCAGTGTGCTGGCTCCTGGGTAAACACTGAGGAACACGTATGTGTATTCGTTTTAGGATAAACAAATGACTAAACAGCACCAGCAGCTCCCACACAGACCTGTCTGAAGGCACAGCTGCCATGGGGCTACAGGCACGTCCACGTCACAGCTGGGAGGAGCTGCAACTTTTGACCCTACGTTTTGCCAGTGGGAATAATTAACTTCTCGTTATTTGGCTCAGCCCGAAGAGGTGAGACAAAAGCCAGGGCTATAAAGCTGTGTGTCCACACTGAGGGAAAGTGAGCTTGGCGTTCCCAGAGAAGAAGCGGCAGCAGCGTGCTCACGTCAGCCACCGTTTTATTTGATTATGAAAACGAGCTGGGAGATGAAAAGAGAACTGGAGTAAAACGTAATCGTCTCACCCATTCGCTGTTCAGCAAGAGGGAAGATTTTTAAAGCTGAGTCATAGGAGGAATGCAAATGAAATAAAACCGCAGCCTTGGAGAGCTGGAGACCCGCTGGGTGTGGGGCTGCCCCACGGAGCCCATCGCTGCCCCAGGCTGGGCAACCTGCTCTGCAGAGAAAAGCTTGACTGAAGCGCTTGGGATTTATGGCAGCATCAGCGCACTGTGGAAGTGATAAATGATGTTTCCATATCACAGGCAGATGCTGGGACATAAAAGAGTAACTGTGGGTTTGAATATGCCTTGAAATGAGGGCTTTAAAATCCTGACCGGCGACTGCTTAAACCCACGCTGGGAATGTGCAGCTGTTTGGCTCTGTCAGCCCTTCCCCAAGCCGGTGAGCCAGCACAGCCCTAGCCCAGGCTGCACAATAATAGGCCTGCAGGTGAAAAGAGAAAGGACTTTGAGTGCATTTGATGCCCAGCCTCCCCCCACTGTCCCCAGGAATCGCTGCCTGTGCTAGCCCTGTGTGCCCTGTTGCAGCAGTCACAGATGGGGCGTCTGCTGCTGCTGCTGCTGCTGCAAGCAAAAACTTCCTTCAGGTTGATAAAATCAGGTCAGATTAAACCTTGCTAATTAAGATCTGACTCAACATGGGAAAGCCCTGCTTCGTGGCCCATAAAGAATAACTGACAGGCAGCATTTAAAAAACGGGCAAGGATTTCAATGCGCAGCAAGCCTTGGTCACAAGGTTAATCGAGAGCGAGCCTTGGATAATAGCAGCCCTGCTGGTTCTGTGTCCATCTACAGAGGAGGCTCCTGCATTGGAGCAGGGGCCGTGGCAGTGTGGTTTAAGAGACACAGGGCATCAGCATGCAGGAGACCTTGGGTTTGTCCCCAGTCCGGCCTCTGCTCCATACAGACCTGCTGTGTGCCTCAGTTTCCCCACTCAGAATCAGAGCAAAGGAATCAAGCCTTTTTGCAAAGCACATGGAGATCTCCTGGTGAAGGCAGCTGCACAAGAATCAACGTTTAGGATTGTTACACACCTGTGAGGCATCCAGCACATAAAATGATAGCGGCAAAGCTGAAGGAAACGTCTGCAGCTCCCAGCAGGGAAAGAGAAAAGCTGTTCTGGAAGCCACACTGGGTGGGCAAGCCTAGCAAACTGATGGAAAAACTGAGCAGATACGATGAGCAGGGTTGCCTCCCAATCCACGTCCCTCATTCCTTCAGTCCTCCAAACATGTAACCCAAGAAAAAGGGAGTGACAAGCAAAGGGATGGTGTTATGGCAGCTGGGATGGAGCTGCAGCAGAATTCACACCAAACCTCAGCTGTCTTGGGAAAACCACGCAAGCAGCACTGCCCGAAACTTAATTTAGGAGAAAGCAAAGCCATAAAATGGCTTCATAGTCCCTGCAGCTAAGCAAGGAGGAGTGAAACTCCAAAAGCAAGGAAGGCAGCTTAAAGAAGGGTCACTTCTTCGGGAGTTACTGCATGGAAGAAATAGAATCAGAAGTGACTCATGGTCCTCTCTGCTCCAGGGGGTGGGGAGCTGGGTGGGAAAGGTCTTCCCTCCAATACCACATTTCCAACAGTACCCTTTTACCTCTGGAAAAAGACTTTGCATCTACTGAAATAAGAGAAATGCAACAAATAGTGTAATGGAAAACCGGGCAAGGCTGGTTCTCCTTGCAGAGCAGCAGAATTTCAGCCCTTGGTTTTCCTGGTCCACAGAATAAAGTTCCAAAAGGAGACATCAGTGAGAGGAGCTGTTTGGGCAGGCAGGCGCTCACCAGGTCCTGCATCCCTTGCCTGGGAGTTCGCTGTTGCTGCAGAGGATGCATCTGAAGGCAGAGGCTTTCTGGGCTGGCAACAAGAAAGGTCTCAGGCACGACAACCCCAGTGATCTGGCAGAGCCTTTAGAAGATGCCACGTTCTCACTGCTAAAAATCTTGCCTCACAGAAAGGAAAAAAAGGGAGCTAGAAGTGAGAATATTGACTTTTAACACAGCAATTTAGTCTGTGAGCAGGAAAACTAATAAAGCCTGGATCTCTGCACGCTTCTTTTCTTGTGATTGATATTAAAGGTCAAGCAGGAGCAATCTTTTCCGAGGCTGGTCACACACAGGGACTCCAGCGCATCTTCTGTGTGAGCTGGTGCATGATGTGTCTCAGTACAGACATGCATTGCTTCCTACTCTCACATACTTTTAAGAATTTACACCAGAGCTTTTTTACTATTTGCCCATTCTGGATAAAACTGATCAAGAGATTCATGGGTTACTACAGGGCAGGACAGGTGAGAGAGGGCAGCAGTGGGGAGGGACACAAGTAGAGGAAACTCATTTCCATGAAAACCAGGCTTGGGGCTCCTCTGCCTTCATTTCTGAATGGCACAAAAGTTTCCACAGCATTATCCTGTCCAGGATTATGAGGAACGTGGTCTCGCCTTTGAGCAGTGTTCCTGGCTAGGTTCATCCCTGAAGTCATCAGGATTTCCAATGAGTTTGAACTGGGCACATCCTTAAACATGTTCCTCCCTCAGGAGGCAGAAACCAGCATCCACCGCACGCCCTGATCTAATGGTCATGGGAGACTGCTGGGCTTTCCAAACCCAAACTCTGCTCACACTGAAGTCAACCGTAAAACTCTCAACTACTCAAGCAAGGGCAAAAGCTGGGCCAAAATAACACGCTTTGGAAATATTCCACTTCATCAAAACGTTAGGGTTGTTACAGATGGCAACGAAAATTACAGACATGCAGAAAAGGAGTAATACATCTCCGGCTTTCTTAGATGAGATATCCATTCACAGACAAAGGCTAAATAAATAGTCGCAGAATTGTCTCGTTCCTTGACAGCATCTTTTCCAGGCCACCAAACCCCTGACCACTGAGAGCCAACTACCACGGGTCAGATGCCTTCATCACTTGAGCTGAACCAGCCTATTGACACCAAAAAGCCATGTTTGCCCAGGGCCAGGATCACACCAGAGCCCACCCAAGAGCACAGCAAAAGCCAAAAGTCCGCAAGCCCAACCTGCTGTGTCCTCTCCATGCAAAGGAAACCCCCAAAGTAACCCAAACCATTTCTGATCCTGACGGTTGTTTTCGTAAATACATGGCCAGCAGGAGACCCAGCCTCCCAAGCTTCTCTAATATTCAGAAGGGGGTGGTATCACAGATCTAAATATCCATGTAAATTTACAGCTGCGCCTTTTTATTATTCAACCAATTTATGTAAGTAGATCAGATGAAGCTAAACTTCGCATCTTTTGAGAATCACCAACTACCTGTCTCTAACAAGGTTGGCTTCCTTCTTGCTCTCAGCCTGCTGATACTCGACGGGACATGTAACTCCATGGCAGAGCTTTCTCAGGCTCATGCACATCCAAAGCCTGTACTCAAATAGCAATTATTCCCGCAATGACTTATGTGGTTAAGCTGCGAAGCCAGTGCTGGCAGGAAACACATGTTAGAAATTAGTGCATGTCTGGTACTGTCTCCTTTCTCTGTTTCTCCAGGTGGCTGAGCAAAAAGCAAGAGCAAGAACATTTTCTGATGCTGACCCTTGTTAATGTGAGCATAAATACAAGGTTAATACCCACAGGACGGTTGATGAAGGAAAAAGTGAAGAAAAGTCATCAGAATGAGGAAAGTACAATTCCTTGAAAAATGTGCACCTTTGGCTTGTACGCTGACAACAAAGGGCGAGGATTACCGTGAAATAGGAGAGTAGCATGTGTTATGTTAGTTACTCCTCAGGAAGTAAATCAGCGACGTAAAGAAGATGTTAAATCTCTTAGAAAAAGTAACTCAGTCTCTAGTTTGAGCCAGACAGTACGCCCCAGCACCGAGCGGTGCGTGACAGCCCCTTGGGGGTGGGATGCAGATGGTTTTCCTGTGGGGACAGATAATGTTTTCTTGCCGTCTTACAAGTCGACTCGTCCTCAGGGCTTTCAAAACGCACTGCGCTGGAAGATCCTGCTGCCTGAAGCACCTGCAGAGCCAAGTTCATCCCATTGCAGCACCCTCCTGAGCGCCCATGGGTACTGCAGGCAGACCACCCCTCCCTCCATCTCCCCATGGAAGAGCCTCCAAACACAAAACAGAGAAAACTGTTCTTTAACACACTAAATACAGCATTGTGGCTCCATCAGGTGACAGATCCAGCAACTATGTTCCCATTTCTGTGTCAGCCCTGGTGTTTCCCAGACTCACATCACCATCACAGCCCTTGAGTACCCAGAGAGGGCAGGAGTGACCCTCACAGCACTGCCCCCTTTCGCGACTCATCTGCTCTTCAAG
The DNA here is from genome assembly GCA_033459285.1 of Clamator glandarius. Classification (NCBI taxonomy): domain Eukaryota; kingdom Metazoa; phylum Chordata; class Aves; order Cuculiformes; family Cuculidae; genus Clamator; species Clamator glandarius. The sequence continues at coordinate 1,450,556 of JAUNZM010000251.1, read as the reverse complement.
GGACAGGTTTGGAGAAAGCCAGAATCTAAGGTGCTTCTACAGTGGTCAGTGAACCAAGAACACCAGCAGAGCTGCCGCGATTTCAATGCTGGGGACAATGGTGCAAACAAGGATTGGCGAGAAGTCCAGGCGCTGTGATGGCAGGGGAAATATTTGTCATCTCCATCATTTTCTTGTCTTTCTATATTTTTTTTCAGCGCCATGATTAGGTTCCTTTCTACATAATTGGAAAAGCAGCGTTCTCCCACTGACCCGTTGTGGGATGACCAGTACAAGCTTTTGGGGCCAGAGAACCACGAGTTTTTATTATCCTCCTGGCCACAAAAGACCAAGGACCTGATGTAGCTCTTGTTGGAGTTGGGAGAACTGTGCTTGTGTCTGAGGCAGAATCACAGCCTGAATATACTGAAGTGTGCTCAAATAAGCAAGACATGCATTTTTGCCATGTACCTGTTGGCTTTTCTGGGAGAGGCGTGGCACCCAGGCATGGGGAGGTGGAGGCTCTGCTCTGTTTGGCCCTGGATGAGAAGCTCCTCAGGATGCTGGGACACATGGAAGCAGCGACTGGGGAACAGAGGTTGAACATTGCCTTCTCCCTTTTCCATCCTGCTCAAACTGACCTTCCCTGAGCCATTCAATGATGTCATTTTGGGCAAATAAACGTACTGAGTCCTGTATTTGTTTAATGTCAGAGACTATAGCACTTTCCTGTGGGAGGGAAGAGGGAAATTCCTGCTCCCTCACCCGGCACATAGTCAAGCGAAGCACAATCTGTCCCAAAGCTTTAATAAATTTTTATACATACTTCAGGCCAGTTTCTGCTCTTCAAGATAAATCTGGAATGAACAGACTTCAGTAGAGCTGATCCAGTTTCCCCAAGAGCAGGACTGTCATCTCTCTGCTCAGTGCAATCGACTGAAAACAATGGGAGCCACAGTTTTGATGTTCCCCTCGCAGACTGGATCTTCTTCTCACTCATTCTGAGCTTTGCATCATTAGCAGTGATCTTCTTTGTTAGCTTGTCTGCTGCACTGCACGTCCTAGAGACGAGAGGTACTGTAGGAAATGAAGAAAAGGCAGCACAAGCGCAAGGTCAGGCTGCAGAGGAGACCATGGGCTGTGCTGAAACCTTCTCCCCATGCTCTCACATCGTGCCAGGAGGGTTGCAGTGCCCACCAACAGCAAGTTCCCAGCTGCTTCCCAGCCCCTGGCACAACATGTCACATTCAGGGTGTCTGTAAGGAGGCCCACGGTGCGTATCCATCGTTGTATGGTTTGGGATTGCTGCTTCAGCCTAGGAATGCTGCCTGCTCTGGAAACATCCCATGGCATCTGCTCACCTCTGCAGATCTTTCCACCTAGGGACCAAATCAGATCTCTCTCCAGGTGATCAGGGGTTGATATAAGAGAAATAACTCTTATTCATAACGAATAATGAAAAATTCCCAGACTATTATGGCCAGTGAAGGAGGGGATGTATGTGCACTCATCCTGGCTCCTGATTTACAGCGCTGTGGATGAGCACTAGGAACTGCATTTCTTTTTCTGGGATAGTGGCTTTCAGTACAAACAATAGGCAAGGATGTGAATACTTCTAACACTGCCTTTAAATTCTGGCTGAATGTATATCAAGGAAAGTTAAGAATGAACTTGCTTGGTTACACAAATGTATTTCAAGCTATTTAAGACAAAAGGAACTAAAAATTAATACTATATAGGTTTTCAACCTTCTGTAAGGCTGTAGTCTCATCAAAGAGAGAGGTACAGCTCAGTTTCTCACCCTCTGTCATCTTTGGAGGCAGCAGACTAGATAGAAATATTGGGGTTTAACTCGCTGAAGTCATTTCTTTGGGTCTTAGGTTTCTTCTGTCCATTACAGCTCTTCCAGTTCATCAGTGTCACCCTTTTTGCTTTTAAACTGCTTTTCTTCTGCCTGGGATCAGGGAAGGAAGGGAATTTAATGTCAGAAAAAAATCCTGCTTAAGGCAAAGGTCCAACTTCAGGCACGTTCCTGGGTGCCCAGCCAAGCCTTGTGCTGTTCTCCTGGCTGTTCTTCTCGCCCTTGTTTCTGACAGACCCATGCTGCAGGAGCAGCACATCTTTGCATGATCTGTGAAATAAGCCTTGTCAGGTCTTACCATGTCATCCGCCCACCCAATGATGCATTAAGATATACTTTATAATCTGTAGCAGTAGAGGAAGAGCCTGCCTAAAACCATTCTTCCCTCAAAGAAAAACAGATGCACTTGCAAGACTTTCAATTACCCTTTAAGCGACTTTCTCCTCCCTGCCCTACTCATCCCTAAAGTTCCTGGAAAACAGATGGTTCCTGCAGCTCGCCTGTGAGTTTCATAAATCCAACGGACCAAATGAGAGGAAGCACGTTTCAGAAAGAGGGAGCTGTGATGAGGATGCCCTGCCAGCTCCTCCCCCCACTCATCTTGGATTTTGGCTGGAGCCCCTCTGACGCCCGAGCTGGGAGAAGAAGCTTCCTCCCCCCTTCCCTTTCTTTATTACCCAGGTCACAAAATGGTTAAGGCTTCATAAACTCTGCTCCAGACCTGAAATTCTACCCAGAAACCTGTTGGCAGCTGTGCTGATCCCAGAGCTTTGCTCTAAGGGGCTGTGGGTGTGAAATTCAGCTTAATGAGGGGGCAGCTTGTCCCCTGAAGCGTTCGGCCCCCAAGAGCAGCAGCGTGGACCCTTTGGAGACAAAGGACCACACTCACGTCTCTTAGCATGGGCAACTCCAAGCTGCATCCAAGATACCTGCCACATCCCAGGTAATTCATACACTCCTGAGAAGGCGCAGGCTGAATTTATCTCCTCTAGACGCCCCAGGGTAATACATTTGCCAGCTTTCATTTACTTGCTCGACAGATACATGACCCTGCTGTATTTCTTCATGAAATATCTGGATTTCCCTCTTAGTTTTTATCTCCAGGAGCTCTGTTGTGACCATTAGGCACCCCTAAAGCCACAATCTGCCTGTTGCTTATAACCAATAACAGGAATAAACCACTGTGTGCACAAACATGGGACTGACTTCTGATGGGCACAAGCACTGCAGACATCAGCATCTAATTCTCATCCACAAAGCTTCAGGTCCAACCTGGATCAAACATATGCCAAAAATATGGTCACATTCAGCTCAGAGTAATGACAAAGCTTTTAATCGGCTCGTAAAGAGGACTTTCATCAGCTGTTTATGTGGCTTTCGTGGATGAGGAGACTGATGAGAAGTGATGTGTTCAGGAGCAGTGGGTTGAGAGCCACCCCTTCCCTCCATCCTGTAGAGCAGGAGGCTGCAGCAATGGTGGGGAAGAAGGAAATAAAAGGATGGATTTTGCTACTTTAAATATAAATCGCGGTTTGTCAGATAATATCACATAGCTCTTATACATACATACAGGGTTTATCTTGCAAGAAAGAAAGACCGTTTCCACTTAAACCCAACGTGCACTGAGCTTCCTTTGCTGGGTAACGTTACCTTGATTGCTTTTGTGCAGGACAGACACATCTTTTCAAGTGCTTCAGCTCTGTGGTCACCCTGTTCTCCACAAGGACATAACATTTCAGCTGAGCTCTATTTCCTTCCTTCTTGTGATGGAACAGAAAGAAGAAACAGGAGTGATCTTCAAAACCCTCTCTGAACAGAGGGCTCAGATATTGTGCTTTAATGAGCTGTTACCACCCTGACCGGAGAGCTGAAGTATTTCAAGACATTTCTCAGCAGCTGCATTGCAAAGTTAATGATGTGTTCATTGCAAGAGCGCATACAGATTCAAGCTGAAGGATGTGGAGTTAGCCTACTTGCCTTGAACCTTTTGATATTAACCTTCTCCTGGCATTTGACCTCAGAAATGCAACCAGGAAAAGTCACCAGCATACAGAGAAGAGACTGTGATTCTAATTAGGTGGTGGACTGCATATTTGTGGAGTCCAATTAAGATGTAGTTATGGATGTTTTCACAAGAGTCTTCTGGCTTCAAACCTCCAACAGATTTGCCTCAGACTTGGACTGACAGATCAATGCACCTAAAACAGAGGCAACTGTTTTACGTATATAAATATATATGCGAATAAAAGCTGGTCTAGGCAGAGCTGAATTAGCTTTGTTTCAAAGAGTGGACAATTCTATAGAGCAAAACAACATAAAAAACTCACCAGGCTTATTCCAAGATGAGAGCTTAAGAGAAAAGGATTGTTGTTTTAACAAGTCGGTGTGTTAAGAGAGAAAACAGAGGACTTTGTTCATATCTTCAAATTTGTTGAAAAGAAAAGCTTGAATTTACAGTCAGGAAATTATTAAGAGAGAAAAGCTCGTTATCTAAAAGGACACCATCTGAGTCAAAGGTACTTGGATGCACAGAACACAAAATAATCATTATCATCCAAACCTGTTTTGATGATGTGCAAGCACTTCAGTTGGCTGAAGTAATTTTGAAGTGTTTATATAAAAAGGAGAATTGCAATGAAACACTTTGGAATCACCTCAAAACGCTGAGGATGGAGCACTTGAGCATCTGAGTTTGCCAGCAAAGAAGCTTCAGGCAACAGAACCTCAGAGCAGCCAAGGACATTTCTGCATGGAAGGGAAATTAAGTATCTGGGATGAGAAACAGCAGAAAGGCTGTTAGGCACATCTGTGAGAACAGCCTCTTCATATATCTGTGGCCTTGAGGACAAATAACTTTTGAGTACTCTTGCAAGCATCTGAGCAGGGGGATACAGGAAAATGATAATTTGCTATTAAAATGGTTATGACAAACTGAAGAACTCATTGGGGTGGACTCAGCTCTTCTCAGTGAGCTCTGAAGCACTTCTTGGTTGAGCAAATGAGTTTTTGCGGAAGGTGAAGCTCCAAGCCTACACGGAAAGGCCACTTGCCATTGGCATCCCAGTAGATGATCTTTCAAAGCCTGATCCAAGGCTTATTAAAACAATCAAGAAACACTTCAGGACAAGCTGAATCTGGCATCTGATGCTTAAGTGACTCGTGTTCTCAGTAATATTCTGTGGGAAACTTAAGAATAATAAATTTGCCTTAAGGAGACTTTATTGCGTGAGGCAAAATGAATGCACAGTGCATTATTTTAAAATTCAGATATTTAGAACATCACATTTTAGTGCTTCAGGAAGGCTTACTTTTCCAGAATCTTGCACATTGTGTGTAATTCATTCTGGAACACAAGTCACTTTTAGGCAGAAAGCCCCTTCACTGCCAGCACCACATGGGAAGAGAAATTTGTTTCCTTGGATGCAGTTTCCACTTTATTACTCTAGATAGACGCATCAGCAACCAGAAACCAGAGCACTGAGAGAGCTCTCTCCTTTGAGTGCTTGGGTGAACATTCACCTTTCCATACTTTTCGTGCATGAAATCCACCATTCAACAAAAGACATTCAAAACACAATTTTTCCTGAGTTTGCACCTTGCTGACCAGCCTGGCACACTGGTAACTAGCACACTAGCTTTGTGCCTATATGCAAAATTAAATGTGCGTCACCTTCCTTGCAGTAACCATCCATCTCTGTCCCCACATCCCACCACGGGGCGCATCTGTGTCTCCCACCTGAGTCCCAGTGATGTGCAGATCCTGGGTGAGCCAAACCCATCGTCTTGCTTTGCACCAACCACTACGGTCAATACTGGAGGTGCCCAAAGAGCACCTCTTGGCTATGGGGCGGGAAGACCATTAAATAAACTTTTATTGCTTCAAGATGAATCTCTTCCCAGGTGCGAGCAGCCAAGGGCTGAGGTCTGCAAACTGCATCTCCAAGCAACACCTGCCAAAGGATAAGCAAGGGCTTAGTGCGCTTGATTCTGCAAAGTGGCCAGAGCTCAGGTCTCAGTTCTGCGAGCCAGTGATAGGAGGACTTAACTTTAAGCACGTGCATAGCCTCTCCTCCTTAGTAGAAGCTCTTTTCCAGAACACTTTTAAACCAAGATATGACAGAAAACCAGAAATCCCAAGAAAAAAAAAAAAAGATCATTTTCCACAATAAGTGGGAAACAGAGAGGGAGGAGTAATAAGTGCTTATTATTTTTTAAAAGCAGTATTTGCAGCAGAGACTGCCTTGGAGAAAGATCCCGTTTGGGTTTGAGCCGAGAACGTGCCGTGTTTCCTCAGAGCCCTCCCAGCGCCTGTTCAGCTGTGGGGCTATATTTTCACTTTTTTTTTCTGGGGCAGGGAAGAGAAAGGGAGAGAAGGAAGGGGTTTTGGGTTTTTTTTTTATGGATAGCTCAGCAAAAAGAAATATTTCCCAAATATTGCAAGGTTTTTCTCAATGTACTTCACTTGGTCATTATAACTTCATTTGCTGCACCAGTAGAGCCATTTCCCAGTTGGTCTTGCCCTCAGAAGCACCCTGGAAGCCTTTATGCATAAAGGGATTCAAGACTTCTTCCAAAAGTAGCTGCAGAATTTAATTAAATCTACTCCATGTTTGCCTGTCCTGTGATTCTTACCTTTAACATGAACTCACATATGGATTAAAGTGAAATAAAACCTACAATTTGAGTTCAATTCAAGGCTGATTAGAAACATGTATTACCTTTCCTTGACCCAGCAGCGAGAAGGGAAGTTATTACAGTTCTTTAGTGAGTTTGTAAACTCTTTACTGCTGTGGCAGTTTTAATCCTGCTGAGAGAAAATTTGATCTGGAAAATAAATCGCTCCCATTTTATTCTTATGTATTACAGTCACAGATTTAGATAGCAAACAAGCATCAAATTCTTTTGGAATCAACAAGCAAGGGTATTATCAGGATCCAGATGGCATTTTTAGGTTAAATAATAAATAACCATAAATAATAATAAAGAATCGCTCCAGATCTTGCAGATTTTAATATGCTGACATGATACAGAAAAAATTGGGAAGGTTAATGATTTGGTTACTCCATGACCGAGAACAAACTGGTACATCTGAGCAAAATTAACTGATCATCCATTCCCAGACAAAACAGCAGATTTTCACTATTCTTTAGGAGTTTGCAGACATTTTACAATCACACACAGAAGAGGCACAAACTTGAGACACTAAAATACTGGCAAGACTTTCATGTAAATGAGACTCCGTCCCTCCAAGCTCAGAGCAAAATAATGTTAGTTATGATGCGCTAACAAGACCTAACGGCTGTTTGCTTGTCAGCTAAATTGAACTGGAAACGAAGCACTCTGAGTGATGAAGGTGATTAACACATTACGAAAGGAAGAATTGGATTTTCTCTCTCTTCAGGTCTTCAAACGACTGCAGGATATCCTCCTGGAAGATGCGTTTTGGCAAAGGAGAACTGATGAGATTCCAAACAGTAAACGGGCTGGGCGACACTTATTGGCCAGGGACAGAAGAGAAGCAGCTAATCTAATGGGCTTCCAGTGCTATGAATCTCTAAACTAAAATCCATGAAGATTTTCCAGCAGAAGTCTAAATCAAATATCTGGGGTCTTTCCTTAAATTAAGCAAATCAAATACTTTGTGGAGGATTGATGTCTCCTACGTGTTCGCTTTCCTGCATTTGCATGGGGGTGAGGCACCAGCCTCCTGTGCAGTGGAAGGTTCCTAACCTTCCTTTTTAATTTAATGGGACGAGCTGGATCTACGTATGCTCGCATGGGACAGACCTCAGCCAGCTGCATGAGTCATTGTCCATGGGGAAGAAGATGCTACTGTCAAGGTAGAGCAACATGCTATGTTTTAGCAATAGAATAAAGTGCAACCTGCTAAGGATTTTTCCATAATTCATAGAATCATAGAATCATGGAATCACCAGGTTGGAAAAGACCCACTGGATCATTGAGTCCAACCATTCCTATCAAACACTAAATCATGCCTTAAAAATTCCTTAGAAAGAAGCTAATGAGGAAGGTACAGGAAGAGGGAAAAGACATTTTTTCTTTGTTATTCATTCCCCTGCAAGCTGAATGCTGTGTAAGCCACCCGGGCATTCAGGCACTTGGAAAGACACAGCCTATTGGGAGGGTTTTCTACAGCACCCAGAAACCCAGTATCTATGAGATTAATTTGCCACACTGTTAAAATAAAATGTTAAACACTCCAGAATACCCAGCTAAAAAGTAGGTTTTACTATTCTAAATGAGCTTCAGACATGCCAGGGAGAAACAGCCAACAATATTTCTTTTTAACCCAAATAAACTATTTGTGCTACACAGGAAAATCAACACTATTTACAGGGACACAACCATTCCAACCCTTTTAATATCTCCACCTTTTGCAATGCACAAGGGTAAAAAGGAGAAATATTGATCCTGAAAGCAAAGCAGCCAGAAGACAATCCAGTGCAACTAGAGCATAAAGGAAAAACTTTCTCCATTTGTTTTCACTGCTGGCATCTGTTCCTCCTGACACATAAAATTACAGAGAATCTGTTTTCATAGATGAACAAAGAACGAACCGTAAAAGAGAAATAAAATCAGAAGTACCGAAGAGTGAGTGTGATGGGTGACGCCAAAGAGGAACCAGCTGACAGCGGCTGGTGCTTAGGCTTGAAAAAAACTGAGGCAGAGGATGAATAGAGAGTGATGCTTCCTCAGCATCCTCTCCGGGTTCTGGCAAGTAAGCGTGTCCATGCTCCCTAACCTGAGGCTCCATCCCAGGGCTCTTTGTTTCCCAGCAACAGGCTGAGCTGCAGGACCGCTGCCTGGATTTAGCTGTACTTTTGCTTGTTCAGAAGCTACTGCCCTGTGATTTCTCTGGGTGTTCTTATGACAAAAACCACTAACCATCACCCACACAGGCAGTTTTACTGATGTTTTGCTTGCCATCCTGTTAGCAGCTCTCTTTATGACATTGATTACATATTCCCGACTCTCTGGATTACTGTTCTCCAGACTTCCCAGTCTGAAATCTCTCCTTCAAGAATGGTTACCAGCCTCCAGACCTGAGTGTAGCTGCTAAGACAAGGGAGGTGTAACAGCCCCTCCTCACCTGTCCCCCCAGGGTTCCCATCTGAGAGGCGAGGCATCTTCATAGATACTTTTTTACAAACTTTAGAGGATTCTGAGCCTGAAGGAGAAATTGTTTTTCCTGTTGGTAGATACTGTGAGGGTGAAGAGGGAGGGCATCACCCCTACAAGCATCCCTGAAGCACCTGGTGCCCTGGGTGATGCCAGAGGCTCAGTCTTGGCTGCTGTCACTGTTGGGGACACAGCCCTGTCCCCAACCCTGCTCCACCTCATCCCTCCTCCAGGTGCCTGCACTGCCCCTCCGGAGGAGGGCTTGAACATAGAGTTTCTGTAACCAGCTGACTACACTCCCCACGGCTCCAATTTAACTTTATATCATTAAACAACAAGGTACGGTCCAGAATATCTAAAGCCTTTGAGTGGTCAATGTAAACTACACCCGTCAAAAGCTCCTGATCCCCAGCCAAACCCAACTCATTAGGTAACAGAGAAACAGCAGTGGTAACACTGTTTTTCTTGAAAAGCTGACTGCAGTGGGGATATTATACAAGGAATGTTTAAATGGAATATAATTTTTACTTGGTCGGTAATAACCCTGTGAGGTTTATAATTGTTCATGTCTTACAGGTCATGAGTTATTAAAACACAGTTATTAATTTTGCATACCTACCAATGTCTGGCAAGACAAAAGAAACGTTCTGGTGATTGGAAAAGGAATCAAAGCTGTAGCCTAAGGCAGCAGAAAGAGGCAGCAGGGATGGTGGGAACAGGGTAGGGCAGGGAAGTGCCAGGAGGATTCTGCTCCACTTGCCCCAGGAACTCTTACACCAGCCCCAAGCTTGTGCTCTGCAAAGTTTTCTCTCCAACCGTGAGGCAGAGGAGAGAGGAATTTGCTCTTTTCTTCATGTTTGAACTGTTCTAAACTAGAGACAAACAGATCCAAAACTAACTATAGTGATTTTTGATGGGAAGTATTAATTTCAGCAGAACGCAAGCTGGGCCAGGAACCGTTCTTCGGGTCCAGAGAAAGGTGGGTTGGGCTGGAAACCAGAGTGCTCTCAGCTGATGCTCCCCCCTGGCTGGGATAAGGACTGAAGCAGCGCTGGCTGATGTGGTTGAGCCTGCTCGACTGTCCCCGTGTGCTCTCCCTGCTTGGACATGGAGCGTGAGAGGCAGGAAGATGAGCCAAGCTCTTCTTGCAGAGCAGAGGTTACTCCTGATGCCACCCTGAGGATCAGGGATGCTCTGAAGAGAGGAAGATGACGAAAAGCATCACAGGGGATTACAAACCCTTCCCTCTTAAAGCAGGGTTAATATGCTTACAGAGTATTCAGCTACTGCAGCTTGATGCCTGGGTTCAAGGGTGCTGGGCAGCAGGATGGTGGGGTGGGGATGGGAGCAGATCCCTCCTTGTTCTGCTCTCTCCCTGCTCCTGGCCTCCCTGCTTGTAGCTAAATATTTCAGCCAGGCTTTCAGGGTTGCTTTTGTTCTTTTTTTTTGGCCTCTAAAAACCTGCCAGGGCAATGCTTTGCTAACGCGTTAGCCAGTGCTGTGCTCGGCACATGAATCGGGAAGGGGGGGAACGTACAGGCACCGAAACCCAGAGGTCACCGCACCGACGAGAAGCACAGAACAGGCTTTGTGCAGCTTTGCCCTGCCAGCTCCCTTCATTTTTGACTTGAAACACTTGCTGATAATCCACTCCTTGACCTCTCCTATACAGGATGCAGTGTCACTATATGGAAGCCATATGGAACAAAGGGATAGCTCTCAATCCACGCTGAGCACAAAAAACAAAGTTTACAATGGCACCGTAACCACGGCAGCTGGGGTGGCTGTTTGCCAGCGTGCCCTCATGTTGGCAGCTGAAAACTCATGTGCCTGCTATGATAAACCACGGCATATCAGCCTTTAATAAGAGGCATTTCATCCAGAGGATGTGTTTGTAGCTCTCTGTAACTGAGCTAGCTCCTGAATTTATTGTCCAGCTTTTTCCCTCCCCCTTGGAATAATCATTAAAACTGTGAAATGCTTTCTAGAACATGAGAAACAGATATGATTCTTGATGTTTCTGTGCCTTTGAAGAAGCATACCTGGTTCCCATTAATAGGCTATGTGTTATGGGATGGAGCTATGGACAATTTGCTTTCTAGTGATTGCAGATTGGACTACAAAGCTCAGGAATACCCATAGTTTCTTCTCCAAATGTTTTAAATGTGCATGCATATCTCATGTCTAATTAGAAATACTCCATGATTTGCCAACAGGATTTGAACAATTCCTGCCAGGATGAAGGACCCACTTGTGTTTTGGGGGAAAGAAGAGGGAAATCAACTTAAAAGCTGCATTACTGTGCAAAAAAAAAAAAACAAGTAAGAGTTGAATTTTGCCCCTTGAATACAGAAATGAGCAAAAGGCTTCTAAAACGCCTTAGAGGGATCGAGCTCCATGTAAGGGTTTGACCTTCTTGCTCCATATTTCTACACTAATCTGCCTGTAATAGCAGAAAAGATGTTCTGGCAGATGCAAAAGCCACTTGATGACCAAATCCGAGCTGATGTTTCCATCTCACTTTTACTGACAAGGTGCTAGTCATACCCTGCCCTGCATTTCCAGTGCTTCTGGAGCAGATGGCTGGAGGCAGATTACAAGCAGCATCTTGTCTCTCCACTCCTTTGGATTTTGTTGGAAATCTCATCTGCTCCCATTGGTTTGGTCCCGTGCCAGCTCCAAATGAGAAATGGCTCATTTCCCACTTCATTTCCCCTTCAAAATTTCGCAGGGAGTACTTGGAGGTTTTCAAATCAAGCCCTGCCCCAAAAATCTCAGTGAAGGCTGAATCTGCAACCAGAAGCAAAACTCATTTATCCAGCACTGGGGAGGCTGCAGGGGAGACTGAGCTTTGCTTGTTTACAGCATCTCTGCCAGAAAGCCTCCTGTCCACACCCCACCTATTTTTTGCAGATCACCGGAGATGTTTGATAGGAAAAAATGTCTCATCCTATGGCAGAGCACAAGCAGTGGCTTCTTCGGCATGACGAGACAAACCCTTCTCCAGTTTTCAGCCAGGAAGAAAGGGGGGTTAGTTTGGGGTTAATTATTTAATGATTAGGTTTAAGAGTTCAGGATCTCTTAGGAAAATGATAGAGAAAAATGTGATGGGTTTTAAGGCAGGGACTGAGTGACCTTCCTTGCACACAGATCCCAGCTTGCTACTCCACAATTTTGGGTGGCAAAAAAAAAAGGAGGGCAAAATGTGTCTTTTCTTGTAAGCTAGTGGCTGACCTCAGCATAGCCTGAGGGCATTTTAAACCTATCTCTGCCTTTATTATGTGTGTCATACGCCCCTATTCATCCTTTGTAGTTTAAAGCAAAAAAATGACCTTTTATAGCTATCTGAAGTGTAATTTTGCTCATGTTCTCCACTCTCACCATTTGTTTTGAGTTAAATATCAAACAGATGTGCACCCAGTTTTTAAAAAAATATTTAATATTGGAGAGCGTGCCCTCATATAAGACTGGGAAAGCCTTTCAGGGAAATAAGCCTTTCAAATAAAAAGGCATATTAGTAAATTTTAAGGTGATTTTAACTGTATATTTTCAAGCATTAAAGGAAACAGATCCAGCAAGCCATAAAGTGACAAGTGGGAGGTGGGGAAAGAAATACGGTACTAGTTTGAAAGAGAAATTAGACCTGGAACAGGGTGGAAAAATCCACCTACCCTGGAGCTATTTGGATTCACAGGTTTGGGGGTAGGGACGTGGAGTGAGGGAGGAAGGGCTGAAAGCTGGAAGGTGGCATCAGCTCCTGCCTTCATCCCCTGGCAGACACAGGTTGCCAACCACCCAAGCCATCCCACGGAGAAGGTGGCTACCTCCAGACTCATATTGATAGGAATGGTTGGACTTGATGATACGGTGGGTCTCTTCCAACCTGGTTATTCTGTGATTCTGTGTGATTCATAACTAAGGGGAAAAGAGCAAAGAGGTCAGGTTTTTCAAAGCTCTTGTGGATGTCACATTGTGGCTCTGATGAAGGTATCAACCAGCTCAGTAAGAGCTTTGCTCCAGCTCCCCTCCTGACTCTGCAGCACTGATGGTGCATTTAACATTCCACATCCCCTAATAACTCTTGGAGCTGCACACATTTAAAGCTCAGAACTAAATTACCTGGCTCCCATGATCTGCAACAGCCATCCTCTCTGATGGTTAAAGCTGAAATTAAAGTATTTCCATGTGGCTGCTTGAATTTCTTCTCCTGTAGGAAAGGACTTTCTCTGCTGACACATGCCGGCAAATTACATTTCCATTTGGCACCAAAGCTTTGCTCTGTTCTGGGGCTATTTCATGTGCAGTTTGGGACACTGAGGAGGAGACCTGATACCTTTGGTGTTTTACAAAACTCATGTTGTTTCTGCTGGCACAGTCCAGGAAGATGTAACCAGTTATCACTCCATTAGGCTGCTGTACCTGAAACCTTGAATAAGCTGAAGTAGTTTTCCTTAATGACCCCGTTCCCATCCACTTAGCTTTGACACTGCAACCAAGCCCAGGGGCCTGCAGGAACTGGAATTTTGAAGAGCAGGGGAAATAATTCTCTCCCTTGCTCTCTCTCGCTTTATTTTGCAAGCCAGGCTGCCAGCTTGCACATCCAAGCAATCTCACTGATTCAATTGTTTAGCTTTGCTGCAGTACAGTGTCCTCAGCTCTGGGCAGAGGAAAGGACATTTCTGTCTCTTTTAATCCCTTTATTTCTCCTGAGCAGCTGAAGTGGGAATGGAGCATAATTTATATTTTGAGAAGAATATCAAGGCTCTGGGAGGTTTATTCCTGGCTCTGCCATTCTTGCTGAAGGATCTCTTGGCCAAGGTCTTGTAATTCAGAGGGTCCTGGAGTTATGGGAAGAAGGCAAAGCCTGTGTTTGGGTTATCGTTGCTTATCCTAGGAATGGACCACACAGAGAACAGGCACCTAGAAGTCACAGCAGCCATGGGACCAGCTAACAGACCAGATCTGTCCCCTCACCACAGCACTGAAAAAGCTGCATTTGCAGGGAAGGAAAGTTAGTGTGCATTTTCCATGCTAATCAAGATGACCTGCCATTGCACAGCATCTCCATTGTATCATGAATCTGAAGGTCAGAAAGCATTGCTTTCAACCAGGTGTGTTTTTCCCTCTGTTCTTTGCAAAATTGCTAAGTCTATCTCCACCACCTCTGCGCAGCATGGGGTCATCAGTCACTGAATTAATGCTGATTTTGATTGTGTTCACCCACAGAAGAGAAGCTCAGCCATTTGGAGTCCTTCCAGCCTGATCCATCTCCCAGCAAGTCAGTGGAGCTGAGGTTGGGCCCTTCATGCTTTCAGCTGGGAAGGAAAATTAGCACAAGTCAGGCTGGAGAACGGGAGCAGCAGAGTCCGCAGCTGCATTATTAAGGCAACTCAAATCCCGACCCAACAGAATTCAATAGTGTTTCTGAAATTCAGTGCATTAAATCAGGACAACCTAATAAAACCAGCTTTTCACCCTAACTATTGAAAAAGAACAATGAAATTATCGCTGCTTGCTGGACCTGTTACTCAGCTCAGTAGGATTTTCCCATCCTTCGCTGAGAACAAATACGGCGGCTGCCAGAATGTCAATGTGTGGTACTAAGCAATGAGGATCATTTAGATTCCAAACCATCCCATCCTAATCCTCGCCTCCCCACCAGCCGAGTTATTCATCGGATAACCAGAAACACCTGGGTACAAGGAATTTCCTGCTGCAATTCAGTCTTAATTTCCTCAGATAGTAAAAACCTAAGGCTTGCAAAGGTGAAAGAAACCAGCAGTCAATCAAGTAAATCACCACCACCACCACCGCACCAGTGATAGTACATTCTAAATTAAATTTTAATTCCCACCTGATGGTTCACTGGGAGTTACTTTTATATGAACCATTCATCTGACCCACCTCTGTATTTCAGAGGATTTGTTGGGGTCCCATTAGTTATTAACACCCATCTAAGTTTCAGAGCAAGTTTTTTCGTCTTTGTGGTCAGAATCAAAATGAGAAGCAAAGAAGGCAACGTCTGTAGGAATTAGTTGGACAGATAAACTAAGGCTACGTGATCTTACAGGGGAAGGCAACAAACAGCAAAGATGCCAAGAAATCTCCTAAGTTCAAACACAAAGTGTAAACAGGACAAGTTTGCGGTCCTTTCATTTATTTATGGGTTAGAAAGTGGTTATTGTGCCTAGAGATGAGCTTTGGCACTTTTTTTTTGTGGTCAGCAGCCTTAGTAGCAAAAATATCTTACAGTTTGGCCCAAACTGTGTGACGTTACTCCCCAAAGCCCCTTAGACATGAATGAGAAAAGGTGATCAGGAATGAGGCATGTGAAGAAAGCAAGAAGGAGCATTTCAAACCGCACTCTCAGCCTCTCATCACCTGGATTAATTAATTAAATAAAAAAAAAGTTAATTAAGTCTTCAAAGCCAGATTTTTAAGAGGGATATTCATGGGGTTTCCACTTTTATGTGTCAGCACAGCATCTGCAGTTATTTCTGTTGGCAGTTCTGCCAGATCTGTCACAGTAACACGCACAATTAAAGGATGTTTTGGCAAAACTTACCCCGAAAAGCTGAAGAGAGAAAAGAAATAGTGAATTAAAGAGAAGATTCACCCAAAACTGCTGACATTCCTTTTTTTCTGCTCAGTAGATATAAATATGAATATTCACAAATGCCTATGCAAACTAGATTCTTTATCCTAAGAAGACACTATGTTAGGCAGCTTCCTGACATACTTGATGACTATTAAGGTCAAGAAATTGGCTGTCCTTGCTAGGCAGGGGCCGACAGCCTTATGGGTTGTGTTAACAGACAGCTTCCAATACCAAACAAGTGAGGTTCGGGTTTTATTGACAGGACCCATGAGACAGGCTTTGCAGCAATATCTATCACAGCACCAGCATCCCAGCACACAACAACAGACTTCTGTGATGGGAGGCCCTTCGCCTTCTAGGGGAGTAGAGAAATGTGGCTTTGTTGATCAGCTTTGTAATTATTTTGAGCTGAAAAATGTTGTGTTATCAATGTGAATGCAGCAGCATCTTTAAGGAAGAGATTTGCTCTGGCACGTTGCAATATGGGCTTTTTAAAGAAGATAGTGTTTTAAAGCAGTTATATTGCTTGTGTTTGAAGAGCATTGAACCCCTTCTGCCAGTGGTTGCCATCCAATGTGATGTGAAGCTGCAGCCAGTTTTTACTGTTGACAACCAGGGCTGGGAGAATTCACTCCAATAAACCTGCAGGAAACCAACCAAGAACAGCCAAATGTTATTCTGACTGTGAATTACACCCCGAAAACCAGGGCAATCCTCTTCCTCCATGAATACAACAAACCCTGTACGAGGCTGCAGTGTGGCAGCAGAAACACCAATCTTCAGTGGCTCCATAACAAAATTCATGCACCAGTTGCCTCTCACCAAGGTCAGTTGAGATTTTTTTTGAACCCTGAGGCAAAGCGACAAAGCCAGTAGTGGTGGCGTCTGCAGTGACAGGTGGTATCAACCAAAAGTAAGAAGGAAAAGCAAACTCTACAACAAAGGCATAGGAAATTTTGCCATTGCAAACTGGGAAACAGCATGGGATGTTACGGCAAGAGCTGAGTGACGTTTTGCCAGAGCGAAGGCCGTGGTGGGAAACTGGAATGCTGTACTCACAAGGAGAAAACGAAGCAGACATCATGTTCAGGTCTTTATCCATTCTGATTTCTGTCATGCTATAAAGCCAACTGAAGTCCCAGAGTCAATGTCACCATGACATCTTATACTGCTAGGACTTTCCAAAGGAGGAAGAAGATCTCAAGCAGATGCATCTTAATAGATCAACTAACTTCTTGCAATCTTGTTCAAGTGAAGCTGAAGGGAGATCTGTCAAACTGCAAGGACAGCGTTTCAAATCCACTCGGTCCTCCGTCACTCGGACTAAAACCTGCCAATACAGCCAGTCAAGATAAGCCCTGGTCTTGAAGGGGAGAACATCTGCAGTGAAGAACAGCTTCCACAGACCAATTTCCAGTCTATGACAGGCTAATTTCCCAGGCAGAGTGTGCTTTTTGTTACAGCTATAATGATAAATGTATAGGCAGGTGATTGTGTCCAACAAAGAGACTCTAAGAAGGGAGGGATAATGGGTTGACAGAACAAGGACTGCATGAGGAATAACGAACACAATCATATGAAAATAATTAGTGCTCTTTCTCAGGGGAGGAGGTCCCCTCCCCTCCTTCAATTTTTTCTTTCCTTTCAGTTAGCCTGGGCAATTCTTTAATTCATAAACCATATTCTGTAGATGGGATTTTCCAACCTCCTGGCTGTTTATAGCAATTAGGGTTGCCTCCGTACTGATATCATGTCTATTTAAAAATGTTTATAACTCACTACTTTAACCAGATTTCAAAGCATGTCCTTGTTGCCCAGCAACAGAAAAAAAAGCTGGCTGCTGTTTCCTGGGCAGAAACTTAGGAGTGTAATCACCTAATGTCATCCTGTTCACTGATAATTAAGCAAATTATGTTCAAGGAAATGCCTTATATTAAGGTTACTGCAGTGATTTTTGCTTCCATCTGCAGGATGAGACCTTGGCTCCTCCTCTGTGGCTCACTGAGTAACCTGAAAGACTTTACGTTTGATGAACAGTGTTCCTCCTAAATCCTAGTCACTCAGGATGGCCTCAGAGCTAGAACCCCAGCCAGGTCACAAGAGAGATGGAATAACCACTAGAAATTCATCCCAACACCCCGACCACAACAGAAGTCTACAAGAACAATTAGGAGCTATTTTTCTCTAGGTCCTCATTGTATTCTCTGCTTCCCATGGTCAGAAGACCTGCCTGACTCCAAAATCCTTAATGATACACCAGAAATGTTCCTCCAGGTCTGCCTTCCCCAGTGGTCCTCTTGGTCTAGATTCAAGTGGTTGAGTCCTACTTGCTGCTAGATGCAATGTGCTCCAGTAAGAGTCATAAGTGGCCCGGGCAGCACTGATGTTCCCTATGAAACCTGCTCTTGTTGTGCAAATGATGATGAGAACCCGGTCCTCTAGCGCTCTTCTCAGTGCCCAGAAGAGGAAGTCCTAGGCATCCTGAATAGCTTTGAATCTTCATAAAATGAGAGCAATTAATTTTAATCCCCACTAGATGGTGCAGGAAGTCAATAAACGTCAATCACCCCCAAACGCTGGACTTGACTTTCAAGCTCTTCCATATTCCACTGCGAATACTGCGTCAGATGGTTTCTCTCACGAAGCCCTTAGCAGGGCTTGAACTGGACTCTGAACAGCACCTGAGCTCCCTGCTGCACCCCAGAAAGAGATTTTAAACCCTTTTAGTTCTCTGTGTTTGTGCAGTATGTTATTATTATGAAGAATAATAAAAACAATGCTAACAACATTACGTATATAGGAATTCCTTGTAAGACTTAACAGAAATCTAGTTCTGCTGACTCAAACCTCTTCTATGAGCTTTAATAGGCAACTGCATCCTTTTTCTATAATAGGGTGGTTGAATGTACCAAAAGGCAAGATATTTTGTCTAATAATTAAATGGTAAATGATTGGAAAATACCGACTGTACAGCTTCCAGTACAAGTGGTCTAATTCATGGTTAAAGATCTGGAATAATATAAAAATACACATAATGAAATCCTGATGGATTTTATAATAGTCTCTTTCTTGCAAGACTATAATAGCTACATACCCCTATTTCAGTTTTCTGAATCTCAGGCCATAAACTAGGGGTCTTTCAGGATCAAGATGCGAGTTATTTAGCAGAGCGTTTGATGCACATATGACTTTCTGCAACACCGACACATGGCAGCATCTAGGTCTAAAACCAACAACAAAACACGCGCACGCTTGGGTAAGGATGAAAGAGAGAATGAGCATGGCAGATGTTAGCTGGATCACATAATGCTTAGCTGGAAGGCACTCTGGTGATGAAGGTGGAACAACATCCTGTATAGATGAGAATGCAATTTACCCAGGGAACTTGCAAGCAAATAAAAAAAAAAAATTACAGTACCAGAGTCATTAACTCAGTCTTCTCTCTTCAGTCCTAAATTTTACCATGAGGCAGTGCTCCCAAATATCTAAACCTATACGAATCAGATGAGTTTCCAGCTCTCTGCACACAAATCAAATCCAAAGAGATAATGAGCCAAACAGAGACATTAATTATGTTTTATGTTGTCGTTTATTTTGAGACATTTAATTAATGTCATAAAAATATATAATATACATTTTCAATAAAGAATTCAAAGTACCACAATCAAAGATCACATGACCTTGGTTTCATTATGAAAAGTACCTGGATTCAATAAAAAGAGGACATAGCTTTATCCTAGACATAAATTTGGTTCAGGCAGAAATATTGAGAAAGGTTAAATGGTAAAGAAAACTAATCTCTTAAGGCAATATGAATCATAGGGAAAGAGGTTGTGGTAAAACGATAATAAGAATCACAGCTGTAATTTTCTTCTCACAGAACCGATGCCTACTGGCTGATGGACGGCACTGCCGGCGCCTCCGTACCCCGGCGATGGACTCAGAGATGTGACTGAGTGGGGACTGACCCCGCAGCATTTGTAG
The DNA here is from genome assembly GCA_033459285.1 of Clamator glandarius. Lineage (NCBI taxonomy): Eukaryota > Metazoa > Chordata > Aves > Cuculiformes > Cuculidae > Clamator > Clamator glandarius. Next base: position 1,430,994 of record JAUNZM010000251.1, on the reverse strand, counting down.
GTCACACACGAGAAGTGAAGGTGAAAGTAGATGCAATCTGTCCCGTATTAAGTCTGGAACATCTCCTTATCATGGCTGGCTTGCAACCTTCGAAGTGTCACCAGGGTAAAATACCATAAGCATGTTGTGTTCTGACGTCAAAGGGTGCAGCAGCATCAATCCAGTGAATCATGGAATCACCAGGTTGGAAAAGACCCATCAGATCATCAAGTTCAACCATTCTTATCAAACACTAAACCATGTCCCTCAGCACCTCATCCACCCGTCCCTTAAACACCTAAGCTCTCAAGCTCTGCCCGTTCACCCCAACGGACAACTCAGTGCTATGCATTTCCAACTAGCTTAGTAGTTTGCTTGATTATGAATTGAACACACTTTAAAACCTGTCCTTTACTCCTCATGGTTTATTCTCTTTGCTGTCAGTCTGAAAATGAGGCCACACCAAAGTTATTTGGTCTTACTGCCATTTACACACCAACTTCAGGCCATGATGCGCTCAAATTTTGGGGTTAAACTGCAGCGATTCACCTTCGGGACAGCACATCTGATCAGTCAATGAGATTTAGGAGCACTAACTGGTCAGGCAGGTAGTGGAAACCTTCATATTGTTTTGCTTTGCTTTTCTGTTGTAGCCAGTAATTATTGTAAACCTTGACATGTTCTGGGTTTAAGGTTTTAATAGTCTCTTTAGTGAGTCAAATTTGATCTGAAGAAATGTATCATAAAGTAAGCCTTCTGCTGGTGCTCAACTGCCTCCAGTTTACAACCCACCGTGAAAAAAAAAGGATGTACCTTGCTTCCCAAAGGGTGGAACTGCAACATCTTCACAGCTTCACAAAGGAGGTGACTTTCTCATCAGGAAAGTGCAGTTCGATTTCCCTTCTGGCATCAGAGAAAAACTTGCTTTAGCCCATCATTCGTAATGACAGTGCTGCAGAGAGATTTACAAAGAGAAGGCTTGGATTAAATCTGTCTTTAATGAATCAGTTTCTCCCTGCATTTTCCCGATACCTCGATGAAAACCATGGCTGCACATCTATTATCCTGCTAGCAGTTGCCTAAAACCATAATAAAAGCCTCTGGGATGCCAAAGGCACCAGATCCGTCTCATATCTGAACCTCTGATGAAAGCATTAGATGCACGGGCTGGAATTGAGTTGGCTCATGAGGAAAGGCTACCGCTTTGCAGAAATAAAAATCTCACCTCTGTTACTCATCAGCTGGATGTGGACAGCATCAGCTCATATTCCCAGTAATGTTCATATTCAGGCATCAACCAGACTATGAAATGGATGAAACTCAAAACCTCCTGCACTGAGGCCTCTCTGGATTTGGTGCTCATGCAGAAGAAGGGAAAGACCTGAGTGGGACTCCTTGCAGTAAAATATTGGACCTCTTCGTAATTTCTCTAACTCTCTTACTACTTATTGCCAGACCCTGTGGAAACCATTCCAGCATCTCTTAATTCCCATTTCACAGCATCTCTTCATTCCTATTTCCATGGCAGCTCTGGATTTATTTCTTCTTGAAAACATGGGCTAAGTCCTAGGCACAATCACACTACATCACCTCCTGGTGCATAAGTTGTCTTCACGTTCTGCTACACAACCTGTGAGTTTCTACATTATTTTAACACTGAAATTCTGTTTAATTACATTAACTCTGCTTTTATAGCTATTAGTTTGTCTGTAATTGTCATTGGGGTTGTAGGTTTAAGTGTTTAATATAGTACTGTGTCTCCTGTATGACTTCTAGAGGAATAGATATAGCCCAGCTAGTGGTGCCTGGATAACAGGGGTCCAGGAACCAAGGAGAACGTTGTACTCAAGCATGTTTTACCCAATCCAGAGCCCTGACAAATAACTATATGAAGTGAAATAATAAATAACTCATGCAATACACTGCAAGTACTGCTTAATGAGAAAATACACATCTTCAAGATGTATATCTGACTGAGGTCTTTGATAAAACCAGTAAACTCTCTTCTGATGAATCCTCGTGCAGCCTTACTAGCTTAAATCTTCCTGTTCCAGCTGCAATGTTATATCCATTTGTTTCTGATGCTACAATCCCCTCCTTTAAGCAGCCAGCAGCAATTAATACGCATTGCAAACTGATCACAAGCTCCTCTTTTTAACTTCAGCAGTTGGTCCAAACAGTAAAACTGAGGGGTCCCCCTTGCCTTTTGAACCACTGCTCTGCTTTCTGTGGCCGCTGAGCTACATCCCTGATTTAGAGGAAGGAGCATTGCAAAGCAGAGCAGGGTTTGTATCACAGCAACTCCAGCACAGCCATCTGCAGAGGAGCAGCACGCACACACGCAGCAGCGACAGGAACCAACACGGCTCTTTGCAGCAGGAGGGGAACGTTTCACCACAACACACTGAGAAGAAGAACCTAAAAAAAAGGAATGGCCCTTGATGACGAGCTACCTTTGGCACATTCAAAGCTACAAGACACAGGAGCAAGAGCTCCTGCATGGAAACAGGGGCCCTTTAACAAAAAAAAAAAAATAAATATGAGTTTCCTAGAAAACAAAAGTGACAATCTTCTATAATCCTCTCCACAGCCAGTTCCCCATCTTCCTTTCCTCCCTCCTCATTCTCTCTCAGTGGCAGAAGTGGGCAAAGATGTGATCATAATAAAACGCCCACTGCCTGCTTTGTCCTCAGATTGAGGTGATGGCATGGATCTCTGCAGAAAACAAAGCCTCGCTGCCGATGAAGTAATTTGAAAACCATCTGTTGTAATTTACCGACTAATGAAGTGAAGGCTCTCCCCAGCCTCAGTGCAATTTGCCGTTTCTCCAGCTCTTATATAAAATGCCACTGGCCTCTCCTAGAAATCTCTGTGACAGCCTCTAGGTGACCATCCCAACACTCCTCACCCCTGGCCATTGTAAAATCCCCAAGCTTAGTTTGACCCTCACTGAAAAACATTACAGCAGAGCCAGTTTTGCCAGGCTCTAGTAGTAAATTCTCTGCCAGGGGCTGCTACGCTGGCAGTAAAGTACAAGATCACACAGAATGTACAGCAAACCCAAGTAAAGCTGGAGCTCATGGCAGAATTGATTGACAGAGGTTTAGATGAAACTCAAAAGGTAAAATCATGTGTTACTTCACCATCTCTTTTATCTTATACAGCAAATCACCACCCTTGACTTTGAACTCCTTCCCTCTTCTCTTCTTTTAATGCCTGTTCATTTCCTTTGATGTCTGAAATAAAAATCAGTGTGCTGGAAACACTGCAGTTAATATGTGGGAACCCAAGCATCACATTCCTAGTGGGATCCCATCTGATTTCAGGTGCATCCCATTGACCCCGTACCTCATACCCAGGCAGCTAGATTTTGTTTAGAAGCTGAAGGAAAAAAAAAGAATATAAGAAAAGTTTATTTAATTAAAGAAAGAAATAACCTGATCTTGGCAGAACTTCCCACTGGTAGTTTAGGGAGGTTTATAGCTTGCAAGTAGTTGCAGCCTTCATCCTTGGCACATTTTTCTTCCTTTATGTCTGCAACTCTTTTTCCATCCTGGCAGGTATGAGAACGTTGGGACTCTAAGCACCAAAGTACAGGAGTGTGCTGACATCAGGCATGAAGGATTGCGCCGGGAGACTGCAAGGGCATTTTCAAGTGTATCATTTCAAGAGTGGAACACTATATATTTTCTTTGCTTTTTTGTAGCTTTCTTTGAGAAAGTCTTTGTGGAGTGAACTGCTGATTCAGCATTGCCTCCTGGCAGGCGATGAGAGAGTGATGATGTGAAACTGAAACGCTAGACCAGGGACTGGAACAGATCAATGGAACAGCACTGGAACGGCAAAGCCAATCTTCTGCTGTGGCAGAAAGCACATCATCCAGGACTTCAGATTACTGAGGTTTTCTAAGGTGGCAAGCAAAACCCTGTGAAGTTTTGCAGCCAGCGAGACAGTGGGAATAAACCAGCGCTCGCTGCCTGAGACCACCCAGGCAGGGATGGTTTGCCTCCTGAAAAGCTTCCTGGCGTTATTTATCGCAGCTCTCTGGCCACAGTGGCTCTCCTTCTCCAGCACCACTCGCCAACTTTCCTTGTTTTGGCGCCTAGCATGGAGAAAACTCTCCTTTTTGCCAGGCGAAAGGTAATTGATGAACTGAGGGTATTCGGCAGTAAATTCTTGCTAGGGTTTTGTTCAACGCCACGTGGGTCTAGTGCTGTATGTCCATCAGGTCCCTCAGTGCTGGGTATCTTCTGGGTGCCGAGATGCTCCGTTTATCGCGCCCATTATTTCTGTCTCTGTTCTGAGTCATTCTGCTGAGCAGGAGCTCACCTGATTTAAGTTCACAAGCCTGTTCTCATTTGCAAGATGTGAAAGACATTTCAAGTCCTCCAAACACCTGGGCATTTTCCAGCAGTTTTCCTGCAGCCTGCATCACCTGCTTTGAACGTGCTTTTTGTGGGGTTTGGCGTCTCTCCTTTGAGTCCTTTGTCACAGATTTAGTGTCACCGGTTCAAGAAAAGACCTGCTGTAGATTATAGCAGTAGTTTTTCTGTGGCCTCTACAAATCAAATTTCAGCCTGTGTATTTTTCTTCAGGGTTGTGCCTGTAATTCGCATTGTCTCTGCAGCAAACGGGTTGTGTCATCATGTGCTTTTCGTGGCTGCCAGTTCCTTTTCTTCTCCTGCATAGCCCAGAGGGAGCCAGGGTAACCTGGCAGGCCCTGATCTGCCCATCTCATCCTCCTTCCCTTTCCTTTTTTCATGCTCCTGCCTGGGTTTGTGTCCAGTATAAATCTAGATTTTATAGACTGCATCTCCAGGAGTTTCCACAAGCCATTCCTTTTAGGAAGGTGCAAAATTTTGCCCTTCAAATCACCGCAGCACATGTTATGTTTTCTTTTTCTTTTTTTTTTTTTTCTTCCCTTGGAAACTGTGACATAAGGACGTCCCTGGACACCACTACTGCTTACATCTCTATTATCCAAAGCAAATCCCATCATTAGTTTTCTTTGCAGCCTTACACACTTCTCACACTGATTGCTGGATATCAATAGAAGCTGCCTCCAGCACAGAATAGTTTATCATAGCAGCGTTTGCAAAAACAGGTTTTGTGTTCAACCTTAAGCCAGAACTCATAGTCTAAGATAGGGCGGTGCCAGACCACACAGTTCATCTCTAAGATCTATAAGCCATGGAGCCTGGCTCCAGTCCCAGGCAGATGCCAGCCATAGCCACATCCTGCTCAGAAGGGTTGGCCAGCTCTAGTTTCTCTTGCTTTGGCTGTTGTTCAGCACTAGATTCACAATAAAGCTTAGTCACAGCTTCAATAAACCCATCTCTCATCCACCTCCCATTGCTACCCGTGCAACATTATGATTTTTGTCAGGTATTCCTTGACCTTCTCAACTCTTTCAGTGCTTAATGCAGCTTCTAGTGAAGCATTGCCATCAAATCCTACCCTAATCCTACCCTGATCCTATTTTTTGCCATCAAGGCAAAAAATGAAAAAGCTTAAATTGGGAATTCGGTTCACCTGAGTGCTCCTTCATGTCTGTTCAGGTATATATAAAATTGACAATTGCCTTTTTTAAAGTTAAATTACACACAGTGACAAGTATTTAGCACTCTTCCACGTTACCCAAAAGATAAGACGAGCAAGTTAATAAACTGGACGTGTCATCCGTGCACTAGCGATTTGGCCTACATACACATGGTCCTACAGCAATGGAAGATTTAACGACCCAATGCTCTTCCAGAACTGCAAGAGGCATCTCCAGCAGCACAGTTCCAGCTAAGCCTTAATCAGAATCCAAACTTCTGCTGTTTAAATGCAATTTAAACTCCACCTGCTGGCTGAGCTCCTTAATGGCATCATGTCTTTGCATACAGATTGCAAAGGTGCTTAAAGATGCTCCTCTTTCAGTGGAAAGGGGCCTAAGAAAGATCTCATGATACTTCCCATTAAGGAGAATACTAGGAATGACTTTCTAAAGTGATTAATGATCGCTCTGCTTAATAGGAGCATGTCTAAAAGATACGATCATAAAATAACTGATCACATTTGAAAATGTTGGCCACAACAGCCCAGAAATATTCTGAAATGCAAATGGGTCTAAGGAGAAGCAACAAACGTCCTCTCAATTAAAAAAAACCAAAGGAACGTATGTCATGACGAAGGCTTGTAGTAGTGGTTTGAGTGACCAGATGATGCCTTCTTTGCAAAATCCAGTTTCCAGAGATACATTTCAAGTAATTGCATAACTGTGGACTTCACTAATTGCACATACACATGCGGAACACGATGCGTATGCACAATAACGAGGGTAATGTGATTAGTGCAGAAAACTGACATTTCTACAGGGACCCCTGCGTGCCTATATTCTTACAAAATCATATATTGAGAGAAAATTGGGATTTTCTCCTCCGTATTTTAGTACCTAAAAAGAAACTCCAGTGGAAAAATAATCCATGGAGAAGTTGAAGAATATGAGGTACAGTCAGGAGAAATGCTGTGCACTAGTAAATGCTTCCACGTGTGATAAGGGTAAGTTAGCATAAAACCACACATCTCTCATTTTCTCAAAACGTGCCAGACCTTAGAAAAATGTTATGCTATTAATGAGACAGAAACCTCTGAGAATTCAGTGCATAGCATTTAGTGAAATAAAAAATTAATTTAAGAGGCATATTCCCAAGCTCTAGGGGGTATTCACAATAGTCAGTACACTCAGGGAGTTACCAAATACTGACAATTTTCTTCTCAAAATAGTACACAGGAAGATTTAGATTTTCATTTGGTTTCATATTCATATTCTGTATTCATTTATTACCCAATAAACAGTTTATGTCACCATATTTCTATTGTATGAATTGTTTGGAAAGTATTCACCACAACTATCACCCAGAGAACGCTCTACTCTCCACAGTTCAATTTGTGGGACAGTTCAGCTGACACTTGAGACTCATTCTGCTTGCCTGGTTGATCCACAGGCTTCAGAATGACCCTCTAAGCACTTCCAAACAACTTCACCCCAGGACTTTCCCTAAGCCATTTTTTATGGACAAAAATTTCATCACAGTAATTAACAAGAAGCAAGTAGAAGGGAATAACACATTCCAAAATTAATTGTAGGGCTTTACGTAAATAAAACAACATGGAATATGTTTCTGGGTAAAAAAGAGGTGCTACAGGCAGATGTTAATTCTCATTGTGTCTGGAGACATAATCTCAAAGTGACAGAGAAAAAGTCTGTCTCACATCTCTAGACTTTTGGTTGAGTTTAGCATAGTGACGTTTTCCTCCCTCTGTAACTGGTTAAACAATGCGATTCCTTCTTCTTCCAGGGCCTATGCAGAAGGCTTGGACTGTCAAAGCACAGAAGGACAGACCTGTTCGCCTGATGATACAGTTATTCGCATGCTGGCTACCCATCAAAAGCAGCACGTGTAAGCACAATGATCTTGCAAAGCCCATTAGAGGGGTGAGGAAAGCAAACCCCAGCAACAATCATTGGGTTTCTCATTAACATGTGTAAACTCTTCAAAAGCATGAGTTCTGAGTAGTTTTCAAGAAGCCAAGACTATAGTTAGAAATAATTAGCTATGGTTCATACCCTCAGCATCTGTTCGCTGTCAGCCCATGCAGCAGATTTGGAATTAGCAGGAGCGGCTGACGAGGCTTGGACCACCGGACAGGCAGCCAGCACCGCAAGAGACACCAGCTGCCAAGAGCCTGGGGTGCAATGCAGGTGACTCCCACAGAGGGAGATGTTGCTTTGTTTCCTCCTTATTTTAAAGCTTTTTTCTGCCCACACCATGGGAACATCTTGATGTGCGCCAGTCGTTGCAGAGACACTTCTCTACATGGATTTTAAGGTGAGCAAATCAGGCACTAGAACTTGTCATTCAAGTCTACCACTCCATTAAATTCTTTCCCTTGTTGGAATCTGCAACTTTCCTTCAATTTCTACAGCAAAAAAAAAAGCTAAAGGCAGACTGTTACAGTGACAGCAGGGACTTGGCAGATCTTGTTGAGACAGCATTACTAAATCTACAATTCATGACTGTTTTCTTAACATAGCCATATAACATATCCCAAAGAGAGATGGAGACTGAAACTGTCACACAGCTACTGCATTCCCAGCGCTACTTAGCCCTCTGGGTCCTTCAGCACAGCCCAGGGTGACCATGTCACCTGGCACTACTTCTGACATGAATATGCGGGCATAATTCCTGTTTCCATGTCCATCACAAACAAGTATCCAGCATCATCATTTCTTCCCTCTGCATCCCTCTCTCCAAGCAAAGAACATACTTGAAAATAAACAGAAGAAACAATAGTCTCTCTGATACGAACAAATGTATGAAGTTCAGACTCTTATAAGCTTTTGTTTACTAGGGCGGTTGGTGATTGTGATCTTCACACCCTAGAATCACAGAATGGTTTAAGTTAGAAGGGACCTCAAAGCCCTTCAAGTTCCACCCCCTTCCATGGGCAGGGACACCTCCCACTGGACCAGGCTGCTCCAAGCCCCATCCGACCTGGCCTTGAACCCCTCCAGGGGTGGAACATCCACGACTTCTCTGAGCAGCCTGTGCCAGTGCCTCACCACCCACACAGTAGAAGTTTTGTTTAATTTAAAGTCTACAGTTTTTCTCTGAGATGGACAGGAAAGCCTTTGATTTCATTGCTGCCTGGTATTGTGATGGACTCTAATTCTCTTGACTCCTTCATGAACTATATTCTATATAATGTCTATTGTCCAGCACAGGAGATTTTTTAATTAATATTCCTCAGAGAGGTGATCTGATTTTGCTTTTGCAGGTAAGAAATGGGTCCACTTTAAAAATAACCTCTTATTGGAAATGATGTATCATAACGCTCTCATGTAGAACAGCAGTTAGCAGAGTATTCCATAGCAACGGCCACATCTTAGAAGATCATCTCCTGGACATCTCCCTCTGCATTTCTGCAACTACTGACTAGGTCTCCTACCATTCGCAATTATATAAAATCCCTCTGGCAACTATAGCTATCGCTTACATGGAATATTAATGTAGGGGGAGCAATGGGATTTAATAACTAAAAATAAGAAATATGACTTATTACTACAAGGCTATCCACCAAGCTTCTCACCAGCTACCAGGAACCATTGAGCACATCATCATGGGATGTAATTTTGAATCCTTTGACTTAATAATATAAATCATAGCTCTTAGACTTAATACTTTCTTTGCACAATAACACAGAATTTTCCCCAGCCACTTGACATTAAAAATGTAGTCACGCAACAGGCTTTTGAATACCAGGAGAGAGTGAACTCAGGTTAAGCTCAGAGCAGAGGGCTGACTACACGTGAGGCAGACAAGGGTGTCCATTCTCTGTGTGCTCCAAGGTGTTTCAGCATTATTTTAGAGCACTCTTCCTCCATATTTCCAGGAAACAAGCACTTACGTTTCCTGATGTCACTGTGTCATGCTGCTGTTTGGTTACAGATTTTATAACTCAAAACAGCATTTAGCTTTTGTTTGGAAGAAGCCGGTTTTGAAATGCATTATACCAGCGGTTAGTATTATCCCTAATCTACAGATTGGCTTTGACATTATTGTGAGTCACAGCATCCATTAGCTGCACGAATTGCTTCTCGACCTGGGTTAAAAAGTGGAAGTATCACAGTGGCTCTCATTCTCCAGATTTAAAATCGAAAAAGTTTGTTTTCCATTAAAATAAGCGACATTTTGTCTAAGACATTTTCTATGCTCTTAAGCATTTGTTTTGATAGAGAGCATAAAAATTTCCATAGCTGATACTTTCCTAGAAGAAAGCAATTACTAAAATGGCAAAGATACTTGAAAAAGCTAGTTGGCACACATATCATTAAAAAAAAAAATAAATGAAAGGTACCCTGCCTACAAAATATTGGAACAAAAGAACAAAATTATCTGTACTAACTTATCTCTGTCTACCAGCCTGGGAAAAGAATCCCAGACATCCACTTCTTGTGCCCTGCAAGTATTAATCTCACTGTATCATATCATTGCCAGTTGGCACTTCTGCTATAAAACCTGCCTGGCAATAAAAGAGAGTTGACAGTGCCTTGAGTACTGTTGAGGCAGGAACAAATAATTGTTTTCCAAGTTCAGAAGAGGGAGAACATCCTCACAATTGTCATGACTTGGATGTCAAAGCGAAGAGTGACTCTCTGAAAATGGAATTAATTCTGTTCACCTGCGGGAGAGAAAGGCTGAGTGTAAAACAGCAGCTCACTTTGACAGAGTCAGCTGTCAGTTTTTGAAGCATGCTGGAAACCAAACTGCAGTTCTTTCTTTGTCTAGATAATGAAGATTAAAAAGGATCATTAAGATCAATGGTTCCAACACTGCACAAGACAGGTACCAAAACACATCGTGGTTCCAGCATCGGCTTGTGGTCGATCTCACTTGCAGAAGCTCCTGATCTTGATGGGCTAATTTTGAATAATGGGGAAGCTACAAATCTTCATGGTGTCTGGAAACCAGAGAGAAGTGAAAGAAAAGACCTGTCTCATACACGTTCAGGTACTGTAGGGAGGAATTTCTCCATATAGTAACAACCACAGTGGATTAGAGCAGTCTGGGAGAAGGTCAAAGTCAGCCCTCTGGAAACTGCAATGAATATTCTGCTGGGACAGATATTGGGTCTGTGGGTTGCATTGAGAGAATTACAAGCACTGACTGGGTTTGGTATGAGGTAGCTGTGCCCATCTGACAGAGAACATAGGAACATCCACAGCACTATGCACACTACAGGTACATATTGTGACTGTAGCCTGCCTGCAAGGACTTAACTGAAGCATGGATTAGTGGGGCAGTCTGCAAAAAAAGAGAGGAGGCTAAAAAGCTGGAGAAGGTTCAGATAGCCCCTTCAGAGAATTAGGTCATGTCTGAGGAAGCTGTGCTTCCTTTTGACTTGTGAAGATGGAAGGGAAGCAGCAGGGACTGGAGATGTCAGCAGCCAAAAGTAACTCAGGACGCGCATTCTGAATACCCAATATAATAAACACGCAATGAGAAATAAACTCCAATGACAAACGAGGTGACGCATTCAGAATTAAGATAGCTATCCCAGAGTGAAAACGCTTATGTAAGTTTAAGAGGATTACCATCAGCCACAACCCTTCCCACGCCACACTGCCCCCTCCCAAGCAATATTTCCTTCTCCACCACCTATGCTGCATAAACAAGTTAGGCGTTTATATTCTCAATCGCCCAGAAGTATCACCTGCAAATAGTCCCTTGAGGTTGCTAAAACTGATTACAGAGTCAAGGTGTCAAAATAAAGTAAGAATATAAGGATGCAAGAAAAGGAACTGTTTACATTAATAATAAAGAGGGCAGAGCTATGGAAAGGCGCTTCTTATCATTCTATATAAATAAATAAAGACATCACTAAACTGGCAAAGGGAGTAAAATCTAAGCCAAGGTTTGTTTTAGAGAGGTAGTTTATGCAGAGTAGTTTCACAGACTTTGGGGCAGCGCTCCCTTCCATATATTAGTGTCATGCTCTCAAAATGAGTGCTCTTCAAAGACCCAGTAGATGGTTAGTACGACAAAGCTGTGGGAGGCAAGCCAGTCACCGTTAACATTAAAATGATTGCAGCGGTCTCCACGCTAGAGTCCTATTCCGCAGATTGTGCAGCCCCTCTGCAAACTCAGACAGCCCTCAGCCAGTTGGAAATTCTTACCAACTGTGTTTTGAAGGCTTTCTTCAAAAGCACAAAGTCCAGAGACTGCCCTTGAAAACCGGACAAAATGAACGATGACAGCAGAGAAACATTAAAAACCCCTACGCTCATTTCCCAGATAACTCTATCCATCCAGTAGATCAGCTCCCTTCCCTCTGTAGCCTTGTACCAGCCCCATTGGACAATGTTTTGGGTTCTTTAAATCCCACATGGTCCTTTGCAGCTTGTCATGTCAGCAGAGATATCTGGAGGGTTTGGGGTTTTTATTTTTTAAATAAAACTTGCGTGGGTGACAGCAAAGCTGAGTGGGAAGAGCCAAGCATTGGAGGACAAGTTCTGCTGGGTGCTGTGCACAGCGCGCGGGAAGGGTGGCTGCGTGGGCAACACCACCCGCAAGGAAAAAGGGAGCAGAGCCCTGCTGTGGTGTGAACACGGAGGCAGAGGAGGTAGGAGGGAGATGGGGTGTGTGGATGGGAACACAAGGAGAGCAGAGTGTGTCTTCAGCTGTTTAAGATGAGCCATGGCAGATGGCCTGGTAAGAACTGTATCCATGGGCAATCGGGGACGATAGGGACTTTACTTAGCGGGGAGCCTTTGTTAGGCAAAACCCAGGTCTGAATAGCCTTCAGGTTACAATTAGCACTGGGGTGCACAGTCAGGCCAAGGCTGCATTGGACCATGTGCTGCACAGCAACCTAATGAGGGATGTCTGGGGAGAGGCAGAGCTTAGCTGCGCGAAAAAGCAGACCAAGACTGGTCATTTGTGTGGATAAGAACACCCCAACTCTACTGCCTGAGCCTGGTGAGTGGGGTTGCACACAGCATTGCTTGCAGTCCTATGCGTACCACGTCTCCTCACCCCTTAGCTCAGAAACACTTTTTTGAGTGATGTTTCTCAGAGCAGGGGTAATTTTAAGCCTTGTGTGTTTTAATGCAGCCTGTGCCTAGTTCTGTTTCGTTTTCTTCCTTTAAAGCATTTTCCTCCTTTCTGCTTTAAATCTCATTGTCCAGAGAAGTCATGGCTGCCCCATCCCTGGAGATGTTCAAGGCCAGGTTGGATGGGGCCAATGAGCAACCTGATCCCGTGGGAGGTGTCCCTGCCCATGGCAGGGGTGGAACTGGATGGGCTTTGAGTTCCCTTCCAATTCAAACCATTCTGTCCTCAAGGACATCCGCATCTCCCATGTGGAAAGGACTCCAAGAGCTCCATCTGGGGCCTTCGTAAAAAGGCAGCAAGCCATTTTTGTACCAGATGAGGAGAGGAGAAAGACCCTGGACGCCTCGCGCCAGCAGTCGTGAAATCATTGGTTCTCTTCCCTCCTTGAAACTTCATTTTGGGAGGAACGCGGCGCTAACCCAACCCGCTTTGTCCTCCCCACTACGTGCTGAAAACAACGGCGCGGCCAGGAGCGCGGGGAGGACACGGTGCCAGGGACGGGGCCACGCAGGGACCCGGGGACACCAGGGCTGGGGACGGCCAAGGGGACGCTGCTGAGGTGGGAACACGGAGAGACGCACGGACACACACAGACAGACACAGCGGCACAGACACACAGGCACACACAGAAACACAGACACGTACGGACACACAGACATAGAATCATAGAATAACCAGGTTGGAAGAGACCCACCGGATCATCGAGCCCAACCACTCCTATCAGACACTAAACATGCTCACACAGGCACGCGCACTCACAGATGCACACAAACACACCCACGCACACTCTCACACATGCAGACACACGCTCGGATTCACACACACACTCAGACACACACATTCACACATATACACTCACACACAGCCATACACACTCAGACACATACACTTACATGTGCACTCAGCCATACACACTCAGACACATACGCACACACACGTGCACTCACAGCCATACACAGACACACACACTCACACACATGCACTCACATACACACTCAGACACATACACTCACACAAGTGCACTCATTGCCATACACACTCAGACACATACACTCACACACGTGCACTCACGGCCATACGCACTCAGACACATACACACACACACGTGCACTCATGGCCATACACACTCAGACACATACACACACACATGCACTCATGGCCATACACACTGAGACACATACACACACACACGTGCACTCACGGCCATACACACTCACATACACTCACACACGTGCACTCACAGCCATACGCACTCAGACACATACACACACACACGTACACTCATGGCCATACACACTCAGACACATACACTCACACATGTGCACTCACAGCCATGTGCACTCACAGCCATACACACTCAGACACATACACTCACACATGTGCACTCACAGCCATACGCACTCAGACACATACACTCACACATGTGCACTCACAGCCATACACACTCAGACACATACACACACACACACGTACACTCATGGCCATACACACTCAGACACATACACTCACACATGTGCACTCACAGCCATACGCACTCAGACACATACACTCACACATGTGCACTCACAGCCATACACACTCAGACACATACACTCACACATGTGCACTCACAGCCATACGCACTCACATACACTCACACACGTGCACTCACAGCCATACGCACTCAGACACATACACTCACACTCACTTGCTCGTACACAATCACACTCATATGCACTCACTCGTACACAATCTCACTCATATGCACTCACTCACATGTTCTTACTCACACTCACACACTCCTAGACACACTCCTACACACTCCTGCACACACACTCATACTCACTCGCTCATACACACACAATCACACTCATACACACACACTGACTCATGCTCATACACTCATACACATGCACTCACAGGCTCATACACTCACACTCACACATGCACTCACACATGCTCATACACACCTATGCTTATACACACTCATACACACACTCACACACATACTCTCACTCACAAACACATGCACTCACAGTCATACACATGCTTACACACGTACACACACACTCATACACTCACTCCCATGCTCATACTCACACTCACACACTCCTAAACACTCCTACACACACACTCATACTCACTCGCTCATACACAATCACACTCATACACACTCACTCATATGCTCATACACTCACACACACATCACACGCTCACACACACTCACACACACGCTCATACACAGGCACACACACGTTCATACATACTCACATCACACACACTCACACACACGCTCATTCACACTCACTAACACACTCTCACGCTCATACACACACATCACACTCACACACATGCTCATACACACTCACTAACACACACTCACACGCTCACACACACGCTCACTCTCTCACACACTCACGCTCATACACACACTCACATCACACACACACTCACACACTCACTCACATGCTCATACACACACACGCTTACTCTCACACACATGCTCATACACAGTCACATCACACACACATCACACACACTCACACGCTCATACACACTCACATCACACACACACCATCACACACTCACTCACACACTCATACACATGCTCTCACACACACGCTCATACACACTCACATCACACACACGTTCACACACTCACATGTTCATACACACACACGCTCACTCTCTCACACACTCACTCACACGCTCATACACACACACGCTCACTCTCACACACACGCTCATACACACTCACATCACACACACTCACACACACACGCTCATACACACATCACACACGCTCACACACTCACATGTTCATACACACACATGCTCACTCTCTCACACACTCACTCACACGCTCATACACACACACGCTCACTCTCACACACATGCTCATACACACTCACATCACACTCACACACACACACGCTCATACACACTCACATCACACACACATCACACACTCACATCACACACACTCACACATACACACGCTCATACACACGCTCATACACACTCACACATCACACACACGCGCTCATACACACTCACACATCACACTCACACATCACACACTCACATCACACGCACTCACACACTCACACTAACTCACACGCTCACACACACTCACATCACACTCACACATCACACACACACATCATACACACTCACATCACACTCACACATCACACACACATATCATACACACTCACATCACACTCACTCACATCACACTCACTCACACCACACTCACTCACTCACCCGCTCACCCACGTGCGGGGGGCGGGGCCTGCGGGGCGGGGCGCGCGCGCGGTCTCGCGGCGGGGGTTGCGGGGAGGGGGGAGCCGCGCGTCGCGGGGCATTGTGGGAGCTGGTCTCGCTCCGGCCGCTCCCGGGGCGCGGCGGGCGGAGCTCGGCAGCGGCAGCAGCGGCAGCAGCGGGGCCGGGGCCGCCGCCGGCCCTCGGGGACGAGTCTGAGCCCGCGCCGTGAGTCACTGCCCTGGGGGGAAAGGCGGGGGCCGGCGACCGGCAAGGGGGGCCCGGCCTGGGGGGCGGCCGGGAGGGAGGAGGGGTCCTGCCCCCCACGCCCCCCACGCCCCCCCTCACCGCCTGGCCCGGCCTGGCCCGGCCTCGGCGTCAGGGGAGGGCAGGGACCGAGCCCGGAGGGTTGGTGGCCCTGGTGGCCCAGGCGGCGGCCGGCTACTGGGCCTATATCAGAAGCAGCGTGGCCAGCCGGAGCAGGGAAGCGATCGAGCCCCCGTGCTCGGCGCTGGCGAGGCCGCGCCTCGAATCCTGGGTTCAGTTTTGAGCCCCTCGCTCTGAGGACGTCGAGGGGCCGGAGAACGAGGGTTAGGAGAGGCAGCTAAGGGACCTGGGGTGTTGTTCAGCCTGGAGGAAAGGAGGCTGAGGGGAGACCACTGTCTACAGCTCCTTGAAAGGAGGTTGTGGCGAGGTGGGTGCTGGTCTCTTCTCCCAAGTGACAGGCGGTAGGATGAAAGGGAATGGCCTCAGGTTGCGCCAGGGCAGGTTCCGATTGGACATCAGGAAAATTTCTTTGCCGAGAGGGTTCTCGGGCACTGGAACGGATGCTCAGGGAGATGTCTGAGTCCCCGTCCCTGGAGGTGTTTAAGAGACGGGTAGATGAGGTGCTCAGGGATCTGGTTTAGTAGGGGACAGGTGCAGTTGGACTCGATGATCGCAAAGGCCTTTTCCAACCAAGCAGTTGTACGATTCAATGATTTCTGTGGAATCCTGCCCTGGGTTGCGATGCCGGGGCTGGGGGACACGGTGGGCACCCGCCCTGCACGGCGATCCCAGGCAGGGGCTGAGCCGCTGTTCCTCGCCGCTCCCTGCCTCTCTCCGCACGCACGGGCTCCTTTCCAAAGTCTTTCCCACCTCGGGTCATCGGGCAGGAGAAGATAATCCAGAGAGACTGCCAAAGAAAAGCAGCAGAACGCGTTTGCAGTGCGATCCGCTTCGGGGTGAAGAAACAGTGGCACAGAAGTTCCCTGCTGCAACTGAATGAATTAACAAAAGCCAAATGACATTTTAAAATCTGTAAGCAAAGGCTTCCAAGAGTGGTAAAAATAAAGGTTCAGCTTGAAACGGGGCCCCTTATTCTTTTGGGGCTGTCACTCCTTGCACAGCCTCTCAATATGTCTGCCTGCAGGGTCTGAGCAGCCCACACAGGCTGGCGCGGGGTGAGGTTTTTGCAAAGGGACTGCGGGTGCTGCAGGTGAATGCAGGTTCCTGAGGCTCAGCACAGGGTAAATCACAGAAGCAGCTGCAGTCAGACTGAAAACTGACGTGTTTGTGGATGTAGGACCTAGTACGGGGGACAAACTGTTTCCGTACCTTCTGTCTACCTATAATCCTTTTGTCTGCTCTGTAATCTTTAAAAGTAAGTTGCAGAAGGCCTCTGAATTGGCATCTGAAGCTGGCAGCTGGGAACAGCTCCTATGCAAGTACAGTGGTATAAAAGTGAGGGTGCTTCAGTTATGTTGATGGAAGGAGACTAGTTGTTGAAGTATATTTGGATGAGGCTTGTTATTTACTTCTTGGCCATAGAAATGAACGACCGTTTTTTTCCCCAGGACCATGTGTGGCTGTCACTTAGCAACAGGTCTGCAGGGAACTCTGCGGATCCACTGCCTCCCCCATTCCTAGGAGCAGAAGTAGTAAATGAGCAAGTGAGCAATTAATAAAAACAGAATGCAGGTTCTTGGGCATAGCTCTGAGTTAAAAGATTTAGTTGGGAACAAGATGATTACAGTTGTTTTGAAAAGTATATTTTAATGCAATTGGGTATGAGAGGTTTTGTATCTAGTGGTCCCTAGAAAACTCCTCAATGTGTTATCCATGTGGGTTTGGGGTTTTTTTAAGTGTTCTGAAAGAAATGAGCTACACTGTCACTTACTTAATAACAGTTGCAGGTTATTTTGCTGTGTTTGCTGTAAGCTTTCACACTGATGTCTCTTAGGCTTCTTGGGGTGTTGAAGAGAAACTTCATTTTTTTTGTGTGTGAGATATACCCTTCTGATTGCCAGTAAAGCCAGATGCTGACAGTGTAGATTAAGCCATAAAAGATTTAAAAACTAATAGTAAGGCTAGAATTTGGCCTACTGACAGTAATATAGGAAGAGTGCTTAAGCGCCACTTATTTTATCCATCAGCATTAGCAATAAGAAAAATCCACCACTGCAAACTTAGTCTTTAAAGAAATCAGCATGTTTAAATTTGTCCTTGGGAGCTGCCTGGTTCTGCAGGTAGAATTCCAGTGCACAGCAATGAGCTTTGATAAAGGATGCTCTTTTGGTAAGATAGGTGATACAGTCACGTTCCTGAAGAATGGTCAAAATCTTGCGCTTTCAAAGAAATTCAGAAATGTTTTTGTTTAATTCTGTCAGCCAGGGTCAAGGCCTGTTGTCTGTTCTGCATAAAAGGTAGTCCTGCCCCAGGGAGGTTGTAAAGGAGGGATAAAGGAACAGGAGTCTGGAACTGATGCCACGAGAGGAAAAAAGAGCCTCCAGAGAGAGCCTGGGGAGAGAGAATGTTGACCCAGTGGGCAGTGCAGTGAGCATTTGGTTTTGTCAGCTCAGTGCTTCCTAGAGGTAAAATCGGTGAAGAAACATACAGTGTTTGTGGAGACTACAGCGCTTGCTCACTTGTCAGAGAAAGAGACCATAGACAACATAAGTTATAGTTCCTTACCCAGGCCCATCCTGAAGAGAGGAGGGGTGGGATTCAGTTTGTGGTCCTTCATCCAAAAGGAGTGATGCTAGATTCACGCCTTTTGTGATCTCCTCAGTGGATCAAGTTCTTGCACTCCCTTCCCTCAGCAGCATAGCATCTATCTTTAATTTCATTCTGTTTTGAGGTTTTGCATTGGAAGTGTCCACGTGAATTCTTTATTGCGGTTTTGCTTTCTTACAAAAAATGTCAAGGAGCAAAGAAGTTTTCAGAATGTTCTTTAAAACAGTTTTTCTGAACACAGAATTCATAAATAGTCTAGTTATTTAAAGTCCTATATCAAATTTTATCCTTCCTACCTAGTATACAAAAAGCTGTTAAGCGCAAATGGGGTTGATTTTATGCTAGTACTCCCAGCAGTGGTCAGTGAAGACAATTGTATTTACGTTTTCCTGACTGTTGGTGGCAGGATGCCCAGCTAAAACTGTTGTCATGCTCACAGTACTCTGCAGTGGAGGTTTGCACATTAAGGGGATATTTGTTTCAGAGCCATTGTGGGAGGGAAGGACTTTTGCCAGTTCAATACAGTTGTGCAACAGTATTTTGTTTTGCACACAGATTTTTTTAAAATGCTGTTCCTCTTTTTCCCATCGTTTAAGTTATTGGTATGGGGAATTTTAATCTTATTAACCTTCAGTGGGAAGTACATCTACTGGGCATTCCTAGGCGAGGAACGTTCTCTCAGTTTTCCAAGAGAAAATAGATGTGTGTATGGTGCTGCCTTTTAAAGATGAGAAATTAATGTAGTGCTGGAGCAGCTGTTTTGCTGCCAGTTTCACTCCTCTATCTGTTTCAGACCACAAAGAGTTACTGCTTTGATCAAGCATCCAAGCTATAATTTGAAATCACATCACATCAAACGATAACCGAGTGATTAGCTCTCCTTCTGTTACTGTCATACCTGGAAACCACAGTCACAGACTGAGATGCTGTTGTGCTAGGTAGGCATTATTAGAGACTATTTCATACCAACTCTATAAGCAGCGCATCTTATAAATACAGCAGAGTAGCTTCTAATTAGCCAAGAGCAGAGCAAGTTAGTTGTCAAAGCAAATTCAAATGCACCTTTTCAAAAAGAGTTCCGTGACTGGCTATTATTATTATAGTACATAAATAGATTTAAGAGAGAATGGCAGCACTTATATCTTTAATCTTATGAAACAATGGAAAGCACATAGCATGACAGTTAATCTCGTGTGATAAAAAAATGAACTTTCCAGCTTAGTCTTAGTACTGGAAAGACAAGAAAAATAATTACTAAATCTTAGTATTTATCCTATTGTAGTGATGGTCTGCTGGCCTCCACTGTACTTAACTGATGTGATCATGTAGATCTAAATTTAATCAGCTGTTTGCTGAGTGCAGATGATACTACATAAACCCATGATCATGAGTCCCTGCCTGATAGCAATAGCATTCACAGTAGTTTGTTAAGTCATTAAGAACCAGTACCTGAAAACTATTAACAGTAGAGGGTTTTATTACTACTGTTTGATGGAAGTGTCTGATTGACTGAGCTAATGAAGTACTGGTATTTGGAAATTAAGTATCCTTTTACCAGGATGTGAGACTGCTTTCAGAATTATGTGATGTTAAACCTTCCAGAAAAACAAATGCCCGTACACGTTTTAGGGAGATGGTGTTTGAAAGTGTGATTTGGTGGAGTATCTGTCTTCACACAGAAAAATGTGGCCAACCAGAGTTACTGCAGCCAAATTCAAATAGAAAAGTGTTAATTATACCAATTTCATTGCTACACCTTAATATCACTTTGTTACTTAGAAACTGTATTTCTGGCTCACAAAGACTTGACAGCAGAGGAGCTTGGTAGCTTGACTCTTTGCTGTGAGCCAAATTAATATACCATCTTATTCTCACTCTCTGAGTTTTGAGCTGTTAGAAAGCAGTGTGAATCTTGCTGCAGTCTTTAAGGTGTTTTCAAAAGGCTATGAATAGGTGCTAAATTCTGCAACTAGGACATCTCTGTCCAAGCAGAACCACTGAAGGATAAAGCATTAAATTTGATTCAGTCAGAGGTGGGCTGGGATAGGCAGACTCCTTAGTAATATCCTTTGATTATCATAGTGATACCATCATGAATGTTCATGTTGAAATTAAATACTTTTACTGTCAAATCTTTGAAGACTTTGATGAGGTATTTGGCAAATTTTCTCAGTAACTCCCTTGCAAAGACAGGAGAGGGGTAAGAAGGGCAAGGACTGGGCCATTGACTATCATTGACTGTGATTTGAGCAGAATCATTAAAGAAAATAATAAATCCTGGTTGAACTATGGCACATGTGATAAGGTTCCCTTTGGTTGCCTCCCTCATCTGCTGGCTAGCCGTGACTCAGCAAACAGCTCTGGTTCATTAACGCTGGCAGCATTCCAGAGTTTCTGGTGCTACAGAGATAAACCATTTGGGAACATGTAAGGTACAGAGTTTTCTTTGGGTTTTGATCTGTTGCCATGCTCTTCACACTTGATTTCAGAAATGCTTTTAGTGGCTCACGCAAGTGAAATGTCCTTCCCTTCTCTTCTGCTGTGGAAAACTAGAAGTAGAGAAGAGACTTTGAGAGCTCGTTGGGTCATCCCTCAGCTTAAAGGCAGGACAAACAGGTTCTGTAACAGTGATCCTGAATCCATAATTAGGCCTGAAAGAAAGGTCTTCCATGCTAGATTCTTTTTTATCCCCCTTCCAAATTAATTAGTTGGCAAAATTGAAAGTGGTACTTGAAAGGAATTTCCCTCCCTCCACCCCCAACATCCAAAAATACAGTGAGTCACTACATGTTGTAGGGATGGGATCCTTGAGATGGGAAGCTCTGAATCTTGTCATTATTGAGTTTCACTCTTAATGCTGCAAGTTCCACAAATTCTTACTTTTTTTCAATATGCAAGCCTCCCCACTTTTATGGTTCAGGCAAGTTTTTCCTCACAACTTACAGCTAGAAATCTCTTTAATGTACAGTATGAGAGGATCAGGTTAATTGTTAAGATAGATCCAGGATTATCTTAAATATTAATGGAAGGAATGTGACCAGGAGTATAAAATAAAGAATAATAAATGTCTAGGATTTGTCAAAGTGATAAAATAAGCTGCTTATGAAAGAAAAAAACCACACCATTTTTATATATGGGTAGGTGTTAGATAGCTGAGATAACAGGAGGCTTGGAAGTATTAAGTAGAAAATAGTGTGTTAAAGGGAAGAACATCTTCTAAACACCAGATGAGAGAGATTGGAAACTAACAGCAATGTGTTGCTAAAGGGTGATGTAAGGGAGATTGATTTAGCGTGACCAATGACAATTGGCAGTATGTTAAAGCTCAACATAGCTTTGGACAGATGATGTGTACCCAGAGACAGTGATATACAGTGCACATTTGTTTCAACATATGAAGGAACCACTTCCCATACTTCTCTATGAATAGTAATTTTCTTGGAACTAAACATGAAAGGCCAGTGCTCTTTCATCTCTTTCTGTTACCAGCTACAGCACGGCCATCCATGTGTGTCTTCCATTTGGAGTTTTAGATTGGGTGAGCTGTATTTACTCCAACTCCTTCAAAGCCTCACTGGCAGTAATTCAGTATTGCTCCATGCTTTACTTGTACTTTGATCCAAATGTTACAGCAGCTGATGGTGAGATGACACTCCCTCAAAGCAAAAAAATGAACCCTAGCATCAGGAAATAAGGGGTTTTGTATTCTTTTCCAGCTATTCCAACTCTTCGATAGACTCATAAGTCAAATGATTAATGGAAGCTTACTGTTTAAGGCTTGCAGGTTTTCTCTAGAAAAAAAATGTTTTTTCTTCATTCATCAATTGGTTACAAAACAAAGGAATTAGGAGGGAAGCTGGAAGCATGGGTATCTCCCATGCCTGTTTTCCCTGGTGTTTGGTTGAGTGAATTTCTTAACAGTGGTGAGGCTAAACATCTGTAGTAGTGATGAAAATGGATAATGAAGTATGAAAATAATTTCTGGCAGAAAGTCTGTAGCCAACTCGAAGGCACACCCAGCCTTCCTACGAACGAAGGCAGCGCTGACTGGATGACTGGTTTTTGAAATCAGTTGTGAGTTCCAGTTAGGCATTCTCACAAGGCAGAAAAATTGGCTTTTCTCCACTTCTTTGCAGAATAATAGTTGTTATAGAGCTGAGCTCAGAGCAGAGGAAAGGAGAAGGAACCCTTTTGATGACTTCCCCATTCCAAAGTTTCCTGTCTGTTTTTTTACATAAGTTTAATAAACGTAGTGTGACTTTCATCTGAGCTGCTAAGGTGGGATTATTTTGTTTACCTTTAACATGCAGCAAGCCCGTTGCGTTTATTTTACTTGATATATTTTGCAAGTATTGACTCTGTGATGAATGAAAGTGGAAAGGAGAAATGTTTGATGTTTGTGTTTCTTTAGTGGTGAAGCTGTTTTGCCTAATTCTGAGCTCGCTTGCTTGTTGTGGATTCAAATATATGGCAAATAAAGTTAGGTTCATAAGGACAAGAAGAGAAATATGAGTAAATGAGAGAAAAACAAAAAGGGAAGCAGAGAAAGATGTCATGGGAAAGCAGGAGGTTTCATTGGGGAGTATATAAACACACCAGTGAATTTGCTGTTGCATTGGGTAGGATTTGTGTAGCAAGGAAGGAACTAGGATGCACAGAGGTCTATGCACTACTGATACATGCTGCTGGTTTACCAGTATCCAGACATGTGCAAGGGAGGAGGAGATGGGTACAATTTTTTTTTCCTCTGGGTTCATTTCACAACCTAGTGTGTCACCTAAACCTTCAAAGATACCTTGAGAGCCTGCAAACCCTCCACCTTTTTGGATTTGTCAGCTTCTATTTACAGCCTGAGCAGAAATCAAAGAGAGAGAAAAATGTGTTTGACAGCTGTATCAGCAGTAGATTTCTTCACCGACATAAACTGAGATACAGTTGTCAGATGTCTGCTTGATGTTTAGACCACTGTTACCTTAAGGAAGGGTGGCAGATTGAAGCTCCTCCAATTCCTAGAGGGCACATTGAAGCAGTACAGCTGATTTGTGGTAGGTTCAAATCTCAAGGGGTTCATTTCAGATCTTTCTAAAAATAGTACATTTAATGTACAGGAGATGTAGTTTGCCATACGTAGGCCTTTGTTCTGTAAACTCACACATGCTTGAAACATGTGGACATGAGGAAAAAATTTTTCACAGAAAGGGTCATTGGGCACTGGAACAGGTTACCCAGGGAGGTGGTTGGTTCACCTTCCCTGGAGGTGTTTAAGGCACGGGTGGACGAGGTGCTGAGGGACATGGGTTAGTGTTTGATAGGAGTGGTTGGACTCGATGGTCCGGTGGGTCTCTTCTAACCTGGTTATTCTATGATTCTATGAAAATTTCCTTCTTTAAGGAAGGTGAATACACTTTATGAAACCTGTATTGGATGCAGTTTTTCCTATTAGCAACATAGTCATTTATGAGTAGAACAGTCCTACCACAGTTGTTCAAGTCCCAGTCAAGAGTTTTACCCAGAGAGCAGAGGGTTGTGTCTTGCAGAAAGCATCCTCTGCTTTAATGCAGAAGCTATTTTGCATTAGGTAGTTAACATACTTCACGCTGTCAATGGTGCTGGGTTTAATTGGTTAGGAATTTCAGAAACGTAATTCCAAGGCAGATTTAAGCAAAATAATTTCTCTAGCTTATATACTTACTGTATAAAATGATGTCAAGATTACAACAGCAAGTAAACATTGTGTAACGTTTTTTTTAGGTTCTTGTGGCATATACCCTAAAGAGCAACTTGTCTCTCTGTTTCAGGCACCTTAATGCAGTGCTTACCCGAAACACTGATCTGTCCTGAGATTCAGTAAATAGCATTACAGTATCGGTCCTATAGCATTACAGTATCGGTCCTTATTGATAACCTTTTCTTTTTCTTTCTTCCTTCCTAATATATAGACTGTTCCAGACCCAGTACAGACAAAATGTCCAGCAGGGGTGGAAAGAAGAAGTCAACCAAGACTTCCCGCTCGGCAAAGGCTGGGGTCATATTCCCTGTTGGAAGAATGCTACGTTACATTAAGAAAGGCCACCCGAAGTACAGAATTGGTGTTGGTGCTCCAGTGTATATGGCTGCTGTCCTTGAATATCTGACTGGTAGGTTTTGCTAAACGGCATGAAGTAGCAGTAGTGAAAATAATAATACAGACTGTATTTGCACAGAACACTTTAAATAATTATCTTATCCTCACGGTACATTTTTGGAGGATGAAAGTAGTATTTTTTTTTTCCTCCATTTAGTATGAGATTTCAAAAGAAACTTCTTTGCCCAAAGACATACACAACTAGACACACTAGTAAAGATCTCTACATAGCAGTTCTCTCAAACAAAACATAAACTTTACAAATTTACCCCACGAACAACATTACAAGAGTAGTCTTCTAATGGAAAAATAACCCCGACTGTAGTAGCATCACCACATATGCTTTTTGCATTTTCAGTTTGGTTAAAATAAGTTGTAAAAAATGGATAGGAATTAACCATTAGTTCAGTCACATTCATGTGGCCAAATTGACTTACAAGCATGTACCCGTAGGCTAGGGATCTAGCAAAAAACACAGATGGATTAGTGTTTGGAGACAGACTATTAGCATGAGTAAGGAAAAGCTTGAATTGTATCTCATTGCTCATAGGAATATTTTTTTTTTACAGTGCATTTGCCTGTGTCAGTGTTCTGCTTGCAGCAGGTTAAAGCATTTCAAGGGACAGTAGTCTTCAAGCTTTAATGGTGCCCTGAGTCTCTGAGGTAGAGAGAGTTCATTATTTCTTTGTCTTAGGCACAAAGTAGCGAAGTGTGTGGTTTAGCTTAGCTGGGAGTATTTAAACTGAAGTGACCCTACTCTTAAGTCAATTTTAGATACATCTTATAATGGATATTGACATTGAAGAACAGAAATAGGCTGTTTTTCTTTCTGTAAAATTTCTTCTTCCCCTGAAGATGAAGACTAGTAGAAAATAATTAATAGACTGCTTGTTTCTGTAAGGTATTCATATTGCATTATTGAATTTTCTCAGCCATCAAATATCCTTTTTTTCCTCCTTCACTTGTTTATATTCATAGTTTTCTTTGTTTCAGCCTTTTCTTTACAAGAATGCTTTTAAACTTCATAGCTAGCCTTAAAACATTAACATTTCCTTCAGATAGGTTCCTGCTTACAGCAATAACAACTCAAATAAAGTGCTGCTTAGGGTGAAGGGTGCTTTGAATTTTAAAGAAACAGAACAATACAGGTGAGCTTAAGGCACTGCTAATGAGCAGCACATGTTATTGTTTAACTGTTTGATTTAAAGTATTTACTGGGGCAGTGATGGTTTAGGCAGTGAAGAACAGGCTGGGGAAATGAAGGTGTTTCTTTAACTGCTGTATGAGGAGATTAACAATTACAAAAAATTTGTAAACATTACTTCTTTAGAAAAAACAAAGGGAGGGGGGAAGGAGAGATCTAATGGGAAAAGTACCTTCTTTTTTTCTCCCTTTAAAGTTTTTAAGCTGTTTTTTTACTATCCCCTTTCTGAAGGTAGATAGAGTCCTGGTATCCTGTGTCTCAGGATTTTCTTTCATTCTTATACATGGGTATATCTCAAGAGCACAGATTCTCTTTTCTTTCCATATTGAGTTAGTAATAGATTCCAGTTTTAGGACTGGGTCAGTCAGGTTGGTTTTTATTTTCCGTCTCTTTCTGTAAGCTTATCGCACTCTGTATTGCATAATTTTTTAGCCTTGAACTCTCACTACGTTTTCTGAACTTCAGGTCATTTGCAGTATGATTCAGAAATACACCCTTGAAATTGGGTGCTTGGAGATTTTTGATTTGTGTTTTTTACCTCTTGGCAGTTATTACTTCACAAACCCAGAGAAGTCCTGACACTTCTCTGGAAGAGTTTTTAAAGATGCTCGTGTCAGCACGTGATCTCAGACTGAATCAAAGTGTTTCAGCCCTTTCAAAATAAAAGCAGGAACGTGACATAACAGGAAGGAGACCATGTGAACTGGCATGCTAATAAATTGGCTAAATCAAAAAAGCAACCGTGTGCGTCCAGGAAGAAGGGGAGAAATGTAAAATATCAAAAGCAATTGTAGGAAAGAACAGCTTCAGAAAAGACTGGGAGGAGGAATGACAGAGACGTGACCTAGTAGAAAGAAACCTACAGAAGTTTGAAAGCTAGTTCATATGTGTGCAAGAATACGACGCTGACTTCAGTCCTTTAGAATATGAAGTACTAAATTTTGCTGACCTTTAGTAAGGTTTAACTCTGTAAATCTGAGATTAGCCTATAGTTGCTCAGATCTGGCATGTTGGTTTGGTTCAGTTTGAGAGTTGAACTTCCATGATGTTTCTAGCTGTTCAGATCTGGAGTTCTGTTTTGGATCCATTTCTAGCAATGACTGATCAGACTAATTTGTACTGTGAAGGTTACCATGTATGTACTGCTACATATCAAGAATTAAAACTACGCATTCTGTGATTTCTAGTAGTAAATGGGCCCTCCTTCAGTCTGTGCCCATTGCAGTGCTTTTCCACAAGCATTTGTATTGTTCTTGTACCTTTTTGTTAGCATGTTTATACATGATGCAGCTCCACTAGCAGAAACATGCACTGGTTTTAGTACACAGGAATTAGTCTGGCTACTGCGGTTGTTGTGAACTAAAACCCACGTCTTTGCTGTACTGTTTTTCAGTCCCTTGGCTTCTGACACCTTCTACATGGCTGGCTGGAATACATCTTCCCTCTGTTGTCTGTTATAGTAACTTTAAAAATTATAATAAAAAGACTGTAGTATTAGATGTACAGTTTATCTTCTCGTCTCAGCTAATAAACTGTTTTTCCTTATCAATATACTTGACATATCGACAAGTTACACAAGTATTCTCCTTCTCTTACTTATTCACTACAAGTTCTTACTACCTACAAGTAATACTACAAAATAATTCTCTTGTCTGCACTCCCAGTGGAAGCAATCTGGTTTCTTAAGCATACCACCTGCTTTTTCTTTCCTTCTTTTCATCTAAGGAAATAATGTGTAATATCCACTGGAAATAGGATTCAAGTGTGTGTTCATGGGTGAATGTGCAGAAAATGCTTCTGAGTTTTATTAATATTGAAGTGAGTGGATATACTTCCTTTCTTTACTCTGTGGGAACAGTGTGGATACCGAACAACTCTAATGAATGGTTCTTATTTCTTTTCTTTTGCAGCAGTGGCTCATGCAGCACTGCCTGTCTTGTAGGGAATAGTCAGAATAGTGATCAATTTTTGCTAATGCTGCAGAACTAATTTTAAACATTATCAACTATTTTAAGCTGCAAGAAGTTCAGTGTTAGTAATTCCTTCTATCTTTCCTTATTGTGGCACTTGTTTTGCGATGGTTCATTGCCTGTTTATCTTCCCTAATGTGTACTTGAGAAAACTGCAATCCACTCTTTAGTTTCTCTGCAAAGTAGTGCATCAGCACCAGTTCATGTAAAAAAAAAATAGTAAATCAGTTGAGAGGATGACCATGGGCTGCATTTGGGGCACTGCAGCTACTCTGATAGAGTTGTGTGGTTGGTTGGTATTTGTCAGAACTGGTCCAGCCATCCATGAAATCAGATACCTTTCCTTCAGATGTATCACTTGCACAAAGTTGCAGTATAGTCTGGACTTTCTTACTAACTGAAAAAATCGCCTCTTTGCCCTTTGAAAATAGAAACCTCTTGAGCATATTTAAAGGCAGCAAGAACCAGGTCTGCAAGTGATTGCAATTTCTGTTCCCCTTGCCCCTGTTGTCTTCTCTACATTGTAAATAATTTTGAGTTGCCAGAAAGTTGTAGCAAATGAGGAGAAGGAGAGATTTATAAAACAGCAGGAGAACAGGAATATGGAAATAATGAGACTGTGATTTATATTTGTTCTGTACATACTGAAATAAGGTAGGAGAAAATGTTAAATGTCTGGTTTTGCCATTAAATGTTTTTTTCCTCAACTGGATTTTTATTGCCCATTGTGTGCTGTTGATCATGTATTTTGTTGAAATGTGAAATAGGTACCTTTTGAATTCCATGGTTTGAATTTCTTTCTGATGCTTACACGAGTGTTTGTTTTCAAGCTTTCTGATGTCGCTAGAATCCTTTATTGAAGGTTGGTGTGCTGGAGCTCAGTTTCCAATCACGTTCATTAATTTTCGATGTGGAAAACTTCCTTAAGCCAGTTGCTGATTGGCTGTAAGAGGAAAGTCCTTCCTTAATGCAGCAAGTTTAAATGCTCACTTCAGATGCTCACTTTCCAATGTGCAAGCTGATCAACTTGAACTGCTGTTCACCTCTTCCATTCTGCTTGCTGCTGAAAATTTGCATGGGGTCACGGAGGGAAACAAGTATTTGTCCTGTTGGTCAAAGCAGATGTGCTGCTGACCTTCTGCTTGGACACAGAGGGGCAGCTCAGAGGTCCATAGTAAAAAAGCATGAGGGTAAAAGCAGATTCAAGTTCCAGGCATTCTTAGAATGCCATAAATAATCATCCAGACAGAGTAATGAAATTTAGGAACAGAATTAATTGACAGGATCTTTTTGATAATGTTGAATCATGCATTCACCACCAAAATACATTTCTTCTATTTAAACAGGCAGTTTTAGGAACACTAATCCCTATTATAGTGTTATGCCAGTAACTGTGTCCCAAAAGAGATTTAAAATAAGTTAGAGGCTTTTAGGACCCATGCCTCACATGAGCAAGTGTGCAACTACCCGTTCAGATCCAGGGTGTTTTTAATATGGATTTATACTGGACCTAAATTACTATAAATTGCTCCTTCATTTAATATTGGTATCGCTCTTTGTTCAATACAAACAGTGAGTTTAACCAAAATGTTAAACAAAAATATGGCTGTTTGTATATTTTTTTTCCTACCTCTGTCTTTGTCTTGATATATATCTCTTATTGAAAACAAAATAATCTGTAAAGCTTAAGACTTTTCTTCTCTGGCCTTTCATTCTTGGGACTGACAGTTGTAGCACAAATAGCTAGAAAGCAGGAAGGCATCCTACCTTTCTGGAGTACCATGCATTATTTAGCAAGCAGTTTCTTTCCTCAGACTTTCTTAAACTTCAGACAAGTCTTTTAACCATGATTTTTTTTTTCTCTCCCCTCCCCTTTTCTTTTTCCCAGTATTTAAGAATGCCTCAGTTCAAATCATGCTCTGTGTTTAGTCTTTAGTCTTTTTTTCCACACTACCTTTATCCCTGAATTTCTTTCAGGGATGAATTCCATGTGGATTCATAGGTGCAGTGAGGTAAAATACTCCATCCTCAATCTAAACTTCATTGGGGAAAAATAAGTTTAAGGAGTATACAGGGAAATACAATGTTTTAAAAACAAACAAGAGGTTCTTTTCCTCCAAATTGCAAAGAATCTGTCATGTAGTGAGGCTTGTTACTTCAAGATGATAAAGATACCAAAAATGGATACCAAACCTCTCTGAAGCTTTTCAGAAAATAACAATTAGGCACGCCCATAGAAATAGAATGCATTGGAGGACAAATGCAAAGATGCAATTTCTCATTTGGGGAACCACGAAGCTTTACGTCGCTAGAATCAGAGAAAATGTTCTGGAAAAAAGAGCAGTTTAATTTTGCCCATTCCTTTAATCCTCCTGAGCATCTGCTCACGGGCACTGGTTGGAGACAAGATATCAGGCTAGGTATATTTTTTGCTCCCGTGAAGTTACAGCTACTCCATACATTCACTTACCGCATAACACCCAAAGTAATGGAATTTTTCACATACTTTGTTCTCCAGATGTAGATTTTTTTTTTTTAAAAAAAGGGGTTGAATGGGCTATATGGAAAACATTTGTAAATATTGTTCTTATAAATAATAACAGTTGCATTCATTTGTAAATACTGGTCTTTATTATGGCTTCCATTGCTATCTTGATATGAAAAGACTTTGTGTGGGGGAAAGACTTTAGGACAACAGCAATTTAATGAGTCATAGTAGTTTCAATAATAAACATTGAATCCCACTTCTCTGACTTTCAGAGGCTGTATCTAACAAAACCATTATCACCATCTGCCAGATCACATTGAAATGACTCCACTACAAAAAATGAGAGCACAGCATATGTGGATTGCATCAGCTTTGGTCATTGTTTAGTGAAGTCTTTGACTTGTATGCCTTGCTCCTTTGTGTAGAGGCATGGATATGCTCACCCTTGGTACATTTACCTGTTTCCTCTTTCATGCCCAGGATTTGGAGTTGCTGAAGTAAAATCAGGAATTACAATATGAAGTCCTGTCCTCTTCTTCTTTCATTAGTAATGTTAATGTTTATAGAATTTCAGTAGCTGATAGCCCTCTACCACTTGACTTTAATGTTTGGAAATCCAAGTTCCTAATGTGCCTGCAAAGGTAAGCTAGAATGATTTACATAGCAATAGCAAACAAAGACATTTTAACAATTAGGAAGTTAAATAACATGGCATTGCTTACAAAAAATAATGGCTACTGTTAAAGTGTAGAAAAGATCTGAAAAGAAGTGATTCAGGTCAGAAGTGGAAGTGGCTCTTGTGGTCTGAACTGAAGTTTTACATAAACGTGAATCTGTTATCTGCCTTGCAAAAATGCAAAACTCAGTCACTTGGCAAAGTTAGTTGTTTCTCCTGTAAGGGGCCTAGTTTTGATACAGCTCAGACACTAAAGACTGAAGGGTTTGGTTTTTTTTACCGCATCCTAAGAGAATGATTGCCCTGTTGAGAGTTGCGGTTTCATCAAGGCTTGTTCAAAGCAGTAAAATTTCTTGGATTGATTTTCTCTGCATCAAATTTCCATGGCTTTGAACCAAAGCTAAGAACTGTTTTATTGGAATGCTGTAGAGGGAAAGTGTTGTTAAATGATTCTACCTTCACTCTTTCAACTGCAGATTCCAGGGGATTACGCAGAGAGAAGAATGCAGGAAACTCTTTAACAGTCTTGGTTGATTGGGGTTGATTGGGTTAAAATCTTCCGGAATCATGTAAAATGATTCTGAAGTCAATAAAATGCTGATGGAAGGATAATTAATTTGAAGTACAATAAACAGACTCCTTGATATGTAGATGGCTTTGCATCAAATACATATTTTCCAAGTGGAATTGTGTCAACGTTCTTTTTTCTTTGATTTCTGGATATTGTTTTCAATTTTCTTCTGTGGAGACTTGAAAATTTTTGAGAAACCTCTGAGTTGTTCCTGTTGGAACTTGCATTTTCAGGAACTGGCTTTGTGTCAGCACATCACCTGTTAGTTGTTACGAGTTTAATTTTCAAAGCTATGATTTCATCTCCCTGAGGAGAAGGTGGACAAAGGGATTCAATGCAACACCAGGGTTTAAGCTTGAGATGTAAACCAAGAGAGAGATGGGGATGAATCAGACCAGATTGAATTAAGTATTTACATTTAGAAAGTATTATAGCCTGGAATGCATGATAAGCTAAAAGTCTTGTCATTTAGGCTTTAAATTAGTTTTATTCAGTAATGATCAGTAATACTTTGTTTGAAAATTAAGATAAATGAACTAGACCGTTCAGCAGGAGTGGGAGGATAATGTATTTGCTTTTGTTTCGAGGCCTGCAGTTGCTGCTCTGCCTGCTCTGTTTTTGGGCTAATAGTAATTGGTTTTGTTTAAACCTTGGGTTGAATTCTTGTTCCAAAGTGTGCAAGTGTGGTGAAATACCGAAGCAGTGGTAGTTGAGGCAGAGCAGTGCCGCTGTGCACTATGCAAACAGAGAAATTGGGAGCTGGGTAGGATGTCTGAGAGTTGACCAGAGATCACAGTTGCTGCAAGTAAAGGATAAGGAACTCGCCCTGAAAACTTGCTTTACGATGAGGTTTCTGTGGAGAGTTCTGTCACTTTTTTGGTTGTGTTTGGGTAGGAAGTGCCTCGAGAACAGATTTTCCTGTGGTCTTATCTCAGGCTTAAGTACAAAGATATGTAACCTGTTTTCTTTTCTCCTGTAAAGACGTGTAACTGAACTTTTAAAAACCTCAGCAGAAGAAAAGCAGTTTTGGTTCAAGTGCTGAGAATAGTCTTAGACCACTTTTCACTACCCACGTCCATTTCCCTAAGGTAAACTTTAGGAGAGAATGTCATAACTTTTAGGACTTTCTCTTCCTACTTTAACCTTCTACTTTTATGATGGCTGCAAAGAAGTAAAATATTAATCATGACTGTCTTTTAAATCAAATGGATGTGTTTGTGTTATGGTCAAGCATTCATCCTTTTTCTTGCTACATCACAGCTGTCCATATGTGAATATTTTACATGCTGACATGGCATTCCTAATTATATACTTCTCATAGCTTTTTCACTAGGTTGGTTTATATCTGCAGTTAAAGCAATGCACATTGTCTTGCTTTTTTTTGTTTGCTATTATTCAAAAGCACAGTAAAAGGCCTTTCTGCATACGGGAAGAGTTATCACATCATATTAACCTAAGATTTCAGTATGCAGTAATTGAAGAATTATACCTTTAAAAGCTTATAATATTGAATATCTCATATATTTTCCTTGGTTTAAATAAAAAAATAGAGATCTTGGTGTTCAGTACTTCTGCAAAGTGAGTCTTGGTTGCCTTTTGACTGAGTGGTGGTGGTGTAATTTTCCTTTCGAGGGGAAATGCCTTGAGTACCTATATGATTGTAATGGAATAGACACTATACAACTTACATCCTTTCTGTGAGGCCTCATTTTTGTAAAATGTTGTTGTTTTGGTCTTCTGGCTGGATAAATACAAGCTGAGTGAATCCTGACATCAAGGAAATTATTAACACTTTCTTTGGCCTCTGCACTTAGAAGCAAAGCTTTCTCTCTTGACCCTGTTCGGCTGCAGGAATTGATTTTGGAATGTCTAGTTTTTTCCCTGCTGTTGGAAGGTTGTCTTTAATGAAACAGAACTCTTCAATGACTCAACCCTTTGAACCTGGTAGAGTGGTACATGTGAATTCTTCTGACCCGAGAATTCAGATCCAGTCTCATATTTAAATACCTTTTCCCACCTATTACTCCTTCCAGCTCCACACCTAAATCCAGAGTGGTTATTCTGGAAATCTGAGTCAGCTCCCTTACAGAGAGCTAAATTTTCATCTAACATAAAATTGGTTTAAAACACAGTTGAAACATCATTTAAATCTTTAGAATTAAAGCAGCATAAAACAGATGTGAAAGTAAAGCTGGCTGCAAGCAAATTTCAGGCAAGTACTCCAGATCCCATCTGGATCCAGAAAGTCTTTACTTCTAGTATTTATACATGCTGTGATCTGTTGAGTTTGGATTAGGCTTGTCTGTGTCAGTGCTAAATCAAATAAAAAGTTTGCCTCTATTGGCTTCAGCTTGAATACCTCCTAGTCTTCTGTTTTTAAGCAGGAGAGAGTCCTCCTCTCTGACCAGCCTTGTGTGCATGGTGGAATTCTGCTGTTCTCTGTGCTGTGGGTGTCTTTGCATGCACGAGCAATATTTGCTTATTGTTGGAGAGCTACAGAGAAGGCCAGAAGAAAAATCCCACCCTTCATGCCCTCCTCCTCTCTCCCTTTCCTCAAGCTTCTCTTTCGTGGTCCTCAACACCAGCGCAAAGAGTTCTGTTGCTGGAAAGGAAGCGGGGTACCTCAACTTCCCTAAAGGACCATTAGAAAACTGCAATTTCAAAATGAGTTTCCTGTCCAAGGAAGAGGGCTTAGCACTTACAGGAACAGTTCTCCACTGCACAAGGCAGACATTTTAGTTTTATGAGGAACAAATAAAACATTCCTCTGTGCTTTACAGGCATAACACTTTCTTAGACTCTTTAGTTACAAAATGACCTGTCTGCATAGTTATGTCGGTAACACGGCCCGACTGTTTAGCAGTGCCTGATGCAGTAAAGAAGTGGAGGTGGGGGAAGCAGAGGCAAACCAAAAAGTAGTCTGCTGTTTGTGGCAAATCCTACCCATGTTTTTCAGCTAGTAATAAAGTCTGAGATACAAACAAAACAATTCCTGATGTAGAGAAGCAGAAATGCTGGTTACAGCGACACAGAATGCTTGTTACAGCGACACAGAATCTTACTGAGGTCAGTGGGGATGCATGGGGTGTAACCCGGCGCGCAGCTTCTTTCTTGCAAGGTAGCAAACGTCTTCTGTCCCAACCGGTGGTGTATGCAGTGCTAAATGAAAGCTAAACCTCACGTCTGAGCCGTGGCTTTTGAGAAGTACATGAAAAGGATTACACCAGCTTAAATCAGTTCTTTGGAGGTGTGGAAAGCGTAGTCAGATTGACCTTACCCTGCTAATCATGCTTTAAAATAAATTAGAGCTATTATTGTCAGCATGAAATGTTGAGTTACTTTTAGGGGCTTAGGCTTAATATTCTCTCTCACCCTATAATAAAGGTAATTGTGTGCTTTAAAGAACACAAAAATAGTGAAAGCCTACTAAAATCCTCAATGAAGTCTAACTGTAGAACATCCAGAAGCAGCTGTAGGTTTTCCAGCAGGTGTCATAACTAGCTTATTCTGAGGCTTGGGCTGAAAAATAATTGGAGGATCATGTTCAATTCAGTCTAATGAAAAGCCCTTGTCTGTGCTATGCAGTATTACCTGAGATTTACTGTATGTTATGGTAAAGGCATGTGGTCATATGGGCTTTGATTTTAGTCTTTTTCATTTCCACTTTAATGTCTTAATTCTGTTCTGTTTGCCCTTAAAGCAAGCTTATAGGAGAGCTGTCAAAGTATAGTCAGTTGTTAAATGTGAAATTGATCTCATACCTTATTTTAACATTAAATATTAGCTGGAAATTTTCATTTTCCTTTTTTCTCCTTTTCTCCAAACGTTACCAAGTTTGCAAAAGGAAGTGTACCAAAAGCAAGAGTGAAACACAGTCTATACAGAGGGAGATGAAAGATTATGGATAATGGAGACAGCCATAGTACATAATTGCAAAGTCAGATAAACATGTTGTATCATTTTTTAAATTGTTGCCTAGACTTTCTTGTAATTAATTGCATTCTTTGCCTCAGGCTTGTTGAGTTGAGGACAGATAAGTTAGCAGGTAAAGCTCTAACCTTTCACTTCATGGATCCTTGCAGGGGAGCAAGCTAATCTTTCCTGATTCCTGTCAGGACTGGAAGTTTCTTCTAAGATCATTTACTAGGAGCAAACAAACATGATTCATCAATTACTTTATCTTCTCAGACAGAGGGGAAAAAAGTCATTAAGTCAGTGTAGCAGCAGAGTTTGTATTTTTAGTGTCCTAACTTGGATGTTTGTTTACATGCTTCCATAATGTTGAGAAACTGAGAATAACATCTTTTCCAGTAATAAAAAACTAGAAACGATGCAAGCCACAATTCATATTTGTGACAGGTTTGGGAAAAAACAATAGCGTTTGTAGATCTGGTACTCTGTCACCTGATAAGAGAGGGATCAAAGGAGATGAACATAGAGTAGCCTTGAGAAGAACACTGAACAATCAGGAATCTTGGGGAACTGCTTTAAAAGGACAAAAAAGTAAATATAGCTTAGACCTTGGGAATTAAAGTATGCATTTGCCCTTTCATAAAAAGAAAGCGATGATTTTAGAGTTGGATGTTTATTGAGGGAATTCTGCAGCAGTTAGAAATAACGTTATATAACTCAGATTTTTTTTGCATGCTTGCTAAATAACACATTGATTTTTCTTCATGATCACAATGTATTTAAAAGGGGCTTACTTTTTCCCCAGCGGAAATTCTTGAATTGGCTGGAAATGCAGCAAGGGACAACAAGAAGGGTCGAGTCACTCCTAGACACATCCTGTTGGCTGTAGCGAATGATGAAGAATTAAATCAGGTAAGAAAAAATCCATCGTGTGGGGGCCAGGATTTCCTTTAGGGCTTTTTAAATTGTCTTTCCATATAGCTGAATTGTAACTCAAGACCTCTGCTTATTGAGTATCCCACCAGGAAGCAGCTCATTCACTCACTAGCACACTGCCTGTGTAACTGACTGCAGCACTTAGCTTAATTATGCATTTCAGGACTCTTTAAGAGTAAAAGTACAATGGACGTGAATATAACATTTGCTTACACTATTACAGCCACTTCTGTGGAGTGGGACGTTGTCATAAACTCTACAGAAACATGGAAAAAATCTTGCAGATGCCTTTTTTTTGTTTGTTTTTTTGCTTTCCTCCTTACACAGCTTAGGACTCAGGGTTCTACACAGCACGGTACATATTGCAGTCCCGTGACGTGGACTTTGGGGTCCCATTCTTCATTGCACAGTTTCACAGTTCTTGTGTGAGCCGGAGAGGTACTGACAGAAACAAGCATAAGTGCAAGAATACATTTTCCCTATGTAGTTAAAATCTAGTACGTTATCAGCTTCATTTCATATATCTCATCTCACTCCTCTTGAAGAATGTGTTAAGGAACCAGTTAAGGCAGTGCACAAAGTTTGCAGTAAATGCCACTTTTATTGCTGAGTAATTGCTGGGATTTGTAATCCACAACTTTCTTTTGTTTATTAGCTATTGAAAGGAGTCACCATAGCCAGCGGTGGAGTGTTACCCAATATTCACCCAGAGCTGTTGGCAAAGAAGCGAGGATCGAAAGGAAAACTGGAAGCCATCATCACTCCACCTCCAGCAAAGAAGGCAAAATCTCCATCACAGAAAAAAACTGTATCAAAGAAAACAGGTGGCAAGAAAGGGGCGAGGAAATCCAAGGTAGAGTAATCTGTTTGTTTTAAACGCAAATAAGGCTGGTAGTAGTAACTGTAGGCATCATGACATAGGGTGGACTTTCTGTTCCTTGCGTTGTTAACAATAGTGATTTCAGTGTCAGCAAATGCTGAATGAAGAAGGCTGCCCTCTGCCCAGTGCAGTGA
Source organism: Clamator glandarius (assembly GCA_033459285.1). NCBI lineage: Eukaryota > Metazoa > Chordata > Aves > Cuculiformes > Cuculidae > Clamator > Clamator glandarius. Next base: position 1,393,224 of record JAUNZM010000251.1, on the reverse strand, counting down.
AAGTCTGAAACGCTCAGAAGTGGTACAGGTCTGCAAGATAGGCAGGCAAGCTCCAAATACTCTGTTCTTTGCATGAAACAGTCGTTAAGTGAGCACAGGCTGGAGGCACCAAGAAAAGAAAAGTATATGAATTTCACATGAAACGGACAGAGCATGTGAAAAGTTGCCTTCCAGGTCAAACAAAGCTTCTGCGTTCACCCAGTATGACTCTGTTATTGTTTAGTTGGTCAGTCTTCTGGTTGTTTGACTTTTTTGGTTTTTGAACTGCTGGGTTTAGTTTTGTATTTTAGAACACCTAGTAGCTGACATTTCAAGTGCAGTTTTTTTAGTAACCACGCACTAATAATTTCCCTAAATCTGGCATTTTTTCCCTCTACTTGATTACAAAAGCAGGAAGTCTGTTGTGGGCTTCTGTTTTTCTTCAACACAATAAGCTGTATTGTCTGCTTACTATATTGGTATTTGGCTAACAGTAAACACCTGGGGAATTGAAATAGGATCCATGAAAATTTAATTTTCAAAACATTTGTGTAAAGGAAAGCATGGTTACAGCTTCTCGAAGTACCCGATGTACCCCTGCATCAAACTCATTTTAGTTGCTTAGACAATAAAACTGCAAAAATTCTGGAAAGGGACAGTCGGAGAATAGTGGCTTACTTAATATTCCAGGTGTACTGTTTAGCTTCAGTATAGGTATTGCTGATGCACCAAATATTCATATTAAATCAGAAGTAGTAATTCTATTGAAAATAAGTGGGGTTTTTTATCACCAATTGAGTTTATAACCACAGCAGTCAGTTCACTGTCTTCATGAAGTATTCTTTTCAAAATGTTCCTAGTTGTCATTTTTATTGCATAAATTGATTCATTCCTGAAACCTATCATTTTGCTTCAGTAATAGAGCTGAGAAAAAGGAATGGTAGTTGAGGGGGAACTCCCTTTCCCCCTACACTTTCACTGGAGACGAAGGTGATCTTGTTAAACAAGACAGAGAAAATAGTTCAGCTCGTGTCCTACTATAAGGCAGGTAGAAGGTAGATGTATTCTTCTGACATGGGCTCTAGGCATGGCCAGATTTCAAAGCTGTATTTCTTCACAGAGAGCTAAAATTTGCCCTCTGAAAAGTCAGTTTTTACCTTAAGATGTATGTTTGCCCACAAACAAAGGTTTGTATCTATCTATAAATATATATATATATACACACACATATTATCTTTTCCCACACAAGCTATTAGAAAGCTGTTAAAAGTTTTGGGCTGTTTATGTGTTTTCCTGTAATATTTAAGACAACTGTCATCAAATTGTGCACTGTCTTAGGCAAGAAAGGGCTTACGTAGATATGCAGATGTTGAAGTCGTTTTTCCTACTAGTTTCTTCGGCTGTAATCAGTCACTTCAGTTAGACTGAAGGATAAAATCCAAATGCCAGTGTTTGTACTGGTGTTTTATTGCCTGGTAAGCATTTATGGTATGTCGTATATCTTAGTGTTATTAAACTGTTTTTCTCTCAGCCTTCGGTTAACTAATTGAATGTATTTTTGGAAGAAGAAACAGGGAGAAGTGAGCAAATCAGCCAGTGCCGACAGTACAACAGAGGGAACTCCTGCAGACGGGTTCACAGTCCTGTCCACCAAAAGTCTGTTTCTTGGCCAGAAGGTACGCTTCTGCATTTTTAGAAATCAGAACCTATTTTTCAGTGCTTCCTAGTCAATAACCCCTCCCATCACCCTCTCTTCCCCAAAATATCTGGGTACAATGGACATTTCCCCACTGAGCGCTTGAGAAGGTGTATGATATTACTTTTCGAAGAAAGAAATTATCTGAAAACAACTCTTAGAACATTTAAAAATAAGTAAATGAGTCTTGATACAGATATGTAATTAAATACTCAAATAGAAGGAAAGCCTGTGTGCTTGTAATCTGTCTCACCTTATTCATGAACAGCATAATTGTTACAGCTAAGCTTCTGCCAAAGATGAGAGAATTCTAAGAATAAAAGGTCTTTTCCAGTGGGCAGCCCACTTCATTGCCGATTTACAGGTTTTTATCAAAACCTATTTTAGACATTTTGTCAGTATGATTTTGTGTTTTATTCTGCTCTACTCTTTACAAAAGTTAATGCTGTGTAATAATGAATGTTGCTTTTATGAAAAGCTAGAAGTCAACGATCCTTCTCTCCCTGTGAATATGCTTTGGGACATTGGGTGGTTTAACACAAATACCCATCTGCTTAAAGAGAGGAACCACTTAAAGAGGCAAATCATTAAATTAAATTGGTCTTTTATCTTGAAATCTGCCTTTAGTTCATGGTACAAACTTTTGTGGAGTAAAACTGCATCTTTCTGCAGTCATTCAGTAATCAGAGCATTGTGTTGCAAGTCATAAAAGATGAGCCATTGTCCATTGTGGAATGTATCTCCTCTGACTCATTTTTATTTCACACACTGAGGTTGTTCTCCATTTACCCTTCCACGGTTTGTTTGCTAAGTTTAACGTGCATGAGAGTAATGTTGGGGTTTGTATTACTTGACCACTACTGGGGGATGGTTTTGAACATATTTTAGAAACATTTTGATAACTAAATCAGAAGCCAACATTTCTAAACTACATTACTGTTTCAAAAAAGCAAGTAATGTCGGACTGTTGGACTGGATTTGAACTCCTTTTAGTTACTGTAAAAATCCTGTAAGGCCTAGGGTTGTGTTCCAGCACAACTAACCCACTCGGTCCGTGGGGCTTTGCTGTTGGGTTCAGTGGAGGGGAATCGTGAGCACCAAGACTGCTTTAAGCTGTAGTGAGCAAAGCAAAGTCTGTTGTAGAGCTTTCCAGTGAGTACCTTGCACTGGGAAATGGACTTCGTGGCTTTCAGAGGAGAGGGGCCAGGTGCTTGCAACACAGCACACATCATCAAAAGAAAAACGAAACCAAGTTTGTCTCCTGTGAGGGAACGCTCCAAACAAATAGATTGTTTTCTGAGGGGCAGAGATTGCCTAGGGGCTGCTGAGATGTCCTAGCACATATTCTGCTTTTGATTCCCTCTGCAGAGGCAGTAAAAGGCTGGTGTAAAAGGAAAGTAGGCTATGGCTAACAAATATAAGAATTTTCTGTGTCCTGTTATGTGAGAGTTAAAAATGAAATTCTTACTCATTGAGCTGATAAATAAAGTATTTATGTCTCTGTTCACATTTTACTCACAAAATAACACACTCAGACCAACCTAAATTCTTTTAAGACTGAAAATTTGGAAAGCTTAAAATGCAAAAAATCTTTGCACTTAGCAACCAAAGTGATTTTATTCAGCATAAAAACAACAACAAAATTATGCTGGCTTATTCCTAGAAATCTTTTCAGACCTTTCCCCACAAATTATTTTCAAAATAATCAAAATAATTTTTATTTTCTTGTTAAAAAAGGCAAAAACTTTCAATCATGGCACCAGTGGGAGTTGAATGCTTCCTCTCTCCTAAACTTGTGGTTTGTTTTGCATGGGCCAGGAGGCTCCTGGTGTGACAGGATATCTGCTGCTATAGGCAGGTTTAACAGTCTGCGATCTCATAGATAATGGTGGGCTTTAATTATTTAAGGAACACGTGGAAGTCTTGAAAAAATGGAATTTATTTTGGAAATGTACAAATTAAATATAAGTTACCTAAAAACTCTAGTGACTTTGAATCAGTTAAGTGCTTCTGCTTGGCCATTTCTACATGCAATTGCTGTTTAAAAAGATAACACTGAGTTTTAAAATACTTATCTATGTTAAAATCTTCTTAACAGAAAATGAAATGTTTAGTTGTAGTTGTCTTAAATTAGTGCTGTATGTTATTCATAAACATAATGAACTGGAAGTGTTCAAGGCCAGGTTGGATGGGCCTTGAACAGCCTAGTCCTACGGGAGGTGTCCCTGCCCAGGGCAGGGGGGGTTGGAACTGGAGGGGCTTTAACATCCCTTCCGACCCAAACCATTCCATGATTCTGTGGACTAAGGATTTTCTTCACTAGTGATTCAGGACAGTAGGGTTGCAGTTCAATTCCTTAGACTTGGGCATGATGCCCTTTTTTCAAAGTGTGTGAGGGCAGAAGGGGTTTGCCTGTTTGGAGAAGGACCTTTCTTCTATTTGGCGTAGCCTTACCCTCCTTAAACAGTGTTTTGAGGGAAGAAAAAATCTGTTAGTCCCTTGGGCAGGGAGGACAATGTGTTTAGCTGGTTCAGCTGGAGGCCTTAAAACCATGACTCCTGGCTTCTGATTTTGGCTGATTCAGAGATAATGTAAATCCACTGTAGTGGAGATACAGTTACACTCTTCACATGGATGGTAGAAAATCTTAATATATAAAACATTTTGAGCATTTCCATTTAAAAAGCAAAAATACTCATATTAATCACAGTTATTTGACTTTTCTTGAATTTATGCATACTTTTAGTATACTTCCCTGTTCTGTGTGTTCTTAATAAACTGCAGTGCAAACAGAAACTCAAACAAACACAGGTGTCTTTCAAACCTCCTGTGACATCCAGGAGCACCTTTACAGCAGGCCTCTATGGTCTGCAAACCTGCTCTTTGCTAGGTCAGGAAATAATCTACTAGATGCAGAGAAGGATGAAAATAATCCTGTTCTTTGTATCACATCATTCATAAGAGTTTAATGGGAAAAATCTCTTTCTTGGCTCCATCTTTGCAGAAGGGAAAGGACAGGGGTTTATCTGCAAGAATAACCTTACATCTTTCTCATAACCCCAGAGTCCTGTTATTGTGTTAAATCTTTAGGTGACTGCTAGAAGTGCTTAGAGGTCAGAAAATGATAAAGAACCCTTCAGTGACACCTGTAGCAGTGCATTAGTGCTACACTAATTAAGTATTAAAAGCTAGTTAATATGTAAATGATTGCACATCGTACAAGTGACACCCAGTGGAAACGTGGTATTCTGCACGTTAACGAGTTTTTTTTTTTTTCCCCTGAGACAATTACAGAGCAGAGGCAGGAGCTGTAAGAAATCAAGTCTAGGTGTTAGGTTTGGACTTCCAGAGAGACCTCACCTTGTTGTTTGCAACCAGCATCTTCCATTTTCCATATGAAACTCATACCTGAAAAGGTTCCAAGACTTTAAAGGTAATTTCATCTGGAATAAGAAATTCAAGGCGTGGCTCGGAGACGACTCCTGGATGTGCTGCGTGCCGTCTGCATTATATCTAACTGGCCTGTAATTTAAACATTACCTGAAGCTACGTCCAGTCTTTGTGGCACATATATATATAAGTTGTGCCTTTTTATTGTTTTAGAGTGGCCCTTTAAAAGATCGCTTCTGTCTAACACATTCTTCATACTATGGGTAGGAACATGGACCATTTGCTTACTGGAGGATTTAATTCTATGAGAAAACAACTGGTTTTTTTCAGTTGGTTCTGGCAATCGGATCACTAACAGTGCATTGAACAGGAAATGCAAAACTGAGCAAAATAATGCTTAGCTGCCAGCAAGTGCAGTCAGTGATGGGCAGCTTTTTAAGCATTTTACCTTAATTACCAGCTAGTTGTTGTATAAATCCCATGTATGAGTAGGTGTAGAGATAGATTAAGGGTCTGAAATCAAAATGGTCTTCAGCCAATGGATCTGGGGCAAAAGGTTTTAGAACACAGGATTAGGGATCAAAGACAGTCACCTGTAAGATGAACAAAATATGCTTAGGAGCATACTAAAATCCCTACAAAACAGTCTTTTGGTGTGCGCATGTGTTTTGTTGTTGTTTTTTTTTATTTCAAAATTCATTAAGTTTATTTAACATTTTGGTTTCATTTGATTTGAGTTTTGTTTTTTTTTTAAACAGCAGTTGCTTGTAGTCAAACTCAAGACTCAAACTCAAGCATGAATAACTCACCACGTGTGAAGTATTAAAGGACTCGAAGCTATTTGGAAAGCAAGCTTTCTTAGATTTTATTACAAATTCCCAAAAAGTCCCATACTTAAAGCAGGACTGAGTTACATTCACTTTTAGCCAAAATCACTCTATTTTGAGGGAACATAGTTTACTCAAGCAACATATGCAGATTATATGAAAGTGCAGGCTTTTAAAAAGAGAAAGGAGGTGAATTCGTGTAATCATGTGAATGAAATGGAAATAATTTTTTCATAAAACTTAAATATATGGATATTGGCCTCCCAAAATGACCGGTTCACTTGTATTGGTTATATGAATTGGCTCGTATTCCCTGTTAATAAACACACCTACACAAGGAGATTTGAAGGGTTAAGTTTGCAGAACGTGAATTACAAACCAAGAGGCAGAATTCAGTTATTGATGAGATCACTTGTCATGCCTGAATGTATACGTTATGCTTCATGGGTTGAACCCAGCAAGCTTTGGATTAGAGGGGAAGCCTGGCTTAACTGCAGCTGGCTTCAGGACTTGCTTAAACGAATGAGAACTTCCTCTTTCATAGTTGCTTTCCATACTGCCTAATCAGCTACAGAAATGATCCCCGTATGAAAGAGTTTGGAAAACTTTTGCCCTTCAAAGTGTTTTCAGTTCTGGTAGTAGTGAACTCGGTTCAGGTGAAATCAGATTTCCCCACGCTGGCTGCAAAGCAGTGTGACAATTCCCTGGTTCTGTGCTTCCTCGTGTACCTCTCAGTGTGCTGCAGTTTGGGCTCCTGCCCAAGCTGGCAGTCACATCACATTGCCTCGAACCGCAGAGATATTTCTGTGGTGTGGGTCACGTATCATGATGAGACACCCCAACTGCCAGTAGTTCACAAATTGTGCTGTCACTGTATCACCTCTAAGCTCTGCCAAAAACCATCCTGACTGGTATGGCCTGGCAGGATCACTTTGGTACTGTTGCAGGTCTTCTCATTGACTTCTTATTTAAGGTAATGGTTTGTAAGTCTTGCTCAAAATGTGTTGCTAGAAATTGAAATCTGGACTTCCTTACTTTTTGTTAATTCTTTGTATTCTTTTATGAGCAGGCAGCGCAGGCGTGAGGTTAATCTCTAGGTATCTGTAGTAACCTCACTGTACACCAATGAGAAAGCCTTCTGATTCTGTAATGATTCAGACAGTTGTTGGGAAGCTGTGTTAAATACCCCGTGTGAATGAGAGGAGTTCATGGACATCAGTGAGGGAGGTCAAAAATCTCTATTTTCATAAATGGTGAAAGGAAGTAGACCAAATAAAATTAAAAGTAGAAGCGATAAGGACATAATAGTGCCTGCTTACAGCACTTCATCAGCTATTCACAAAGGCAGCAGAGCTGCACAAATGAAAACTGAAGCGCCTCCGGTACAGAATATGGTGACCACTGATAAGGAAAGAGGAAGAAAGATGTCCCCTTGTTAGGATGGAGGAATTGCTGGAGAGAGGTGTTGGGCTTTCTCAAAGACCTGCTCGTGCTGACAGCTTAAAGAAGGAGGACCAGCATCTTTTATCCAGTTTTAGTGCTGAAACATTCCTGTAATCAGTGCTTAGGAAATGATATGGGTGTCCTTCATCTGTACTTTGAGGAGAAATAAATACCCTCTTCTAATGCCAGAATAAGAATCCCAGATAGAGGCCGCTGTAAAGCCAAACTAGAGCTTGTCAGTAGGTACATTCATGTCCTCCTAGTGTGAAGAGTGTTTGAGTCTTGTGTTTGAGTTCTTTTGGGATAATAACCCTCCTTTATGACCTGCCTTTTATTTTGCATATTTGTTTGCAGTGATGCTATCTCCATCTGTGTTGCAAAGCTCACTTTTCTGCAGCTTCTCTGTGATTTCCCAGCTGTCCTGTTATTTCCCACCTCATGCTTTTCTTTTCAGCTGAACCTTATTCACAGTGAAATCAGTAATTTAGCCGGCTTCGAGGTGGAGGCCATTATCAATCCTACCAATGCTGACATTGACCTTAAAGATGACCTAGGTAAATGGGGCATGGGTTGACACAACTAACGGTCACATGGAAATTATGGAACCCAGAATTTACTCCCCAGGGCTTCATACATTTAATAAGAGCAGAAATTCAAATCGTGCAGGTTCTGTTTTGTTGAAGAACTACATTCAAAATACTTTTCCACCAAATCTGAATGCTTGCAGCTATTGCTTGTCTTCAAGTTGATTTAAGTTAAAACAAATCATTTAAATTCTTTTCCATAATGATCATATGTGACTGTTAGCTCTTTTGGGGGGTTTCTTATTTGAATATTTTGAGGACTAAAATACTTCTTTGTCAGGTTGTTTTCAAAATAAGCAGTTTCTCCATTCTAACTGCAGTCGTAGATTGTTTTCTGATGCTCAGAGTAGCTGTAAAATTTTGAAGAGGAATAATAATTAACTGCCCCCCAATGTTTCCTACCTTGATTTCAAGTTTAATTCAGTCAAATAATTTGTTTCCATTATGCTTCAATTACTCCCAGTTCAGCTGAAAACAAAACACTGATGTTACACCAACAGTGAACTTGTAGGTGCTGTCATAGATGGTGCCTTGCTTTTAAAGCTTCTGTCTTCTTCCAGGTTGAAAAAAAAAAAAATCCTTTCTCAACAGAAGCCTGTCCTGCAGCAAAAGGAAAGAAAAATTAACTTTTATGCATTATGTGCTGGTTTCCCTTCTTGTTTAATTACACGTGCTGCTGTCTTTGTTTAAAACTTCCTTAATGGAATAAACCTCATGATTCTTCAGCTACTGCATTTCCTCTGGGAACATGCAGATGTAGTTTAGCAAGAAAAAAGATTGCAGATGGCTTATTTTTACATGGGCCTTTTTCAAAAATAGGTATATTTTTACATGTGTCTCAGCCATCCCAACACATAATTACAAAATATGCATTACCTTCAAAATACAAGACCGATCATTTATGTGTTTTACAGCAGATTCAGTACAACCCTGTCTGCAAATTCCTGGTTTCCTTCATGTGAAGGAGACTTATCATTTTTAGAAGCAAAATGATGAATCACTATATGCATGAAAATTAGTGCCTGTCAGCTTATTGATGCTGGCAAAATGGAGAAACTAGTTATTTTGTTTGGCTTGATGATCCTGAATTTCTTTTTTTAAACAGATTCCATGTTTTAGTGTCATGCTCTGTGGGGAACTGGTTGTTCTAGGTTTCTGCAAAGTGCAATGGGGTATTAGCTGATTTTAAAACTTTGGAAATGATCTCTTGTGATTGCTCTGACTTGTCATTTTAACATTGATTTGATGATGTCATACTCAATATTCCTCCTCCTGTTCCCTACACCCCTTTCTCTACACACACCTGCACACACAACTCAGCATACTTCTTTGGCGCAAGGTTTGGAGATGTAAAGGTAGGAAAATATGGACGTTGGTACATGTGTAAATGTAGAGCCTGTGCTGGGTCTCTGTCCAACGTGGTTGATATACATCTGTTTACCTGTTGTAGTTGCAAGTTGTACAGGCTGACATTGCCTCGATCGACAGTGATGCTGTCGTTCACCCGACAAACTCTGACTTCTACACCGGTGGTGAAGTAGGTAATGGCAAGTTCAGTGCTGCGGAGTTTGTATGTGTGTGCATGGTCAATCAGCAGCCACAAGCTTGATGTAGCTATGCAGATTTGCATTCATTTCTCACTTCCAGCAGTCCTGACTGATAATAAAAAGAAATAAATAATTGCAAACCAAGTAGGTAGCTTTGATTTTTATCACCAAATCAAACTTTCAGAAGGAACAATGGAATGCACTCTGCCAAAATTTAAAGTGCAGGAACGGTGTGTTCAATGCCAGCCTGTGACCAGGGAAAATTAATTACCGCATTGCTTGCTTCACGTGTTAAATGCCTGGTTTGAATATGGTTTGAGTCTTTAGATTTCTAACTAGTTCCAGTACGGCCTCTCCATGCCAAGTTTCAGGTGTTCACATCTAACATGCTGGATTTAGCCCATCTGCATTTTCTGAACTCTTAAGATTGATTTGTTTATTCATATTTCACCTTACGGACCTGTTACCTTCATAGCCCTGCTCAGCGGTCCTCATGCCCACGAGCACGTGGCTGGGGACACTACACAGGTTTTTCAGGTGGTTGATCATTGATGAGCGAAGGCATGATAGAAAACATGATAGACATCTTAATTCCTTATCTTAACTGTCCCCTGAGTAACTCTTATCTTAGTAATATCACTCCCTGTATACAGTATTTTGAAGGACTTTGCAAAAGGGTAGCAGCACTTTCACTGAACTGCCTTGGTAATTTGAGAAGGCAAATCTGAATTTGGGCTGAAGACAGAAGTGGCTGGTAAGGGTGCTGAGCCACCAGGCTTAAAAACCAGTCACCTGATGCCAGCGTCAGTTGTACATCTCATCTTAACCTTGACATCGCTATGCAAATGGCCTGTCTCCATGCCTGAGGCTCTGTCGCAGTGCTGGCTTGGAGGGACGCGTGTCCTGTTGCAGAGCTGGCGTGTCCTACACCTGCTTTAACTGCAGGGGCTGCTTCCCAAGTAACACACAGGCAAATGTAGCTCCCCGCTGCCTGTTGGGCAGGAACAGCTGTGACCTGGCTGGCCAAACGTTATGCAGACACATTAAAAGTGCCACAACACCCTGTTTCTGAAGAATATGCTTCTAAAGGCTACCAGACCCATACAGCAAATGTGCTTGTCTCCTATCCTTTGACAAAGAAATGCTTTCCTACCCTGCAAAGGAAGCTGTGTCTCAAAGCTGCACTGCTCATTCCTTAGTGTAGGTTCCTGTTGCCTCTGACTGCTGTAAGGAAGAATAGAAGTGCACAAATGCTTAGCTTCCGATGATTAACTTTTACCCATCTAAATTTTTTTTCTTTTTAATTTTTGTTGATTTTTTCCCTAACAATTTAAATGTACTGGGGGCTTATCCTGAGAATTTTAGAGCCTAAAATTTCTGCTAACGCTGTTTTCGACACTGATACCAATGCCTGCTCAGAAAGCATGAGATAATGATCTTATTCTCATGGGAGTGACACATATTTATGCCTGTGAGCAAATAAGCTCCTAACCTTGAAGCTGTGAAGCAAGACTTCCATCAAGAAACTTGCTAATGTAGTGGAAAATGGTTAAATACCATATGCCCTTTTCCAGCTGAAGCTAATTTACAGCACAGTTCTGGAATATAATTCCAAAATAAAACCTCACTATTAATCAGAAGAAGAATGTAATTGAGGAGGAAATCAGCAGCCCTCACCAATTCATGCCATGTAAGACTTTTGCTCTTCTTTGTACCAGATCTACAAGAAGAGAGCTCGGTGAAATAAACTGGCAAGGTTGTTCACTGCTTTTAATTATAAATTAATTCCCAGTGGAAAGGAAAAAGCTCATCCTTCTGGACTGAATTAAACCGAACTAGGCTAAATTCCATTAAATGTAAAACAGTTTTGCAATGGCAAAGAAATGACCTATTTAACAGATCTTTTCTATTCCTGGGTTCTGCACAAGGCTTAATTATGTTTCTCCTTGAAACAAGGAATTAAGAATTAGGAATGTCATGGATTTAGGACCGATCTGAGTTCGTGGACTCAAGGGGAATATAACTGCAATATATACAAATATAGGAATGATTTGGAAATACATACGGCGAGAATATAACTGTAACGGAAGGCTGTTTCTTTCCCTCCCCATCCCTTCTCAGAGTGATTTGATAAGACCCTGGCATCAGCCACATCTGCCAGACGGGTTCTGCAAAGGGCACTGTGTGTCCTGCTGGCCTTCCAGCATGTTTCCAAGCACCTCGCTGCTGGGGTGAATCTGCCTTCCTAGCACACCCTAAGACACCTTGCCTGCTACAAACAAAGCCATTACCATCTCCTCTTAAGAGATTTGTAAGATGGTTCCTTCTACTCACGTTGCACCAGGATAGGTAACTTGGCGTTTCAGAGCATTCTTAGTGAGGCATTTCTCTAAACCATCTTACACCAAAGTATTTATATAAAAAAGGCTTAAATGAGCACAAAGAGAATATTACACTCTGCCCTACACGGTCTGACTTTGCCATCCAGCTTTTGTTGGGAATTGGTTATGAAAAAAGCAAAAGATAAAAGCATATATTTTTCATTATTCTCAGCTTTTGTAGTGCAAAAGCCGCAAACTGCCAATAGCAAAATGGAGGCAGGATCACAGAGTAAGTTTTTGAATGAACAAACAAATTCATTGTTTTCAACTTTGAATCTTCATTTTGCAAGAAATGTAGCGATGGTGTCGAAACAAAAGCATCTTGCAGTCCTTAGTTCTGTAGCCCTGTTCAGTGAACGGAGGCTTGGAGGAGGGGCGCTGCTTCCCTGAGCATACACTATGTGCACTTCCATCAGAAAATGCGGTTTTTCTTGCTTCATCAAGTAAGGGGCTTCACAAAAAAAATGTCCAGATCTTTAGAGATCCCAGTAATATGTTTTCAAAGTAATATATCAAATCAGAGCCTTTGCAATATCACTGCTTTTTACTTATCTACCTTTATAATTAATGTGCACAGTGCAAAATTACATGGGATGCTTATGTAGTTAGGAAATGCTTTCTTGGGCTGTTTTGTTTTTTTTTTTTTAATGTTAATATTTAAAACTAGAGCTGCAAAATAAGATCTAAACCATTTAGTGATGGACTGCCTTTGTAACCAGCATACCTTTTGGTTGCCCTGAAACACTGCACAGCTCTGCTCCTCCCAGAATGCCTTGTCCAGCTCCTTAGCTGTAGTTAGAGAAGGAGGAATATGTTCCTTAGAGATTCTCCTTATTTCTGAGGCTCTTCCTCTTGGTTAAAGGTGGCTCAACAAACTGGGCAGTTGCCAAGTAAAGCAGCCCGCTGCACTCACGAGACTGTTTCATTCCTGGTGCCACCTGTTGGGGTCAGGGATCAAGATCAGGTGAGTTTCAAATTCTTATTGTGGCAAATGGCTCTTTGAAACAATTTGTAAGAGAGAGGGGAAATGAATCATAGGGGAAGGAATTACAAACCTTCAGCCACTCTTGAGCTAGCCCATTCTTCCGGAACATCTCACACTAACGGATGCTCCTGATAAGGAAGGAGGTAGGGATGTCATGTCAGATGGTTTGCTTTAAAACCGGAGTCTGAGAATGTTAGCAAGGGTTACTCATGTCAGGATTTTGGGTTCTTAGGGTTGTCTTTTTTGGTTTTTTCTTTTTGTTATTGTTGTTGTTGTTTTTAATCACTAGCTAATTCCGAAGTCCCAAAAGGTTTAGATCTTACTTTGCAGTCCCCAAAAAAAATGTTTGGGCAGAAAACTCCAGAATGATGTAATGAAAAATACTGATGAGTCGTATGTCTGCTGTGGGATCAGAGGAGTAAAATAACAATTCTCTGTTCAGGGAGCACTTTGGAAAAGAAAGGCGGCAAGGAGTTTGTGGAAGCTGTCATTGAGCTTCGCAAAAAGAACGGGCCGTTGGACATAGCCGGAGGTGAGGTTCTGCGCTTCGGGAACTTGCAAACAAAGCACTGCGGGCACTGGCGTGGCTGGCAGCGGCAGGCGGCATCGCGGTCAGCGTCTGCTACCACGCTTGGGTTCGTGCTCTCTCCGGACAGCTTCTACGGGTTATGTGATACTTGTGTTCTCCAAACACACGTTGGGTCTTAACCTTTTCCAAAGCATCTGGGAAATAGCGTAGTGATGTGATACTGCAAGTGAAAGGGGGCTGTGCGCAGGTTCACGCATAGACAATGCATGTTCATTATTAAGGGCACGGGTCAGAAAAGCAATTAATGAGATGCTTATTTTTCAGAACAGTTGAATCCAATTCTGTTAAACATCTGCTTTGCTGAAACGCCGCTTTCACTGAACTTAAGCACGTGCTTAAAGTTAAGCATCTGCTTGGATACTTCATTTAATCAGTGCCAAAATCATCACTATAAAAGCTTGTGACTTTTTGATGCCTAGTTATCCAAATTTATGTAGTATCTGAGAAAAATCTACTATATGAGTAATAAACTTAGGTAATGACAATATATGATTTTACACCATCTGTGAAATTGCTGATACACGTTGTTCATATCGAAGGCTGATTCCACCATCTGTGTTAATGCTGTAAAAACAAACACAGTGCCTGCAGTTTTGTAAACGCATTCTGACTGAAGCTGAAGGGGACCTGTCGGACTTGAGCTCCAACTGGAAAAATTACAACTGTTTACTTTTGGGGCTTTACTGAGTTGGAGTTGGGGTTTTTTTTCCCCCTTGCTTTTTAAAGTTTGTAATAAGTTTTTCTTGGAATTCTTGTTCTGCAAAAAGATGTAGAATTAGTTACAGGGTTTTTATTTATTTCTGTGCAGTGTTATCAGCCCAGACCAAACTGCTCACAGGTTTGGTTGGAAAGAGATTTTTTTTCTCAGCCATCAGTGCATCCCTTGGGTCCAAGGGCAGCCGGACTCTTTGGAGAGCTCTGTGCTACACCAGCAGAAACTGACTGTTAGGAATTGTTGGATGATCTAGAGAAGAATTGGTACAGATCAGCTTCTCGTTTATACGGATATCCAATTCTTGGATTTCTCAGTTGTATAGGTATCCTTACCTGGAATCTAATTATAACCAACACAGAATGTGTTCATAGTTCTCTCTTGCTGTTCTTGCAGTGAAAGCATAACTTATTTCTCCTTTGAGTGCATTTGCATTTGAAATAAGGGACAACTGCTCTTGGTAATTAACACTTGTCCTCAGCAGAATCCTAATGAGTTAATTAATGGCTACGCTAAAAACATTCCCTGAGAAATATTAAAGTTGGTGATGCGTATCAATACAGTATTTTATTCTTTCAGGATGAAGATATTATCCACATTTCACATCTGACTAGAGAGATGTCAGCTGCTTTTAATAGATTTTTCTTGGATTTATGATGTATTCTGAGTCTGCCAACATTTAAGTCACACATTATGACAAATTAGCATTGCCTAACACTGAGGCTATTCAACATGTTGAGATCTACAAATTCATAGGAACATAAATGCTTTTGCTTCTATTGTCCTTCAAAATGTGCTTTTCTGATTAACCTCTAGTCAGAATGCCACATGACAGAGTATTTTCTCTTTCCTGCACAGCTACAGTATAGTATCCATATGTGATGATTGGGCTCCAAGAGTTATTTTTACTATACTTGAAAAACAAAATGCCTCATAACCATTCCAGAGTGGAGTACAGGATTTCTGACCTCCAAGCACATTTACAAACCTGATTTTTTTTTTAATTATTGGTATTTTTGTTGTTGTTTTTGGAGGCATAAGCTATGATTCTATACCTCTGCTTCTGTGGCTGCGTATGATTATATCCCAAAGCGTGCATGTTAAGGATGCTGACTCTTCGTGAAGGTTCAGTATGTGCCCTTGTCAGATTTTGCCTGGGTGTTTTCTTCCCTCAGCTTGTGATTAGGCTGCGTTGCCTCCCTCTTTTTCTTTAACAAAACCAAACTTACAAGTTTTTAATTGCAACCACAGACCTGTGGGTTCAGAAATGGCAGTGATCATCTTACCATGCCAGACAGAGCATAGTCTGTTGGCACCCTGTGATGGGAAGTGGTGAACCCAGAATGTCTTCTCCTGCTGAGAGAAAGTCTCTCGTCTGGAGAAGCCTTGGTTGTCAGTAGTTTGTAAGCAGGCTGTGCTGCATCCTCTTGGTCCCCACACGTCCCTGACATTCTTGTGGTGACGATATGTGGTTAACATGGTAAAAATTCCTTTCTTTGTACAAACAAGGCCTCACCTGCTGGTGTATAAACAGTGTCAATGAAACATGGTAACTATATAAATGCATCCACTCCAGCCATCTCTCAAGGATGTAATGAAAGAGAGAAATTAAAACCAGTGTTGTTTAAGTGGTCTTTGATGACCCATAGACAAAAAAGCTTAAATAAGACCAGGCCTAAAGTCTTGAAATCACACAAAATGTTTTCTTTACAGTTACTCGGAAACGAAGCTGGAAATAAAGCAAAAATCTTAATTCTCCTCTTTTGCAGCCTGCCTTACCAGTTTGCAGAGCACTAATAGCTCTGAACAGATCCAGCTTGGGCTGCAGCACGATCAGAAGGTAGCTAACCAAACTGTGTATTTAGCAGGAGTAGCTGAAGGTCATACAAGTCATAACTCTGGGTGACTGTCCAGCATCCCATTACTTACTGCAGCTCTGCAATAAATTGAACGAAGGCAAGAACATCCCTTGAACGATTTACAGTCTAACAGATTACTGCCTTTCTCCTTACATGTTACACAAGGTTGCACAGTCCCCAGTATAAATGTGTTTCTTTTGATGTCAGCCATGAATTCTTGCTCTCTCTAAAATAAGCTCGATTATAGCTATGATTTATAAATTACCACAGCGAAGTGCAACTGGAAATAGAAAATACAAAGTCTCTGTAATAATGTTGTTCTATTTTAAGGCCGTGTGATTTGTAATCTAAGACATTCACAGGGGCTAAAGGAATGCCTGTCAGTTGTTTGCTATTTTAATCACAAATGCACTCTTTTAATCCTAAAGAGAGGAAACCAATTATGTTTCACTTTCGTTTCCTACCAGCTGTTGTCAGTGCTGGCCACGGATTGCCTGCGAAATTTGTGATCCACTGTAACAGCCCAGGCTGGGGCTCAGACAAATGTGAGGAGCTGCTGGAAAAGACGGTGAAGAACTGCTTGGCTCTGGCTGATGAAAAGAAGCTGAAATCAATTGCATTTCCTTCCATTGGCAGTGGCAGGTAAGGCTGTTACACAAACCTGATGCCAAATAGGTCACGTTTGTGAAGAGCTACCTCGTATGTTCCAGTCTCTTAAAAGATATTTTTCAGACTATGAATTTGTTCCTAGAAGTTGGGGATGTGGAGGAGAACATGAAGAAAAGGGGTCTATTTTACCGAGTTTTAGCGCATAATTAAACTTACTGCAAAATATATATCTCAGGATGACCAAAGGACATGCATTTGTACCTTGATTCTCAGGATTTGCAGAGTCACTTCAGGCTCTCACTTAAAATCCATAAGCTGAATTCCACACAGTTTGCACTTTCAGAAGAAAACAGGCTTAAATTGTCAGTGTTCTGGAAGCCAAAGTCTAAAACTGAGGTGCTTTGGCTTTGTACAGGATGCTCAGTGCTGTTCAAAGTTGGATCACATTCTTAAGAGTCTGAATACAGACTACACTTTTAATCTTAGGGACTTGGGGTGGGGAGGGAGGTTTGAAACATTTGGCCCTTAATGATGGCTCAGTATGAAGACCAAGGGCCAAATCTGGGGTGAATTACGCGGTTGTGTATTTAGCCCTGAACAACCGCCCCTTTTGAATATGCCATGAAAGAAGCTGGCTGATGTACAGCAAGAGTATTCTTCCCATTGTGCTGTGTTGCAACACTAGATTAATTGCTGTGTGTTAGAGCAGAAAGCACTGTTTGGGCTTTTGGGTGAATGACAATAAAGAAATAGAATTTTCACTAGGATGATAAATTTCAGTAGCCTGCATCAGGCAAAGCTCCAAATCAAGCTAATCAGCACAGATGTCATTTTAAGAGAATAACACGAACAAACTTTGTGGAATGCTAGAGAAATATATTGGAGGGTTTGTGCTGACCTGTTGAATTGGCTGTCGGATTCACAGGCTGGCCAGTACAAAGAGCAGCTCTGAATTCCGTTTTGGGAGAAACTGTATTCCTCTCCGGACTATAGAGTGACCATGGAATTGGTCACGTAGGTGCCTAAAGTGTAGGTGCCTATGTGAAGCATCTTGTGCAGAGCCCTTTCTTTTCTGGATGGCTCCCAGGGAAGAACCATTCCCAGCCCTCGTTGGAAAGTCTTTGAGTGGTGCTGGAAAGATGATGAAACCCTGAATAATCATGAGATTCACATTCTGTTATGAAATCTGGTTATGACAGGCATGGGCTGTGGCTGAGTTCTGGACTTGGCACACGCATGTCATTCTCACTCAAGCCAGTTGAAGTGGTGCTTTTAAAAGATGGAGAGGGATGAACAGGCCTTGAGAAATATACAGGGTTGTGTATTTCCTCTTTTTTCTCTTAATTAGAGTTATTCAAGCCTAAATTAATTTTGGAGAGAACAGAATATATTCTGACAATACCCTTAACGTGTTTTTATGAAGTTGGGAGCGTTAAAAAGAAATTAAAAGTGAAGCTTTGAAGGACAGCGAATGCCAAAGACACCACATGCATGCAGCTGCTCTAGTACAGACATCTGTCAAGCAGACATCACCCAATAAACCCACATAAACAGTTTCATACTCTTTTATAGTTGAGGAGTGGGATTACATGAGGGCAGTTCAAATAAATCACAGGAGAAAATAAAATAGCATGCTTGTAGTGCTCCGTGGGCCAGATGCTCAGCTACAGCGAAGTTGTGGAAAGCACAAGTTGGGTGCTGTGGAAAGGTAGCCTGGAGTTCACTCTGCTAGGGCCAACAGGAGAGCAGGGAAAGAGCAGTTAAGGACTGAACATAAACTCATCCACAGAGCAGGGTTTCATTCTGAGGCTCTGACTTTGATCTGAATTGACGTTGCCTTGGGCAAGGTCTCAAACTGCCTTTGCACAAGAATTTAACTCAGACCAGTAGATCAACATGAGAGGCTTCTGTTTCTTCTTGTGGCCTGCACGTGGCCATTGGGTCAGCATCCTGCTTCTCATTTTTCTACTCAGTCTCTTTCTTTTCTTTTGAGATAGTGCTTCTAAACAATTTTGTTTAATCGGCTTCCCTGTCTGCGTGGCTCCCTTTGACCAGGCTGCTCTTCTTCCATTTGCCCTGTTGTGACCACCCTACTGGAACGCTTCTGAAGTGGAAGCTGATGAGTCCCCTGTCAGCAGTCCAAAAACGGTCCATACCCTGGTTTTGATGCTACATTGACAGTTCCTGCTCCGGAGCAAAATTTCTCACAGATTGTTCAATATCTGCCAGGGGGCAGCCTTCATTCGTATCCAGCAAGTGATCAGGTGTGGAGACACACTGTGTCTGTGTCTTTTATTCTGTGTAAGCCAGCAGTAGGAAGTAGCTTCTATGTCAAAACAGTGCTCTCAGTTGATTAACTTGTCCCACAGCTGATTCACCTTGACCAGCTCATTTGGCTTTGGAAGACTATGAGATTTTCTTTTTGCTTTTTTTAGTCTTCAATGAAAGAAAAAACTGAGCATTTACAGAAAAGAAAGAAACAGCGTGAGCTATTTCATGTCATCATTTTTCAACTGTCACAAGCATTATCTTCAGGCAGCCTGTATCATATCCGATTACAGGCAGCACTACCACAGAATTGCTCTCGGAGTGTATTTTACGGCAAGGTAAAAGCAGGCTGTGACACAGGCAGTTGCCTTTCTCATTTTGTGTCTTGCAGCATGTAATGAGAGGGAGAGTGCAACAGCATTTTATTATCAGTTTGGTGCTTCAGTGAACAAATGCGAGGTGATGCTGCATCTCTTAGTGCCAGAGGTGGATTTAGCCCAGCTTCTTGGAATTGCTGAGGAAACTCCTGAGAGACTCAGTCATCTGTGTAATCTGTAAATTATTAGTAGTATTAATAATACACACTTGATAACAAGAAGTAGTGACCATTATCTGTCTCTAAGTGCATGTCCAGCAACTAGGTGATGCGCAACAGGCTCTTTCAGATTCTGTTTGGGCCCTGCTCGTAACAGTGATGATGTCCCATCACCTTCAGACTGATCACTGCAATGCGCTTCGCTGCGGCTCAGGGTGTGCGAGGACAAATCCACTGTCGAGGAGTGGAGCAGCACTTCATGAGCAATAGAGCAGCAAAGCTTGGGCCGCATTCAGAGCAGGTTCCAGGTGTGATTTCAGGAGTTTGCCGTGACCTATAAAACTTGTGGTTCAGGCTTTGTTCAGACCGCTCTACTTGCGCTTGACCTGTTTTAAGATCAGATGAAAATTTCAGACAAGGGCTGTGAGATAACAATGGGAGAAAACTTCTAAGAAGTGTTTCCCGCTGTGGCACTGAGCTTTGAAACTCAGTCGCACACAGTTTTGTCATCTGAGAAAGCATTGAGGTTTGTTCTGTTTGTCTGGGGCTTCTCCAGAGGAAGGAGGTAGGAGCCTCTTCTGTAGGTGTCACGAGGGGAGTAGGAAGGCCTCTGGTTTTCGGGTCTCTCTGGTTGATACCAGTTAGATGTCTTTCAAGGTATTTTTCTTCTGACTGTGCTTAGATTGAATCAACCTACAATTAAAAAGGATGTCAGGAACGTTGGAAAGGTCACAAGGTGAGCTTGGAAAAGCTATCAAGTCCCTTAAGTCTGTCCTCAGACTTGACACAGCTCCTTTGGCTTCCCAAGCCCAGTAAAGTTAGACTAGCCCCCAGGCTCACCGCGGCCCAGGAGAGCAGACTTGCTCACCATCACTCAGACTGCTTCATTTTTTTTCTACCACATTTGAAAGGGGAAGGGTGTTGTCAGTGTTGTTTCTCACTGCCAAACTGCAGGAACTCCTCCTCTCTCCTGTCTGCAGCAAAGCTGTGCAAGTAACTTAGAATCATGAAGGTTGGAAAAGACTTCTAAGCTTATCCAGTCCAACCACCAGCCCAACACCACCCCGCCTACTAAACCATGTCCTGAAGTGCTACATCTACACATTTTTTTTAACCCCTCCAGGGAAGGAGGCTTGACCACTGTTGTTCTTAACTTCTTTAATAGCGTTAATAGCAGTTAAACCGTTTTGTACATTGTGTCTTTTCATGCTTCATTTTCTATATCAAGTTCTCTCTCCCTTCTTATTTCTCTTTAATGGTTGGTTTGCTTTCAGAACAGGTTTGACTCTCTGACTCTGGTGTATGTGCTGCTTTCTGGAACACTTCAGGCCATTGGTTTGCTTGGCTGTTAAATGAGAATAATTGACCCATCAGATACTGTAAGGTTCAACCCATTAATGTGTGTGGGCTTAGTACAGATATTTTGAGACTTGTTCTGATTGAACATTTTAAGTCTTGCCTAAACAAACAAGTTTGTAGCTTCTAATTCAAGCTGTCAACACTGGCGCTGTGGCTTTAGTTACTGTGCTGTGGTGGAGGAAGGACTGAGCCTTCCCTTCAAGGTTGCACCATCAAAAGCTTGTGCAGCAAGTCTTGATTTTCTTTCTTGTTTTGAATCCCCTTCTAGAAACGGCTTCCCAAAGCAAACAGCCGCTCAGCTGATCCTGAAAGCCATCTCCAGCTATTTTGTGTCAACAATGTCCTCTTCAATCAAGACGGTGTACTTCGTGCTCTTTGACAGCGAGAGTATAGGGATCTACGTGCAGGAAATGGCCAAACTAGATGCCAACTAAGCCTAGAAAGCTACAGAACCAGCCCCTCCTTCTGCCCCTTGGCCTGCCCCATTCCTTAACTCATCGTGAAGCAGAGCAGCCCGTATTTTAAATTTGCTCCTCTAGGGGAATAAAGGTGGGAGATTTGTTGGGGTTTTTTGGGGAGGCGGGAGGTTTTTGTTTGTTTTGTTTTTACTTTCTAAAATGTTTTATGTTGGCACTGATAGTTGGCGTTACTGTTGTTAATGCACTGTATCCCAGGCATCGTCTGAACTTAGTGTAATTTAGGAGATTTTATAGTTTTATTTTAATGAAGTATGGATTAAAGCAGAAAGCCCTTAGGGAGTATGTAGTCTTTTACTTGTGAAAGAAACAGGCCGACCCTATTTTGTAACTGTGTTGTGGTGCTTTATCAATACATCAAGTGGCGTTCCTTTCATTTTTTTTAAAAGAACAGATGCTATAAACCTAATTTGTGTTTGTTTGTCTTAATGATAAATCTGGAAGAAAAAAAATACAGAAACCCTCTTGGTCCTTAATTATATTTACAATTTTGAAAGTGTGTGAATCAATTTAGTAAAATGTTTGAACTGTTGTTGTATTTGAATTAATTTTTCCCTTAAACCTCCATTTTCTAAGTTCTGAGAAGTTTGCTCTAAGAAGGACAATAAAACACTAGATCTGAACCAGTAGCCTGGAAATGTGGTTGGAGATGCTGGGCCTCCTCCCTGTGGCATCTGCTGGCTGTGAGCGTGCCCAGCAACACTTGGCAGTTGGATCTTTTTTCCAGTGAGTATTCAGACTTTCCCATTGGTGCTTCACATCTTCCTGTTCAGAATCTGACTTAATTGACCTTTAGTTTGATAGGTTGAAGCCTTTTAGATCCAGCAAGGCCTAGAGTTTCTTTAATTCATTCCAGTTATTTAATACTGGCCTGTTTGAAGCCACTTTGTATTTTTCCCAAGTATTTACAAGCCCGGTTTGTATTGATTGCTGTAGCACTTGCACAGCTGAAATCCATACCAGCATAAACCTTTACAGAAGCCGCTCGGGTTTGTGCTTTGAGGAAGAAGAGGTTGCATGTTCAAAAGCTGTTGCCTATGAATGCTGGCTCTGAAGTGGAAGCTCTTCCTTTGAAGTATCTGTGCTACTTACTAGAGAGTAGGCATACGTTTTCCATCTCTGCTGAAAACTTCATTTGCTGATGAAAGAGCCCTTCACACCCCCTCTGGTTTGATCCAGAGCAACCAGCAGATTAAATTTGACTGACTTTTCAGTATGCTCAGGGATACCAGACATGAAAAATGTGTAGCTTAAGCTTCTGCAGCAGTTTGAGGGTTCATATTGAAGTCCAGGTACTTGCAGCTTTCCCGTGGGTTGCAGAAGAGGAACAGCAACAGAGGAGAAAATTTAAAACAGTGCTATTCTAAACACATACACAAACTTAAAAGGAGGAAAGAGTACATGAATTTTATGCCTCAAATATGGAAGGTGTCTGACCATACTGTGGGCTCCAACTGAACATTTTTAAATGGCCAAAATGCTTCTGGTACCAGGTCTCCCAAGACAGCTGTTCAAGTAGCAGCAAATTAATTAAGGTGGAGTACTTCAGCATTTAATTGTGAAGCATGCGTTACTGAAGTTGGATCAGTCCTTAGAAATAAACCGAGCCTGCACTTCCCACCAGTTTCACTAGGTGTCACTGAAGATTGAGGAAAACCATGGCTCAGCAGGTGCCTGAAGAAGCACTTGGTGGGAGAAGGGCCCTGGTATTTTTAACAGGGAAGGAGTGTGCACATCAAAATTAGTCCAGATTACAGCTCTGGGGTGTCTTTGCTCAGTACACTTTACTCTATGAAGTCTCACATTTTTATGTCAACAACAGAAAAAAATGTGCACAAGTATTCAAAGACACAGCCTCCTGTGGCGTTTAATAAAGCTCTTGCACCATTGGACCATGCTGAGAGGGCCAGCTTTTGTCTTTCAACTAGAAAATCCCAAAGCAAACTATTGGAATTCTGATCACATGGACTTGCTTCTTCTGGCCTCACATCTCATCTGTGTGTTCAGCTGCTGGCTCCATAAACACCTCCACTGACTTCACTGGGATTGCTTGCAATGTGATGTTCGCTTTGCTCAGCTTCAGGTCTTTCTGCAAAAAAAAAAAAAAAAAGTCTCCCCCCTGATGAGTCTCTGAGCTCTCAGCACCACATCCCTGTGTCACCAATAACAGGTATCAAGGATTTTGCAGATTGCCTCAAAGAAAATGTTCTGCTACCTGTGGTGGGTAGGGCCACAGCCCCAGACCTGCCAGAGGCTCGTTCTTCTCATTCTAAGTCATAACTACAGGCCAGGTTTTCTCCTGTGTGAAATCATTTGCAGTGTTGAAGCTTATGGGGCCAGCGCTGTTCTCTTGTGCAAATACCAGAGCATCTTCTTTCTTGTTCACTCACTGTGTTCAGAGAACACCACAAGTCCGTCACTTTGACCCAGCCTGGTCCCTATCAGGGCTCATAGCCAGGCAAGGTCTGCCTGGAGAAATGAACCTGCCTCTGACCGCCCTGCCCCTCAGTCAGTGCTCACCCGCATCTCCTGCAGCCTGAGGAACACTGCTCCAAGGGCCTGAAATCCAGCACGCTCTGTCAGGGATGCCAGAGATCCAAAACCAAGCTTGAACTCAGCCTCCTGGGGCAGCTGAGGTAGGTTATGGCTAATATTCAAAAAGCTAAGAGGTAACCTATCGGGTTACACACATAACAGGAAAAACAGAAAAAACTCCTGCTAATATGTACTGAGGCCTGGACAGCAGTGCTTCAGGAATCTCCCACTACAGCTCAATGTGCAAGCTCCATTTCCAAACAAATCCCACTTTGGGAAGGCCATGAATAAGAA
Organism: Clamator glandarius; assembly: GCA_033459285.1. Lineage (NCBI taxonomy): Eukaryota > Metazoa > Chordata > Aves > Cuculiformes > Cuculidae > Clamator > Clamator glandarius. Next base: position 1,369,156 of record JAUNZM010000251.1, on the reverse strand, counting down.
GGCCCCTATAGCACGCTCTCTTAATGGTAAGTTCATTATGGATCTGATGTGAAAAGAACAGTCAAAATGGGTGTTCTCTCAACTGTCTCAATACTTAGGAAAGTTAAAAGCGTTTTGTGGCCAATAGCCTTTTCATTTCACTATGTCAAGCCCTGCTCTCCACTAATATTCCGCTTTTAGTCCAGTAATATTTTGTGCAGTTGAAGAGAAAAATCATGCAATGCTGTCCTCAATGTGCATCAAGTTGTGTAATTTCATAAGCTCCCCCCAGTTTTACAGCCCAGCGTCCTCTGAAGCTTCCCCTCATTGAATCCTCATTTCCTGAAATTATTTTTTTCTTTTATTCCTGCAAAAAATGGGAGCAGTGAGTAAGAGCATTTGGTTAGCCTCTGCTTTTCTAAAAGTGTGGGAAGGGCAGATCATTTGCTGTGTCTCCTGGATGATTAGTGCACTGATGGACGGGTTAGACTTCCAGTCTCATGTTACATCCTACTCAAATCAGGTCTCCCTAAAATTAGTTTCAGTCAGTAGCAACTCCTGCTGCGTTTCCTTCAGCTCCTTTCTGGATGTGAACTTTTTGGAAGCGTGGATTTAGCCTTTTGGCAAATTCAGAGGTACATCACCCTGTAGCAAAGGTTGGGACATCTCTAAAAGTAAGGTGGCTGAGCAAGAACCCACCCTGGTGGGAGGTATGGAAAGATGGTTTAGATTTTTCCCTGTTCTGATCACAGTTTGCAATTGTTCCAACTGTTTAAGATTATTTAAAATAGATTTAAATAATTATGTAATTTTAGATTATTAAATCATCTGGAAGCCGACCCCTAATGTGCCTGCCTTGGGTACTAATATGGTCCCTCCCTACCCGTGAGCTTCTCCTTATGGAAGGCGACAATTGCCAGTGCCAACTGAGTTCAAACCGTTGCTTCCACCTAACGGGTCCAATAGCCTCGCTGCCTCTTCTATATCCCTGCCCTGAAGGGCAGTGTCCATCTTCACATTTCTGCCACAACCATGCTCTGAAATTCATCCCCTGGGTAAAAGATGCCCTGCTGGCAAGGTTACACTGAAGCGGGCCTCTTGTCTGGCTCTTAGGACATGCTGATATTTTATGAGGGATTAAGAATTCAGAGAAAGTCTCTCAAAAGGGAAGATAACAGACAAAACATAGGTACCACTCACAGGCTGAAACAGCGTTAGCCAAACAAACAGACAAAAGTTTGCAGAAAAACAAGGCTCCAATTTTCCACCATTCATTAACACCAAGTTTCTGTGAGCTCCCGTCCCCTTGATCCTAGCTAAAATTGGGGTTTCTAGCCTGAAAAACGGCATTGACCAGAGCTGCAGGTGCCTGAAGCTGAGGTCCATAGTCTGTGGTCACATACTCTGCTCTCTGATGGTTTTACAGAGGACAGTAATACCTAAACTTGTAACATCAACTCCAAGGGAGCAGCATAATTGATAGGCCTGAAGAGTGCAGGTAAGTAGAAGGATTGTATTTATATCCCTGTCGAGAAACCCAATGGGAACTGGGCTATTGCACACTGGCTAAAGTGCTTGAAAATTGCCACCAATTCCTTTTTGTGTTGAGTTCTTCAGAGATTTAGTTCATTCCTCTATAGAATCCTACTTAATGCCTCCCCAACTCATGTTTAACCATTATCACTAGCAACCTGCTCATAAATGCTTCTTCCTTGTCAGATTCCACAAAGAGGAATCAAGGGGAGATGATACTGCTGTTACTAATACAAAAGGGAGTGACAACACTTCACAGCATAGCCTGCAAAATCTCAACTCTTCCACACTTTTTCACCAGCCTGGTTAACGGAAGGAATTTGATATTTTTGTACCTTGAAATGACTTGGGCTTAAGAGAATAAATTAAAGTTGAGCCAAAGTCTGCCTCAGCTGCAGTGATGGGCAGATTGATTTGCTTTCCATCTGGGAGATTAAATTCCACTGCCAAAAAAATGGCACCAGCATAATTAGCTGTCAGTCAAGTTGCAAAGAGGCAGACTACGTGGGATAATTGAAAGCCCTGCAGCTTCTCATTACATACTACAGTAGCCCTATTTGCAAATTTTCACCTTGAGGAGGTTCTTCAAACGCGGTCAGGGTTGTACTTACTCCTCCTGGCACATTCTTCTGAAACAAGAGTGTTGTGCAGGGATGGATTAATTCTAAGTAACTTTCGCTTCGCCCAAGTTGGTTGTAATATATTTGTCAACAGCCCCTGACAGCTCCACTAGGCTTTAATTGCAAGCAAATCCAAACAGCTAGAACGAAATGGTAGGTCTTCAACCCCAGTTATGCCCAGGAGACACCCTCATAGGCATAAAAATCACCCCCTTCCTATTTTTCTTTCTGTTCTCCTCATGCACTATCCCTCCCTCATGAGTTCTCTCATTCAGCAGATTGTAATTCATAATGAACCTATCAGTATGCAATATTACTGACATGCATGTTTCATCGAACAATTGGCTCTTTCCCTCCCTTGTTTCACGAGGTTTGAAGACGCTTCAGCGACTGCAGAACGTACAGCAAAGTTTAGGGCAGACAAGCAGCTCTTGTGAGCGGCCTCAGCCTTGCCAAAGGCTGTGGGGTCCTCTTGGCAATGGGGAAAGAGGCAAAAAGGCCCCAAAGAGGAAAATACATTACAGTTTTCATCCTAAAATTATAGGAAATGCTCAAAATGGAGTGTTTTTTTCCTGAGTACAATAGGAGCTACCACTGCCTGCAGTTGTCACTTAGGGTGAGATGTACTCTAATCACTTTCCCACTGATTTGCTTACTCACCAGTAACCCAAAGAGAATTAGGTCCATTGCATTCCCCAGTTTTTAATGGGAAACCATCACCACAAGCTCCAGCCGAACCCCTCAGCCACCCTTGGCTGCCCAGGGGAGGAGGCAGCTCTGGCACTTGCCTTGCAGCTGGGTGTTATCTGATCCTGTCTGCCCTAATTGTGCTTTTATGTCTCCGAGGTGGGAGGGGATGGTGGAGAGTTTGTGGGTTTCATCTGCTTTTGCCAGCTTCTAAGTTCTCCAAACCAGAAAAGTTACTGCTTCCCACAGAAGAGGGAGCCAGTGTCACACCTCCCACACGGCTCCAAACCCTCCGAGCTAATAAAGCCCAGCCTAATACACTAATAACTCTTCTTAAACCAGAGCTTTCATTATAAAGTGTAATTTATGTTCACCTTTAAGAGCACCACAAACCTGAGCCCTCTTACAGGCTCAGATTTGCCTCTTGCCTCCCCTGCAGCACTTCCTTGAAGCTGCGAGTGTTTCCAGACCTGACGGACTCACTGGTGTAAACTGGGAGCCAAATTGGGACCAGAACAGGTGGTTCATAAAATGAGTAAAGCTGAAGTAACTACCTGGCTGCTGTGATGTGGTAAAAGGCTGGCTCAGCACAAAAGAGCAAGACAGAGACTGGAGGAAACGGTGTGAAACTATTTCTGATTATTCGGGCTCCATCAGGAATACAAACATGCCAATCTACCCCTGTCTAGAGGGAGCAACTCCAGGATTTAGACAGGTCTCGGGCTGGCTTATCCTCATGTATATTAGGGAAAGGAAAATTACCCCTCTTGTCTGTGCACAATGCCCCTTTATGATTTATTAGACAGTCCTCCTTTTTTTTGCCTCAATTACTCACTTCAAAAGGGGGTGGAAATGGGACATTCCTAGCCCTAATACTAAATGCATGTAGTCAATAAAATGGAAAAAAAACGCTGAAAAATGTTTAAAGGGAGGGTGCTTAAGTTATTGCAGCCCCTGGGAGCATTAATGTATGCGCCAACAAGTTACTGTATGTGGCTTTAACATGCTTATTTATTCTGCTGTGCAATAAAATTCTGTCTTAAACAGTGCCAAAACCTGTTTGCCATGGCAACCCCTCATCACACATGTGTTCCAGTAGTACTTACAAGCACCTTCTTAAAGGGAAATACACAGCAGGATGAATAGCTTGTGACCTGCAGGGCATTTTACAAAGTTTTAAGCCCTCAAGTAAATATTACTTTGGACTGAAATATTTCTTCCAGGTATGTTGTTTTTCTTTTTGAGTAACTCTCTAAGCAGTGAAGCAAAGCCTGTTCCTTGCTCACTTCTCTCCAAGTGGAGCTTTAATGACTTGGACAAAGCACAGAGCCCAGTTTTTACCTGGCAGGTCTCAGGTGCTGCCACAGTTGGCTGGGGAAGGCTGCTAGGAATCAGCTGGTCTTCTATAGTTTCAAGTGCACTGCAGCTGTTCCTGGTGTAATTAGCACTCCTTTGTACTCCCACAAGAAAATAGATATTTTCTCTCCTCCTATGCACACTAAATGTTTGCTCAGCTTAGCCACTGGCTTTTGAATCCACATGTGCCCATGTCCATAATAAAGCCACATAACACTAATGTTGCACCTACCAGTTCTGCAAGGGCCCTGCCCAGAAAAGGGTTTGATTTGGCCTTTTTCCACCACTTCATCTGCTGCTGTGCCTAAACAAAACTGGAGAGAAGCTCATTTTCCACAGTGAATCCACTCAGCCATGGATCCTAGCAGCTAATTGCATTGAATAGGTACAGGTGATCCTGCTAAACCATCTCCCAGCTACAGGACTCCAAGGAACCTGGTTTCCTACAGAGATTCCCTCACTATGGATTGCTCCCCTCTTAGTTGTCTGACCATAACTCTGCACTACATGGAGAAGCAATCCCACAGCCTCTGCAGACGTGAATTCCCAGTGGCTCAACAAGCAAAGCCTGACCAATAGTGGCCACTTTTTTATTATCATTGGCTATCTGCTCTGCCAATGCATCTGTTGTGCACAAGGAGCAGCAGTGGAAGGAGCAGCCAGGCAGGTTCTGCCTGGGGAGTGGGGAATGCCTCCAAGGAAGGCTTAATTGCCCAGAGTTACCCCATCTGCCCTTCCCTCCTGCCTTCCTCTCACCTACTTCCTTTTGTGGGGTTCTCACTCCTTCCCTTTCATTTCAAAGGGCATTACTGTGTTTCCCAGTTATCACTGTCCAAGCAGGATTCCATACTTGGACATATACACCTCACTGGACTAGACTAAGACTACTTGGAGGAAATTAAAGATATTTTAGTCCTATGGCATCATATAATGACTTTCTCCAAAAGCAAGTTCTGTTCAATCCTTATGGAAAGAAGTGTCTGAACATCATCCGCCTCTCCTGGGCTTTCCCTAGAGCTAATAACCCCCTCAGCCTATATTCCATTCCCAATCCCTGCTGCAGAATGTGGTGGGAGGGGAAGGGCTGGTCCCAGCAAGGCACAGGGAACATTACCAGAAACAGTTGTAGAGACATTCCTTCTTGTGGCCAGGTCCAGGGAAAAGATCTCTCCAGTACCCAGAAGGTAAATCCTAGAAAGCAGCATAAAACAGTTGTTTTAAAAATAAATAGATGTATATAAACCAAGAAAGGAAAACAGAGTATTCTTAATGCTCCATTATTAACGGTGCTCAGGAAAGGATTTTCTGCTTTGCTGGAGCATGTAACAGGCTTAAATAAGAATCCCTATCAGAATATAACTTTGTAATTATGCAGATAAGATTTGATTCTTGTAACGACAACATAAATGCTCGCAAACTGCATTGGTTACACCTTTCTATAAATAACAGAGCCATCGCTCTGCTTGCATTTCAATAAAGACCACAAGCATGTCACCTTGACAAACCACTAACCACTTAAGACTCCAGGCATTTAATAGTGTTGCCCTGTTGGTTTTAGTGAGGCTGTCAGCTACTGGTTCCTGGCAGGATTCCTGAAGCAGTTGTGCCAGGGATGAATGCTGATTTCCTAGCCCTGTGCTATTAGTTAACCATTTCCACCCTGCATCATTAGCAAATGCCAGGAGTAACTCAGGTGCATCCTTTTGATGCTTAGTGAACCTGTAGAAAGAAAGATATTCCAGGAGCTGTTTTCCAACACCTCAGCTTTGCTCTTTATCTCCCAAACCAATACCACTCATAGAAGGAAAAAGCAGATTAAATACCCTGGGTTTTTTTTCCCTTTTTCTCAGTGACTGATCCCATTTGTGATCTCAGTGACCAACACAGGATATAAACACAGCGCTTGCACACCTGCACATACAACAGGACATAACTCAATTTCCAAACATACAGAAATAAAGTGCAACAGCTCTGTACAGCAAGTGATTCCTTCTGGGAAGCTGCAACCTGCTCCTGTGCTATTGCAGCAAATGTGTGGTTTATAGCCCTGGCAGTGGGATCTATCTCTTCCACAGTAAATGTTGCTAACAGATCCATTCCTTGCTGGAGAGCTGATTTTGGATCAACTCCTTGAGTGTTAAAATTTGTGTTGAAATATCATACTGTGGACGCTTCTGTCATGTCTTAGAACTTCTTACTGTTTCCCAACTGGAAAACATCTTCATATTATACCGGTGTCATCAGTTTAGACAAGTACATAAAGTTAAGTTTATTGAGCTGCAATTTTGCAGCATGTTTGCAGAATTCAGAAAATACATTAATGTGTTATTGCTCCTAAAAGCAGGCACTGAAAACACACACTGATCTACTCATGCATGTGTTTACAATTATTTCTGTGCATTACTGTGTCCAAATAGCTGTTAGAAAAATTTCCAAGCTAGCATGTATATGTTTAGTTTTACTCAAATTCCCATAAATGCATAAGAAATCTCTGCTGCCTGGAGACTTCTGAAAACATAGCTGTAACTGGAATCAGATATCACGAGTGATACCTATTACTGCATCCCACTCCCCTATTCCATTATAACTCGGAGGAATCGCAATATTTTGTGTCATTACGTAGTGCTAGAGGCATGAAAACTCTCCAGGCTGATTAGCATCTTGAAATTTCTCACACTAAAGCACCTAATCCATCGGAAAGGACCATTAGGTCTCGGCTGATCATTCATTTGTCTCATTGAAACCCTATGGCTCCACTTTAAGAGCTTTTTTATAGACTCATATAAAGGAGAAAGCGAACTTTTTAACATGTTTGCACTCCACTAAGTCAATACATATAAAAAGAAGTACAACTGAGGTTCCTACATGGATATATGGCCCAGAAGTGCTAAGCTGGTAAAGAGAGAAAGCTACTAGTTAGGCAAGAATAACTTTATTTCCTTTTCTTCACTTTGCTAACTTCTTAGAAGCAAGGGACACCTAGGAATGGGACAATCAGATGAGCCAGATCCCCGATTCTCCAGGCAGATGTTTTACCCAGTAAATTCATGTGCCTTTTTCTCTAAATTATTCTCATGGAATACTCATTCTGGTTATCATTTTGCTGTTGCTTATCTATCCTTTGAATGCAAGTCCAAAGCCAACAGCATTTAGCAGGATTACCACAGAACAATGACCTTATCCATAAGCCAGCGAGAATCAGCAAAAAACCTTCAGATATTCCTCGGTAAAGATATCTCTGGTACTGCCTCCATAGGCCCAAGTCACTCCCTTTGCCCCCAGCTATGTTTAAGAAAATAAAAATAATAACCTAGGCCTTGAGCTGGTACATCCTACAAGATCAAGTTATCCAAACTTGTCTTCTATTTCTGGACTTGAGGCACTATGCTGTTTTCTGCATGGTTTCCTCCAGCACTTGTTCACACCTCATCATCCTCCCTTGGCTGTTGATGGCCCTGTGGAAATGAGCCTGAACTACAGCAGGGGTTCTGGGTCTTGCCTTGGCGCACTCATCCAAGTTTTCATGCCACCTTCTCTTTTCCAGCCTTTCTATAATGTTGTCCCCCCAATGTAGGCACATTTGGGATCAGATGTGATCCCAACATTAGATCAAGAGCGTAATGTGGTCTTGACAAGGAACTGATTTTTGCCAGAACTGGCTGGAACAATTTGAGATAAGATAATTTTAAACTGCAGAAGAACTGGGAAGGGATGCAGCAAAATAGGATTAAACAGATGACAGAAATGAAGGAATGAATAAGCAACAAAGAGGGAGAAAAAAAACAGAGGAAAGTATGAAAAATAAAGGGAAGAAAAAGGCATGCAGAGATTCCAGAAGTCCTGTTATACACAGACAGACAAAGAAAACCCCTCACATCTGCTAACACAATCAAACAAAAAGTTGCAAGTTGTCTCAGATGTTTTTTTAGCTAAAACCTTCAAGTTGTTCTTGTTGTTTGTTTTCTTGAAAAGTATGCACACATTAGCCCAAACCCTCTGAAAAGCAGTGAAAGCCACAGAATCCCCAGCCATTAAGCATCATCTTTTCCTAAAAATACTTTTCTAGACTATTATTTATTTGACCAAAATGTTGAGAACATTTAAACCAGAGAGAACCACAGACGAGAGAAAATGCTTATTTAAAGCAGCCTCAAATTATATGTGTACTTCAATACTGTGTCTTTAAAGCTATATAATGATAATTTAAGTCTTTCAATAGAGTCAGGTTTTGCTGCCTGGCAAAACACTCTAGACAAATTCAGTTTCCATAGGGGATATTTTCTGGTCTTGTTCTTCTCGGACTCTAACAGCAAGTCATATGCTTTCTTTGGATCACCCTACACTTTACTTACACTAGAAGACAGCAAGAATTGCCACATCCCATCCACACATCTACAAGAAAATAAGGAAACTTATTCCAAGGATGGTGGATTTTACTTTCTGAGCAATAATTCTTGCCTACCCATTGACTGCTTGAAGAACAATTTCTCCCCGTGGGCTTATTTCAAAGACTTCTCTTTCAAAACATGAGTGCAAAACCCATCAGCCAGGATGATCTCCCTAGAAACAAAGGCAGAAATTTATGCTCTGCTCTCCTCTCCTTTCTCACACTGCAGAAACTTCCGTCTTGTTACTATGGAATGAGTGTTTAAGGGAGAAGGTGTATCAAGACAAGCAGATCTGCAGCTACTGGATCAAGATAAACACATACACAGGAAAAGTGCTCATTGGTGCCCCTAAAACTTGAAGGAGCCCAGCTGCATTGCCCTGCTCCACAGGTTTTATGCAAGTAACTTCTTACCGTATCCGTGTTAAGAACAAAACTGCTGATTAGAATAACCTAGAGAATTGGGTACTTGCATAGTTTGATAAACTTGAACATAAATTTTTTAGGGTAACTTTGTAAAACAGGGATATAAACACAACTCTTGCCTCACAGAAGAAAAGCCCAACACATTATTTATTCCCTTTTGCCTAGAGGGAAGACCTGGGAGCCACCAAACCATTAATTATTGAGCTATGCCAACCAACAGACAAGACTTCAGGTCACGAGCAAATTTGCTGCAGAGGATTGGAGGTGAACAGTGCCCAGGATTAGAAACTGAATGCAGCCATTGAGAGAAACAGTAATACCAACTCCCAGTGCTTACTCTAGCATCTTCAAGAATATTGAAATCAGCTGTCAAGTACAAAAGGAGTTTGAGAGCATGGGCACAGTGAGTATGTTCTCCAAGCCTATACGAAGCTAAAGTGTTACAGTAAAATCTTGGTTTGTGTATCTACATAGTGCAGAAATCAGCCTCATCACTCAGGGATTAAGAGAATCTTGAATTAACTGCAAGCTTCTTATGTAACAGCAGATTTTTAATTCCCCCTCCACTTCCAAAATAAAGATTTTGTAAACTTCAACTTCCACAGGATCTGCAGACCCTTCCAGCAGAAGGGTAATTAGGTTTTGATTGCCAAAGTCTTAAAAGGATGTCAAGAATAAAGACATCAAGGCCTTTGGGTGAATGACTACAGGATGGCAAGCCACGTGTAAGCAAAACATTTACATGTTTCTGTTATTACCCTGACCCCTAACAGGCTTTGGAAGAGCTGGTGGAGCTTCAGTTATTGCGGGCAATTTGACAACAATCTGAAATATGCCATATCCAAAACAAAATCTGTGACACAACAAACAACCTAAGTAGCAAATATGATGTTTGCCCACGAGATATGAGTTTGAACATGTGAAGTAGCATAAAATGAGAATTTGACATGCTTTAGATTTCAACTTTATTACTGCACTCAGTGCCTTGTTAACTAGGCCTAACTTTAATCAGCCAGCTGTCCTAACATAGCTGCAGCAGAAGTGTCTTCTACAGGATGGTGGGAGCTACATGTCACAGCCACATTACATTTATTCAAGGAGAAGCATTCCCAGAGTGCCTGTGATTTCAAATGGCTTTGTTTCAAAAACATTGGGCAGTATAATTTTATCCAGCCCTGATGACAGTCTTTAAATCCACTTCACCACATTTCTCAACAGCTGGATTCTCAGAGATCCAAGCTTAAGCTGTTCATCAGCAAGATCACTATGACTTTGGTCCCATCTTGTGGAAAGGTCAGAAGAGAAAGCCATCCTGAAGACAGCAAGATAGATCCACAGCCAAAATGCTTGGACCCTTCCACGTTGAGACAGTTCACCAAGAGATCTCCAACTTCCCTTAACTCTAAGGGGCAAAGTTCTCAAGCAGCTCTTTTCTCTCCTCCTCCTCCCTTTCTTAAGGCAACCTGTTTCTTTTTAATTATAAAAGCCAGTGCCCTCCTAAGAGATAAACAAAAGGGAGGGGGAACCACAGCCAAGTGAACAGGATCTACTCTGTGATATGCAGTTTATGCATGGTTAATGGATGTTGGGCATTAATATTTCTTACCCTTTTGTCTGTGTTCACTGTAATAGAAACCCCTGTCTAGACTGAGTGGCTACTACAAGTAATCCCAGTAATATCCAGTAAAATCACTCTGAAATGCGATAGCTATAGTTATCAAGGAGCACCAGGATTAACTTGATTGATTGAACAATGGACTTCTGGTTTTTAACATGATCTATATGTGTCCCCAAAAAATCAAAAAATATACATATGGCTGTAAACCCTTCAATGCAAGACAACTTATCATAGTCTGTAAATGTACTGGCACACCCTAAAAGGAGAAAGATTAGTGCTACTCCAAAATGAAAGGATAAATGGCCATGGCCATAAAGAAATGCTTTCACTTAACCAGCTTCTGCAAGGACAGGACACATCAACCTCTCTGCTGACAGCCAGTGAACAAACAATATATACTAGGATCAAGCTTCCCTTGAAAGTCTTCTCCTGAAAATACATTGCAAATGAAGACTCTCACAATAAGTCCAACCAAGAGAGACATCTTCTCTTCCTAGAGTGGCCTCTGTAGTATGTCAGTATCTATTTCAGTGAACGAGGAGAGCTAGGTTCTAGCAAAAGGCATAAGATTACATCAAGAGCATTTGCTGAGTTGAAATGCATAGTATGACTTCTAGGCTCAGGTGTAGGTCATCGCTCACTTCTGTTATGAGCACATGATGGCTTTCTTGATAACCTAGATCTGCAAGTGCTCATCCAATACTTTTGCTGGAGTACCTGAAGACTGATTCACATCAACAAATAACTGTTCAGAGGTACAAGACCTAGAACCAGAGTTCCCGCAGTCATTTCCAGCTTTGCTCATAGACCACTTTATAAACGCAGTGAAACCTTTGAGTTCTTTGTATGGGCTTTTATGTGTTTGGAAAGGAGAAAAGTGCTTCTACCTGGCCCAATGGAGCTAACACTTAACAACTACATGCATGGTTAGGCAGAAGGTGAGACATTTCTAAAGCCCAATACTTTCTTAGTTTGAGAAATGTTACTTGGTAAGTCAAATTAACCAAAGGAATCACCACCTAAAGACCTGAATTTATCTCCACAGATCAAAAATCAATTTCTTCTAAATTGAAAGGGAATTACCTCAGCTCTGCAGCAACACCCAGCTATAAGAAAGGTGGAAAAAAAAAATAATTACCATGAGTTTTAGTATAGTGATATTTGCTTTAGGAACAGCTTTTAGAATTACTTTGCAGGGAGGCAGGGGCTTTGCTCATCTATAGTATACTGATAAACAACGTGATTGGAAAGGAAAGGCAAACTACTAACCTTAGCAAATTCTTCTGATGGTCAGGATGTTTCTGCTCCAGTTGTGCAAAGAAACAAAATATTTCATCACTGAATTTTCTAGCTCACAGTAAAGCAAAGCAACTTTCTTTCATAAGCACCTCTACCTTCTCTTTTATAATACACCTGTGAATCACGCTGCCTTTCCTTCCTGCCTTAAAATGGCAGAGCAGGTGGTTCAGGTGCTGGCTTTATTGCTAATTGTTAAGTAGTTCATGCTTACTCACCTGAGATTAATCTGCAGTCACAAGACTGCTTCTTCCCTTTGTTTCTGTGAGTAACCCAGTTTGAGCAGGAAAGAGAACATTTTTCTGGTGGAAACGTTTTCATTTCTGGAAGCTGGAGCTGAACCCACTGCCCACCTCTCCTCAAATGCTGACCAAATCCAGCATTTAAAATGAGCAAGAAGTGAATTATTTAAATCACTTCCATTCTACCAGCTGCAATGGAACTGTGGTGGTTTCTTAGGCAAAGACATGGTCCATGTCTGTCAAAATGTGATTCAAGAACTCATTGTGTTGACCTGACATTAACCTTTTCACTGAGCCATTCTCGGTTCAGGAAAATATTTATTTTATTACAGCCCTGCAGAACTCATCCCAGTCCAAGCACTCAGATTAAGACCAAATGTGTTGAGCTTGTATTAGGTGAAGATACAAGAGATCTGTATGTGGGATTTTATCTGACTTCTTTTGTAGATGCTCATGATGTTGAAATGGCACAAAATAAAAGAATTGCAATAATAATAATGCTCATGGCATCTTGCAGGTTCTTTTGGGGCACTTCATTAAGGGAATAGCCCTATCCTGGGTCAAATATTGTTTTCAAAGGGTTGTGTAACATAAGTCTCCCTGAATCCTAAGAAATTCCTTTTACAAGGAAATTCGTGAGGCTCTCCTGGCTGGCTGAGCAACAGCAAGCCTTCAAGTCTTGGCTTATTTCTATCCCTTGCACATCACAGGGTCTGCAGATGTCCTCAGGCCTTGCTCAGTAACAGCGGTGTCCATCCCAACAGCAAGAGGGAGGTAGAGGAGGGAACCTCTCCCCAGCCACAACTGGAAATATTCCAAGCTGTGGAGAGTTCACGGTGGACATGTCTCTAGGCGTAACCCAGGTCTCATCTTGGGAATCCTGAAATACGATAGAAAGGACCATCTGACCTGTACTGGGACCTAAAGCTGGGATGTACAGTAAGACACGAATGAAACACGCTCATACGTTTCTGATTTTCACCGCATTAATAGATGCTTCAATAACAGTGAAAGTACTGAAATCTCCTGGGGTTAGACATTGATGAAACCATTAAAGAGTTTTCTCACCAGAATTTCTAAGTAATCCATGTTCTCATGGTAACAGCAAAATCCCTGTTAAAATATAGTTGCAAATATCCCATTTCTTTTTATTGCTGAGCTGATATATCAGATCTGGGATATCAGATATATGATATTTCCATTACAACCGTAATGTCTCCTTGGGACCAATATGGTGTCACTGTGTGTTACCAGACTTCAAGAGTGATCCTGAATACAAGGGTTTTTATTTACTAAAATATCACATATACCAGTTCCTGGTCCATCTGTTGCCATAAAAAGAAAATGAAAATTAATGAAAATTAAAAGCTAATTTCAATATTTTAAAGCCCAAATGTAAATTTCAAATTTAGAAAGGGTAGTGGGGATAAACAGAGGAAAAAAGTGTGTGAAATGTGAAGTTCTTTTATCTGAACATTATCACAAGAGAAATGACAAATAAATAGCATGAGGTTTCATTAGTGTCTCTGGGCTTGTTTCTGTTACTGTGTGAAAGAAACCTGTAGAAAAATGGTGCTATTTGAAGACATCCCCCAGTTCTCATACAGTTTTAGGAAATCATAACAACATATCACCAATACAAAAATGGAGACCACGGTGTTATCTATCTGATCTATTTGGAAATAGATTGAGAAGCAAGGAAGGGTGGCAAGATGCAGATGTTATCAATTAGCCAAAGATGTTAACAAAACAAGTTCAATCTGCAACAGTTGTTCCAGCTGAGAAGCCTGAAGTTTGAAGTAGGTATGTAGCTGTTGTTGCGTCCCTTCTTTTGTGTGCGCTGATAGGAAACCAGTCAGACGACAACTGTGAAATCCCAGCTTTGGGAACTAGATCTTCCCATCATAATCCAAGGGTCAGGAGGCAAGAGTTGTGTTGCAAGGGATGCCCAGTCACAAGGTATAACTCATAACTAAAACTCAACAGGTCTTGTAAAATAGTTATTGATAAACAAAGTGGGTGATAAAGAAAAGTAAACTCACTTCTGTCAGTGACAAAGCCAGTAGTGATACAAAGGTTATGTGGATTGGTATTAGAAAAATTCCTTCAAATCAGGACAAATAAGACAAATGTGTGGGAAAGGATGATTAAGTCTAGAAATAGAGAGGAAATTTCGTTGGTTTATTCCCTGAAATGCCACCACCTAAGGTGCAGTTGCCCAAGAGTATGTGGGTTTTCTCAAACACTTCATCTTTAGAATACACTGAAACCTCAGCACCATCCATTGACTGCTAGCTAGAACACCCAAACTGTGGCAGAAGGGAAAACAGTGATTTGTATTTGCTACTGGCAAAAAAATAGTAGATGTCCAAAGCATATGAGAGATTATGGCCCTTCCTTCTGTACTGTAGCTGCTGGACTCCCAGCCCCTCTCTCCCTGGCTTTTTCAGTGCAGGCTCTGACCATCCTAGCAGCTAAATCTAATATTAAAATCCAGCCTACAGGTGCACCCAGGGGACTAAAGTGAGTGTGCATTCAACCAGTGAAGGCACTGCAGGTTCAAGAGGAGCCTGAGGATACTGCAGGACATAAAGGCTGCGTTTAAAACCCATGAGTATGGTTTTGCACCCTTTGGAACGTACACAGCTGAGCAAACGCTGTTTATCACGTCTGTGACTGCACAGTCTGACCTACTTCTGTGAAAGTCAAAGCAAAGTCTAGGAAATAAGTGAGCTCAAGATGAATATGGCTTTCCTGAAAAGATGTGACTGTGACAAGGCTCCTAGCGATGTCCATGGCCCAAAATCTTGGGTAGGAGGTGGAAACGTACCACAGCATTCAGTCAACAAGGCTCTTTGTTGACAAGCCCACAATGCAGAGAAAACCAGGGAGAGATCGTGGGTTATGTGGTTGGAAGCATTAGGAAACCAGAACAATCAAAGGATGGCTCAGTAATTGTACTCAACCGCAGTTAACTGAAAAATCAGTGTGATTCAGGAGAGTGCAGCCAGAGGGTCACATGGTGTGGAGGGTGTGTTGGCGTGATTTAAAAGAAACAACAGCAAGAAACGCTACACTCTCTGATGCTGAAGTGACAGGAGAGAAACAGTAAGAAATTGAGGTACCTGCAGTTTGTCAGCAAGCTCTACAATATGATGAGGACAAATAGGAGTGAAAGAGTTAGTTTCATTGCCCTGCAGTGAAGAGCCATCCTTTGGATTGCATCTGCTATAGTCTTGTCTAAGGCCTAACACTAACTTCATTGAGTCCATTGGAAAGTGGTTGCACAAGCAGAAAAGCAGTTTGGATAAGGTCCGAGTTATGCAGCCTTGGCACTAGGTGCACCGATCTTTCCATAAAATAGGGGTGACAGAGGCCTCCTGGGTCACCAAGCCTTGTCTCCTGCTATCACCAGCACCATGTCACATAATCCCTTTCATAAACACAGCAGCAGCTGTGGGAGAAAAGCCTGGAATAACTAGGGGTGCTGAATGCGAGGTGTTATAGGGTCCTGAGTCAGGGTGATTTGGACTATGTAAATAATACAGCTTTGTGCTATTTAGAAGAGCAACACAATATTTTATTAATGAAGCTGGGAAGTCATATACCCAAGAAAACACCCAAAACCTTAATTATGCGAGAGAGGCATCAGGGTAATGCAGTACTTGCTTTCTGCTGCTGGCCTTGAGTTCAGAGAATTATTTTCTTCTGTTTCAACACTTGGTTGAGCAGAACATGCCAGCAGGAGAGGAAAAAAAATGCACTCGTTTCCATTCCTGCAAGAACTGTGTCTGTTTTAAATCATGAGAGAAGGAGACTTCTAATGAGGCTGATTCATATAATGATGTATTTTACAAGCTATTCTCAGCAGATTCACTGCAATATGTCATTCTTTATATACCATGAGAGATATATGAGCACATGAGCTTAGAAAAGGGTGGGGAAGTCTCTGAATAACTGACCAGTTTAGCACCTCATGTGCTGGAGAAGGAGAAAAAGAATTGGAAGTTTACATAGACTATTGCTTCCAAACCTTCCAGACCTCAGGTCAGCTGTGAACTCCGCTCCAATAAATACGAACATTACAAGTCTTGTGTCTTAAAACTTATTTCCAAGGAAGTGTCTCATTTTATTGCAACACGGATAAGAGACTCTAAGGTAATATTTACTTTGTTTTACATTTCATAAAAAAAGACGACTGTAATTTCATGGAGACTCTGGCAGAAATTCCTCTTTGCATCCAAGCGGAAGAAATCATGTTCAGGACTTTTCCCTGAGGGCTCGAGGAAAGTACGTTAACATGGAAACTCCCACTTTGCTTTATTTGTGGGTTACCCGTGCAGGAGGATGAGACTGGAATTGAGACAAGCTATAACTGGACTAACTGGCCAAAGCCTGTGACATTAAGTGTCAGGCAAGGATGCTAAGAGGATAATCCCAAAGATGCAGCTCTCCAGCTGATGGAAATCAGAAGAGCCAGACAATCACTGAGAGAGATTCCTACCTAGAAAGAAGGTAATTGCAGGGGATTTAAGTAAAAAGGGTGCAGTATTTACTCCAGTTCTGCATGTCACTCCTGTCGCTGCTGACTTTCTCAGCACTGTCTTTTAAGATGCTGGAGGAGGGGCCGAGGCCTTTTTAATGAAGTGAAAAGATGAGCGGCAGGCCTGTCCAGAGCAGTGATGGAAAGAGAAAAGACAAATGCAGAGAGCCTTGTGCATGGGGAAACGAGAGCTGCAGCCTGTTCCAGACGCAGGAGCTGCTGAAGCACAGATGTCTCCAGGAAATCTCCACACTGCGCCCCAAAGAGTTTTGGCCAGGTGGGAGACTGAGTCACTTCTGAGGCTGCGCCAGCGCCTGACTCTGCTGACATCAGCCAGCCAGCAGAGATGGCCCAGCAGCTCCTGGCCCCTGGCACCACGCAGAAGGACAGTGCAGGCATCTGACTGGTGAGTCCCACCTGGCCTGGGCTTCTCAAGCCACGTATCCCAATGACACAGTCGCAGGTCTTTTCCGTGCATCTCCTTGGGAGCCCCGTGCCTCCTGCATGGAAGGGGCCCTGCTTTAGGATTTTTCTCATTGCCAATATAGCAACCTGATTTCTGGCAAGGGGAGCTGGCTGCTGTTCCCTCTCTGGGCTGCCAATATACCTCCTCTTTCTGGCCCAAGGGGCCACCAGAGAGTGATACGGGCTGTTGCCAACTCCATCTGCCTGGGAACAGGGGACCCGGCTTGGAGCCTGAGCCCAGCTCTTGGCGGTTCCCTGCCGCTAGCCCGCAGACCAGCCCTTCTGGATTTCTTAAAGGCAGGCTGCCCTTACTTACTAATTTTCTTAGGTTTTTTGTGGCCTTGTCTATGACTTAGTCATAACACTAGGGTCAGCCACCAGCTGCTGCCTATTCCCACGGTATAACCTGCCTGCTTCACTGTCTTTCCTTAAACGTAATACGTGGTGCATTTATGTCTGGTACTTTCTCTTGTTTCTGCAATTGAAATTTTATCCGTTCACGGAGTGCCCGAAATTCTACAGAGACGCTTGGCCTGAATACTCATTTCATTGTTGAAAACCAATACTGCCTTAACAGATGCAGTAAAATTGTGAGAATCTAAAGTTCACTTTTCTGCTTTAACTACCACAGATGAAAGAAGTCTACTCCATGCAGCTGAATGCCTCTCTTACTTGCTGGCACATTAGCTTTAAAGGTGCTCTGGTAGTTTTCAGTCCTCTGTGTTGCCTAAGTACTTCTATCCAGATCCGCAGCTGGACTAGATGGATGCAGCGATACTGCAGCCAGCAGAACTATGCTGATCTATACCACAAGGCACATGTGTTTTTATATGTAGATATCTTTAGAAAGTCATCACCAGTCTCTCTCAAGCTAATTCTGCAAGACTTGCAACTGCAGTTTCAATAGTGATGCTGTTCCTGAAGCTTCAGCACCCCTCACTGCCTATTCCCACACTGCATAGGCGTCTGTCCAGGGTACAACAGAAGCCAGACCAACACCAGTGGCAAGTTCCCAGCCTCCACTCGAAGTATCGTTCATCCTTAGACATGCTTGACTGTATAATTATTGCATTGCCTTGCATAATTTCAAACAACATTTCATAACGACACAGAAATCGCCAGACCAAACTGTCAAATAATTTTCATTGCAATAATTTTAAAAATACAAAACCTGTCATTTCTTCACACCGGGAAACAAAACCAGAACAAGCCAAAGCATTAGCATGCATGCTCTGTCTAAAACCAATGTCTTTATATTCTCTTTCAATATCATTTCTGCCCTGTGAGTTAGACCAGTGCAGACCAGTCACCTTCTGTGTCTGCAGCAGCTGAACACCCTGTGGAGATGATAGGCTCTGTTTAGTGTACAGAACTCACAGTCCTGAGTTACATGGCTATCTCCATTCAACAACACAGTTCCTCAGCTCTCTGCCGACCTTGCAGGTTTGTCACCATTTGAAAACAATTATTTTCCTCTGACTTGGCATTTTTGGCCGCTACCCAGCTGCTTGTGGGTACTCTGGGATTTATAGTTAGAGTTCCTCAAAGGAATAGTTGTCTTGAAAGCTGAAACTATTTTCAAAAGGCTAAAAAGTATCTTTCAGCTGAGTGTGGTTTCCCCTGCTAGAAATGCTTCATATCGCTCTAGCCAATTAGTTTTCTTGCAATGAAGTGGTTGCAGGAATGACTAAGGAGTGGGGCAGAGGGAAGAGGCTGATTGTCTCTTAGCATTAGGGATGTTAAAAATAGCTGTACAATTTACTTCCCTTTTGAGATGCTTTACATAGTGGACAAATGTGAATCAGATTTAAGTTTTTATGATGAAATAATGTAAAGTAAAGTAAAATAGCTGGTAAGCAAAGATAATAAAGATTTTTAAAGTTCATGAGAGAAGGAGAAAGGAAGATCCAAGGATTACGGCCAGACTTAGCTCTCACTGCAGTGTTTAGTTCCCAAAGGGGGAGTCCTTACACACCTACACACAAAGGTCCTGACCCTGGCAGACTGTCTTCCACCAGGCAACATGAGACTGCATTGTCGATGGGGAATACCAGGAATAGGGGCTTAGCATAAAATTACATCAGCTGCACCTGCCCCCTAGACTGTAAATTGGGATCTCGACATCCCTGTATGATGTATAGTGATGACAATAACTGTGTAAACCAAATGGATGTCTGGATTCCAACATTCCTGGCTAGCGTTTAGCTGCAGGGGAGCCCAAACAAGCCCCTAGTTTGGAAGAGGGGGAACTCTGTGTAGCAGAAGGGATATTCCAGACTTGGAATTAGCACCATTTCCCTAGCTGAAACATCGCAGGTGTTCGTTTCAAAGGTGCCTACTTGACAGAGAAAAACAGAAATGAAAGTCAAAGTGCTTTCTGTCTGTCAGTTAGTTCTTAGTTGCTGTAGTCAAGCCATCTTTGAATCACAAACACACTAGGTGTCCCCTTCAAAAAGAAAAATAACAATATTCCATGCTTTTGGTTTAAAGAACTTATCTGCTTTCCTGCAATAAGTACTCTAGCACCTCATGCTATTCTCATCTTTTACAAATACGGTAGGAAAGACATTATACTAGTTTGGGAATTTGTGCTTTGATCACTATGTCATACATGAGGCCATGCCAAGTGGAAATTTCTGCAGTCTTCTAAGCAAACACGCTTCTACAGATCACAGAAAGGTCTGGCCCTGAGTCTGACACACGGCAGAATTGCTGGTTTCTGCCACCAAGAAAATAATAAAGGAGCAATATCTTTAGAAACACTTCTGGAAATATTTGATGCCGCAGCCTCACCACATAGCTTGTTGTGGTGCAATCAGTGGGAGTGGCTTTGGTCATAAGTCCAAGTAATGCTCCAGCTCACATTTCTGAAGCCTTTTTGTTATTGCCTACTCATTTAATGGGAGACAAATATTTTAGCAATCATTGAAGCCTGGTTCCTGAAGCATAGCATTTCACCTGCTCATTAGTAAAACACACAAAATGCTATGGTAAAAAGAAGTGAATCTGTGCACATTTATACTGCAGCAGAATGTGAGTAGTTTTTGATAATGACTATAGCACAAGTCAGATGAACTGGAGGGCCAGTGCAATTGGTGCCCTTGTTCCAATGGTGAGGGTCATGTGTGGTCTAGAACGGCAACACCATTTGACCAAAGAGATTATCAGGAAACCTGCACAAGTTCATGCATAGGCAAAGAATTGGGTATGTACAGAATTATTTGCAACAACAACAACAAAAAAAAAGTATCCACACTGTGTCTGAAAAGGATTTTCAAGGCTCTATCATTGCATAAGTCTATTTGTTTGCAATTAAATGAGCTTTTTCTCTTTCCATTCATAATAATATAACATCTTCATAGCTATTACAGGAAAAGTCATATACAAAGTCATATATAAACACCTTTAAATAGGTATTTAACAGTCTGTATTCCATTAAAACAGATAATGTACTGTAATCTGGGAAAATATCCACTGGAAAAATCAGGCAGGGACAGAACATGGACATCATATCTGCAGAACTTGCACAAGCAGATACAACAATTGGAACCAAGCCTGTCTGTCTTACAAAAATCATCCTACACCAACAGTAGCTTTGTCCCTGCTTCATCCTGGGGAAAAGTGCCTGAATGAAATCACTGGAAAGCCCTTCTCACAGCATGTGCCATCCTGCCAGGGCTCTGCTTCTACTTACGCCAGTGCTACCTGTTTGCACTGATCCTTTGGGAGAGCTTGCAGTTTCTTGGGATTCCTTTCCCGTCTGAGACCATCATTAAAAACTGTTAGCAGATTCTATTTATAAGTGGTTAAATCTGTTTCTTTAAAGAAGAGTGAAACCACAAACAGGATAAGAGGGTCAGGGGGAAATTCCTAACACCTGGAGAGTCCAATGCACTTTAGAATAAAATACAATAAATTTTCTTAGTGAGTGACAGCAGCACTTGGTAGGAATGCAATTGTGAAGCACATCATTTATCAAAGCTGTTCTGTGCCTCACAGCTTTATCAGACAGATTTCTTTGCAGAGCTTGACCACATCACCCTCCAAAAAGCTTATATAAAATGCAAAGTTAGGTTTTACCTGCCTTCACCGGCCACGCAGTCCCTGGTCTTGCACTGGTTTCCTGACACCCTCACCTCTTGCAGACAATAGCTCTGTTCAGCACAGATTTTAAGTGATATTCAGATTGCTTGCAACACCCAGAGTGCTTAATTCTTCAGGCTGTCTGGAATATATTGGCATCAATGGTTAATAATCCCTCCCAAGTCATCACATCAGGCCTGTTTTAGTAAATCTTTCCACTTATTAGGAACAAATTTAAACCCCCCCTAATATGCTCATTTTTGCAAGGAGTCCTTTAAAAATAGTTCATAAATTTACCAGCCAGCATGCAGTGCAGAAATACAATAAAAACGAAAAAAGCCAGTGATGTATTTTAGTCTGGTTTAAACTGTCAGACAAACCCTCCCATCTTGTACAAAACAAACAAGAGGTTTTGCTTACAAGCGGTCAGCAAAGTCCTGCTGGGGTCAAGATGTTCTTTCTGAAGCACAAGGCAACACTTCATCTGCTTTATTAGCCCATGGCTGAGCTGGTATCCACATTCCTGAAGAGGCAGCCAGGATTTAGAGAGGTGCATGTGCAGACCCAGTGGCTGCACATATCCAGAGGAGGGAAGGTGGTCTCCTCTGGATCCAGCTGAACATGCAAGCCTCTTGCCTGAGCTCTTTGTGCCCTTGTTACAAGCACCCACACCCAGGGGAAGCCGCCTGGCTCAAAGCAGCAGTTGCAAAACAGAGTCCCTGAAACTCTCGTTTATCCCCTGCTATAGATTAGGCAAGTTCACATCTGAAACGTTGCCAGATGCTGAAGAGATTTCTGGGAGAAAGTCATCAGGGGAATAGTTTCTCAGAGCAACCTGCAGGTTGCAGGGCTCACAGCTGCACTCTCTATTCCCAGTGCAACCAGAATATTGCAATATTGCCTAGGAGATACCAGCAACACTCAGGGAGTTACAATAAAATCTCAGTGATCTTTATTGAACTGAAAGCCAGACTTCCTTCAGAAGCCCACTTACTGTTTCCCTCAGGCCAGCGGAGCAAACACAGCAGCCACTGCCTGGCAAGGGGACCTTACCCTCTTTTCACACCTCTTTTGCAGCAGGTTAGTGCCCTTTGACTTCTGCTGAGATCTACCCTCACCTGTGCTTGTGCAACAAGAGGGGCAGATCCAAAGCAGGTATTAGCATACTCTGCCCCAAAGTATGCTCTGTGAAAATTTCAGTGGTTTGGTCAGTGTGTTCTTAAATCAATGATCCGTCTGAGGAAACAGGCTGCCAGTGGATGGAGAGTTCATTGATACTGCAAGAGAGGCTTTTAAAGATGTTCCCCCAGGGCTGGCTTGAAGCTTCTGCTTGACGGGTGTGCGTAACGTACCAAGATCCAGGGAGAAATGCTGCCTCGTCAATTCAACTGCAGTAAGCCAATGAACAAAAATGACAATCGGAGGTTTCACATGTGGGTTAATTTACAGCATCTCTAAGTGTCTGCCATTTCAGCACTTGGAAATCCTGTCACATTCTTGGACAATGTATGAATTATAAATTCCCACTGAAGGCCTTACATGCACAGATGTTTCAAGAGTTAGTAGTTGCTTATTTTTCCTTTTCTATGAAACAAAATACAAAAGGAGTCGCAGCACATTCCGGAGTAATCTATTGCCCGATAGCAACAGTACTTCCCTATGCATTTTGGTCTGGCTTTTATTCAGGCAGATTTATGTTTGAATAAAGCCCACATCTCACTGTACAGCCAATACAAGGCAAGTCACAACAAAATCTGATTTTAATAAATACATAGTTTGGGGTCTGAAAAGATGTTGCCTTTTTTTCCACCACAATACATAAACGCCAACTACACACTTCACAATGTTCCTACTGAAAGCAGGCACAATTACACTGCCTGAGGTGCAATCAAAGCAGGAAGGTGTGTTTGTACAGCACAGAGAAATGTACTGAGATATTCAGAGAATATCTCACTGGCCTCTAGGTGGAAAAACAGCAGTTCTGCTGCAAGGAAGGCATTGTAACTCTGTCTCTGAATTGCAACTGGAACCTATTGCTGGGAACAAAAGCAGAACAGCTTTTTCTCCCCTAAGCCAAAGCTCTATCTGCAGGTTTCCCCAAGGCTCAAAGATCCATGGACTTTAGATAATGGTGGTTAATATTTCCATAAATTACTTACTTTGAAAACATCCTTCACTACTCTAGACTATACCTTAGATTATTCCCCAACTTTTATATATTCTCATAATCCTAGCTGAAGTAATTAAGTACTAACTACTATTTGAAAAACTGCCTGCACACAAGCTTATACTAGTGTGGCTATTATATGGCTAGCCTGGATATATCTTTTCTCGAAGTTTTGTGTTTCTCTGAAAAGTTACATTCACTGCACTGTAGGCACAGCAAAGTGCAACCATGCCCTGTGCTCAGAAATTCGGAAGAGCAAGCAGAGGGATATTGTATGCTACATCAGCAGTTGTCACAAGCCCCAGCAACGTGCATCAAGCTCAACATGTTTATTGTTGCTGCCTGTGGACTTGCAGTATTGCAATACAGAGGAGAGACCTAACACAATAAAGCAAATTTCTATTTTATTTCTGGAGGTACCTTCCCCAGCCTGATTTCCTCCTGCCAGCTCCAGCCTCCAGGAGAGATAAGAGAACACAACCCGTAGAAAATCCACCCCTTGCTGAACTGCCTAACTTCAGGATCCATTTTTTGGGAACAGTTTCTCTCGCTGAGACTACATCAGTAAGCAGTGATAACAGCTCTTTTCTCCAGGGCCACATTAAGCTGCTTCAGGGCAGGCTTTTTTATGTCTGCTTTCTCATGCCATTATGTACCGGCTTCATGTCCAAAAAAATCATCTGTCACTTCCAGTTCCTGCAGCATTATTCTGACAAAAATCAGTCACTAAAAAAGTCCTTGATGTCAGAGGTTTCATCAAAGCAAAGTAATAAATATTGAAGCAGTCAGCTTGTCTTTAGAGTCCTAGCGGTTTTGCCAGAAATCTCACTTACTTCTTCAACACTGTGTTGTCAAAAGAAATTCGTTTGTGGAGATTCTCTTTCCTTCTACTACCTTTTTCCCCCCTTTACCCTCCTCTCCTTTTCCCTTTCTTCTCATCGCAGTGAAATGAGGGGCAAATACAACTGAGATACTGTACCATCTTTATCACTGCACCATCTGCAAATGGTTTGACTCTTCTGACATTTTCACATGCAACCTTATAAAAAAGACCTGGCTCACTCGTGCTGTGAACTTCAAAGATGTACAGAGCTGTGTTGGACCAGTGTGTGCTGGTGGGGCAGATAATAAGAGGCTGTGTTTGATTTCTGTGAGGATTGGTCTCTGTATCAAATGGGTAATGGGTGAGAAAACATTTCTTCCACTTGTAGAGCTCAATCCTTCTTCAAAATGAAGGCAAAGAACAAATTAGAGGCCAAGTGAGGCTAAGAAATCCTAGAGCTAAGGAACTAATTTTCTCTGCCATTCTGCAGAGGCCATGAAAGCTCTCGACATCCCTGCAGATATTTCAATAGGATTTAATATTGTTCTTTTCTACTTTTAATAATTTCTCTGTGCCAGAAGTTTTGTGAACTCCTGGAAGCAAGTTACCAAACTCAAGTCAACTGCATGGGACCCATCTTTTCCCACACCATATTTTCCTTTGGATGGTGCTGTGGACAGTCCAGATACGAAGCGGCACTGTCTGACCCTGTCTATCCTTCTACAGCTCCATCCTGTTCATTTTAAATAGTTCTGCCATGCACTCACCCCTCCTAACTCCCACTAAAAACCAGTGCACTGTGGGGATGCTTAGGACCTTGCAGTCCTCTGGTGGGTCTGGCCTCCTTGGTTCAGTGCAAAACCCATGTACCTGCCAGAAGGACAAACAGAAACAAGTCTTCTGCCTCCTTGTTAGAGCCACCTTTCTGAATGTTCCAGTGACTGTTTGCTTCACATGAGCATTTTTCTATTTTCTATCTGCTAGAGGAGGTCATGACATTGTATTTTGCCCCGAGGAAATTTTAAACAAAGATAAAGCTATTTTTATTTTCATTTCCAGTTCCACTGAATATCAAGGGAATGTGTATTAGCCCCTTTTCTTTTAAAATTACTTTTTAATGAAAACATGTTTTCCCCAACACTGAAGACATGACTTTCTGTTCGCTTGAACACTCTTGATTTTGTTTCAAGTAATTCTGATGAAAATTACTTTTGTTCTCTTCTGCTCAAGAGCTTCCATGTAGCAGTGCAGAACATTGCCTTGAAATGAAGAAAACAAATCTTTGGTTTTAATCATTTTAGAAAAAGCCTCACTTTTTTCTCTGTCTCATTGCTCATGTTTTCAAAAACAATTCTCAAATAGAAGACAAAAAAAATCTTCAATATTGCCCTTTGGCTCGGTGCTTAAATTGAAGGTTTTTTAAATTCTCCTTGGCTGTTCACAAGCCCAGAGGATTTCTTTTTATTTGTTAAGCCTCTCTAGAAAGTGCAGCTTTTTCTCTGGGGAGAAGTTCTAAAAGAAACAAATCAGAGAAGAGGAATTTTAGTAGTCAGTCCACTCTCTGGCTCCTTCCTTTGTCTCTCTCCTGTCAAGACACTTTTATTCTGCATCCCCCACATATCTCAGACTTTCGAGGCATTTATAAATTATAGAAGTATTTATTATTGTGGGGAAAATATGATCATTCACTGAACTCATTGTGAACTCTGCACGCATTCTCACTCCTTTTGTCCTGAGATTTTTTTCATGGAAAGCGATCCCTTCATTTAAAGTCTGCAGGCTAAGGACAAGAGCTTGGCAGGTAACTTCAGGTTCGTACAGGAGAACCCAGAGAAAAAGCAAAACTCTAAAATGCCTACTCTTTTCTAAACCATGGCTGCAGGTTTTTTTCAAGTTTGTCCAGTTTATCATATTGATACAATAAGCATTATGTGAGTCTATAAATCTCTGGAAAAAACCTACCCATCATCCCACACAGACTTATGGAGAACATTTTATGACATTTTCAGTTCCCAGTATTGCTAAATTATACAGTTTTGAGCACAGGATGTGAAAATCTTTTGAATGCATTTAAACTATAAGTCTGACTTTCTCTGGTAAATAGAGGGATCAGCTGGTAGATATTTAACAGGGATTTTATTATTCCTCTACTCTTCTAACACAATTAAACAGGATAGCTCAATACAGAAGAGCATTTTGGATAACTGTGAGAGAGACTGGTAATCCTAATCTGTGGGATCCATTCTGCTGCTGATGGAAATACATGATAATGTCATATTTCCTTTTATATTCTTCCTCGAAGCTGAAAAGAAGAACAAAGTTCTTCTCAGCATGTGCTATGCTGTTGAAGCAAAGACACTGCTTGGATACAGACACCAAATTTGAACTCAGGCCCCCAGAGAAGGCCACTTAATCCTCAGAAACACCTACAGTAGCCTCCTTAAAGACTCCTCACTTACTACGTCTTGTGCTATGTCTTCCATTAACACTACCAGGGACCCATACTCTGCCTGATCACTAAATGATCTGTTCTCCGCAAGGCCAGAAAATGAATGCATTTAATAAGGATTAACCCCTGCTGGCACTAGGGAGCAATAAATATCATAGCACCAGCATTTGTAACGCTATAGTTATCATTGTGTCAGCATTTCTGTTATAAACCAGGGTTTGGAGTGGATTAGAACTCAGCCATAAAATTTTCTCCAGGCTGAAACTTGGCATAAAAAAGAAACATCAGTCTATGATTGTTTTTTTCTTCTCTTTTTTTTTTAAGCTTTTAAAAAAAAAAGTCTCTTCGGTCTATTTTAAGTTGTAAAAGGGAAGAATATGAGACTCTTCCCAAATTCTTTAAATCGGCGTCCAGGCCTGTGGGAATGAAGAAAGGCTCCGGCTGTGGCTGCATTTAGGGGTGAGTTTTCATTGGGGTATCAGAAGTTCAGGGATTAATGACGCTTTTTGATATTTCTTGAAAGCCAAAAGCTTTGTCATATTATATGAAAGACCTCAATTCTTTAGCAATGGGGCTTGACAATTATTTCTTGCTCCCCTTTTTTCTCAGAAAAGTGGATAATTTTAAACTGGCAGGACCTGCAATGTACACTCGGTACCTTCACTAAACCCCAGGTAAGTAGTTGCACTACACTCCTCTCTGTGCCAGGCTGCGGTGGCACAGGGGACAGACTGGGATAAATGAAATCAGGTTTGTTTGAGACTTTATGTTGAGCTCAGACTTGAGGGTTTTAGCAGAATTAGTTCCCTCTCGGAAACCAAGTGCACGACTGAGGGGACTGAAGTGAAAAAAAGGTTTCTTAGTGTTGCTGGTGTTGGAAGGCATGGAGGAAGAGTAGGCACAGTCCGTTGCTATGGGATGTCACAGCTGCAGATATTCATCTCCCCGCTCCTTTCCTCCCACCGTACAACAGCACGGCACGGGTTTCACTATTTCTGGAAGAGCTGCTGTTAGGAGAAAAATATGATTTACCCCTCAGTGTACAAGCACAGACTATCAAAAGGGTCAACACTGTTTTGTGTATGCGAAGAGTGGAGAACACGAATTAACTTGCTCTCCCAAAATAAGGTTTTCTTTCAGAAACAGGAGTGCTATTTTTTCTCTAGTGCAGTCTGAGGTATAATACTGAGTTCCAGTTTCCCCTAAGAGCTGAACTTCATCCTCCTACTAGGATGGTTTTATTTTAGTTACCAAATATTTGAGGTTAAAGTGAATAGTTCATCTTTAATGGGATTATCTCTTTCAATGTTTGCTTTCATTACAGTTCGAATTGGTCTGAGCATGAGAATCTAACCTCACCAAAAGCATATTTTTGTAATTTGATACAAACTAAATTTAACCTTTGACTCTCATCTATAAAGACGTTACTCTTTTCCACCGAAAAGCAGAATGTTAGATTAAAGAACTGCCAGTTTCAATTTCCAGGTTGCTAACCTTCCTGTGATTGGGTCCTGAAATGTGGAAAGCTGTGTATTTAGTAAAGGTATTTAATACTAATAGCAACAGTCAAGATGGTCCTATACCTGCTACTTATAATAGCTAGATGGACGTTCTCTACTGACTTTTTAAATAGAGATTAATTTCCTTGACCTACACTGTACAACACAGTAGAACTCTTTGGAGAGATATATTTAAAATAAAATCTTTCCTTTGAGATACTTTAGCAGGTCATCATGGTTCTTTTGTTAAACAAACAATTTTTATCCAAATGCTTTGGAATATTAAGCCTGTGCTTAGGAAAAACAGATTCACTTTCCCTCTCTTGAGGGTTGGTTTTAAATGTGATACCAAAAGGGAGGCATATTCTTTGTATTATTCTATATTTTCCCCAATAAATCATCAGGAAAATTGGAGAGGAGGGGTTGCTTTTTAGAAAAAACTATATTCTTGTCCTCTGCTGGAAGAATCCTTCTAAATATGTGGAGTTTTTCACTTCTGCTTTGGTAAGATAAAGCCTTGAAACCTTCACTGAAAAATCTTTCCAGATACTTGTCAGTAATTTAAAGATCTTTTTTTTTAAAAAAAACCAAAACAATTAAAGGCACATGAAAAATTATTATTTCTTTGGTCTCCAATGGATAGATTGAAAGTGGATCGACTGTCAACGCTCTAGTGAAGTCAATGATATTCCTTCCCTGCTTTGCTGCAGTAATGGAGTAAAGGGGGAAAAGGCTCATTGCATACGTCAGGACGGGAAGGGGAATGTGGGCACGCGTATTTATTTATTTAACTGAGGAAAAGCCACTATGAATTCTATAAAATCCTTCCACTGGATACATTTCCTGTGACTCTATTTTTGTACAATTCATAGGAAAGCCTTTGTGTTCATATACTTACTCGGGCTCCGTATGGAAGACTGATTTAGATGATATAAAAATTATACTCTCTCAAAGCTGGCCATTCCGTAAAGGAAAGCAAGCAAGGAAGGAAAAGAAACCCACCTTATATTTCAGTTTTGCAGTCATTAGAGAAGAATACTGCAGCTAAAATTCAAATTTCAGTTTGAACACATACTGCGCTAATAAATGGTCAGCTTAGAAGCATTTCCTGTTTATACACCATGTTAATAAGCATCCATCACCCATGTCACATATACGGGATACCAAATTCAAATGTCAAACAAAATGTAAGAGGTCACACATTTTCCTTTGCTAACTAAAAGTGTAATTCATAAATATTATTGCTACCAAACTCTCCATCTACAGCACTTGTTTAGAAATATGCACATGTAATATAAATCGTGATTAAGTTAAATGGGTATATTATTTCCTGTTTTAAGGGCGAGCAGCAGCATGAATTATGTTTTACTCAATAGACTTTTCAATAAAAACCTATAGCCTAACAAGCTGCTATCACACAGTTCAGCTGCGTAGACTAACATGAGAAGGGTCTTATGATGCACCAGTGATATTTAAGCAGTTTTTGCCTGTTATTTCTGCCAACGCATAGAAAAAAGCCAAACCAACATTTCCTTAGCTCAAACCTCTTTCCACTTTCTGTTACAAAAATAAAGCCTATTTGATTGTGATGGTTTTTCTTCATGCAGAATAAATAAGATAAATGCAATCGGCTAACCTCAATCTTTTTATTTTTGCTGACTTGGGAAATGTAGGACTTGAGGAAATCTCTCTGTGAAAACAATAAACAGCTCCTGCATTTTGAAATTACTCATTTTAGTTTGTAGAAATCAAACACTCAAAGAACAAAACAACCCAGAGATTTTAGAAATGGCTTAAACAGTTTTTTTGAAAATGGGAATTGTATTCACAGAGTTATGTAGTCATGAGATTTTTTTGAATTTTCTAGCCTTTTGCTGTGTCTCTTTTTGCTTAACATTGTATTTCCAGTTGATTTGAAGCATTTAGGGCCTGATTCAGAATTCTCTATGGTCATCATGCAAGACTTGCAAAGATGTAAGTAGGCTAGACTTAAATGAATTTGAAGTAAAAAAATGAAACTCTGATATTACAATTAATAGTGCTATACCAACAAAATGTTCTCCCTTTAGGCCCAATTAAAGATCTTTCTCACAAACACACACAATAAAAACATTAGAATTCAATTAAAAAAATACCATTCCCACTGCTGTTACATAAAAACTGCCAGAGTTATTCAGCTTTCTGAGTTAAGCAATAGGAGAAAAGGCTAAAGAAATATCTTAGATTGTACGTAAAGGGGGTTATTCCCACTGAGGAGCTGCATAGCCCAAGATAAGCTTGTCTTGAACAACTGCGTACAAAACATGGTTGCAAATACTGTCAAATCAAAGGCTTTTGAGGCAAATAAGAATGCCACACATTCCCAAGTTATCTACTCTTTTTTTTTTTTTAGGCTTTGGTAGAAAAGAGATTTTACCAAGTCACCGGAGTCTGGTGTTCTTTTAAAGGCTTGTAAAATGGGAGTCTGAATATTTTGTTTTATTAGGAGGAACATAGTGCATAGCAAACGCAATGAAGATTATAAAAAGGAAAGGGTGCTAAGTCCTTTAAGATACTCAGAAATGAAAATAAGTTCCATGTTCTGAAAATCGCAGGAAAGCAGGCACATAGGAGCACTGTGCATTAATGTATTTGAGACTGTTTTACAGTAGTATAAAATCTTTGATGTGTCCTTGTTTATGAAGAGAAGGAGAGACAAAGGCAAATACCATCAAAAGGGAAAACATCATTCCATTTAAGTATTCTGCTAATAGAGAGTCCTATTCATTAAAATACTAAGACTAATTAATGACTAATTGTACTAATCTCACTCTCAATAGTTTGGCCACTGAATTTCAGTAGTTGAAAACATAATAAATTGAGTCACATTATTGTTATTGATATGTATAACTGAGTGACTTCCTTGAAAGCAGCCACAAGATATGAAAGAGAGAAATCCCTGCACTGAATCTGCAGAGGGGTTATATTGCTTGTTTTTCACAACTGTTTAGCTTTTTGGTATTCCTGCAAAATTCCCCAAAGGAATTCCCAAGAGAGCGTCTGCTTTTCCACCTTGCCACATAGTGGCCTGTATTGTCTGTCCATCTCCAGGGTGGAAAAAGAACCCCTAGGTGGTCTGAGGAGCAAAGCTTCAAAGGGAGAAGATGCTGGGCTGCAGCAGCACTGAGGCGCTAGAGGTGACTGGAGAAAAAAAAGATCTCCTGTGGGAGCATCCAGGTCTTTCTGGATCCCAAGGGGTCCCTGGAGCTGTGAACCACAGCTCAGTACAGGAGGGAAGAAAAAAATGATGGAGGTGGAAGAAGAGGAGGGCAGCAACTACTCCTCTCTTGACTGGATGAAGTATGGGAAAGTCCACAGGAAAAACCTCTCCCAGGATTTAATAGGGGAGCAGTGGGGTTGCAATGCAGCCCCAGGTTAGGAACCCCTGCGTGTTCAAAGGAAAGATTTTATGAGTACAGACAATGCCCTTACATGAGTGAAGATCAAACCCTTCCTAATCATCTGTTGCAACAGACAAATGACTTAATAACTGTCTGCATGTTCTCCACATAAGCTTTATAAAAATAACTGACAAAGTTAGTAGAATTGGTATCCTGAAATGTTGAGAAATAGAGACTGGGGTAAGTAAGAACACATTTTTTTTCCTCTCCAAGAGGCCAAATAGTTGGTTTTTTTCCTCTTCCTCACATAAGCAGTACCATTTTCTTGGGACATACAAGTTTTCCTGAAGACAAATAGAAATAACATAGCATTGTGTCTTTCTGGTCTAAAAGTGCCCTATGCACTTTCCTATCTGGAAAGAGCCGTCCTCTTTGCATCCTAAGTACTCTGGGTTTGACCCCCACAAACCAGAAATTACCACAAATGTCAGGGCCTAAAATATACTAAATCGTAAATACTGAGGTGGCTCCGTATACAGTGGTCATTGGCTGTTTAAAAAATGTATTTGAAAGCAACCTTCAAAGAGGTGGAGCAAATCAAAACAGCAGCGGAAGAGACCCTATAGCCCTGCAGGGAAGTGTGGCTCTGATGTGCTATTCATTTAACCTTGAACATTTTTCTTCTAGTTACAGGTTGCTTAACTTTATGCATCTTCTCTGGGTGTGCACCATGAAGAGCAGGACATGGGGACTCAGTTATAATTCACAAACAGTGGACTCCTTTAGGACCCAAAACAAATACACAGAAGACGCTGAGCACAGCAATATTTTCATAATAAATGCATATAATGAAAAATATTATTTGCTCTGTATGAATAAGGATTTGGGTAGAATTATTTCTTACCAGGGCTCCAGTACTGCCCTCTATACTGCTCAGGCAAGCCCCTCCAAAACCATATAAATTCATTCCCTTATTTTCTTTTTCACAAGGCTGTCTGTGAAGTACATGTTACCTCTACTTGAAGAGGCAGCTTATAACATTGCACCATGTGGGAGAAACTACAATCTGCGTGAATGAAGTTGATGCATCTATAACTGCTAGGTACCTTTGTGGGAAAGCCAATCAATTAGTTAGAATTTTGGCTTTCATAGGTACAGCTGGCTTGGAGTTCAGTAAACTGCTGTTCCAAGGCACAAAAGCTAAGCTGGAGAGAGGCCATCTTCACAAAGGAGCAACTTTTGTTCTTTTTCCAGTAACATTGCAGCTCCTCCTCTGTGTCAGAGACAAATGATGAATTCTGATGGGACGCAAATGATGAAGGCTGTGGGACACAATTTTTACAGTAAAAGCCAAATGATATTTCTTCCTGTTTATAACCGCAGAACTCCAGCTCATCAGTGCACCGACTCCTCCCAGGCACTGAGCATGTGTATAGCAGAGAGCTAAATCTGCATTAAGCCCTTAGATGGTGAATGTAACACAACTGTCAGGTAACAAGAGAAATCTCATCCGCCTACAGTCAATTAAGCTAATTTAATTCCCAAGCAACTCACTGTATTATGTTCAGCCCTTTGCACCACTTGTTTTGTTCCACTGACATTCAATCACTTATTTATCTCTGTTGCCAAAGGGCCACACCTGAGTTCTGATTTATGGAGCACAGTTGCAAGGGAAGAGCAGCTTGTGTGACTGTTGATAATTACATTTCTATTTAGTGAGTAACAAGTTCAACCTGCACCAGTAACTTGGAGGGAAATTGGCAACTGAAACTTTAGTCCTTCCACCTGTCCAATTGCATTCCCTTTTCTTTGAAGTAATAAGTTTTGTGTATCTCGCAATATTTCTTTCAGACACCAATTGAGCGTTTTCACTTCTAGGCATATTTGACAAGCCTGACATTTCTGGCAAGACTCACTCCGCCTGTGCATGCATTGGTGCAGCGAGCCCACGTTATCTAGCACAGTGTCTGCATCTCCTGAGCAGAAGGTCTGACTACTGCTCAAGCACTTATCTCCCTGCACATTTGTGATTGCTTTGATCTAATGATGGGCAATGGACAGAGCTGACATTTCAGGGTGGCCAGCAGCTTAACTGGCACAATAATCCAGTTGGTTTGCCAGACATCTGGATATCCACCTCTAAAATTGCAAAACAAAATTAAAGAAAAAGCATCTCCAAATTACACTCAGACAAAAATTCTAGAAGAAAAGGAAAAATGTGTCCAGGGAAACCCAGATGTAGGAGTAGCTCTAAATTGGATGGGGTTTCGGTTGGTGGGGTGGGGGAAGTGGGGGCAATTAGTGTTCTTTTAATAGGAAAACACTATTGTAAACCAACATGAGCTAACAGTGGGCTTCATGAATAAATGTAGGCTTCTGGCTTCTGGCCCTGTTCACAGAGATTGAGAACACTAACAATTCATATTTAAGGCAAACAGCTTCAGATGTTCAGCTGTGTTAGAGTCATTGAAGTCTATTGTGTGCCTCGAATCCCGAGACATAGCAGCCTTTTAACTGCAACTTCCCGTGGCTCATTTCCAGTACAGAAACATAAACATGTGAGGTCTGTGGACTCTCTATCTCCATTTAGACTCTGGGAACTTGATAAACGCAAAACATTTGCTTACCTTATGAGAAGAGGAAGTCATGCTCTCCATTGCAAAATTTTGACGGCAGAATGAAGGAGTTCTGCTGCAAACCAAGAAAAATAATGTTAGAAAACTGCATTTTCAGACAGATTGTGTGGATTATTTTTTATGATTTCTGACTGTTTTGACTTGGCAAAGCAGGAGTCTAACAAAACAAGTGATGAAGGCTCCTGGCATGTGACTTCTCAAATATTTAGCAAGTATTTGTAAGCTTTATTAAGTCAAGATGACTCATCCATCTTGACTTGCTTACATGTATGTTTCATGTACTATGCTACGTAGACCAATAGAAAGTGTTAGTCATTTGTTTTATTACTGCAGGGTTATATTTCTGCAAAACTATCTCGTTTTGATGCTGTTTATTTTCAGAACAGCTCAGGGCAAATTTTGTAGGTCTGCAAAGCCACCAGCCTTTCTAATTTTTTTTCTTGGCAGAGGAGACCTAGAAATGTGAAGTAGGATCTCAGTTTTCAGTTTAAAATGAAAAGAATAAGTTGCTTTCCCTTTTCATTGGGGACTGTGTTCTTGGAAATATAACTCTGGTAAAGGCAGAGCATTTACTTTTGCCGAAACTCTTCCACTGCTCTTTGTGCAAGCCCAGGGCTTTTGCAGCCAGGAAAAAAAAGAAGAAACCCATAACTGTAGGTATTTTGATTTTGGGAAAGCCTCCATGTGAGGTAAAGTTCAGAGAAGGGACTGACGCTGGCACAGGTATTTACCACAGGGGATGTGGGCATTTTAATCCTTTTGTTGACTTCATCTTGTCCCGCTTAAATGTATTTAAATGGTCTCTTCAGAGCTGGAGCAGCCACTAGCTGCCCAAAAAACCCAGCAGCAACCAAGCTTGCACAGATCACCTTGTATATATGCTTGGTAAAATCAAGGTCAGGACAGAAACATGGGATTTCTCAGCCTACAATCATATCATAACTGTGCTGTGTTATTGTGCAACCAACGGAGCAGCGGTTATGTTCAGCCCTGCTATGGCTGCACAAACTTACTACTTCCGTAACTGATTAATGAGGTGACCCCTCTGCTTATCACAAGTGGGGTGAGCGGTTTTTTGACAAGCAAAAGGGCTCAGCCAACTGAGAAGATGGTGGCATGACCTAATGAGCTGTTTATCAGTCTGACAAAGGGATCAAATTGTGCTGGTGAAACATTATGAAGTCATACAAGCCACAAGGCAATAATTTGGGACATGAGTGTTTAACATATGACCTAAATCTAACTGAGGTTTGTTCACCTCGCCAGATATTAGTTTAAGCCAGTTCTGGAATTCCTGTCTGAAGCCAGAAAACCACACAGCTAGGCCTTATTAAAAAAAAAAATTAAAAAATAAATTCTGTTTTTTTCTGTGGAAAATTATTGTTCCAACTAAAAGAAATTCACGGACAATGCTTTCCTTCTGCTAAAAACTTTGTCTTTTCACTGGAAAAAGGAAAACCTGGACACTAAAATATATCTGCTGAAAAGTGCAAATTTTATGTATTAGTTCCTGCCAACCAGTTGCTCTTAATGGAAACTTTGTTTTCACCATATTTTGTGTCAAAATTTCTTTTCCAATATTTTATCAACTCCACACTTCACTGATTTCCATTTGCAAAGTCTAAGCTACATTTCTTCATTCATGTCTCAATTATATAAACAGTTATTTTTATTACATTCTATTATTCTCACAGACCAACAGTACATCTTCGGGTAAAAGAGTAAGGGAAAATGAACTGCTTTCAGTAGACATGTCTTTTAAATCACTGAAAGGGAACAGATGGAATGACATTTGAGAGGTTCTTGAACTGAGAAGTTTTTCAGTGGTAAATACATACATATGTATGTATATAAACTCATAGATATGAACACATGTGTATGGACAGATGTGCATCCACACACAAACAGCATGTACATGCTGCAAGGTAAATAAATGCAGATGGAAACAGACTAATATTTCATAGTCAAATGCATTTAACAGTAACCAAATGAACTCTGAGAACAACATCATAGAAGTGTTTTGTATCTGCAATAACCATCTACCTCATCTATTCTGGACCTCATAGGTTTTTGGCTGATGTCTCAGGGTGCTCTAATGTTGCCAGTCGTGCAGTAAATCTGCTGGGTCATATTACTAGACATATCATACCATTCATGGTATAAATAAGCCATCAGTGAACAGCAAATACCAATATAGATGATTTGTAAAAAAAAAAAAAAAAAGAAAGACAAAAATAAGCAGAACAGCCCTATCTTCTTACAGCCGTGTGAGTGAAAAATGAGTTATAACACAGAACACCTGCACTACATAATGAAAGTCATGGAAAGCAGCTATGGCTTAGAAAAGCTGGCTTGTGAGCATAACATATCACCGCATCCAGGATCCAAGAACATAAAAGCGCAACAATCAAACCCAAAACAGCTCAGACTGGACACTGCTTTTGCTCAGGTCTTTTTTTCCGATGACAAAGTAGCAGTAACATAGGTCAGTGCTTAAGGTCTTTGGGGGAAAATCTTACCATAAGGACCTTCCCAACTCAGTCTGGCAGATGGGTGTTTATGCAGAGTGAAGAATTGCACATTTTGAAGAGCCTAGGGAACACAGAAAGGATGAGTGATGCTTTTCACTTCACTCAGGTCAGTCATCCCTGCACCAAACTCAAC
Source organism: Clamator glandarius (assembly GCA_033459285.1). NCBI lineage: Eukaryota > Metazoa > Chordata > Aves > Cuculiformes > Cuculidae > Clamator > Clamator glandarius. The sequence continues at coordinate 1,332,303 of JAUNZM010000251.1, read as the reverse complement.
AACACATGGCTGAGCCACTGGATGTATTTTTCAGAAGAGTTGATTTGAAGAGTCACATTCTGTAAGGAGAGGAGATGCTTCTTCATTAGACCAAATATTTTTGGAAAACAATGGAGAAGCTTTGGAGAACAAAAGCTCTTGTACAAGCAGCCAACGTCAAGTCTAGATGTCAAACCTTCTTTGTGTGTAAGTATGTTAGCCATTTTTTTTAGTCTGAGAAAAAAGGTTGATTGGTACGCTGAGAAACTGAGGAAGGTGACCAGATTTTAATCCTCTGGGATGTCCTTGTCTGAAGATTCAGTAGGTTAGCTGGAGAAGAATCTTGTGTGAGGAAAATCATAATCCAATAAGACCAGAGTGCGAGTGATGGAGACTCTATCATGTCCCTTGGGAAGCTCTTCCATTTGTAACTTACATCACGTTTAGAAATTTACCTCTATTTCCAGTTTGGACTTTTCCAGCTTTGGCTTCAACCCAGAAGGTTCTATCTGCCAAATTTAAACACATTTTTACTTGTGATATTTAAGGACTGGTAATACAGCCAAGAATTTAATTTCCACTTATGGGTCTTTCCACCCCTATTTTATCCTGTGTCTTGTTTTGCATCAGAAGAAGGAGTCCCTAATTTCAGTCATCTGATGTCAAACATAACACAGCAGAGAATGCATAGAAAGGTTCTTAGAAAATGCACATGGAAGGTCTAGAGAGATCCTAATAAAGCTGTAAAGCTGTGCAATGAACACAAGCCAGAACCAATTCCTGGAGGCTTCTAAAATAAAACTGCTGCCTTATTAAAAATTAACATTTTAAACCTAAATCCCAGTTTGAGTGGCAAATACAAAATAGACCCAGCAAAGCTTGGAAGTAAATAGGTTTCTAGGGGCCTGGTCCTGTGTGTTCAGCCCACTGGCAGAGTGACAGTGGATATACGCTCTCGTAACTAACAGCAGAATTGTCCCCCTTATCGGGAGATTAACCCATATTGTGCCTTGCACTCTTGTTATTCTTTGGAAGGGCTTTATGTAATGTTACTGGTTGTCCTGAAAAAACTGGGATTAACTTGGAAGACATATATTGCAGATTGGATTAGACTTCAAAGAGGTGTTGCCAAAGAGAACTTTTAAAAGGCTTTAAAAAATGAATTGTGCTGATACAGGCTCTTTCCCTTTGAACATAAGAAAAAAAAAAAAAAAAAAGAGGCAGAGTTTAATATTACTTAAATATATCCAACAATTAAGTTGCTTGGTAGTCAAGCACACCACACAGAGAGGTTTTCAAAGGAAAGTGGATATTTTAGTGACTTATCAACGGCCCCATTTCTCCTCAGTTTTTCTGCATGTCCTATGGCAGAGGCCGACCAGGACCTGCGTGCATGGAAGAGGGAAATGGGGGCAACCTTTCCTCCACGGGGCACTGAGCAAACTCTAAAATGCAAGAACAGACCCCGAAAGTGAGTCAAAGGGGAGACAGAACGTTAAACCTTTGCCGAAGGAGGCAGATCCCAGAGGCTCATACCCAGTCCTTGCAGGTTGACGGTTGCCATGGCGACACCAGGATGCCGGGCCTAGGCCTATGTCAGGGCCCATCCCTGCTCTCAAAATACACCATCGACAGCCCCTGCCAGCCACACAGAAGCTAAAACATCCCATGTAGACACCCTAAACAGCCCATAGCCTCTCCCAGCTCTGAGAGGAACGCGGAGATGGCAGGGCCTGAGGCCTGGCCCAGGGATTCCCTTTGCCTGTTTGGGTATAAAATGGCCCCTTCATTTTTCACGCTTTCCCCTCAGACTGTGACTATCTGCTTCTCTAAAAATGAGCTGGGGGGCTGATGTAGGTGCCTGATCACACCAGCACCTACCACTCTGAAATGCCATGTGGGGTTTAAACTGGGGTTGCTGGTCTCTTCTCACAAGTGAGAAGCAATAGGAGGGGAGGAAATGGCCTCAACCCGCATCAGGGAAGGTTTGGATTGGATATTGGGAAAAAATTCTTTACTGAAAGAGCAATGAAGCTTTGGAACAGGCTGCCTGGGGAAGTGGTGGAGTCACCATCCCTGGAGGTGTTTGAAAAACCAGGGAAATGTGGCAGCTGGGGAGATGGTTTTGTAGGCATGGTGGTGCTGGGCTGACAGTTGGACTTGGTGATCTTAAAGGTCTTTTCCAAGCTTAATGTTTCTATCATTCCATGATTCTATGCTCAGGAAGCAATGAGCTGATTTCTGGCCAGTGCCTCGCAGCCAGCATCTGCCCCAAAACCATCTCACATGCCTTGGCTCAAAGGAGCTGAGTGTGGGCAGAGAGTAAGGACCTTCTCACATCACCCCATGTCCCTCATTCCTGCTGTTTCCCTTTCACCCTCGCCAGAGGGGATGGCACAGAGTGATTTATCAATGCAGCATTGCACAAGGGATGCAACTGGTGTTTCCAAACGAACATTTATGAGTCATTGTTAAGCCTTCAGAGTTGCTGGTCAGACCCTGCCCTCCTATAATGCTCCGTTTGGAGGCAGCAGGCTCAAGGCAGGTGTGCCTGGGCTGCACCAGCTGCTCTGTCTGCTTTCAATGCACTCGTGGGGTTGCTCCACATGTGGCTCCAGCAGCTCCCAGGTTTCACATGCAGGTCTTTGAACGGTTTTCTGTTCCTCTCCATCCATTTTCAACCCATCTTTCTTCAGGATAAGAGGGATTATTTCTCAGTAAGGCTCTTAGGCAGTTTGTTTTAGTGCAGGGAAGGTGAAGTCCTGACTGGGGAATGAAGTAAAGTGCTTCTCTGAGCGTATTTGGTTGCGTGTGAAATGCACGGTAGAATTGCCAAGTGCTGCTGTGACAGGGACCTTGGCCTACTGCAGATTTTCTATTGGAAGAGTAAATACAGAGGGTAAAATGTCATTGTTTTTGTAGAACATAATAGCTCTCTTTCTTTTTCTCCTGAGAAGCCTGGGAACTCCAAACAAATTTGGGGGCCCGTTTTATTAAACAAAAATATCCATGCATTATGAGCCAATTTATATCTTTCCAGCCCAGCCCCGTGAAAGGTCAGTTTAACAAACCACACTCTCAGGAGCTGGGGAGGAGTTATGAGCTCACAGTAATCCCACTAATTGCACTCTACCTCGGTTTCTTATTTTATTAATCAGCAGCCAACAAATCCCAGCTTTCAGAACTCATTATCAACCTGCTCTGTACTACTACCGCTGCCCTCTCCCACTCTGCACATTCCTCTGGCTTAGGCATCCTTCAGGTTCCTTCTGCATCTTTCTGGCGTACGCTTATAACCAATTTTTTAATATAGGTCAACTATAAATAACCGGGGTGCTGCTGCACGTATGGATTAGTGTTGATGAAGAAGCAGAACAAAATGAGCACTGGTGGCCAACTTCATTCCTGCAGGGAGCTTTAAAACTCAGTCTGGGTTCCAGAAGGTCTTTGCCAGTGGAAACTGCCCAGGCCCAACACTTCATCACTGTATCTCCTGGCTGGATCTGCCCCACCCAACTTTATTATTGGACAAAATTTTACAATTGGAAGCTCAGGTCAATTTTTCACAATCTGCATATTTAAAAAAAAAAAAAATTAAAAAAGCTGTTTGAGTTTTCTCCAAACTTTACATGACCCTTCTCCCTTCCCTTCGGAGTAGATCTGGCAATTTTCAGGTCTAATGAATTTTCCAAGTCGTAGCAAAAGGGGAAGGTGCCTGCAATGCTGCCTACAAGCTTCCAAGCCTGTCAGCTCCTCAAAGCTCAGCACCTCTTTCCACTGTGGTGCTTCTGCATGCTATGTGCAGTAAAGGTCTACATTTCTCCTGGACTTTCTCCTCCCTGCTCATTTTTGGTTGCAGTCTGTCTCAAGCAGAGAAAAAAAGAGGATTAGAAGTGGGGTTTGACTGAAGAACACGGACACCTGCTCCAGTGCCAGGTGAATGCCATTTTTTGAGGGTTTTGTGACAAGATCATTACTTCCAGAGCATGACTAGATAAGAAAAATGTCCCACCTCCACCCTGTGGATTCTTGCTCTAAGGCTGAGGAAGCTGTGAAAAATCCATTTTCTGCAGCTTCTTTAAAAGCCAGGATCTATTTTATAAGAACACTCAACTATTTTATCAGCTGTTTCAGATCAAGTATCCACTTCTATCCAAAGGAGCAGTGGCTACTTGTTTTCTTTCCCCTCAGCCCTCTGGAATTATATTCTTAAGAAACAAAACAACAGTAGTCGTTGTTAACTAGCTGTAGCCCATATGTTAGAGTTTGTCCTACAAAGGCCATGAAGTACCAACCTTTGCTGTTCTTTTCGTGTCTGGACATTACAGCACATTATGTTCACACAGCATATACAAGAGTTAACCTAGAATGAGGTCAAAACACCATGACAGCAAGATTCAGGGTGATTTTCTGCCTCAGTACTCAAAATCCTAGATTGCATGGGCTTGTGGCACAGCTGCATTGTCATACTCAAGTAAAGAGGATAGACGTGGTTGAATTTCTTACACTGGGATGTGGGGCTTTGTAAGTCACCAGTGTGATCCTGCTTCATGCTGAATTTTCTATACAAGAAGACTTGGGCATCTCTAAGTCAGACATAAGGGGATAACATGCTCCAGCTCATCCTTAGAATTCTCCAGGTGTTGAATGTCTACAAACTCACACAGATGCCTTGAAAAGAGCAAAGTATTGAGCAGTATTTAGAAGCAGGTGGCTTTCCTTCCCCACTCCTAAGTGGCCACCGGTGATGCAGAGTTATATAGATCACGATCCAGCTGTATGTGCGTGGAAGCTCGTAATGACATAATACTCAGATTGTCTCACCAGACTTGACTGTAATTTTCCCCCATAGACTGTTCAGCCCAGGCTTCCTCCATCTAGAAAGCTTCTCTTGCTTCTGGCACACTGACACAGGCTGAGCCTTAGACTTCGATCCCCACCGGTGTCCTTTGGACTCCCCCCTTCATAACATGCCTGCAGTTGCGATGCACAAAGACTCATATCTTTGAGAGGAATCATAGGAAAAGGTGTGCCGTATTTGTTCAAAAATTAATTATTGATGTCAGTCAAGCTCCTCAGCCTTGAAGGTGTGAAGGGAAAGCATTAAACCTGTGCAAAGGTCAGCTTTACTAGGACCTGCCTATTCAAGGAAAGGAACTAAGGCGGAATGATTAATTGCCAATGAGTTCCTGTGTGTTCAAACAAATGACAAACTATTAACTTGTAAAACTGAACATTACAATACAGGAATTCGGCTTTGGGATGGTATTTGCACCAAAGTATGTTTTGTGAGTTGCAGATCAGATCTGTTGATTCCTCCCTTTATATTTAATGTCATGCTAAATAACTAAGCACTAAAAATGGAGAAACAAGTTCATGCAAAAGAAAGTTATTGACAGAAAAAGAAAAAACAGTGGCTCCTCAGCTCTACACAAAGGTGGAAAGTAGAGAACACTTTTACAAGACTAACTTTACTTTTGCTTAAAAGATGTCCAGATTCCTTTCGAGTGACCAAGAAAATGCTGGTGGTATATGATGAGAAGAAGCAGCAAATGGATTTTTCATCACTGGATACTGGGGTCTATCAATATGAAACCATTTGTTGAACTGGGGTAGTAAAGTACTCCAAGTACTCCATTGTTTATTATCCTCTTGTTTCAGAAATAGGCCACTTGTGAAACAGGAAATCTCTTGAGGTCAGATCTTTCAGTGGGTTACACTAAAGATCAAGTGCAACTAAGCCTAGTGAATTATACAGCCACATATTGGTATAGATGGAAGAGGAAATAAATAAAAAATGTTAAGTTTTGACAGTCACACACTTCAAAGCCCTAAGATCAACACTTCCTGGTTTCACCCAGTTATTGGGATGAAGATTCTTTCATGAATCTGCTTTTTTCTGATATAAAATTGGAGTGCTTGTTGAGAGCAAGCAAGAGGTTGAAGTAATATTCAGCCAGCTGCCACACTTTCATGTGGTCTGCAGTCCCAGCTCACAGAGAGTTCATAATATAATGATTTTGCAGCCTCAGGTCTCACACACTTATTTGGATATGAACAGATACTCACCAGTTTAGCAAGCTAGGAATATAAACCAGACAAGACGTTTTTGTTCCAGTCCTTTAAAAGTTGTTTCTTCTATTTGCTTTCCTTAGTAATCCATGAGTATTGAACATCTGGGACCCATCATCTGTTTTCTGACAGCTACAAGGTATGTCATATTTCAAGCTAGCCCAGTGAATCTCAGCATATCACCCAGTAGGTGGCTAGACTATGTCAAAAGAACTCAGTGTATGATCTCTTGAGTTTCTGGTCACCCAGCTTCATATGGGCAAGCTCTACCTGATTTGAATGGGAAGTCACGTTCATTTCAATCTCCTACATGTTTGTGGTATGCAACTGCTGATACTAACTTGATCTAGAACATAAGGTTACACCAAGAGACTCAAAAAAGCCAGGAAGCATTCCATTTCCATGATAAAAATAAATTTTCAAGATGCTTCTTGGAAATATGTGTATGTTTTAAAAATAATCCACACCCCAAAGAAAGCAAACAAAGCAAGAGTCTCTGCTATTTTATAATACCAATTTCAGTTCAGAGTGAATTCAGACCTATGACTTAGGCTATGTCTGCCCTAAATCTCAAGGTCTGCCAGCAGGTCGGTGCTAGGCAAAATTTTCAGTTCTTGAAGGTGCTCTCTGCATCCACGATGGACACAGGCAACAATCCCTGGGAGGCAGAGATGCTAATGCAAAAACAGGCCTGCAGGATTTGAAGGGGAGCTGTGGGTACTCACCACCTTGTTTAACAGAGCCTAAGACCATTAAAAAAAAAAAACAAGAAAAAACTAGTTCCTATTCTCATTAGAGTCTGCTGACTTGGCCTGCCTGAGAACTGAAATAACTTCCTGCAGTTCAGCTAAACCTGGGCTGCACACACAGGAGAATCCTTAGACCTGTGTCTGTATTTTACATACCTTGCAGGTTCTGAAGATTATGAAGATCAGATTTGTTTGTGTGTAGTAGTAAACAGCAAATCTGATCAGATGCAAACTCATCTGAATAATGCCACTTCAGCTTCAAGTTTAACACAGATAAGATACCTGAGTTAAATTTATTCACATGTGTTATTAAAGGCTTCAGTTCTCAGCTGGAGCAGCCAAGGCTCAGGACTGAAATGCTGACACCCTTAGTGGAAAGACAATTCTGCTGGCTACAAACATCAGTGACTATATTTGCATCTGTCAGCACAAATATATTTTGGGTTTGGATGGGGGGAGAAATGAAAACAAACACAACATTTTCTGGTTAAACAGAAACAGAGTATGGAATCACTGAGACTTTCTAAAGGAGAGTTTATTTAATTTATTCTTCTGTACACACGGCTAGTTTGCTAGGATATTATAACTCAGCTCATTTCTCTGGTGACCCATGGCAACCTCTGGATCAAAAGGATTACTCATGACTCATAACTTACCTTGGCTAAATATAAATGTAGGGCTTTAGGTTAAGTAATCTAGGCCTTAATCAATAAAACATTTAAAGTGACAGTACAAGAAGGGATTTCAGAAGTCGTGCTATTACAATGTTAACTCCTAATGCTGAGTTTCTGAGCCTGTCCTTTCCAGGTTTTAACACAGATGCCCCACATCAAGGATTTCTGTGCATACAAGTACAGCTGCGTACAGTTTGAATGTTCTCCTGTTCCATAGCAGACATATGCTCATTTTTCCCCACAGGAAATCCAAGCAATTGCCCCTGTGTGGAATACCACAATTAGGTGACCATAATTGCATACTTAATGAGCTTGTATATGTTTTGAGTGCCAATTTCTCAGATGTGGCCACCTAAATGGATATCTAAGTCTCACTTTTGGGTGGTGAGGTTGAGAGAAAAATGTATGAAAGTCTTATTTCATATACTTAAATGGGCCATTTAAATGCCCACTACTCACTTAAGTGCCTGTATTTCAATATCAGGTCTTACGTGCAAATTAGCAAGCCCTGTGGGCTAGCATTGACAACCTGAGGCTGGGAAAACACAAGTTGAATAAAATATGACTCCTTTCAAAGAAATCTGGAAGTGTTCCAGATAACTACAAGGATATAAAAATTACAAAATTGTTTCTTCTCAGCCTGGGGAACCTGCAGGGTCATTCCTGCTTATAGAAATGATGGCTGGTTGAGGGAAGTGGTTGCCAGCCCATGATGCCAATCCAAACCCTGCATCCAGCTGAGCAGAGGGTGAGCACAGGAGAGGACTCCCCACTGCCAAGGTAATGCAGATTCTACAACCCGTACATCCCTCCTGCTCTTGCTGGTGTTTCTTACATTCATTCTTGGGTGCTTCTTACAGAGCTTTGGAAAGAAAGCGGGTAGCACTCAGAAAAGTAGCACTCATCACCCCAAGGGCAGTGGAGCCATACACAGTGACAAGTTGGAGTCAGATATCCCACATTTTCTGGTGCTTGTAGACCAGCTTTACCTAGTCTGAGGCAAAGAACGAAAGGCAGGCTGGTGCAAAATCTCTAATGTCCATTTTAATAACCAGATGGACAGGACAAGGGGCGATTCCTCATCAAACCATCCAACAACAGCTTCCAAGTGTACAGGCACCAGTGTATCAGGCTTAACATGAAAATTATTTTCTGACTGAGTAAGAAGATAAAAAAATGATAACAAGCTGGTTTCATCTGTAATCATTTTAATATTGTTGACTAGCTGGCACTTTGCAGACAAATATAATCTATGCTATCTGCTGTCCACAGTTCCACTGGTTACAGTGGAGAGAGTCTGGACTAACACACCATCCTCAGAGCTTTGGACAGTCCCATCTATGAACAAGCGGAACTACTTGTTTCAAATATTAAATAACTACATTTTTTCTTTCCAAAGGAAGGAGCCAAATTTGTATCTGGCTTTTATTCTTGCCTAGGGTAATGGAAAAGGGAAGATGAATTGCAACCTTAAAAACCCTTCCATGAGTTCTTCAGTATGAATTATTTTATATAATTCACAAAGAAGGTGACATGATTTACATCAATATATACAGTTAAATTGTTCTGTATTGTAAACCATTAGTAAAGAAGGATGAAGGGCTTATGAGAGGAGTGGAGAGACTACAGTGTTATGACAGAGTGAAAAATTTCTGGACATGTAAGAAGACATCACGTTGTTTCCATTGGAAGATACTTGTGTATGTTTCCTACATCAACTATAAGATCTCTGACCTGTGCACTGGAGACTATTCTCTGTTTATTTTTATTATATACCAAAAACCTTTGTACAGAAGAGCAGGGCAGATTGCACTTCAGCTCCAAAACTACAAAGGGGAGTCCATTATGAAAACATGTGTCACAGATGACTGGTATTATCCAGTTTACGTTGTTCATCCAAGTCCTCGACAGTGCAAGAAGGACAAACTTTACAACATCAGGTAGTGCTTGAAGAGATTTGAGGCACAGTTGTCCCATGTGTCTCCATCCTTAAATGAAGGAGATATATTCTTAATGTCAGCAAGCTGGACATCAAAGCTGGAGCTGCTAGAAAATTAATCCCCTAGGTTAAGGCAGAAAGAGAGAGCAAAGCCCTCTTCCTCCTTACAAGCAAGAGCTTAAGAGCATGATGCTGCTGCACAGTCAAGGCCAAGAAGATCAGAAGGTGAGGTGGAATCCATAGCTCTCAGTGGGTGTTAGCTGTTAGTTGTTCTCACAGGAGGATGAGGACGGGAAGGTTGCAACAAACCTATCAGCTGGTTTATTTTGAGAAATGGAACTCACCGTAGAGAAAAAAGATAAGAATACAATAGTAGGAAAGGAACCACAGACCCTCCTGTTGCTGACACTGACAGCTTTGTCCTTTTCATCATCTAGTTTTGTGGTCTGCTACATCTCTTGGGAAAGGGGCAGTTTTCAGTTCAATACAGGGCTCTGATGCTGTCTTAGTAATGGCTTCAGCCTGACTTATTTGTTGTTATTTTCTGTCTAGTGCTGAAGATTCCTGAAGAAAACCAGTCAATTTATCAGTTAACTGTTTCAAGAAACATTCTTGTTTTCTGAAAGGTGTTTAATCTTTCCCCCCTGGGGACCTATTTAACTTCCCTTTCTAATCTCCTAACAATCTGGAATGAGGCCTTAAGTAGTTCTGCTTGTTGTGAAACAGCTTTGGGAGATAACTCCTAGTCCATGTTAACCACACTTCAAATAATCTTTGTGTGACTGTGATGCAAACTCACAATCTCCCAGAGCAAGTTTATAACTGTTTTAACGACGAGACATAAAGAGGTTATTGCAGGATGGGCAGGGAGAGAGGGGTAAAGAACTGACCGAGGAAGCACAGTTCAGTTTGTCTTCCAAACAGTTCTGTATCTCTTAGAGCTTTACGAAGATGAAGTGACTGATGAACAAACAAGGAGGCCTAATCTCAAATCAAGAGGGTGCCATTCCAAACAGCAGCCTTCTTGTGGGAGGTCACATAAGCACATTGTCGTTTCTTTTCAGTGAGGCAGATGCTTGAGTTTCATAGGACTCAACACCTTCAAACATAAATGAAACATACCCTTGGGATAATGAATACACCGAGCTCTGACATCAGAATGCACACACAAAGCAGCTGTGTGCTGTCCTTGAGGACGTCGATGGTGAGTGAAAAGAGAGGGAAAACTTAGTATTTGAGAATATATTAAACTGTTCCTCAGACGGTCTACCTCTGCCCTCTTTGGTTCTGCCTTTTGGTTAAAGAAACCCTGCACATATCAAGGACTGAAAACAGACAGGGATTTAAAAATAAGATGGTTTTAACATCTCTTTAAAGAAGTCTCCCAAAACCACAGCGAAACACACAGTAACATACAGGGACAGAATCATTTCTAGAGGAAGATAAAAGCCTCTAAATATCATTTTGACTGGGTTTTGGTTACTCAGTTGCTTTTAATTAAGCCTTACTTGATCAGAGGAGTCAGCCAAATATGGGGAACAAAAAGGAAAGTGAGAAACCCAGCCCCTCATACCTCTGCTCACCACTTGAATTTTCACAGCTTTAAAACACCATCTTTCTCTGTGAAGGCGCAGTGCTTCTGTCTAAACCTGCTTGTGAGAATTTATTATCCCTGTGTGCGAGTCTTTGAAACCATGATTTTAACGGTAATAATTTCTAAGCAATGAAATTCATGAGAGGTTGTAATATAATGCCAAGTCTATCCTATTATGGTTTTAATTGGAATATATGTTTTATGTGTTATTAGAGAAATGTTACTGTCCTCCTTATGCTTAATGCTATATGAATAGCTAAAGCCCTCTAATGACCATGTAATTTATTGTCCCTATAGTTATGGCATTAAGCTACAAGTCACCTAATACTTGCAAACATTGTAAACTCCAATTACAGCTACACCAGTGATCCTTCTGTCAACTAAGCTAAAAATGACTGAATGATAAGGTTAAGCACCAAGCCACGTAACGCAGTTATCTGTAGCTCAGCACCTGTACTACAGAGAAATGTCCAACGAACTACAGTTAAATAGTTTTACTTCGTTATCAGATAGAAGTATAACAAATACAACCAGCTTCCAGAATGATGCTGATTGCTCTGATTCCACCAATCTTTTTTATATTTGTCAGCTTTACCCTAATTTACTGTTAACAGTCAATGACTGATTCCCAAGAACCCGAGAGATTTCACAGGCATCGGAGTGGATTCTGCTTCCTCCTACAGAAATCTTGGAGTTTTCTGAAAAAATCATCTGCAATTTCTGTGCAAGGCAGGGCATTCATTTCAAACATCCACATTACTATCTAAGAAAGTACCGAACTAGTTGACAGCAGAATTCAGAGCATTTGGAAACAGGTTAGACAGCTTTTGACTTGTAAATTACAGTAACTAGTTACTATTTAAGAGTAAACTTTACCTAGAAAGAAAGGTAACCTGCAGCAATAATTATAATTTGCCAGAGTATAAAAGCAGACCTGTAATATGAATATCTTTGTCTCCAACCAAAGAGTCAAGAGAAGTGAATGCAAAAATATGCTCTAAGGATCAACCAGAAAAAGCCTGCAGAAAGAAAGACCTCAAAAGAGACACCTGGACATAAGGCTAGTGACAGCAGACGTCTACAATCTTGATTCTTCATTGGCTTTTTCTGAACAGGAAGGGTGTAGGTCTAATCTGTAGACCAGAAGAACAGCAAGCTACATGCATGAGCTAAATCACCTTCATGCAATGTTTGTTAGGAGCACAAATGGCTATTCAAGTTCATTAGTAATTTTATCCTCAACAAGATTTTTATTTTTCTTTGCTCAGAAAAAAGATGGGTAAAACCAAATGGGACTATCTAGGCTGGTCCCCTTCCTGAGTAGTTCTGCACCCCGTAATTTTTAAAAGGCTTTCAGATACCTAGACCTAGTGCTAGCTTTTTAAACTTCTGTATTCTAAAAGTAGGGCTGAAATTCAACTCCAGTGATGCAGAAGTCCAGGTGGGCTCCCTAAATGAAGGGAGGAAAACTTAAAAAGTGCATTGACTCAGGAACTCTGAGCTGTACTGCCCAGGTACCATACCTGGGTCATGGTCACTGTAATTTCTGGTGAAGCTGTAAATGTAACACAAACTAATGGTCTATCCTGGGGACATTCTGTTTCTATGTAGTAAAGCCTTTCCTAGACAATCTATTTTAACTATTCCTGACATGTGCCTTTAGGCCGAGGGGAACTCTATCCACACTATTAAGCTTCATTTCCTTTCTAAAGGTGGATGTGTGTGAGAGTTCTCACTTCATTCGTTGACGACATCATGTTTACCTGTATGGTCCCAAATTTGCTATTTACCACATGTTACAGTACCGTAGTGTACAAGAAGTCCCATAAAACCCATGTTGGTCTATTTTATTTTATTTTATTTCCTATAAAAAGACATAGATTATATGTGTCTATACATGTTGCCACAAACTATAAAATGTATTTGTTTTGGGGGGGTTTAAGCCACAGAAGTGGTCATAGTTAAAGAGAATCCCAGCACCAGTTGCACTGAGATTAAAATATTAGGAGAAATTATCTCCTGGATCACCCATGATGTCTGTGCAATTTCTCTGGCTAAGCGTTCCTTTCAAAAGATGTAGCAAATCAAGTGCATAAAATACATTAATCACCTTTCCTCACTCACAGTTCATGACTGCTCACTTAAGCCACCTAAAGTTTCTGCAGCTCAAAGACCTGGACTAAAACTTGCTGAAGAGGAAAATGGCAAATTATGCATTTCAGCTACATGTTTTTAAAAGGAATGAGCACTTAAGCTACATTTTGTGACACATTTGAGATTTGTGTGGCTTCATACATTTCCCATGACCATCCAAATATTCATGAAGAATTAATAACATGGTCCTGCCTTTAGCAAGTTCCATTCATTCTTCTTTGTATCTGGCTATAATCATCACCGAGACCCCAAATATTGAACGACTGCATTTGATTCTTGAGTTCTTTTCTTTTTGTTTATGTCAAAGCAAATTAGCTGGAAGGAGCCTGATGAGGAAATCACGCAAACTGTGGAAGGTCGCGAAGGCATTTCACTGAAATGTAATATAATAAGTACAATTTAAACAATGACAAATCCCATTCACCTCCTGGGTTTTTTTTTGAAGTGTTTAGAATTATTTTTAACTGTCTTTTTAATAAATAAAATTGTTCTATTAGTTTGTCCTACATTTGGATTTCATTAATTTTAGAACATTTTCCAGGCATCTAAAATCAAACAGATGTCATTGGGCTCATTTAGACCTCAAATAACCCTTGCAACAAAACCAATTATTCAAGGGTCAGCTGGAAGTTGGTATTTTATAATAAAGAAAAGTTTTAAAGTTAAAAAAGAAAATGAAGAAGAAGAAGGAGAAACAATGCCAACTCCCCATCCACACAACTGTTACTGCAACAACTGGAGAGTTGTTTTAACTGTGAGGGGAAAGGGTGGAGCCAAAGAGTGAAAGTTAAGGAAACCTGGTTTATTCCCTGAATGCCCTGGTTGCTCCCTTTCAAGGGATTTGTTGAGAAATCTTACTTCCCATCTCTATCATGAGGATTGCTGAGAGGAAAAAGTTTTGGTTTTGTTCTGAAGTTGGTCCTGTTGGTCAGGGAAATTTCCCGAATATCATGATCATGTCTGGAAAAATGCAATCCAAGGAAATGCAGCAGAATGGACAAAGGTAGAACCTGAAACTCCTGACTACAATCCTATGCTCTCAACACTTCCACCAGCTGTAAGAATGAGGGGGTTTAATTTTGCCTTGTAAGCACAAATTGTAACTTGTTGGGAAGATTTTAGGCTGTGGAGAGGTTTGCATCTCTACTAGACTCTTTCCCACCTCCTCAGCTAGGACTCAGCTCCATAAGCAACTGATCTGGTGTTTGGCATCATCAAACAAGGGACCAGGACTGCAACAGGATAGCTGGGGGAGAGGGATAAGGCTGGCAACAAGCTATGGCAAGGATTGCTTGGAAATGGGCTGGAGAACGTGCTGCAGGAGCGCTCCCCAGTAGCTACCTCAGGGGGCAATGCTCAGCCACTACAAGATGCTTGGGAGGAATAAATGGCTTCTGCTAGAACTTAAAAACATGGTTAGAAAGCCAATTTCTTTCCCCTTTTTCTCAACTCGCCAAAGAGAGAACCTGGTTCCCAGATCTGTAAGCATCTCCAGATTTACAGGGGTGTGTCTATGACCAGACAAAAAAAATCGAGCCATTGTGATTTCTTCACTGAAAATTAGGACCTGGGTTTTACTTTGCTGAGCAGGAGGGAAAATGAAAATTGCTTTGGCTTTGTAACCTGAGAGGCTTAGCTGAGTTCTCCTGCCAGACTGCAAAGATCTGCAGTGGCCCTTGCCCTAAACTATACCATCCTACTTAGCTGCCAGGATTGCTAAATGGAGATCCAGAAAAATGAATAATGTATTGTACAAAATCTATATTACCATAACCTTAAAACCCTGATGCTGGAGGCTGAAGATCTCTCTGAAATACTATCAGGCATAAAAGAAAGAGTGTAGAGGACTAACATCTGAAAATAAAGTTATTCATTGGCCTCTGAAAATCATAGTTTAGCTTTTTTTTCAGATACAGTAGCTATAACTCTCCATCTGAGCTAATGGTAACTTTCTATTATAAAAATTATAACAGACGATTTATAGAAAAAACCCTTACTGCCTTGACTTATTTTATATCTGCTCTTGCCTCCTACACAGTTGTATCCTGTGGTCTCAGCTGAGCAGACACGCTGTCTCGTTGCTTTGGTACTAAGGTTGATTTCTCAAGCCATGCTGGCCGTTCTCAGAGAGGTATCAGAGCCCAGCTAAGCTTCTGTCCACAGGAGCTTTATCCCTAACAAAAAAAAGAAAAAAGAATACAGTAGACTCAGTGGAAAATTCACACTGATGAGCACTAGGAAGAGGTCTCTCGAACAACCCAGGCTGTTCTGAGCACAGCTGGGAAAGGAGAGAGCCCTCTACTTTGAAGATCCTTCCAGACTAGTGTCAGGGCTCTGGCATCTAGCCAGCTGAGCTACCACGGGGATCAGTGTCCTAAACAGCAAAGAGTAACTTACAGCACGGAGGGCTGCAAGGAGAACTCTCCAAAACAGCCTCATTCCTGCAGAAGCTCTGAGGCACAGTGTGAGCATCTCACTGCTTCAAACCTCTCCCCAGCAGCTGAGAGGGTGCAGTGTCTGCTTTGCCTGTTGGCATCTGTCTCCCTTGGGGTTGGTACCTGACTTTAGGTCTGGGCTCAAGTTTGCAAAGGCAAAGGACCCAAAGGAATGGTATCATCAGTGAGTAAATCTAATCCCCCTGCTTTGCTGCTCAGGGAGGCAGCAGGCTTGCTCCAGGGAGAGAAAGAAATCCACAGATTTGGGTCAGTGGGTAATTTTTTTCTGAGAGGCCAAAGAGATTTAAGGAAAATTTCAAGGGCAGGGGTCTCTGATGTCTTTGCTGGGCTGTGCCAGGCTGTGAAGCTGCATGGGAGTCCTTCTGACGTGAGCTGAGCTGAGCTGAGCGTGGCTGCTACACTCAGCAGCAGAGTCAGAGGAGACTTTGCTTAGCACAGCTCTGGTCAAGTTATCAACCCATTGCTCGTAAATAAACTCAGATAACATGGCAGCAAGACAACAACTGTTGTGAATTTACACTAAATTTTCCTAGTAATAAGATTACCAGATCTGCCAGGAGTTTATTTCGGTTAATGCAGCAGATCCTGCTGCAGAGAGAAATGCATTGCTGTAACTTCAGCCTTCACAGAAAACAAACATAACTCTTCAGATTTCAGTTTTTCAGTGGTTTTTTTGTTGTTGTTTTTTACATTTTCCTCCCCCTTTAACTCAGTGCGTTCCAAGTTTAAAACACAAAGACCGCTCATGGTGGAGGAGCAATAGTGGCTTTCATATTTAATAACTCTTAAATCTTGTTCAACATGTGGCAATTGTTAGGTAGATTTGAGCTGCAATTAAAGAGGCAGCCTTCTTTCTCTTCAGCAACAATATAGGCTCTTAATCCAACTAAAACCATCATATTTTAAGAGCTGAGATCATCCTGAGGCAAATGGTATGAAACTTAACTTGGATCTGGTTTTCATAGGGAAGTTTAAAAGTTAAAGTTCACTTTCCTAAAAGACTTCCATTAAAGAGACGGCAACTCTGAGAGCTCTTTTCAAGTATCCACAGGTACCTATATCATACAAAACAACATCTGGGGAATGGAGGGGAGAGGATAATTACTGAAATTCCTTTGTGAAGTCCCTTTTTCTTTAAGAGCCTGAGTTGGGACTCAATAGAAGCGAGATGAGGGGGTTTTGTTGCCTGATTATAGATTTAACTGCAGATAAAAGTACTATTTGTGTGACTGGGCCCTTGCAGTCCTTACAGGTCTGATGTGGATAACTGATAATGACTGTGAAAGACAGGAATAAACAGTGATAAAACAACTGAGCGCACTTTGGCTTCAAACCAAAACACATGTTTAATAAAACCTGCATGGTTCATGAGGAGACATTTTTGTTTCCTTTTGTGGTGCCGAGGTGGCTGCAAATTTCCACAAGGAATCTGGGCTTGAACCTAGTTTGTGCCGTCATTGCGGTCTGGCAGCCGGGCTAGAGGCTGTGATGTGGCTTGTGCCCATGGTGACACTGGGCTGGGGTCAGGACACCAGGCTCGTGGCTTCAGTTAGTTTTCCAGCTTTGGGGTTTGCAATCCAGTTTTTTCAACCCCTCTCTGAGGAAATACCTGCCAGGGGACCAAAGGGACAGGTAGTGGGGCTGAAAGCTGACAGTGACGACGATGCACTTGACAGATTCAGATAAATGCATAGATATAAGGAAAATATTTGCTTTCCAATATATCCATATTTCACATCCAAGTTCCCCTTTGCACCTCAGAACATTAATTCAGGTGTTTCAAATTCCTGTTTTCCCGTGTTAGCCCCCACTCCCTAATCACCTGCTATTCCTAAAGCCTCACTTTCTCTTGTTTTCTTTCTCCTTTTTTCACAGACCTTACACTCCAGAGCAATTTTAGCAGGAGACAAGAGCCTTTGCCCTGATTTACAGCCTTCATCTCTGCAAAGGTAAGAAAGTCACTGTGACAGCAGCAGTGTCTTTCAGAGGATCTGTGCCAAGAAGTACCTATTAATATCCACTAGTCATGCTGCTAAAACCCTATGTCCTCCTTTGAAAAGGTAATCCAGTATTGTGAAGTTTCAACAAATGAGAACACCAAGGGACTTCCCTCATTTATAATACCTGCAAATGACTTGAATGAAAATACCTCCACACACTATCAAAGTTTGTGGAGGGGTCAAAATTGGCGAGGGAACAAATAACAAGGAACAAGGGATTTGAATCCGCTGGTTGCCTGGGCCAGTGAATGGAAAATTCAGTTTAATGTGCAGAAACATGAAAATAATAAGTCTGGGGCCAGCAAACAGACAGAAGGATATTATACGGAATGGTGATGCATCATATTGACCAGTGAAGGGATTTAGAGGTCACTGCAGAAAAACCTTTGAAGCTTTAAACCTAGCACACAGCTAAAATGAAAATAACTACAGGAAAGCAGCACAGCAGCAGAGACAAAGGGAGAGGACACAGCATTCCTCTGCTGTCTGTGCAGCAAGACAGCATCAAGACTTTCCAGTAATTGGCGTGACAGTTTCTCCTCCCTGGCAGCATAACATAGGGACACTCAAATCACCCATTCCCTGTGCACCCCAGCTCCTGTCTCAGCACAATGTGCCATCCCAATGGCTTGCCCTCCAACAGATGTGGAGGACAAGGCAGCCTAAGGTGTTCTCTTATCACTGGTAAAGCGGAGGGGGAAAGCTCTGCAAGTTCACTCCAAGGCTTAGTGATGCCGGTCAGCAGGAATGCAGGAATCCAAACCCCCAGCTCATTTGCTCGTCTGCCTGTTCTTTGCTTTTGGCTCTGGCAAGTACCGAAAGCCAAAGCAGTGAAAGCCCAGGCCCCCCCGCAGGGGCTGTGGGTTTGCCCACCGGAGCATAGAACAGCTGCCCGAATCCTTCAGCCGCCAGGGCACTGAGAACCTGCTTCTCTACGTCCATATCACCTTACAGAAAAATTTGTAATGACCTGTCAGAGATAACGTGGAGTAGTGAAGGGTGAGAGAGAAGAAGCAAAGGTGATAAGACAATTCATTTTCATCCTTGTCTCCTTAATGAGCTGTCTCATTTAATTATTTTCCTTCTCCATTCTCTGCCAGAGTACTTCATCCCTCTTCCCTCAGAGCTTTCCTGCAAAAACATCAATGAAATGAAATTTTAAAAGCTACTCCCCTCCCAGTTTATTCCCTCTTTGAACTGGTACCTTCCCCTGTTCCTTCTTCTGTGCTTGTAAATACATATTAAAAAAAGCCCTTTAAGTTTTGCTCAGCTGACTGTGGTAAAGGGTTCCATGCGCTCATTAGCAATATCCTCAGAGTATCCTAACCCTCGTGGGTGCTAACCTGCAGCATTGACGGGAATATTTAGTTATACATGATTGAAAATGGTGAACAGATTTAGCATCATTCTGAATCAGCAATTCACACGCACGTACGCAGCCTTGTGAGATGGATTTGTCAGAAGGATCAGGTGGGGAAATGTTTTCTCAGTTCTTGGCTTGCTGGGCAAGTGCATTACCTCTGTCGGCTGCTCCTGAGTTAATTCTGGTTTTTCCCACCTGGGGGAGCAGCAGAGATTCAAAGCCAGGCTTCCAGGCTGCCAGCACAGGTCCTTCCTCCATGGGAGGTCCAGACAGGTGGGACAGGGTAAATACACTTTGGAGGAAGGTTATGATGAGCATCTGGAGCTTGCAAGCGCTGGGAGAAGATCCCATGCCTCTTCCTCCTCTCTTTTCCCTCTGCAATCCTCTCCCCTCTTCTTTTCCATCCCTCCCCACCGCTTCTGCCCTTCCATAACTCCCCAAAATGCAGCAGGCAGGGCCAGGAGGGACAGTGGGGAGCAGAGGGGGGTCCCAACCTGCTGCCGAGCAGGCAGGTACTGCGGCTGGTGTCTGGCAGGGGGGTTGCATCCATCCAGGCAGGAGGAGGGCGATCAGCCAAACGAGGATCTTGTGACATCTGGCAGTCACGGGCACTGTCTGTTCTTGGGCTGCTCTGCCTCTGGCTGTTTTCTTGTATAAGTGGACAGATAATCTGGATGTATTCCAGCTGAATTACTGTACATGTGATGCTCAAAATGAACTTGAGGATAGGAATACATTACTGACCTACTATGATGCCTAAAATACAAGATCTGGAATTGCTTCCAAGTCCCCAGACCAGATGCATGTCCTGGCTATCTACCAATGCCTTGGCAGGTGAGACAGATGTCAGACCTGCTTTCTTGCCCTGCTCCCACGTTTCAGTGGGAAAAAAATAAAATGGGTGCATAAGCCTTAAGCCACAGCAAAGCCCTAAAGAACTAATGTGGCCACTGGTCTCGGTGCAGACAGTTGCCCACAGCCAAGGTGGAGCCCCTGTATAGCTCCTCAGGTCTGATTTCACCTTACATGTTGCATGGAATTTTTAATACATACTACTTGATAACATTTCAGCTTGATCTATGACAATTTCTTATTAAATAAATAAGGTTTTCATGCTGTCAGTACATCTCCTTTTCAGAGGTAGAATGAATTCCATCCTCCACAAACATTAAGGAAAACAGAACATCATTTGGTGCCATAATATCCCATCCCTGCCAGCTGTCTCTGTTGATACACTTTACCTACTACTCACAATATTTGAAATATATATATGCATACACCAGCTAAATTCAAGTTTCCTTCTTTTTTCCCCTTTTGCTTGTTTCCCATTCAGCACAGGTTTGTGTCTCCTGTCCTTTGCTACAGACTATTTTCCAAAGCAGGGTTTAAAACAGGAGTCAAGCAACACAAAAAGATGAGAATGAACACAATCTTCCACGCCTGACTTTCAGAGATTTTCTAAACGAATAGTCAGAAAAGACTTAGGAGCATGCAGATATTTTCTGTTGCTACTACTGATCCCAGCAGGAACTTAAAAACCGGTCTTTAAGGTGCTTTGTTTTCTTAATGAACTCATTACAATACTAGAGCAAAGATGAGCAGTTTCAGCTCCTGCTTTCCCATTAGCGTCTGAACTGTTAAAAGACAAGGAAAACTACAATAATAAACATGAGCGAGCTTGGTGCAGCTGTGCTTGTCAGCTTCAGACATTAGTGTGGCTAATTCTGATTGGGAACAGTTCCTGGGCTTGGTGATAAATTAATCCCAACTCTGATAGTATGTGAAGATTTCTCTATGCATGAGCCGAAAGAAAACTTCCCAAACTACTTACAAATTCCACTTTACCGTTAATTTTGGTGACTCTACACCCAAATATTTAGTTTGCCTATCCTTTTTTGGATACAGTACCATCCATTTTTAAATTTAATTCATTATATTAGAATAAAATATGCTTCATACAAAAGCAAAAGAATACACACAGGCTTGCAGTGAAATTGCAGAAAGATGAAGTAGTACCGATGGCGGTTACATCTGTTTTCCTGGAGATAAGCTGCAACTGCTTTATAGGAACAAAACAGAGCTATTGAACCCCTTCTGAACTTTATTTCAGAATGCTGGTTTTGGAAAAAAAAACCCACACATTGACCACTAAAATCAGGAAATATAATATCATTCACTGATGTATTTTGTTTTTTTTCCATCTCTGCCTGTGTCAGTGTCGGCAGAAGGATATGGCCCACAAGACAAGGAGAAGACCCATTGGTCAGATGAAAATCCCCAGGGCAGTGATTCACCTTTCCCAGTGCCTGGGAGAGACACCACAATAAGGATGCTGGGGCAGCACAGTCCTGGGCAACTGGGCATCTCCCGCAGCTGCATCCTGCCCTCCACAGCCTCTAATTCCTGTGCTTTCTCCCCAACATTCAATCTAACATACCACATTCATTTTGCAGTTGATTTTGGTCGCACTCCTGCAGGAGCTATGGGTTTCAGGAAGTTATTCACCTGGGCAGTTTCATCTCAGCCCTGATGAATAGCTTCATTCTGGAATAACAAATATAAACAGAGGGAAGGCTGCTCGCCACAAGGATTCCTTTATGCTGTGCCGTGAATTGTTGGCCAGTGGCCATTTAGCATTGAAAGGCAAGAGCCACCTGTGTCAGGTGTGTTTAAAGTTCATATTGACTCCTGCCCACCAGTATTTGCATGATGGACAACATGAGAGAAAGGTGCATTTAGTCATTAATTTTTGCCTGACACAGGGAACAGAAATGAAAAGGAGCCCTTTTCTTCCAGGCGCAGCTTTTGTTTTCCAGTGTGATCAGTCAACTCCCAGCTCTGCGTCATAGGGTGCAGGGCAAACCCAGGTCTAGAGTGTCGGGGACGTTTTGGGGTCTCCCTTTGCCCCAACAGCCCACACCCAGTGGTCCCCACACACCCTCGTCCCTGCCCTTGGTGCCTCCCAGCATCGCTGGATAAAGATCCTCTCAGCCTCACACAATGCAGCTTCCTGGGAATGGATTAGAGAGCAAGCTGTGTGGTATATTTGTTATGGCCATGACTTTCATGGAGCAAACTGTGACTTCTAGCAGTTTTTGTAGATTTTGTAACCCCAGCCAGCCTGCTACTGATTCCTTCATGAATTTTTACAGCTTTGGCTCCGTTCATGAGCGGTATAGTAGAGAACACAGTTTTTTAATGGATTTAAGTTATTAGTTACGTATTACCAAAGGGTGTAACATTCTTTATGTCGTAAAATAAAGTCCATTTGTCTTCTCTCCATTTCCCACAGCACACAGTGTTAAATACAGTGCACCATTGTTGGGTTTCTCTCTGAAGCTGGCCATGGGGAGTTTTAAGCCGTGGCAGTGCATCAGCCGCAGTGGCAACAATTGCTGCGGTTACGGGATACCACACAGGTCGCAGCCCACAGGAGACCTCGGAGACCCCCGTCCCATGTGGGAACCCCCTTCCCATGGAAAAGGGGAGATCATAGGTGGGGGAGCACATGGCATGGCTCTGTTGGGAGGGCTGGAGGGATTTGTAAAGAGTTTTGGAGCTGAGGGTTCAACGACGGTATGTGTCACTAGATGATTTATAGGGTTTCCTTTCTGTTCCCCAGTGGGAAACTCTGGCAGGGAAAAAACAGGATTGTTACCCATACTGGTGGGTACCTTTCCAGTGGCCAAAACGTCTCCCTTCCACACACTACCCAAGTGAGATAAATCCGTAGTTTCTGGCTGCAGACTTGGCAGTGGCCTTTGCGCAGGTGTCACGAAGGGCAGAATTTGCCTGATTAGTACAAATACCATCTGTACGCTTGGTTCAGATGAGCGCAGTGTTTTAGAAACAGCCCATTTTGCTTATATAAGGACTAGTGACATAGCCAAAATCTGCAGCACATATCTGGTTTTCTCAAACAATAACTGGTGGGTAGCCAATATTTGTTACTTTTCTCCAGAATAATGGATAAACTGCGGCACACAGACAACTAGCTGCTTCATACGCTAATGTCAGACAAGAAACTCTGAGCTCTAAATGACTTACACTAGTTTATCTCCTGATAAAAAAATAGAGACAGTCAAGAAAAAGCCACTTAAATTCTTTTTAAAACAACTCAGAATAATTTTTAACATCATTATCCATTTGAGCAGGGAGGTAAATCCAGCCCCTTTTCACAGGCATTGTGGGTTTCTTTTATAACTGATGCAGCTTTAGGATTTTTGTTTTGCTGTATTTTTCCTGACCTACAATGTCCTCTTCTGTCTAGTAATAGTTTAACAGTTAAGCAGTTGTTCCAAAACCTTGTTTCTTTACACGGTACAGTTAAGGGAAGGGCTTTTTCAGCCCTCCTACAACTTCTCTCCAAGCATCATAAACATGAAACCAGTCCTTGCAGAAAACCTGAAGCTCAGAGACCTGCAAGCAAGGGCCGATTTTACGGCTGTTGTCTGTCTGTAATGCGTGGGATCTTTAGGGACTGACTCTTACACGTCATCTGTCACTCGGAGACTGAAAAGAAACAATAGAAACCAGGGAAACTTTCTCCCAAATCATTCCAGGCCTGACCCTGCAAACATTTATTGCAGGATTTTGGTGGGATTATTCCCCTAAGCAGTCAAACATCGGTCCCACTAACATTTTGGTATGCATTTAGCATCTCACATCTTGGCATTTGCGCGGCCTGCGTGAAATCCTCACCTGCCTGAGCTTTCCATGTGTGTTAAAACATGTCCTGGCTCAGGGCACGGAGTGTTTTCAGAGCTGCCCCTTGCACTTGGAAGGAATCCACCTAAATATTTACATGTATTTTGCTCCTATAGTAACAAGAATATTGCGATGGTATGTCTCACATAAACGCGCTGATACGCTCTAGCCTTACGCCGTTGATTTAAATAGCACACCTACTCATACGAGCCTTGTTTGTGAGGAAGGACGAGCGGCTTGCGGGAAACGTCGCACCAGCATCTGACACAAAGGAAAAAAATGCATTTGGGGGGTAGAAAGGGGGATGCAAAGCTGGAGTTGCAGCCCCTCTCCCACAGCTGCCGGGCAACTCCTGCTCCTCCGCCAGATCCAGGCATCCCAGCGAGATGGGAGAAAACTTAAAATTGATCCCGTTTGTTCCTGTAACTGCTCTTTTCAGGAAAGCCGAGCTTTTGTCTAAGGCGATAAGTAAATTCCCATATTCCCTCACAATCCTGCCCTGATTTAAGTTAATTTGGAGTTTTACCCAGCACCATTAATTGCAGTTTTCATTCTGGATTTGAAAAGAACTGTTATCCTCAATGTTTCAAGGTATACTCAGGTAAATCTTGTGTCTCTGCTAAGGGGAATTTTGCCTGGATATGGTGGTAAAATCTGAGCTTTTGTTAAATAGTGGCACAAAGCAGAGTGAGAAGTAGAGAGAGAGATTTGAGGAAAATGACTCATTTCTGTGTGCAGAGTCTGAGGATTAAGTTGGGTGTTTGTTATAAAGTTCAGCAAGCTCCACAAAAACACTTCTCCTTCATCTCTATTTCAGTTTTACAAGAAGTTAATTTTTGAACTCACCTCTCCTGTACCTTAGTCCCTTTGCTGACCGACACAGCCATGGAAACACGGAATTGTGTGCAAACACTATGGAGAAAAAAGGCAAAGAAAACAATTTCTGAAATCATATTTGCACAAAGAAACTAAACCAACTTGAGTTTCCAGCACTAAATGCTAAAAAATAAGTCTGCCAGGACATAAAAAAAGAAGTTGTAAAAAACTAATTCAAGAAAATCGTATTTTATGCTCACCAAAGACAAAGTTTATGAAATAACTAATATTTAATTACTCACTGAGCTCCGATCCTACAGTCCTAATACGAGACCTGTCCTGCAGTAGCACTACAGAATACATTCTCAGAGGTGATAAAACCCCTTACTTTTATATAGACTATTCTAGATCTTGCTTTTACATAAAACTTTGTGCTTTTATAAAAGCAAATTTCAAAGCAAATCTAACTCTTCAGAGACATCATTATCCAGAGTTTTATTGCCAGGCGTGTTGTCTCTCCCAGTAAACACTGAGTCAAGCCATCCGCTCAGTCCTGACTCTTCTGCAGAGGCCGGTAAGATTTATTTTCCAGATAATATTAAGAACATGCTGCTTCCTAAGTTGCTCTCTCAGTGAAACTCTAGAAAAAGGAGGCCTTACCTGGCATTTTGCAGGTGTAAGGGAGCAAAGCAAGAGCCCTGCAGTTGCTTAACAAGGGAGTTTTTTGGCTTTGCCACGAGATAATTGCTCCAGTAGTGAGCTGCCGCTAATCCCAGGCTGTGTGCTCGGTGCTGACCTGCAGCCCTGCTGTTTACATCAGTGGGATTTTTAGGGCCAAATTTTGCAGTTAATTGCACCAGTATAAATCTGGATTCCTAAACCTCCCTCCCCGGGCATGGAGCTCCTTCAGATTTAATGGTGGAATTCGGGGCCGATCCTGCAGCCGCTGAAACTGGTGGGTCTCGTCTCACGGCAAAACACAGGAAAGACCTGGGCTAGGCCCTCTCCCAAATTTCCTAAAGGCAATAAATGTGAGCAGTTAGGGGCTCCACTTGCTCGGAGGAGCAGGGGTTGCCTTATCTCTGCCTGCCGCGAGCCCTGGGACCGTCGAGCCTGGGTGGTATGGGGAGGTGTCGCTATTAGAGAGGCTGTAGAGGGGATTAATACCGCTGTGAGCTACATTATGTCCTGTCAGGAATCTTTGCAAAAGGAGCAGGAACTGGAACTGCGAGCTTTCAGCTTTAAGCCATGAACTTGGGGCTATACAGCAAGATTAAAGCGTTCGTCTTTTAATGGGTTCCCATCAAGAAGTGAGAAATCTTGACGTGTTTCAAGGCATTCCCTGTTTTTCTGTAACCAATTCAGTCAAGAGACCAATCTGATGTCAGTGCCCGCCACGTTCCCCCGTTGTGCTCCCTAAAACACTGCGCCAGCTGCTGAAAACGGGGCTAAAAACCCTCAGCAAAAAGGCTTGTGGAGCAGCGTTAACAGCCCAGGGGTTCACAGCCTGGGGTTCACGCTCCATCCCCAGCCCCGAGACCAAGTCCTGCTGCAGATACTGCACTCTAGGATTGCTGCAGATTGAACCGAATTATAGAAAGGCACTACAGAAAAGTCTAAACACCGAGGTCTCTGCTGGAGGAAAGCACGGATTAAATAGCTCGGGCGCTGTGAAGTGCAACAATAAACCAGGAGACAGAAAAGTGATGAAATAATTCATTAGAAAGAGAGGGGGTTTATTAACCCGGTGGAATTTCCTAGTTTGTTGGTAATTCTGTTTTAGCGGCCTCAGCCTTGCTGTCGCCCACTGCAAACTGCATGGAGATGGGAATGTTTTCGTGAAAATGATTTATTCAATAAAAAAGCAAATTCTGGACTGAATCCTATATTCAGCATCACATGTTTGACCCACTCACGGACAGCAACGCAGAGAGTACAGGTTCACTGCTTTCTGCAGCAAATTTTCCACCTAAATTAAAGACATGTGCACTTAACATGGTGAAATTAAGCAAATATGGAAGGAAAATTTCAGCCCTTATACCTGGAAGCACGGTGTCTGTCTCCCCAAGCTCGTATTTGGAGGAACCTCAATACAGCACAGAGTCATGTCGCTGATGTGCTTTGGATCAGCTCTGCGTTTATTTAACATTTGGAAAATGTAGCCTTCAGGAAAAAATAGCCTTGATTTTAGATGGCTTGGTTCAGGTCCTTTTTTTCTATTGGCAGTTGCTATTCTGTATGATGCATAATTATTCAGCACTAAATCTCCCATAGTAGAATAATAGAAAGGGCAGTTAGCAGCCACACTGAAAATGCCCGATAATGCTGATATTTAATTTTTGCCAGGACGCAGATGAAAGCAGCTTCAGTCAAAGCGAATCTTCTAGGTTAAAACCAGAATATTTTATTGTGATTTTCAATTCAAGGAGCTAATGTGGGGACAAAGGACAGAACTGAGGGCAATGATTTACCATTTTTAATGCTTGTGAAAACGGCCTCATGGTCTTTTATTTCCAAAGTATGAATCCAGAATATACGCACACTTTTATTTTGCACTTAAAATTTAAGGCACCTTCAGGAGGCTGGTTTATAATATGGAAGAGAGGAATAACGAATCCAAAAATATAAACCAACATTTTCTCTTGCAAAAAAAAAAAAAAAAGTTTGTTTTTCTAAAGGCAGACAAGATTTGCTCGTGGGCACTGCTTTTTAAACGTGTGTGTTGAGAAGTTAAACCTGATGGAGACCGCCTGTAATAAAACTGTGTGTCCAAATTCAAGTACTATATGAGCCGATCTCTCTTAACTCACCCTGACAAGCAAACACGATGACTTAATGAAATTACTTGCATAGGTAAAATAGACAGCTAGGACTAATTATTAGAGCGCACGTAATTTTCCACAAGTGGATGATGTTAATTGTGAAATTGTGACATATTCAGCAGATTTTAACTTAAAGCTTGTGCACACACACCTATGTGTATCACACTGTGCATTACATTTCATCATTGGGTGAAATCTGCTCAGAAATGCTAGAAAACTGGTTGCCTTGAATTGTTTCATCTCATCTGTATCAGAAGGTGCTTGGTTTGCTCCTATTGGTGTTCATGCCCAATTAACTTCATTGGCAACAAGAACACCCAAAAATATATCAGTATTTGTGTTGTGTTACAGAGTGCAAAAGCCACCGGGAGAGGTTGCCTGTGTTATTCTGATGTTATTGTAAGCAAGCTGTACTGTTTGCTCTGTAGGAAAAATACGTTTGTAATTAAAACCAAAAAACTTACATCCTAATTTAACCAATAATTTTCATGACCAAAAATACATAAAAAATAAATAAATTAAAATTTAGTTGAGAGGATAATTAAAGAAGCAACTACTGATGCCCCCACTGTCAAGCCCTTTTGTGTTACTACTATTTATTTTTCTCCAAGAGAAACCTTTATTTTCCAAAGGTTTATCTTGTGGAAAATCACTGCCTTAAATTAATTTTCCTTTAATCAGCTGTAATTTAAGCCACTAAATATACTGTTGTAAAACTATGTCCTGTGTGTTATTTCAGAAATAAACAGCCTCTTCCTTGGGTGACTGGGTTTTTTTTAAGTACCAGTTTCAATAGAGGAGGCTGATTTAATTGAAGAGAAATTTTCCTTCTCAGAGAAAACTGAAAAGTCACTTACACACATTGAGTCTTTGACTATCGCAGCATCTCAGAGTTGTTAAAGGGGGTTAATAACCTAAAGATGCTTTAAATGTGCATCCCAGCCGTCTGCATGGGGGCACAGGCACCCTCCTCCCCAAGTCTTCGCATGGGTGACTTGCTCATAAAGGAGAAATTTGGGGCAATTATTTGGTTTTTTTTAGACACGTTGGACAAGGCTCCTGAATTTCTCAAGTAGTGACTTTTTCAGCATGATTTTTGCCATAAGGGGCACCTGGTGACTCCGAGAAACTCTGCAGCGGCTTGAGCTCCTGCTTCTTTGCAGGATCAGGAGTTTTAATGAGCTCTCAGTGGCCTGATCCCGTTAACACTCTCTCAAGTAAGTTACTGGCTTTGGTGATATTGCTTACATGACTGGAATTACTAGTCAAATTAAAAATTAACTCCAGCCTTTTGGAACAATCCTGAGTGTGGAGCTGAATTTTGCTCACATTTCCTTTTCAAAAGCAACAATAAGAGAGAATTAGGGATCGCTGGAAGACTGTGGCCCTTGTAAAAGTGAGCAGGGGTGAAACCAGCACATCGGAGCCCAAATTATATCAAGAACTTATAAAAATTTAACAGGGAGTAATGTCCTCTCAGGAAGTATTTAAGCTGTTCCATAGCAGTGTAATCATTTATATCACTGCAATGCAATTTTTTAAATCATCTGCAGAATTTTATAGAAAACTGACTTCAACTTTCTTTAAAATCTAGCGGGATGTTTCCCTGGGTATTTGAAATTGCCTTCCTTAAGAAAGATTTTTGCTGGAGATGGGGTTTATTTTTTGGGTCTGACAAACCCTTGGTTACCCGTGAATTCCTTTCTCAAATAATCCTATTATGTTGCTTTGTGAAGGGTCACTCTGCGTGTACAGCCCCTACGTGCACCCAGGGTCAGTGACTGGCACACATAATGCTCCTTATACATGTCTGCAATTTATAAGATTGGACCTTTTATTGAAACTTACTTTTAAAACGGCCCCAGAAGGGTCGTACATAAAACTGAAGAAACCCAGTTAAGGACCCAACTTGCTTCCTTTGGAAATAAATGAGAGCTGGAGCACGTGGAGCCAGGAAACTATATCTCGCCATCAAAACTGGACGCACAAAAGACATGTCAGTGTGGCATTTCCTACCTCATGAAGCCACTTTCCCCTTGATGCAGCTCTACAAAAACAATAGTGCATTGATTGACTCTTAAACTCACCAGACTTCAATAAAATCTGGAAGTGTATGAAATTAAAATTGAAGCAGGGTACACGCAGAGTGTTAGTCCTTCTCAAAATAATAATTTAATAACTCTCCAAAAAGTATAGTGGTTTAGGAAAGGCAACCCAGATGGGAACATATAAAATAAAGCTATAAAGTTTCCTTCAAATGTATTTTAATCATTGTTAAATATTTACATTTAATAAGCACTCATTTTTATTGCAAGAGAGATGTAATTACACTTATCATTCATGGAAAAATGGAGTTTTAATAGTCTGTACATTGATTTGCTAAGATGAAATCGTGTCCTAAAAATATGTCGCTTGCTCTCTCCTGGGAATATGTTCCATATGTGAATGCAAAACAGATGAGGACTTTTTTTTTATCAGTGCTCAGACTCTCTCAGCTTTATTTCTCATTGTCTCTGTTACATTTAACATAAATCTTTACAGCTGATGTCTTGCTAATTAGAATCATCTTATCAGGCTTTTACAACCCTTACCAATAAAGTTATTTATTTAGTAAATGCTAACAGGAGAAATAGTAACACCTTGATATTGACCCTG
Source organism: Clamator glandarius (assembly GCA_033459285.1). NCBI lineage: Eukaryota > Metazoa > Chordata > Aves > Cuculiformes > Cuculidae > Clamator > Clamator glandarius. The sequence continues at coordinate 1,302,323 of JAUNZM010000251.1, read as the reverse complement.
GGGAAGCTGTTTGTTGAGGTTATCACCACCACCCCCCCCCAAATTTTATCAATAATTCATGGCCACCTTTGATGCATCAAAGGCAAACAAAGCTGCTCACCGGGACTGCACATCTCCGTGGAGCTGCATTTCTGCTTCACCAAACCACGTCAACAGAGGAGGAAATGAAAAGTCAATTAGGCTCAATGAGTCTGCAACAAAATATCCCTCATTTTTATATTATCATTATATATCTGCCTATATTGGTTTTCTTCTTTTTTTTTATTTTTTTTTATTTTTTCCTGGTTTCCCAGCTCGCAGCACATGCACTCCTGGCTATCAAGAAGTTTTACGTCAGCTGCCTGGAGCAGCTCCCGGAGCAGCCCTCCCTCTTCCATCGGGTAGCACGGCCGCCGCTGCAGCTCCGACCCAGGGACTGGATTGCCTTTCCCACACCTCTCCATCATCTCTGATTCTTGATCAGTTGGAATTTTGTGAAACCTGTGGGCGTAACAAACATCTAACAGAAGGTCTAATAGAAGAAATAGCTGGATTTTAGCATTTCACGGTAGTGACATTGTGAGCATCAGTGCAGGGAACTTCTTGAGCTGAAATATTCTGAAATATTTACTTGATCCAGGACAAAATCTGTCGTAGCACCTGGAAGCATTTGTTTTGAAGAGATTTTCAGTGTTTGTACTCTGTAGGCAGCCATGAAAGCCTCTGCTAACATCATTTATTAGGACTGATGAATTTCCCTTTCCCTTTCCCTTTCCCTTTCCCTTTCCCTTTCCCTTTCCCTTTCCCTTTCCCTTTCCCTTTCCCTTTCCCTTTCCCTTTCCCTTTCCCTTTCCCTTTCCCTTTCCCTTCCCCTTCCCCTTCCCCTTCCCCTTCCCTCTTCTTTTTTTTTCATAAATCATAGATTTTCAAGTGAACTGCAGAAATGAGGATGAAAAAGTTAAACCATATGAAGAATATTGTGTTTTGTTATTATACTTGTGAGCTCAGAGAAAGATGTCACCACAGAAATGCACCAGCAAGAAGGGTAGAGGGGGCACAGAAATGTGAAGAAAAAAATATAAGGTATAAAATATAAGGTTTTAAAAACTAACAATATTAAATGGTGACTTGGTCTTCCTGCAGGGATACGAAGCCCACTTGGGGCAGCAAATGCATAGATGATGCGTGGAGTGGACTTTCAGCCGTGGTTTCATTCCCACCTTCTTGCACAGGAGCCCACGGTTTTAGTAGTCCTAAATCAAGTTTTGCAGGCAGGAATAACCTTTTTGAAAATTAAATTAACTTAAACAAACACACCCCAAACTGATGTATTTTTTCTAGAGCAAATGTGTATTTTCCACTGCTGCGTGGTCCCAGGCTCTTGTGTAAACTAAAAGCTCCACCCTTTGCTCTAATCCTGCAACAATGCAGATTAGGTATAGAAATTTACTGCATTTGAACGTATTAATTACACTACGCTTGCAAACATCCACAGCTTGTTGCTAACAGGAGCATTTGGCTTAAGCTCTGACCTGCAAAGAAGCTAGTTACCATTGCATAATCCACTGGGATCCTGGATATCCAGCATTTCTGAATAGCTACAGAATACAATCTGTGCCGTGAGGTAATGGTATACCTGAGCATGGCACTAGACAGGTAAATACTGAGCTTGGTACATGGTGTTGTTTCTGCTTGTGCTAAAGCACCAACATTTGGAAATATTAAACAAAATGGATTTGTGCTCACTCTTAAACGAAGGTTAATTGTCCCTGTAGCCATCGTTCACATGTGCTAGCTATTACAGCCTTGTTTTGTCCATATTCCAATAGTTGCTGTTGAAGTGAATTGAGGAACTGCTGCCAGGAAATGTCCTTCTCTAAATGACATAATTAGGCTATTGGGGAGCCCAGTGAAAGCAGATTAGGGGCGTCATTGCTGTTCTTGATGCAAGCAACAATTCAAAGCACATAAGCAAACACTTAGACTATGCGGATGATTTAATATTGATTAAACTCTGATATCTGAGACTCCAGGGAAGGCAGGTACAGCGTACTTGAAGAGAAAAAAAAACACTTACTCTATATTTTGCATTAGCTGACAAATGAAGTGTTTTCATTGACATCACTGACCAGAAATAAAAAATTCGATCCGTTGTCCAAGTTAAAGCTATTGGCTCAACTAATTAAAATTATTGGACTGCCTGATAAAATTAAATTATGGATGCTTCAGTAAACTCAAAAGTGTGCTTTCTGTTTAATTTAAGTGCCCTTGGTTTCTCTTGAAATTGCCCAGCGGTTTGGGTATAACTACAGATAAGATGAATCATGGATGTGCCTGTCGAGCTGTGCCCACACCTCCAGCCAGGACACTTTTGCTCCCTTTCCCTGTCCGGTCCTCAGCTCTGCAAGTGGTTTTGTTGATGAAAGAACATCATAAGTATGGCAGTAGTGGCAACAGACTCTCCTCTTCCCTATTAGCACGGGAGCACGCTGATTTTGCCAAACTATTTTGGGTACCTTTATTATTAAGGCAAGAACCATGCAGCTTCTTCATGAAATAATGGGTAGATTTCTAGGTGGTGTAACTCACTGCTCTGTTGAAACAAACAGATTTGCAGGTATCAAGCAGTTTATTAAATCTTCTCTATGGATACTTATTGACACCAGCCGGAACTGTTCTTAAGACCATGAGGATACTTGTTTAAGAATTTACTGGACCAGGACTCACAACACCAGTGGAGCTTTTAAACTGACCATTTTGGCTGCTGTGAATGATCCTTTAAGTGCTGTTCCTCCCACTGAGGACTTCACAGTTTATTATTCCAACACCTTAATTAACAGCTTGTGCGTTGTCTTTACTAAATCCCTGTGAGGCACCTGTGACAATACAGGAAATTAGTATATGCAGGTATGGCATGATTCTCCATCCTTTCTGTCTGCCTCCAGTGCACAGAAATTCTGGCTTGCGTTCAGCATTCTTGGATGCTGTGATGACTCACGAGCCTTTTAAAATATGATTTGATCTTGTTTTAAATGGGCTTGAGGGTATATTGCAGGGTTCATCCCCTGCACCGACAACCCCGTGGCACCACAGGTTGTGGGTGCTGCTACTGCAGGAGGAGTTTAAACACACACACACATACACACACAGGGTAAGGTGGGTGTGGAAGCAGTTGAGGCTGTGCTGGCGTGGCACGCAGGTCTGTGTCCTAAGACTCTTGTTTCTCATTTCTTGTACATTTTGCTCTTGAAGCCACTCACTGCCCAACTGCAGCACTTGTTTTGTTCTTACTTTGCCAATGTCATTTCTTCCCAGTGGCTGCAGAGGGAGAGCAAGTGATGTGTAAATCCTGGAGAGCAGCAAAGCTGACAGATCTTCTGGCTTTCTTGGGTAAGAACCACGTCCCATTGATCCAGGCAACAGGGAGGAACATCTCCTACAACTGTGCAGCGCAGGTGCAGCAGCTTCTTGGACCCAGGCAAGCAGAGCTACAGCAAGTGGCCAAGGAGGTTCATTCCCCCATGAATCGTTGTTATCTGTGTATCTTTATCACGTTCCTGGATGCAAGCCATGTTCCTGCAGCTTCTTCACCCTTAGTTTTACAAGGGGAGGGAAATGGAGAAGCAGCTGTAATATCCTTGGCAGATACTGTTTTACAGTAGCTCAGTAATTATAGTATGTCAGTGGTGAGAAGGTTGAACCCCTTCGCTTTCTCTCTGGCAGCAGCCAAATGAAGTTCTCACCATGTTTAGCTGGTGTTCCCTCCTGCACGATGTCTCCGGGGTGGATGAAGGACTGCAGGAGCACACACTGAACAGCAGCTCACAGGGCTTTCCAAATCCTTTGGCCAACGCTGGAGAGCAAATTGTAGGTTACACATCACATTGAAGACTGTGCCTGTATCACTTCAGTTCGTATCAAATGCTACCAAGAGCAGACAAGGTCTGAGTCCAAAAATCACAGTTGCCTTCACCAAAGGGCATTTCAAGGACCTGCTTTGCTCCAGCTCTTCTCACCACCTTTTCCAGATTCCTGCTGGGCTGCAGCAACGAGCCGTGTGTCCTGCTCCGCATGCGCTAGAATTACTTAAGTGATTTCAGTGGAGCAGGATATAATCAGCAGTGCTAAAAGCAGAGCAATAAGGCACAAATAATACCCAGTGTATCCTTCAGAATACACTAATACCTTCCCTTTCTCCACAGCTCCCACGGTACAACCCGTCCTTCCAGTACACTTCTGGATCTCTCAGTCTAGTCCGTCTCTAGACTCAAAGCACTGGTATGTTTGGCTGCTTTCCATCTATACCATATGCCGTCTATCTGAACGGAATTCAACAGTGTATCAATGGCTCATCTGACAGAGAGCTATTTAACACCGAAAGCCCTGGAGCAGATTTATTATATGTGATCTGTGAATATCTCCATCCCTCAGCTCCTTGCTCAGCCTTAGGAAGCCAAGAGGATGGTGCATCAGGGATGAAGATGTGCAGGGAAAATAAAGTAACAGCGAATTATCTTGAGGGGAAAAAACTGTGTAAGGGGCTTTAAGGGATTAATCATCAAGTAGAATAATATTTACCACTGCAATCAATGCAAGCCCAGTCATAGAAAAAGCTAGTGTTCAAACCCACAAGAGTTTCTGAGAAGAGCTTGTACAAGACACAAACTACTTTATTTCAGTTTGGCAATTGACTCAGCTGGAAGCCTTAATAGGTGCGATTTTATGCTTCATTTCAGATGATTGCCAATTCACTTCGCATGCCTGTGTGATTTCTTCACCCCTATACGAAGTTAGATAATTTTGAAGGATGCTCTGCAAGCCGAGTCCTGGAGGCAATGGCACTGGGAGCTTAACCAGCACCTGTCTGCCCAGGTGGCAAAAGCTCTTGTTGGTTTGAGGGCTTCAGTGCAGAGATCCAGATAGGATTTAACGCAAAATAAATGGTAGCAATTAATTCACCTCATTGCAATGGTGATTGTTGCGTTTGATCACTGAACTGTTGAGTCAAACGTTCAGAGAAGCAGGGAGCGGTGGTGCCGCTGCTGGCAGACCTGCCTGCAGAAGGAGCGATGCTGTGCCTGCTCTGCCCTGCATCTGCAACTTTTACTGAAGGCTTTTTTCAAGTTTCTGAATTCCTTCAATATTTATTGTTCTTATGAGACGCATTCAAAGCAGCGAATCAAAATATCCTTTCCTGGGGAAGTAAGTCTCCCAGAGCTTAATTCATCATTTTGAAGTAATACAAAGCTTAAATTTGTCTTTGCTGGAGCTGCATACTAAGTATTCAAGCATAAATAAAGAAAATATAAATAAAGCGGGCCTGAATCTATTTCACTTAGTTATTAAAATTCCACTGCTTGTTCTGCGGGAAAAGACCTCCCAAAATGACACTGGTAATCTGGGCAAAAAGCAGATTGTTGCCAAAGGGTTCAGCTCCTAAAGGGGGGAAGCATTTTTAAAACTGCCAAGGAAAATATTTTCATTCATGAGTTCACCCAGCCTAAACATGCATCTAATCCTCCCAAACTGACAGTTCAAAAAGGCAACCACAGTTGAGACAGGCAAAGTGTTCAGTTCAAAGGAAAAAAAAAAAAAAAGGACCTAGGGATTATTAGCATTATCACTTTATCATGAAATGACCATCAGCTCTGGAAGCCCGTAGCTCCACCTCCCCTTCCCAAACCCAGGGACTCGGTCCCCATTGCTTTGCTAAAAGGGCAGCAAAGCCTTTCTTGGAGATTCACTGTAGTGAGAAGAGTCTTCAGCCAGGTTAGGGCTTCTCTAAAAAAAAAAATAAAAAGCTGCATCCAGTTTAAATTGAGTCCCTGGGAAGAAGGAGCCTTCCCAAGAAATTGAGATCTATCTATTCTGTATGTTTGGTTTTGTTTGGGAGGGTTGATTTTGGTTTTGTCTTTCCTCCCTCAACACCCAGCCTTGCCAGCCTGGTGTGAAGCCACCAACCCTCCCACCAGCCAACTCTTTTTCTCTTTCATTTTGCCTTTATCAAATCTGTGGGTCCAATCAGTCAAACGTGACAAAGCTGCAGAGGTCTCACGGGTGCCGAGTTCCCACAATTACTGAAAAAAATAAGCATAAGAGACTGCTCACCATGAGGAAAGACTGAAGTGTGAGTTCCGTTATGCATCAAGGCATCAAAAATATCTGCATGAGAGATTAAAGAATAAGCTAGCTTGGTGAGGAGGGGGAAGGAAAGAACTTTTAGCATTAGGTACAGCACAATACAATGAAGAGAGGCAAAACCTGATCTATTTGGCGCTGAAGTCCACAGCTGCTCTCCCTTGCAGCAGAGACACGAAGGATGGGAGACGCATGGGAAGTGAGCAGCAACTCTTTTTATTGTCCCATCCCCAACCAACAGCCACTTCTCACAGCACAAGTACAAAGGTAGCTTGGGACACGCAGTGGAGCTGAGATGCTCCAGCCTGTTCTCCTTGTTGAGAACCCACCATGGGTCTTGGGGGGCTTCAGCCTTGGACCTCACCCACTCTGCAGCCAGCAGAGGGGGTGGAAGAGCTGGACCGATACCAGTTATCGGTGAAATCTTTTCATTTCTGCCTTGTAAAATAGATCAGAGCAGCACAAACATCACCCTGTCCAGCTGAGAGAGGAGCAACTCGCTCAAAATCACTCTGTCTTGCAAACTTGATTTCAGATCCCACACTGGGATGTGCGCAGCAGAGAAGTTTTGCTGTGGAGCAACCAGGCTGCACAAGAGCATCTGCATGACCAGAGGCAGGCTGGGGTTTTGGCCATTTATCCTCAGATGCAGCTTTCCAAAAAAATCCTACCCAAGTTTAAACCACAACAATGCACACTTTAAATATTGGCAAACCTTTGAAACAGCTGGCAAAGCCACAAAGCCGTCAGCCGAGCAGCGGCTGCAGCTCTGTTCAGCAATCAGGCGCTGGACCGTAGTCACCCCCTTAGGGCTCAGCTCTCTCTTCTGTTTGTAGAAGTGAAAATGTCAAAAGCTAGGGAGTATTTCCAGCAGGCTCCTGACTTCTTTGCAGAGCAGCCAAGCTGTGATTTCCCCATCTCTCTCTGTCTTCCACAACAGAGCAAGAGCCGAGCGCATAGCTTGGCCTCAGGTTTTCCCTTGGGGTCCGCATGGGATCCCAGTCGGGACACTCTGATTGCACTGGGAACTACCTGCAGCGTGAGTCACCAGAGAAAATGAGGTGATCATTGAGAAATACGCTGTTCCAAACCCTTAACTTGGCCAAGCACTGCTCATCAGTCCTTTGGAAAGACAACATTATTTCACCTGAAACCCAAGTCCTGAGGAAAAGCTTTTCTCCAAGAAAGGATAAGACTTCAGGTTCATCCAAATGCCAGTGTCTCTCCTTTGCCTCCTGCAGACGCATGCACTAAAAGCTGAGCTCTGTTCACATGTGGCCAAGCACGACTCTCATAGGAGTTAGGAAGAAGATTCCCATTGACAGCGTCAACCAAGCAAGTCCCGATGCAAAAGCACATTCATGAACATGATAGCATGTTGCCCCAGTAACGATCATCTTTAGTGCTGAATCCCAACCCTTGTCTCTCTTTTGCTTCCAAGAAAAAAAAAGTCTAGTCCAAGCAGCAAACACCTAGCAACAGGAACACTATTCCCAGTTTCATGCTTCTTCAAGTGCAGTATCGCAAGGAGAGTTTAACGTAGTCGGTTACCTTCGTCCCCTGTAAGCCTTGGTGTTCTTTTGTCTGTTTTACTAAATATATTGCTAGAAAAAATTAAATGTTGATGGAAAGATATTTCCAAAAAGCTGTACAAGCACCACTGCGTGTGGGAACTCCTGCTGACACAAGCACCTGGTTCCAGAGTACCTGAGCTACCTGGTATCCTGGTACTGAAAAGGACCATAGGAGTTTTGAAAGAGTCAGGTGAATCATTGCATGATGTGCTGAACATTTATTTTATACCTGAAATATCCTGCCAAACATGCCAAATGCTTTTGGGCAGCTCCAGTCTGTAATGCGTGCATGGAGGTGAGACCTTGGCCAAGGCTTCCTTTGGGAAACATCGGCTCCCAGAAGCAGCAGTACCAACTACCGCCTCATCCAAATCACTCCCTGAGGTATCTAGTACTGGCGAGTGTTTAAGGGATCCTTAATTGTCATCCTAGGCTCTCAGAGCACAAGCACACTCACCTTGCAGCTGGAACAACTGAAGAGCATCACCCATTTTACCCAGGAAAACAATCCTTAGAGTGAAATGACATTCACGTTGCTACTGCCAAGCGGGCATGCACAAAATACACACATTACTCCGCAGCTTGAGACATTAAGCCCCTTGTTATGGAACTGCTGGGGGGGGGTGTGGTGTTCTCCTATTTAAAAATTAATTTGGATGACAACAGGATTAGCCACTGCAGAGTTCTTTAACTGTACACTTGCAGCCTCATAAGGGGCGACTACTGGGATGTTGCTTGGCAAGATTCCTGTTCTCATCAGTCACTTTCGATGAAGATGAATGTTAGTTTGACTGCCTTTATGCTTTAACTGTATATTAGGATAGGATCAGATTACCTGTTGCCTAAGATGAGTTGTAACAAGGGAATATTTAGACAAGCAACCCCTATAACAACACCAAGAGTGCAGCATGGTTCGGTAAGCTGGAAAGCACGCTCATAGTGAAGAGCAAATACAGATAAACAGATGGGAATACAGAATCCTCTGCTAGATCTTGGGGCTTGATTTGAGTCATTTCAGTACGTATCCTCTAAACTGAGCTCAGTATTAGCATTTCTGTATTAATGTTATCTACCTTCATCTAGGCTTGTGGTTATTGGCAGCTGGCAAATCAAATATTACTAGTCATTATTTCCAACTGATATGGACAAAAAGATTTCCTAGATTTTAAGAGAAAATAATGCAGTAATTCTTATTCTTCCATGCTTTTTGAGTGAATGTTTCTCTAGTACCAAATAGAAGATCAGAGCCATCTATTCACAGCTTTGAAGAAGCTCATAGATGAAGATTAAGTTAGCAGCATGTCCATAAACTGGAATTCTTTAGGTCTGGCTTGGATTCCCAAGATTTCCTATTCATTTCCTATTAATTTGGGTCAATTCTTTGAGTCCTTTGAGCCTTGGATTCCCATTGTCATTTTTTTCAGTTTAGGTTATTGACTGTAATACAGAAACAACCTCTCCTGATTTGTCAGGCAACGCACACACAGCAGGACTTCACTTGGACCCCTCACTGCTGCTGCACTGCAACTCAAAATAATGGCAATATAATGCAATTAAATGATCTGCAAACATATTTTCCGTCAAACCTGATGTTATGGACTATTAAATTCCTCAAGATGATAGAGCAGCCCCATGCAATGAGCTTATCTCTCCTTATTCATCACTGTGCTTGTCAGCAAGTGTGATAACGTGGACATCCTTTGAATGGGGTGTCCAGCACGTTCAGGGCTCAGCCATAGCCCAAAGGCACCTTTAAGCAATCAGAGCTTTGTGCACCAGTGAAAAGTCCTTCTCAGATCCCTCGCAAACCTGGCCCTCACACCAAACACAGGAATCCAATTCCTTCCAAAGAAGTTGCCGTAAGTTTTTCCTTCCCTTTCTGCATCTGCATGTTTCCACTTTCCTGACCTGGCAAGATATTTTGCCAACAGCAGAGATGGCCAGAGAGACCTCAGGCATGAGAAATATTGAGGTGAGCACTGTTACGACCACCGGCTCCCTCCAGTACTACCATCACCCAAAATCAAGAGAGTTGTGCCTCCCAAAGCAAAAAAAAAAAGCTTTTGACATCTGATTACCGTACCTCTGTAACACTTATGGAGTATCCAGTCACTTGAAGGACTCCTTACTTCGTCAGTCTCTCCAGCAGTCATTAGTAGTTAATGCTGAGAAGGGAATTGAGTACTGGCAATAGAGCAAAAATCTTCTCAAAATCCACTTGATGGTTGTGGTTGTCCAGCAGTTTCATGGCTGTTGCTGTGAGGCTCGGCCGTCCTGCCCTATTGGTTACTGCTGCGATTGAAGACAATTACAACCAGAAATGACATTTCCATAGCACATCAGGCTGTTCTGGGGGCTTCCCAGTGCTGCTGTGTGAGCATCAGCAGCCACGCACACACATCCTTGAGTGCAAGGGCAGTGGTGCTGAGCTCCAGAGCTGGGAAGAGATCAGGGTCAGGCATCTCTCCCTGCTATTTCCACCCAACACATTGATACCAGGAACCATGGGGATCACCAATGCTATTTGATGTCTCTCAGAATTTAGGGATGATGATGGGACAGCAATTTTTGGACACATTTGCAACATCCCATGAGCTCAAAAGCGTATGAATGGTGATGCTGAGATCTAAAGGACATTTTCCACAAAATGGAGAAGGCAGTACACTGTGATTTTTATGGTGGTGATTTATTTCAATTCATGAACAGAAAATGCATCGGTAACTCAAAAGAAATTGCAAAGAGGGAAAAACGAGGCATGATTTTTACACACACAAAATGGAAAGAAATAAAAATTGCTCTGTTTTCTGAGACGAGTTCCAAAAGAGTGGGTTGATTATTTGTAGGTTTTTATGGGGCTTGGGGTTTGGATTCTGTTCACTAAAAGTGTACAAACGCATCTGAGAATGACATTTTTTCCCCATGAAAAAAAATAATTCTAAATTAAAAATGTAGATGAGTTGCAGATGCATGAAAGTAACTGGATGGGAAATGACAGCGGGCCAAAACCAGAATGGCTCATTTCCCTGATCCAGCCTAGACATCTCCTCTTGCTTCTCATCATCTAGACGCCTCAGACAGAAGTGGACAGAACCCATCACAAAACTGCCATCATCCTCACTTGTGCACCCAGCAAACAGATATCGCTGCTAAGGCTTGTGAGGACACCAAGACTGCAGAGCTGAACCTGAACCAGACAAGCTCCCCCAAACTTTTTTTGAGGGTGCTTACAGGGGACGGTTAGTCTTCTCCCAGCATGGAGCTACAAATAAGACTGGTTAGGTTGTTCTCTGCTTTTTAAAGGATCATATATAGTACTGAATACAATGCTTAGCGACCTGCAAGACCTCCTGCTAAGCAGGAGTCCACAGGCTGGGCTATTAAAATAAATGAGAAATCACCATTGGTCTCAGCATGAGCAGGATTTGCCCAGATCTGGATGACGTGAAGAAAAATGGAGATAAAATATAGTCATTTATATTAAAGTGAGGCTGCTTAAACAGTGATTCTCCTGGTGATGCCTTTTCAGTCCTCTACATTCTAACACACTGTTTTTCTTTTCTCACAGGATGAGTACAGATCAAGGCAATTTACATCAAACTCCTGCCCCTAACCTGACACTGGTAATTATTCCAAATTACAAGATTTGGCAGGAGCCTGAAGAAGTGGCACTTAACTCCACTATAACATTATGTCTTTTTTTCTTTCTTAATCCCCCTGCTAAAAGCAGAAAAATGATATGGCACTCTAGGTTGAAACGAGTGACTGAAAATATAGTGCTAAATATAAAAGCATAGCTGTCGATATCATTTTACTCTGCTTGCAAACAGGACTACGATTATGCATACGTTGACTTTTTAATGGTCTCTTCAGCCCTCTCTGCATTCGGGTCCCTGGTTTCTGTACTCAGCTGCTGCCCATGGAGAGTACAGAGGATGGAGATGCTGAGACCTGCAGGCAGTCACAGCTACATGGGAAATAAGAAGACAGAATTGAGTCATTCATCTTTATTTCTACAGTACCGGATTTCCAGATTAGGAACAATTTCTACCACTTGTTCTTCGTTATGATCATTGAACGCAACTGGATGTTGGTGCAAGAGCACATGAATCTAACCCCTTAACGCAACACAGCAGGCATGTGCCATTCTGGCCCTCTCAGCCGCTTGATCCTTAAACTTCCCTTAACATTTTATGTAAATATTCCTTAAGAAGTCTTCCAGCCCATCAGCTGTTTTGCTAATCTGGTACATCTTCCAGAGCATCTTGAAAGAGTTCATACCTGGGCAGTGTCCAGACGGTGTATCCCTCATTCTCTGCTCCAAAGGAGAATAGAAAAATGTTCGAAACATCCCTGCACAACAATCCTGGCGAGGAGAGGCTCAAGGTGAGGTGGTGCCAGCTGGACCTGTGGGCGCAACTTCTGGTGTCCCCCGTTTTCCTTAGGGGACTTTCTACAGACACCAATCCAGGCAGCTGCCAACCAAGGGGATGCCCTTCAACTTGAACCCAGCTCCCAGAATACAAGCTTGGGAGCTGACGGGACCCCCCAGTTGGCAGCAGGACCCCATCCATCCCATGGTGGGGTGTCCTGGGAAGGGGTGGGATTGCTCAGCCATTTCCAGAGCCTTCAGGGCAGTGGCTCATTCCAGCACCCCTGGCTTTTCTGCTGGAGCACCACAATACTGGGGTACTATTACAGCAGCAAATTGGCCCATTAAGCCTTAGAAAAAATGACTGCTGTTGGTAATTACCTCTAATCCACTAATGAGCTATTGTTTGCTGGGAGCATTAAGTGTAAGCTTAATGACGTGAAAAAAAAAAAAAAAAAGCAAAATAGACTTGCCTCAAAACTGCTAAACCAACTTAATTGAACAGATGCTTGCTTAGCACCTGTATTGTCATGCTGATTCATAGAGAATTGTTTTAATTGCAAGATGATCCTCAGTGGATTGTGTTTCCTTCACCTTAGGGCAGGTTCAGAAGTCAGAAAGTAGGAATTGATTAATTTAGTGGCATTAGTATTAAGGTTTAGCGCATGCGATGTGGCTTTTCATCTAAACTGACCAACGCAAAGATGATATGGACCAATAGCAGCGAAAAAACTCTGTAGCAATAATAGGAGAGCATTAAAATCCCCTAATAGGAACTGCAAAATTGAAACCAAGTGTTGTACAATTTAATTTCTGTCCTGTATGAAATATATACTTATTAGGTAAAAGAAATGTTAAATGAAATGTATAAATTATTATAATGGCACTTGTGTAAAACAAAGTTTCGCTTTGTAAACTTTTGAATGCCAGGATTGATGGTTTTCATGACTTTTCCAAGATCTTGCAAATTTGGCCAGGGCTGCTATTTTTGCAAAATTTAGTTGGTGAATTTATTACTTACATAGCAACATCAGTGCAGTTCATTACCAACATAAGAACTGCAAACATGTTATGAATTAGGTGAAAACAGCTTCTCCTAGAAAGATGAGGCATTTGCACTGCTTAAACATGACCCTTTCTTGTAAAAAAACACATCAAATTCAAGCTCAAACTTCAATACTCCTTGTTTTGCCCCGGACTGATGAAAATTATGCTATCAACATAGGAAAGAGGATAGCTTGCACCCCTCACCTAATTTATATGTGTCGAAACTGAACACAATCTTACTTCAAATATGGGTGTCCTTAATGCCAGCGCTCAGCATCCCCCTGTGCACTTGTGCTCGATGTGGAAACCAGCTTGAGCCCATAAACCCATCGCAAATATTTCTGCATTTATTCAAAGCAGGTCTACGAAACACCCGTTGTCACAAGTGTTAAAGTGCAAAGTGTTAAAATCTGAATTCAAATCCCTTGATATTCTGTTCTATTTATAATTTCTCAGTGAGTGGCCGATCAGACGACATCATAATGTCATAACTCTTTCCTCTTTTTCCACCTTTTCCTGTTCAGGTGCATTTCAATAAATCAAATCAAGAGGAGGAGTTTGAGGAGTTACTGTTGTCATTTTCCAAGCACAAGTTAACAAGATAAAAAGTTGCTCCAGGCAGAAGTGCCGGCTAGAAATAAGACGTTCCCAGATGAGTACCCAGCTCATGACTTTGAATACGTGTTGGCTTTTTCTTACAGAGAATTTTAAACTCACTGCTTACAACCATATGAAACAGGAAAAATGCTACTGTCTGCCCTTTGGGAAACACTTGCTGCCGACTCTCTCTGACTCCATCGTGCAGGCAGGGCCTGATCCATCAGCTCTGAATTGTACCTCCTTCTTCAGAATCGTTCAGGAAACCTAGAGTTGATTCCTAAATGAAGGAGAATCACTGTTAAACCAAACCTAACAGTCCAGAAGTATGAGAAACGCAGAACTTTGGAGTAGTAAAAGGTGAAAGAGAAACAATATTTTAGAAGCTGTCCTCCTGTCATCTCTCTCATCCCCACAACCAGGCATAGAAAGGGCTTTGGATGAAGGTGGGAGAGGGGGAGCTGCTCTCCACAAAAACAACTTCTATGAGCCTTTCAGACCTCAGCTCTCACCTCTCCCCTGCCCTGCTGCGAGCATCCCAGCACGGCTCCTGTGCGTAAACCTGACGTCAGGCTTCAGAGCGCTCAGAACTTAACTGAAAAATCAGTTTACACTTCCCTCTTCCTTAAATTCCTTCCAAATCCCCAGTTAAGTGCTAAATATCACAGGGTTGAAAATTTCACCCAAATATTATTTGTATGTCAAACATCTTGATGCAAAACGTATCCCATGTTTGTGGAACCACCTCTTCTCATTAATGCATTCTGTGCCACAATAAATCTGCCTCATAGGGGCTAATTTATACCTAAGCAAATGATTCCCCATTTCTTTTATAATATAAATGTTTAGATTGCAACATTCTCCCCTCTCTGGCGATTCTGTATCTAACATTCATGGGAACAGCAATCTCCCTAACACGTTTTCATGTGTGCTGCTTTCACTGTACCTTGCTCGCCGGGCTAGCAGGCTCTTCAGTCCTTGGTGAACACCTTCTGGATCATACAGATGCTGGACGGCCACCACTACAACAAAAAGAAAGGTCACATTTGAAAAGGGTCATTGAGCACTGGCAGAGGCTGCCCAGGGAGGGGGTTGAGTCACATTCCCTGGAGAGGTTTAAGGGATGGGTGGACGAGGTGCTGAGGGGCATGGGTTAGTGATTGATGGGAATGGTTGGACTCAATGATCCGGTGGGTATTTTCCAACCTGCTGATTCTATGATTCTATGATTTCTAGAGTTTGCAAAGGGAAGGAATACTTTTTGCTCAGCTGCCTAGAAAGACGATTGTGCCCTTTGATAGAAAGAGAAATGAGTGAAGAGGAAGGTGTGGCCCAGGCTTCTAGAGGAAATAGCAATATTTCCTGCATCAAGCTCATGTAGTCTCTCGATGTTGAAGGGTACGACCTTTGATTACAGCAGATTGCACCAGACTGACTTTGGATGTGGACTAATCATAGAATCATAGAATCATAGAATCTATGTTGGAATCATAGAATCATAGAATCATAGAATCATAGAATCATAGAATCCAGGTTGGAAGAGACCCACAGGATTGTTGAGTCCAACCATTCCCACCAGTCTCTAAACCATGCCCCTAAGCACCTCAACGCTGTTTGGATCACAGGGCAGAGCTAACATTGGGGAGGATATTCTTTGTGGGCTGATGTGAAGCCTTTTAATAAGCCTGTTCCTGTGTTTAAAGGTATCTTATCTCATGCACATTCACTACCACACTCACTTTGCTCCACTCCCATGACCACCAAATGCTGAGCCTCCTCTGGGTCATGCTGTACACAGTTACAAACATGTTGGACCTTCGTTCTCTACAACAATGAGACAGCAGTTGGGCTTCTCTGTGAACCTGGCCAGCCAGTCCAGCGCATGACTAACAGAGAGGTTATTTTCTCAGACAACAGATCACAACCTTATTTTCCCTTTCTGAGGAGGTTTCCCAACTAATAATATTTAGCTCTGAACAGAAAATTGTGTGGGATTATCAAGGATTTTTAATTCATTAATTTGGATACATTTTATGTGCAGAATCACCATGTGTTCAAGCCAAGGCTGAGCTAGAACCACACAAATATTACACACTGCCTTGTTAATGCCAGCAAAGCCCTTTTTATTGCATAATTCTGCAGCCTGTCTATAGTTTTTATTTCATTAATTTTCATCCTGATAATTGGAAGCAGCTTCTCTCCTTGCTTTTTTAAGGTTTAATGAGCTACATAACTTCATGCCTCCCACTGAGGGGCTGCAGGTCACTTTGCACTCTGGAGAACCACAACACCTTTCCCTACTTCTCTTTTACTCTCCAGCAACAGAAGACAATGCTTATTGTCTTCCAGCAGAGGTGTACGTGTGCTCACATACATGGTAGACATAGGTATGGTCTTCTCTGCAGAGAAACTGCATGAACTGCACAGAATTTTGAGACAGGAGTGATTCCTCTTCGTGATAACAGCCATGAGATGGCAAGATGCAATCCTTGAAGAGCACTGGAAGATCTGGATTCTGCTGCTTCAAACACACCTCAGCAATGTGCTGGCAGTGACACCTCACGTCTCTCAAAAAGGCTCCCAAAGTGACACCAATTCCTGATTCGTTCACTGGACAGGGATCCCTGCAGAGCAGCAATTTCAGCGTCAACTGGAAAAAGAGAAAGAAGTCAGCAGAGCTGGAAGTGAAAGTAACATTTGCTTTCATTGTTATATATGCTTTGCCAACAGGATTGCTATGAGGGAGAGACTGAAGAGTTAAATATGAGCACGAGTAATAAAAGATGGGGAAATAACATCCTCTGCAGCACATGACCAGGTTTCCAGGGAACATGAGATACTGGCCGACCTTGTGCATCTCATATGGACAAGTCTCTTCAAACTCCCTTGCAAACTCTGGTCAACCCTTCCTCTTCCCCAAGTGCTAAAATCTCCAGGCAGTCTGGCGATGCTGAGAACTTTCAAGAAGTCCAGAATCATAAAGGGAACAGAATTAAAAGCTCACAGTTGCGCCTCTTTGACTGAATGCTAACTCAATGATGATTTTATCTGTATACACTGGATGAGTTATTACACACAGTTTCTCTTGGGAGATCGTAGTGGAAGAAAATTGTGTTACATTCTTAAATCCTTAGAAAGAAATACAGTTCCTTACTCTATTTTAATTTCTAGTGCCAAGAAGAAAGAAATTGCATTTTTCAACCATGCTTGATGTGACTTCTCTTTGCCACAATTCATCCATCTTCTCTAACTATTGCAATCCTGTATCATCAATAAAAGACAAATTAATGGGAGATTAGTTCGTCTAGAAAATTCTGGGAATAGAAACATCATTTGGTAGATGAGGACAGCATTGGGTAACTTTCAGATTCATTTCACTCAATGAATTGGTGTTTTTATACTGTCATAATGAAAGCTGCTCTTTGAGTTGGTCTTGCTTAGCTTTTAAGGGATTTTTTGATTGCACATTTTCTACTGGATTAAATATCCCCAAAATGGCTTACAAGGCTCTAACAAAATACTGCTCTAACACAAAAATAGGCTCTGTCCCCCTCTACTCATTTAACTGACATGAACCAGAGCTAGGAAAATGCTATGTGCACATCTAAAGTCCAGCAACTACACCATCTATTATCTTGAAGACCTTTTTTCCAAGAACTTTTTTTCTAACAATCCCCACACTCATGAGATAAATGGAGATACTAACAAAATAAACCACACAAGTCTTCATATTCAGGTATGTAAAGAGACATCCTAAGTTGTCCTGGTTTGCTTAGCTCATCTTTAATGTGTTTACAATGCAAATTAAAAAGCAATCATAGCTTTGCTGGCTTTTAAGGGTGAATTACTCCATACAACGGAAAGACCATTCACACCAGGAGTCTCACTCCTAAAAAGCACATTTATGAAGCAAAGTGCTAAGTGACCTAGAAAAGCACACAACAAACAAGAGTCTTGTCTCTACAGGAGCTTTGCATTGTATTATGGCCCATAGCTGTATACAGATCACAGTGAATAGGAAGCTATTTACTTATTTCAGTACATAATTCCACCTAAGATGAGTCAACAGCCAGTGTAAATAGGAGCTTTATTACCATTTGTCACCTGAAAGAACTGCCTCAAAAGCTGTCAGTTGAATTCGGAAGGCAAATGGTGCCCTGCAGATGAAAATGAAAGCCCTTGTGTTTTCAGCCTGCTCGGCTCATACGTAGATGTCATCTTTTTACATCAAGCTTAAAATTGATCTGCCTTCAGGGAACTTTTCTGCTCCACGTTGTGGGGGGTCCCATCGCACATACGTGTTGGTGCAGAGAGTGCCGCAGCCTGGTGTGCCGCGCCGGCCGGTGTGGAGATGTTCAATTCCAACATGCTTGGCTTAGGAATGCTCTCAAAGCCTGTCTTCCCCCTCCTCTTCCACATGCTTCCCTCCCATCAGCTATTTCTGGAGATAGTATAGCGGTGGTCGCAACCATAGTCAGTGCTGCAGATCCCTCTGCAATGAGTTAATGGATTGCTCTCTGCAAAACAACTCATCGAGGTAGCAAAGCATCCCGGGCTCTGTGCTTGAGTCCTGAGCACATCCCAAAAAGCCGTGGAACATACAAAGTGGGTTCTTGTCAAAAATACAGCAAGAGATACCCATTAGACAATGTGTGATGGGTCCGGTGGGTCATATAGATGCTGACTTTGGGGGTTCTCACCTGGTGTTGGGCAGCTGTCACCACCTGGTCCCAGAGACCACATAAAGCAGCAAGACACGTACAAGCAAGCGCTGCCAAAGTTTGATCCCCACCATATTTGCTTAAAATCCTAACTCATTAACAGAAATGATGGCCAGAAGAGGACACTCCGTTAAGTTTTTGTGATTTCTGCAGGAAGATAAATGTGATAATAGAGTGGAATGGCTTAAATAAATCCCTGGAACTGGAGGAGTTGCAGATTGGTGTCTGCATCACGGAAGGAACAGTAGCTACATTTGAGGAACCTCCACACCCTTGTTTAATTTAGTTTTTATATTTCTTAAAAAAATAAAATAGAATCCCAACCCACAAGCTCAGTGCTTTTGGATTAATAACAAATACTTGTCAGCAAACAGTACATTAGCTGGCTCTTGGCAGTGCATCAAAACGCATCACAGAATCGAGCTGTTCATGTTTACAGAGAAAGGGAAGGGCAGGACATGCTGTATAACGGGTAGCAACTCATTCTCCAGCCCGTACAAATGGGCTAAAAGGCTCAGAGAAGCTATTGCATGAATAAGAAAGAGGAAATATTTCTTCGGTTAGTCAAAATGGTTTATGGGCTGTGATTAATGAAACATCCACCCGCTTATTTGCGTTAACAATAGCAGCATCCATCAAACAGCGCTCAGGTTCCTCGTTCGGGCTACCGGAGCAGGCGCTGCAGGCACACGGAGCCTCCAAAAGTCACCTCCTCCCCCCGAAATGAAGGAGTGTCGCAAGGGAGGGACTCAGCACATGTGCAAATGGGAAAACAGGCTGAAACCATTCTCACAGACTGTTTCTAAAGAGAGTTCGTCCATAACACTTCCTACCAGTTTTATCATTCCCCAGCAGGGTAGGACCACGGCTGTGCCAGAGGCAGGTCTGCACAAGCAGGATCTGTCCCCAGTCTAGGTGCCAAAGCCTCACTGCTGGTGCAGGGGCACCTCAGAAATAAGGAACAGCAGAGTCCACGACACCCAGGAGCTCCCAGGGCTGGGCAGAGACCTGGTGTGTTTTATTGGATGACAGCATTCAGTTCCAGTGCCTAAATTTCTCATACATCTTGGGATGCAGACCTGCATGAATCCTCCGTGTTGCTTCTGCAGGTTTTGAAGGTCTATGAGAGAGAACTAGGACCCCAGCTCTGACACCAACCCTGTGTCTGGTCTTGGCCAAGTTCTGCAATCTCTCCTCATCCATTTTCCCTCTTAGTAGTATTTGCTTACCCATCTCATAAGTACAGAGAGAGTTCATTTATATTGTAGAGCCCTTTGAAGTTGTAAATCTCTCTGCAAATGTCAAGTGTCACTATTATTTTATACTTGGTTGGTATTTCAGATTGAATGAGAGCCTTAGTGCATGTAAATTGAATGCATATTAGGAGATTTCAATTTAAAACATCAGCCAGTTATTGTAGCCTGAAACATCTTGCTCAACTTAAGATAACTCTATACTTAAAGCAGAAAAGACTGCCAAAAGCCAAAGATGAAAGAGGTTAGAATAACATCATGCCTTGCAAAGGTGAGGAGGCAAACGTGGGTAACCCTGAAGATCAGGAGGGCACTGGGATGGGAAAGCTTCCTCGCGGTGAGTCAAATGTTTTATTAACTTTATCCAGCAATAACATCTCAGCTCACGGGTCTGTGCCATTCATCTGTGCACACAATAACTGGAGAGCAGGGCAGGAGGAGAGGTGCCGGGGGAGTTGCCCTGAGGTGGGGAGGGCAATTTTGCAGGAAGCTTGCATTCCTGGAAAGGCAGGTTGGGCTGGGACATGCCTGTGCTGCTGCTGTGCCTGCTCTGTTGGACCCCAAATGTTTGTTAAACACCTTTTCTCTGGTAAGTGCTGAGGGATTCTTGCTTTTAAAATGCTCAGTCATTACTGTGCACGCATGGTGATGATGGGAAATGGAAATACTACAGGAAAGCTGGACGTGGCCATCATTCTACTGCCAAAAAAGGGAGAAGCCATGCAACATTTCAACATACTTTTGAAACCTGAATATATTGCAGACAGTGCTCCTTCCAGCAGATCTCTGAACATTATTATTACTTGTCTTTTCCTGAGGTAGCATCCCAAAGAGCCTCGTTGTTTTATTTTTAAATTTGAGTTATATTAAGAGTTAGATGTGTTGTCTAGGAAGCTACAGAGGCATTTGGAGAGCAGAAGAGTTGCATCTGCTGTTGCATCTAATCTAGGGCAAACCTTCTCTCAGCAGGCTTGATGGTCACACTAAAAATAACCAAAAAAGGTGAGAAGAAAGAAATACCCACAGTAATGATTATACAGAAAATGCACATTGAAAAAAAAAAATCATAGAAAGGCTCAGAGGGAGAATGAGAATGGTCAAGAGTTAACAACTGGATGTGAGCACCTTGCTGAGAAGTTTGACCACTGGGGACAAGTCTGTACCAGATGTTTTTGCCCAGATTGTATGTGCAGTTTCCTAGTTATTTCTTTATTTCTATTTTCCACTGGACAGCTGCTGTGCACCCGATGACTTGAAAATTAATAAAATTTCATCTAACAGTTTGTAGCATACCACCTGGAATAGAGTTCAGGGCACCCAGAAACCTCCAGCTCACTCCATTCAAATAGCTGGTGGCCAGGTACTCCTTGGCAGGATCTTCTCTTCACAAGAGCAGGTTTTGCCCTTGCTCTGTTGCATCCTACAGCATCCCTAGACAATCCACACACCCCTCAGAGAGACACCAGATGTTCAAACAGCAGCAGCAAAGGATATGGCAGTGGCTTGGAATATGCAGTGATGTTCACACACAGTAGTACTATTTTATCTGACAATTTGGCTCTGTTTAAACTCCAAAAGGGAAAAAAACTCCTGAAAACACTTATCCCCAGTTTGTTATCCAATTGAAACATCACCTACAGTGCCCTTGGGAAGGCAAGCCTTGCAGTGAGTGACACCTGAAGAAAACCTCTGCTTGGAAATGGGTTTCAGAGAGAAGAGCAGGAGAAGGGTGCAAGGGGAAGACCTGGACCATGATTAAACCCAGCAACCTCAGCAGTGACCCCCTCTGTCCATGCAAGACCAACACCACATCTCCTTTTGCTGTTGTCACCTGGAAGACCAAATAAATCACCTGATGCTGCAATTACCCTGTAAAGTAATGAAGCACGTGTCTTATTTGTACTGCTCCCCAAAACTGCCAATCCTGCATGCTTCCCGAGGCTTTCAAACACAGATCCTGCATGGTGTGAAGGGCTGACCAGCCTTTTGGGTATGGGACAGCTTCTCTACAAGGGAGCACCGTCATGTTTTGAAGTGACAGAGCCATTGGAGGAGCAAGGCACAAGCATCTTTGCAGAAAGCTCCCCCCCCACCTCTGGATCCTCTTCGCAGCCACACACTCTCTTGTCTCTCACTCAGCATGGGAGACAACACCCGCTGCCACACATACAGTCTGCTTGGCAGCTGTGGGATGTCAAATCCCATCCTCTGGAATGGATTTTCAAGCAGTAGCTTTTATTCCACTCCCTCCCCACTCCAACTGGTGTCTTAAGGGGTTTTCTCCTTTGCCCTCCTTTCTGTTTGCAAGCAGAGCTGAGCCCCCGCGCTGCACGCAGGCTTTGAATGCTCAGCGACCGTTTTGATCTAAAATTCAAACACAGGGTACTTTGCTGGGAGGCATTCTTGCTGGGAAGAGCAACGGGAAATAACTGAACCTTCTGCATTTTGAACCATAGGATCTGGCATGAAAATTCAGCCCCTGGTGTCGAGCGCACCCCTCCAAACTGGGTTGGCTGCAGAGCAATTGCATTTCTTGATGGACATCGGGCTTGACCTTTGGTTCCAACCCAAAACAATGCCAAGTTTGGTTGACACTTACAGGGGCAGGGGAAAAACAGAGGAAAATTCTGAAACCTAAGGCCTTTTAGCTCTGGGAAATTAGATGGGCCAGTGGTTTGGATGGGCTGTTGTGCAGGAAGAAGGGCAGTCCATGCTTTTTCTACCCTTGGTAGGAAGCTACACCCTGGATTTAAAAAACCTTCCTAGCAAATTTTTTTTGTTTTTTTTTTTTAAATCAACATGTTCATGCAAAAACAATTGCAATTTGCTGAAAAAGAATTTTCCGATGTCATCCCCCCCAAAAAAACTGTTTTATTGGATAGTTTTCACCTGCGCTTTGTGTTTGGGATTGAGCGGCGTTTCTCTGCTCTGCCTCTGCCATTGTAATCCGGGGAGTCTGTCAACAGCTGAAGATAAATTTGCAGAACCATTCCCAGCTGACCCGCAAGAAGTTTCAAATTCCACCACCTCCTTGCAATGTTCCTCTGCCCAGCAAGGAACACCAGGACATTTCGGACCAGCAATGCAGCAGGTAGGTAGCAGTGTGGCTGCAAAGGATTAATTCCCAGTTTTCTTTAGTGGAAAATGCCTCTCCTGAAATAAAATAGCAGGGGGAGAGGAGATAAATGGATGTCATCAGCAAAGTAAGAATCACTGTAAACAGATGTGTGGTTGTTATCCAACAGCTGCAAAAATTAATAGTTCCAAACCATGTTTTTATTAGGTGTTTATTCTGTTGGGGAATTTAGCACTTGACTGTGCTAATGAGATTGTGACAAGTGTTTCCAAATTATCTACAAAGCAAGGCTTTTCTGAAATACACAGAAAAGGGTGCGGGGAGGGGGGCAAAAAGACAAAGTTTTCATTATCATTCTCATAATCTGAAAAAAAAAAACCCAACTATTTTCTTGCTGAAGTAGAATTAGGAATTTTAATCCCTTGAAGTCAGTAACATTCAATGGAAAGTTCGATGCAAATGAAAATGTCTGATTAAAGGAGAAAACATTTTGCCTTCTTTTTGCAGAAAGGCCATAATGGGTCCATAATGAGCTTCATTTTTGCTGACAACAGAAAGATGGAGAAACAAAAGCTTCACTGAGTTTTTAAATGATAGTTAATAACCTGCTGCAAAGCCATGCATGGAGATATTCTTTAGTCAGACCATGTAAATAATTCTCATTAAAACCTTCTCAGGGCAACTTGGTGTAGCTTCACTGAAGCGCTAATAAAAGTTCTGACGCCAGCACTTTTTCTGATGATAAATTACTGCTTTCGTTGTCTTAAAATCAATTTCTGCATTTACTTTTCACCCAGCTATTCCAGCTTGTTCTTAAAGTTCGGTGACAGCTCGCATTGCCTCCAGAATACAGGATGCCCATGCTCCAAGCCTTTAAAATATAAACAGAACAGTCACATTTGCTTGTTTTCATAAAAATATGAATTGACCCTTTTGCTGCTCATTCCGTGTGATTTATCTAAAGAAGTATTCTCAATTACAGAATTTGGCTGTCAGCCCTTTTCTGTATAAAAGACAAATATGTTTTGATCACTGTTGAAGTGTTAAGTTGTTAAGTTCTTTAATATTTCCTCTGAACAGCAGATTTGCTCGATGAGATTTCATCTGAAATGTCATGGTATTTGCAACTCATAAGATAAGTGCTTTCCAAAAGCGGCCCTGCAGTGAGGCTACTGAACCTGAAAAGGGTCTGGCTCAATGGTTTGAGCAGAGGAGCAGAATTCAATCTGACCTTAGTTTCCTCTAAGCATCAGCTCTGCCTCCTTATTGTAGTCTTAAACCCAAAATATATTTGCTTGCACCAACCTCACAATGCAAGGGGCAGAAAGAAGAAATGAAGCAAGGAAGGGATATAAACACCTTAAATATTTTGAGGGAAACTGTGGTCACTGAAGGAAAGGACAACATAAAATTTTGGTGGCAGAGCCAGACAAAGCCATATGTAACCATAGAGTGCAATTTTCATTGAAATCAAGATGCAATCCCCAACGGCGTGTATTTGCAGAGGGGTTGGGAAAGGTGGCTGTTGAGCTAATGAATCACCATGGGGAGA
Organism: Clamator glandarius; assembly: GCA_033459285.1. Classification (NCBI taxonomy): domain Eukaryota; kingdom Metazoa; phylum Chordata; class Aves; order Cuculiformes; family Cuculidae; genus Clamator; species Clamator glandarius. Next base: position 1,278,017 of record JAUNZM010000251.1, on the reverse strand, counting down.
GGGTTTCAGCTCAGTCTCACACATGCAGACTCTCCCAAAAAAAACTCACCACCAGATGCGGCAGAAAAAATGTTCCCAGTTCATCACTGAGGGAGTTAGTGCAGAGAAACACACAGTGACCGTCGCCTGGCCGTGCACATGGCTCTGCCAAGGCTCATCAGGGAAGGCTCAGCAACACCCATTTGGGTGAGCAGATCCAAAATATCCCCCTCTCCATGACCTCATGAAATTAGCTACATTTGAGGATTAATTTTGCCCAGCACCTGGAAAGCCGCTGAAACCAGATGCTTCCAGATTCACAGAGCGAATTCTAAGGGCTCCCAAAAAATTCCTCATTGTGAAATCTCATATAAAAGTTAGGAATTGCCCCTCAAATCCAAACATCCCAGGCGATGATGTAATGGGGTGAAGGGATGAGGCTTCTGACTGTGGTTGCAAAATAACAAATAATGTCCAAGCTGATAATTGGTTTTGCTTTCTGCACTACCTGTGACCATCATCTCCACCACCTTTAACTCCACTTCGCTGGGGTCGTGCCCCTCACAGGCCCTTCATTTTGCCTCTTATTATACAGTTTTGTTCTGCCTTGTAATAAAACGGCATCTTTTGTTTCACATAGCTGGGATATTTTGTGGGAGAGGAAGATTTGGGACAAGCAGTTCGTTATCATTTTAGCAGAGCATGGCAATAGCAACAAAGCAGGACAGCTGATACAAATCATCCATTTTATAAGTTCTAATACAGATAATGCAAGGAAAAGAAACACATAACAGAAACCAGATATCTCAGTGGGGCTGCTACATGCCATCCACTGCTGGGTCATTTCAGCTTCTTTGAGCGTTTCACATATTCCTCGTTAGGTTTTTAGGGAGAGTTTGGGCAGAAGCAGGGCTGCATGTCCAACATTTGAAGGGCAGTTGGTTTCAAACTGTTGAGTTTTTTCTAGCAGGACGGTTTTGGGGAAAGAACGAGGCATCTTCTGGCTGAGAGCTGGGTGGGAATTGGAGTTTGTGGGGAATTCAGTCCCAGGGCAGCAGAACAAGCAGTGAAAATCCACTGCTGCTTGGGAGCTCTGCTGTGCAATGGCCTCGTGTGATTGCTGTGCTCCCATAAGCAGATATCAAACTGGAATTCAAACCCTGGACTTTGCTGCAATTTCAGCAGCTGCGCTGCCTACCTCTGAATATCAGTCCGTGTTACAGGGTACCTGCAACTGCTAGTTTCTTTTGGGAAGGGAATAAATAAGGGAGACTTACAGCCATCTCTTCGTTAGGGCAAACCCCTCGATTGTCCCAGGAAAAGGTGAAGCAGATATGGTCAATGTTGCTGCGGGCTTAAAGGCACTGGGGACCTCCCTGGGAGCCAATGGGTCCCCTGTATAGGCAGGTGGGGCCATCCCCGGCCAGCCACAAAGCTCCAGGCACACAAAGGGTTCCCACACACAGAGGAAAAAATGTCCTTACACACCCTCACTTAAAGGGAGCCATTTAAAACACCACTGTGAAACATTTGTTTTCTTTTAAACTTGTTTTTCTTCCTTCCAAAGGTCGCCTTAAGTGGGTCCCAGGTTCATTTCTCGAGGTTGTTTTTGAGCCGGTATTGACTGATTGCCAAATCTCAGCCCTGAAGATTGCCGTTTTATAACACGCTGATAAAGGCGGCTTAAGCTGCTTGAGGTCCCCCACCCTAAAAATGTCCCATCTCATTCCTGACCCCCTCCCTCTGTCGCCTCCCACATCCCATCGCAGCTCAATGCCTGTATCCCCTCCATCCCAAGTCCCTCAGACAGCAACACTCCCCACTGGGCACACCAGGGCTGGAAAGGTCCAAGGCTGAAGGTGGCTCTTGTCCCCAGCACGGTTCCTGCCACCTCCACAACCATGAGTGGACACCAGTGCCAGACTGGAGGTGGTCGAGCACCCCTGCTTCACTTCAGAGCAGCTCCTACCCAGGAGCCAAGTCCTCCAACATTTGTCAGAGCACATATTTTACTAAACAAAAATTTCCAGGAGGAGGAAATCCTACAGCCTTTGTTTCTGCATCTTTTAGGTTTCATTCTTTCACGTTTCATGTTTTTATTATCTTTGATTAGACGGACTTTTTTAAAAACTACTGCAGATGGGTTTAAAAGATCTGAGATGAACTAAAATATTTTGTTTAATTTCAGTCAAGACAAGTTATTCTGAGTCAGTGAAAACTGAATCTTTGAGAGGGAAGGAGGTTGTTTCCCTTGAAAATAAAAAGATTTCCATTTCTGGAGTGTCTAAGTTTTATCGGCTTTGCCACTGAAGAAAATAAAAGCAATTTGTTTCTTTTCCAAGTAAAACATACGAATTTCCTCATTGCAAAATCAAAATATTTTTAATTTGTACTTTTTTTTCCCCCCTGTTCTTTTTAGGAAAAGCAAAACCAGGGTTTTGAGCAGCTGAATTGAATGTCCTGGAGAAGAAGTCTTACCACCCTGAAAGGTTGCACAGGATATTATGAAGACATCGTCTTTCAAGGGAGATATAAAATCACAGTGCAAGCTAGTTCTAGGCAGGTTTTTGTGGTCATCTTTGTGCAGCAAGCAGGGCACTTATAGGGCTGTAGCCAAATTTCCGCTTCATTCTGCCCACAGATTTCAGGCTACGTACACAAAGCAATTCTTCGTTTTCTGTAGAGTTGCTTCAAACTGCCCCATGTTATCCCCAGCGATAGCTCCCAGCAGCTGCTAGCTGGGGTTTTCATCTCTGCTATGTATTTTTGTGCTGTCGTATTGTTGAGTTTATTAAAAGATTTGGGGCAAAATCCTGGCCCAAGTCGAATCACCCTTAAAATTTCCATGGACTTCACGAAAGGCAGGATTTCTCCTGGAGGATTAGAGGAGAGGGATGTAAAACTCTTAATAGTGGGAGAAAACTCTGAGCAATGAATTTCCTCACCGGCTTTCAACATCTCGTGCTTTTCTGAACTGTGCTCTGAGCACACGGCAGTCCTCTCACTGTCAATTCATGGTTCAAAGGTATTTCACAGATCGGTTTGGGCGCTTCGTCTTGCAGGGATTTGAGAGCAAAAGCCACTTTGGTTCATTTCATTAAGCACCTCAGTTCAGGGATTTACTTCTAATCCTCGAAAGAAAATATCTCTCGGAACCAAGTTTCTCATGCAATGTTTGTGTTCATAAATTGAAATAAAACAAGACTTGCCAGGAACATCCACTATTATTTACTTAAATTTTTCGGTTTCCATGGCCTTTTTAGCAGTGTTTCCATCCCTTGCAGCCTGCCTGTGAGTGGCCACAGGAGGGATTCAAACTGCACTGTTGTTAAAAAGCCAGAAAGTAGTTGCTCAAAACCTAAATAAGAGTCACAACAGGAATTTGTCACCGACTCAGGGTGGGATAAATGTTGTTTTCTTGCTAAGATGACTGTAGGAATTGAGTTTTATTGAACAGCTTTTGCTCACAATTAAAAAGCGGTATTACACACAAACACCAGCGACGGATAAGAAATAGATATTTGTTCTGCGCTGTGGTGGTTTGGAGCTTACCCAGGGCTACGTGATATCACAAGATCGCATTTCTCATTGCAAGAAATCTAAATTGAATGATACTCGGCCAGATTCCCCACCAAAAATTAACTTTCCCAGGTGCTCCTTGATCTTCTGCAAAAGAAAAAGGGGAAAATGTCCCCTTTGTCCACCAGGTGGCATGAAGGGAATCCCCTCTGGAAGCTGGTTGAAATATTAATGCCTCTACTAGTATATTTGCCACAGGAGATGGTGAGGGATGGAGGGTCCTACCAGCACCTACGTTGCTCCCTGCGTGAAAACCACCTGTCCTGGGAAAGGTGGCCTTATCCATGTGGGTTTGGGACATTCATGCCTGTCCCCTCCAGTCTGTGGCCGAACACCTTGCGCGTGGGCTGGCAGAGAGGGTTTGCTTTGGACAGGCTGGTGGTGGAGGCTTTGGAGGGGCTCTGGGACAATGATGGGATGCTTACTCCAGGGCATCCACGGAAGGAGGAGCACTGGGACGTGATGCAGAGACAGGGAGCAGTGATGGGATATGGGGATGAGGAGCAGTGATGGGATATGGGGATGAGGAGCAGTGATGGGATATGGGGATGAGGAGCAGTGATGGGATATGGGGATGAGGAGAGGTGATGGGATATGGGGATGAGGAGCAGTGATGGGATATGGGGATGAGGAGAAGTGATGGGATATGGGGATGAGGAGCAGTGATGGGATATGGGGATGAGTAGCAGTGATGGGATATGGGGATGAGGAGAAGAGATGGGATATGGGAATGAGGAGCAGTGATGGGATATGGGGATGAGGAGAAGAGATGGGATATGGGAATGAGGAGCAGTGATGGGATATGGGGATGAGGAGCAGTGATGGGATATGGGGATGAGGAGCAGTGATAGCTGATTCATTGCTTGGCAATGCAGAGATTGAGCGATGTGAGAAATAAGGAGGGAGTTGATACAAACAAAGTATTCATGGCCAAAGGAGAGGGAATTGTGAAATCTTCCTGGGGTCATAGGGCACTGCTGTGATTAACTTGAGTGGAGGGGGCGAGTAATAGAGGGGAGAAGGTTTCTGGGAAGGGCAGGAGGCTGCTGACAGTAGCAAACTATGGATGAACCAGTAAAGGCAGAGAGGGAGGGGAGGAGTGGGCTTCCCTGGAAAGAGGGGTGAGGACAGGAGTGAAAACATGCATGTTTTGAGCTTGGCCATGGGGCTGGATGGTGGGGAGCCAGCTGCAGCAACCTGCTGGGCTGCCCAGACTGAGCTTGTCTCAGCTCAGCTAAGCTCAGCCCTGTGGCCCCTGGACCTTGCCTTGGCCCGAAGATTTTACCAGGGAGACCTGTGCCTTTGGTTAGCTCAGACAGAGGCAGCTGAGTATGAAACCACAGTGTAGAGGCAGCAGGAGTGCAGCAGTGAGATATGAAAGAGGAGAAAGCACAGCAGGGAGGTTTTAGACCAGTGTCAGCCTTCTGCTGTGCCATGGACATGAAATGTGGCACTGGGGACACTCGCGAGGAGCACAGCCAGGCTGGATCCGGTTGCCATAAACCCCACAACCACTGCTTTCTATACAGGTCAAGGAGAACTAAATATTGGTACCAAAAGTGAATGTGTCAGTCTGCTTTTTGCTGTGGAGGTAACCAGTCCCTTCAGAGCCCAGAAACAAGCCTGGTGCTCACGCAAGTGCCCTGACAGGTGTCTGTGGGCAAGGAGAGTCCAAGGTCAGCATTTTGGGAGCTTGAGGGACCCCATCAATAAATTCCAGGATGAGGAGGAGGTGCCCAGGGCAAGGAGAGTGCGTAGGAGGGGGCAGGAGCAGAGAGGCAGTGAGCACGACGGGCAGCCCTGGGATGGGCAGCGGGAACATGGGAGTGAAAATGGATTTGGGGATAAAAATAAGCCTGATGTACATAGAAGAAACTGGCCTGACACATCCCTTGGGGAAGCCTCAGTCCTGCATTTGCCATCCCCCCAGGTGCAGCAACTGAGCCTCAGGTTGGTGCCTCTTCATGCCGCGCAGGGGATGGAGAAGAGAGGCAGATGAAGTGAACCAGTAGGAACGTAGAGATTTCAAAACCATTTCTGCCATTGTATTAAAATATGTTTACATCTCAGTTCTTTATTGAATATAAGCAGTATTCTTCTTGCGTACGTTCGCACATCTTCAGCACAGTCTGCTTTGCATCAGGCATTGATGTATCGGTACAGCCTCTGAAATGTTAGCTCTCGGGTAATATAAATAGCTCTCTGATATTAAATCTGCTTTCAAAAATAGTTACATTACAATAAATTTTAAGGACTTGAAGGTTTTTAATTACCTCTACTTAGTTGTCTAGTTGTGGGCCAAAAAAGCAATCATTTCACTGAAAGAAAATGGGCACAACAGAAAATTCTTATGCACAATAATTGCTTTCTCTACAAATATTTATGCTGAGGCTATGAATATATTTTGGAATTTCACAAATACCTTTCTCTCTTAATTTTTCCAGCTCTTTAAATATTGATCCCAAGAAAACTTATTGAGCCTGGGGTGGGGGGAGTGTGCCTTTCTTTTCTTTTTTTATCCATCCTAAAGGACAGAGCTGTGCAGGAGGTCACTGCTGGAGATCATGCGAGTTCAGCTCATAGTGCTTTGCTGGACCCCAGCCCCCGGCAGCAGCTCCCTCTGTTGCTTTTGCCAGTATTGCAATTTATAAAAGCTGGAGATGTTTTGGCAGTGGACGTTGTTCCTCTGGAGTTTTTTTGTTTCCTCCTCTTAAAGTACTGAAAAATAAAATCCAAGGGAATGCAAGTGGGTTGGCGAGATGCAAAGGGCTATGGACAGGAGTCTGCACTGGGGCAAGGGAAGGACCTCAAGAAAAAGGCAGGATGCTCGCAAGAGATGCTGTTATCTGCAAGAGGAATGGGGTGAAATAGTGTACAAGCCACAAAATTAGGGATGGGAAAGCTCTGACAAGGATGGTTTTGTGGCTGAAGTAAAAGAGCTGGGCAGGCTTCCTAAACAGCCTCCTCCAAGTTGCCTTAGGTCCTAAAAAAGATTTAATATATTATCGAACTTAACTCGCTTAATAGCAGCGTTGGACTCAATGGAGCTATTCATGTGAGTAAAGCGTCAGTCTTAGCAGATCTCCTTCCTAATCTCCAAAGCAGGGAGAGAGCTACCTTGGGAGAGTTAATGTGGGGCAAAGGCTGAGCCCCAGCACTGCCTACCCACCCCTGCCGGTGCCGATGAACCAGCCCGGGGCCACTGGGCAATCCCGACCTGAATTAGCCGTGAGATGTAACCCCAAATGTCATTATTTTAACCATTAAATCATCCATGTTTGCTGTTTGAAATAAGAAAATGTTCTTTATATACGCAGCATGTTTGAAGAACAGATACTTAAAAAATCAGAGCTGCCCACTGATAAATTCTGTTGCTGTCATTGTTTCACTGTCTAAATTTAGAAGAATACACAAGCAGATGGAAAAGGTTGTAGAGAAGGCAAGAAGCTCGTTCAGAAGTAAATTCAAAGTGATATTCTTTTTTTTCTTTTGAAGACAGCATAACCCCTGACAAAATATAAGTGAGGCAGATAAAAAAGATCTCCAAACACAGATCCCAGGTTTCCATTTATGGTAATTGGTTATATTTAAAGTCAATTAATAAAAAAAGCTTTGGTTTTAATTAAATTAAGTATGAGCCCATCTCTATTTCCCAAGAAGTTGAAATCCTTGAAAAATACCAAACACAGCTGCACACAAATTGCCTTTTCCCAAAGAGAGCTTCAGCATCTCAAAATATGTCCTGGATGAGAGCAGTTGTATCCAGACTGGGCACAGCTAATTGGTCCTCTGGAGAGTTTTTACTCTTGGCATTTGAGAAATAATGAGAATCAAAACCATTAGTAGGCAAAGAGGAAGGGGTGATAGAAATGCTAGCTTGCTCTTTTCTGTCATCTTCATATTATGTTATCTCTGAGCAAGAATTCCTAGTAATTTTCCTTCCAAAGTCCGGTAACTCTCTTTTAAATCACACACGCTTGACAAATACAGCTCTTCATTGACTAAAGTTTGTAGAAATTACTCAGGCAGATAACTAGTTTATGACGATGATAAAAGAAGTAATTAGAGCTACTCTGTTCTTGATAAATCCCATCCTATTTACTGGAATAAGCTGATGCAGGCATTGCTCTAAAAGGAAGGATGAGAGAAGTGATATCTTTTTTTTTTTGGTGGCAAGAATTTTATACTCTTTTACATCTTCATAAAAAAAAAAAAAGAAAAAATCAAATGCACGTGTGAATTTCTTCAGCCTGAGAGATGGGTGGCTGCTTACTGTCACGCTGGAAGGCAATCTGGAAGTCAGAATTGTACTACTGTGGTTATCATCAAAACTAATCAAACGCCGGTATTCGAAAGTGTGAAAGCCTTTCAGCAGACAAATCAAAAAACACAGCATTTCTCAGAACCGAGGCAGACCAAACAAGAAATTACAAACACATGTCTGGAAGCGGCTCCAGCTCCACGCATCTCGGCGAGAAAACCACGATGTTCCTGAAACGTGGGACACCATCTTCCCTGCCCTGTGCATGCAGCCATCCCTCAGACTTCAACAGCGTATCCTCCGAGACCACTGAGTGGGTCACGCTAATCCTAATAGGAACAAAGCAACATCAAGCAAAGACCTCGGAAAGAAACAGCGGGGAAAGCAGGATGGCTCCGCAGCATCCATGCTGACCGAAGTAAGGGGCTCCATCCACCAACCCCTTTTTTCTTCTATTTAGAGATTATGTCACATTTTTGGAAGGATTTGGGGGTCTGGTATTTCTCTTAGAATATATCATTTAACTAATAAAGGAAAAAAAAATTGCCCTGGATGTAAAGCTGGAAGTAGGCAGAAAAATATTGTCTGGTTGGGTTTTTTCTTAGGGAGGAAAATGCTGTATTGCGTTACATTGATAGGAAGCTTTACAACTCATTCTGCAAACAAGCAACAGAGCGGTGCGTCCACGAACCAAGAGATGAAAAAATTTCCAGGGCACGTTCTCAAGTTTCTTTAGAAAATTCATTAATTCTCAGTGATCTTGCTAACCTTGTATTTCTCACCATTACCACAAAAGAGAACAATCTTATGCATGTTTTCTGCCCGGATAATAAATAACCTCAGCAAGACAACCAAGAAAAATATTTCAGATTACTGAGGCTTCACTGCACACCACGGGGTCATGAATGTAAACTCAACTCTACCAGTCTCATGCAGAATAGCTTAAGGAGTTTCTCCAGCCTATGAATGGAAAGCAGTGAGTGCTCCAGACCTGCAGCACAGGATGTGCTGGGCGGGAGGAATCCTCTTTGCCAAACCCATTTTGCTGGGTTTAATCAGGTTGCGCTTTCATTTCTCTGTCTAGAGGCAAACTCAGGAGGAGATGCTCAGTGTTTTGCACTGCAGTGGTGGAATCCATCGATGACTGCCAAACGCAGGGTGATGCCTTGAGCAAGAGGTGGCTGGAGGAGGAGGCAGGAGTCCCAGGAGAAATGGTTGATTCCATCCTTCCAGCGTGCCTGGGTGCTTTGCTCTGAGCCATATGGCTCATCTCACAGGAATCAGTGTCTTATTTCAGTGGTGGGAAGACATGAATGGACACAAGAATTAACGCAATGAGCAGCACAATTACCTCTATGAAAAAGTACAGTTGGCTTCAGCAGCAGCCTGGGGCTGGACGAGCTAATTTGGTTTTAATTCAGGTAAGAGATTCCATTCTACTCAAAGCCAAATGATCAACCTTTGTAAATCATACAAGAGATGCAGAGAGCAAATAAATAGATTTGCAGAAAGTGATGGAGCTGGGCAAAACTGCATAATTACTGGTTTGGTAGCACATAACTCCCTGCCAGCAAGCAGAGCCTGATGTCCCTAAGCAGGTCAGACTCTGGTGCAATGAAATATTACGAAGGAAAAGACCATCACAAGCCATCGGTCACCTGTCTAGGCCAAGAGCTGCTATGGGCACCACGCTCCATGCAGGCGCTGAAATTTAAAGCAATTTCTCTGAGTACCTTTCCGGGACGAACATCAGCCAGCCTGGCATCTGCTTTGAGATCCGAAACAGGGAATTGGCAGCGCTGAGCTGCGAGGGGGTGGACAAGGTCCATGCCAGGCACCACCCACGGACCACGGCGAGGAGGGGGAGGACCGCGTCACACGAAGCAGCCACATCTGCTTGCATTTCATCACTGAAATGGTAAAGTTTGACTTTAGCTTGACCTTGCAACTCACAAGCTCCAGAAAAGAAAAAAAAAAAAAAAAACCAACAGAAAGCATCTAAAAAGCAAGCAGGAACTAAAACAGGCTGTAACCTCATGGTACAGGATGAATTAAAACCAAATGAGCTGCTTTGCAATATAAGCAGCGAATGGTGTGATCTTGCTGAGGATGCTGCAATATCTGAACTATTTCTCTCCATAATACAAAATACCCAAATCAATCTGTTTACACCAATGTTCCCTGAACATTGCAGGACTTGTATCTGGAAGCTCTTTAAGAAGAAAGTGCTTTGGATCCCCTCTGTTGTCAAGATGTGCCTTTTCAAGAGCAAGATTGAGACATAGTTGTTTTTCAAAGTTCCCCCAGGAAACAGTTGTCTAATGCTAATTAACAGCTATTCCCCAGGACCTGTGACTCAGTTCCTCGCTGGAACACGCTGGGTTTGTTCCAGGGGATCTGGCCCACAGGGTATCTCACATGACCGAAGCGAGTAGCTCTTAGGACAATATTTAATCAACGTTTAATTGCTGCTGCTGTTGCCGGTCCCTGGGAGGCTGTGCTGCAGCCCTTCGCTCCCGTCCTTCTCTGGGGCTGCTCTGACATGTCCCGCTGGCCCCATTTTCGGAACGCACTGCAACCACGTGCTTTACAGAAGCCAGGCTGCACCGAGGGGTTTGGATGTACCCGATGTGGCATGACCATTAATTCATTTGCTTCCGCACCATCCCCCTGGGGATTCATTGCCAGTCCATCGCTATTTTGACAAGGAGATTATTAAGCGTCATCATGTGTGTCAGTGGCACAGTAAAAGAGGAGAAGCTTCTGGCTCTGCTCCAGTCCCAGCGACGTACGCGTTTCTCGCTATGTCTGAGCTACGATTTGGCCCCAGAAAATGCATTGCAGATTCAAAACGTCTACAAAAAATGAGGCAATGTTTTCACTTGTGTCAGAAAGTGCTCGTCAGCTGGCGAGCACGTCCTGGGTATGTGTATTTACAAAACCAGAACGGAAAAGCAGTGTCAGACAGCCCCTCTCTCCCCTTCTCTGCAGTATCTCAAGGGAACAGGCAGCTATGTTTTGCCATCTCCTCTTTGTTAAACTTTGCTGGTAATGTTTCATTTCTGGCTCGAATAGTGTCTGCTATAGAAAAGCTATTAATGACTTCAAACTATCCAGACCTTTTCTAAAGACAGAGCTAGTGCTACAAATATGCTTTTAGGCCCTCTGGATGCACCCTGCTATCACACAGTGCCACTTCAGACCGCTTTCCTTCACACCCCAAGCGCCAGTAAAATGCCCCCTGACTCTGAGACACCAGCCCACCAGACCTCTCTCCTTCCACGATGCAATATTTAACATGTTAGTGAGCTCCTGGGGCACGAGAAAGCTCTCCAGGATTTCAGAAGGACCAGGATGCCACCTACTGCTCTTTATCTTCATTTGGGTGCTCTCGCATTAAAAGCCAGGATCAGGAATCACTTCATCACACTCCTGAGCAGAGGAGCCCTGGGTGTGAGGACCCGTTGCTGAGATATTATGCAGGAATGAGGCAGAAGTTGAGACCAAGTGGAGATACCAGACCACTGCTGGGCACTCTTTCACGCTGCGATACCAGTGCTCCTTTTCTTCTCTACTCAAATATCTGTATGACCCTCCAAAGACATTTTCTTAGGGTGATGTGACTTTTATTACAGATGCAGAAGCCCGTGGTTGCCTCCTCTCACCACAGATCATGGATTGGAAGCACACGATAGACAAGATGCTCCTGCACGGTGACCAGATGAGCCTGACCTGTGGCCTCGGTCCAGACACGGTTAATTCTCTCCCTTCTTGCCCTGACTTGCACTGCTTGAACTTTTGCTCTGTCCTGCTGAGTCACTTTTATTCAGCTAATGATCTATGTCATCCTTTATGCAAACAAGCATAAATTGACTAATTAATCCCTGGGGTAAACCCACTGATTTCAGTGGAGCAGCAGCCAAAGTGAAACAGGACTAACATCTTTAATCTACTCTTTGTTCCTGTAGCACAGCTTTTGCCTTGTCCACGAGTCAAAGTAGACCTCTAATTACATGGATTTGGCTCTTAATCTTTTCTGGTCTCAGGAGATTCCAGTTGCTGAAAATTATGGATTTCGCTTGGAAACTGATGAGGGTCTGTACAACATCACCAAAATGCCTCGCTGGGAAGCCAGTGACGTTTTGGACCTGTGCATCAAAACCAGCGCTGGGATCTGAGTGGCTCAGGATTAACTACGGTGCCACCGGGAAACCTGAATTCCTCTGGCTTGGCTCCCTTTTATAACCCTCAGCCGCAGCTTGGTTGTGCAAACCACCGCGTTTGGACCTTTCTACATCATTTCATAACTGACTAATTATCCAAACCACCCTTTGAGGGCAAGACAGTGAGTGCTTTCTGCAGCACAGAGGCAGACAGGTGAAAATGGGAGGTGTCACCATGTATTTAAGTGGCTTCATGTGAAAATACTTGCCTTTTAAGTCACAGTCGGAGCCTTCTCCATCCCAAGCTTTGCTGCTTTTTCCTTCCCCTATCCCATAACTTTCTTCACAGCTATGTGCAGCTGAAAGGTTTGTGACAGTTATTGTCCAAGTCTAAACAATAGATCAGAGCGATGGCCTGGAATCGGAAGGTTTCCTTTTTTTCAGAGTGAAAAAAGACAGGCTACGGCTGACAGCTGTCCATAAAACTGGTAACGTACAAATCGTATAATATAAACTAAAGAGAGACCAAAAGTACCACCGAAAAAAAAGAAAAATGAGCTTGTTAGAACAGTCTGTATTACAGCTGTTTCCCTTGACAGTTTTCTGTACCCTAATACGCTCAACAAATTGGCAACCTGTCCTTATATATTTGCATCAGGATTCCCTTAAGGGAAATGTCTATATTATTCTGTTTTGGATAAAGGAAGCAGTTTGATATGACAGGTAGGTCAAGTGTTTCTTTAATAAAGCGTACGGGTAGGAAGAAAGAAATAGGCTATTGTCAATGACTTGACAAATAGGTAGATATGCCCCCCTTGAGTATAGCCAGGGAAAGCTACTAGATAAATCGCCCTTGTTATTTTGCTTTAACCACTTTGTTGCTGAATACATTTTTTCCCAGAGAACAGAATCCTCAGTGAAGGTCATGCCAAGGATTTCTTTATAGTCTCTGCAGCGTGGCGTTAACTCAGTTTGGATTTTAGTTGTGCAGAACAAGTCTGGACCAAAGTTGTAACATAATTTCTGTATCTTGTGTACGTGTGTAATACCAACATGTGATACAGGTGGGTGTTCATGCTGGTACATCAGCAAAGTTTGTCATCTCAGGTCAGGTAACACCTGCCCTGGTGACCCACACGATGCTGCCCAGCCCCTTCCTCTCAAAGGGAACCTGAACAAGGAGCCTCCTTGTCCCAGTGTGGGCACGGGGCTGAATTCATCCCATCCCCAAACCTCTCACCCTTTGCTCCCACACAAACTGATTTCACTTCCAAGTGAAAATCAGTTCTGGAGTAGGAAATTACCCCCATTCTCCTTAGAAATGCTGGGATTTACCTAAGAAAGCCACTTCTGAAGACTGGCGAGAATTATTTCGTGAGATGAACCTGGAAATCCTTCAGCAGTGAAGCCATCACTAGTGAGGTTACATGTGGAATTGGGTACGACATTTGTTTGGCTGGTGAAATCCCTGGTTGCTGGCAGTACAAATATAAGGATGCTGCAACAGCCCAGTCCAGCACGGTCGCAACGCTTTTGGGGACATCCACAGAATCACAGAATCCACCCAAGAGGATGTTGTTGTGAGGGAATGGATCCACTGTCGGGACACACACCGTGATGCCTGCAGCCTCAGAGCTCCTACAACTGGTTGCAGGCAAACATCTGAGCAGTGCTCAAAGCCTGGATTAGGTAAATATGTATTTAGGGACCTTTTACAGCAGAGAGCACTCTCCCAATTAATTCTAAAGGGCCTCTTGGAGCTGTTAGGGTCTGTTGTGTAAACACATAGGAGTGGGGGGGGTTAAGTTCTTCTTTACCCCAAGGACAATGGTTTCTAATACTACACCCTAATACAAAGCCTCTCCGCTGGCTGCAGCTTGGCAGGTAGATTCAACTACCAGGAGAATTTATTTTTTTGCTGATATTTGGATAAAAATTCAGATCAAGCTATTTAAACTAATAGAAGAAAACATCAAGATCATCTCTACAGAGAGTCTTGATTTGCTCATCCCTAAGAAAATACCACAATGTTTATAATTATTGCATTTCTTGCCCCCCTCGGGCAGTGTTTCTCAACCCCTCTTGGGTCAGGACAGCACTGATGTAGAGAAGAGTTCTCTTCCCCTCTCAGCTTTTTCCTACAGCCACAGCCCACACCAAACACGACAGGACATTTTCTCAAAATTCAAAGGCAAACTGGGAAATAACAGCAGCAAGTTGACTTGTCTGCATTGATCTGTCCACCCAACACAGCCATTCGAGGTCCCCACCAGCCTCAGGTCCCTCTCACCAGTGAAGCAAAGTTGGGTGCATATCAAAATCTGAACAAGCGATACCACAATCAGCCTTCCCACTCTCAGTTGTTCCCAACCTGGTGATTTAAGATGTATGTTCTGATCATGCCAGACATCTAAGCAGAGCTAACACAAAACCATTTTGTGCTAATTCTGAGTTATCTTCCAACACTGTCATCTTTTTTTTTTTCCAGCATTACCTTTTTCACAGCATCAGCATCATTATTATTAAGTATTTATTTAGAATATTTCATAGTTATAGGTTAATAATATATTATACAAGTCTCTATAACATATTAATACATAATTATATTGATATTTATTACATTAGTAGCAGTAAGAATAAAAATTAAAATATAACTTTAATTTCTAGGACAAGGTAAGTACATATTTAGGGAAGTGAAAATATGTTCTTCTTTGTTATTTTTTTTTTCTGTTACATTCAGAGTGATTTTCCAGCTACAGACCTTTCTGTATCAGAAAGAAAAGCTGTTATTGTCCCAAATCTGTATGCATCACCACTTTCCTTATCTGCTTGAAAGCATATTTTCTCCTATTTATAACTGGGCATTCCTAAACTGCTGACCCAAACAAGGGGAGGGCTGGAGCTTTATATTATCTTTTTTTGTTCTTCATATATGTGGAAAGCAGAATTTATGCCTCTGCTTTGGGGAAGTCACTCCTTTTCACCATACATGGTAGCACACAGAGCCTGGCAGCCCACGTCGTGTTTCCCATATTAAGCCATGCACAAGGGTAGCAAACAGGGTGCTGTTGACTATGCCCATTACAAAATTCAGAGGCAGATGAAAGGCTGTGGTGGGGCTGGATGGTTACATCTTGCCTTTCCTCTTTTCGCAGCAACCCAGAAGGAAGAGCTGGCTGGGGTCGAAACCATCAGAAAAACAGTGGCATCATGCAAAGAAACACCATGGCACGTGTTTATATCAATTATTACATTAGTGGTTACCAGATTTAAAGAAAAATTCACGTAAAGGGAGGCCACACGAAGATACATCACACTTTTCAAGGAGGCCATGGTCTCATAGAATCACCAGGCTGGAAAAGTCCTCTTGGATAATCAAGTCCAACCATTCCTATCAAACACTAAACCATGTCCCTGAGCACCTCGTCCACCCGTCCCTTAAACCCCTCCAGGGAAGGTGACTCAACCATCTCCCTGCGCAGCCTCTGCCAGTGCCCAATGACCTTTCCTGTGAAAATTTTTTTCCTGATGTCCAGTCTGAACCTCCCCTGGTGCAGCTCAAGGTGATTCCTCCTTTTCCTGTCCCCTGTCCCTTGGGAGAAGAGCCCAGCTCCCTCCTCTCTACAACCTACTTTCAGGTAGTTGTAGAGAGCAATAAGGTCATTATAGGAATGATAGGAATGGTTGGACTCGATGATCTGGTGAGTCTTTTCCAACCTGGTGATTCTATGATTACACAGCAAGGCTTCTAGATGCCTTCTTGGAGGCTTTGTGCCATTGTTAATGTCATTGACATAGTCCCTTCTTCTATCACCACTGCCCGTTAGGACTAGGAGAAATGGAAAATACACGGGCTTTTGCACAACAGTTTCCAGAGAGAGAAGAAGTCAGTGCTGAGGCACACAAGTCTCCTCCAAGACTGACACAAGCACCTAGTGGGAAGACAACCCCAGACACAACCACCTGAGGTGTCAGCCTGCTCCAAGAGCTGAGAGGCTACCAAGGTCTCTCATTCCTCATGCAACTCTTTCTTTTCCATGCATGGAGATGCAACACCACCAGCTCACCCAACCAGGACACGATGTGCAGCCCAGGCTTGGGCTGGAGCTGGGACCGGGGCTGCCGTGCAAGATGCTTCACCTGCATCTGACTCCTGGGCTTCCTCTTCCTCCTGTACGCTGCTTCATCCAGCACTGCTTCCCCAGTTTGCCTTTAAACAATGCAAATACTCTTCTTCAGAGAAACAAAAGGCTGAGAAAGGAGCAGAACCTTGTTCCAATGATCTTTCTGCAAAGCCAGAATGGAGTGTTTGGGCTTCTCAGTAGCAGTCCCCGGAGGGTGAAGACTACAGGCTGGAGTTTGGGAAGAGTCTGGGTCTTTTAATTGATGGAAATGTTGAAGTGAAAGGAAAATTTCCTACATTCTTTGCCAAGGAAATAAACTGTTTCAGTTCAACGTTTTTGTTTAAACTTGCAGGTTCTTCTGGTGATGCTTAACATATTTTTGCATTTGGTGTTCCTGTTTGTTCTGTTTCCCAAAAACAAGGAGTTTTGTTTCTCTTCACCTGGAGCAGTTTGGGTTCTGGCCATAGAGTTTTCCTCATTCATGAGCACAAAGTTAATGTGTTTGAGTTGCCTAGGCTATAGATAAAAAATGAGAAAGGAACTTATTTTGGAATAATGTGGGGTTTTTTCCTCTAATGAAAACATTCCCGCTTCATTTGTGTTTTGTAAAATTCTTTCTTTTAACCACTTTTCTCTTCCTTTCCCAACATAAGTTTCAGCCTAAACTGAGTTGACATATTCCTTTTAATGTGTTTTTAAAATATGCTTAATGGTGCTGAAAGCTAAGGAAGCTCAAATATAATTCCAAAAGCCTGAGCCCACCAGAAGCCTAGTGCAAACATTATTATAAAAACCCTGCCCTGGCTAGAGGTTTCAGGGAAACCTGGGTGTTCATTAATGAAATCAGAAATTTTATCTGCGCAGGGAAAATTTGTTCTGTCATTTGGCATCTTGATGGCTGTTAGATTTTTCTTTTTTCTGCACCCAGAAAATCTGTTTCCAATGTTTCTGCCACAGAGAATACGGAACAGCAGCAGCAGAAGTGGATGCAAGAGGGGGATGTAGCAATTGTTATTCAGCTCACATCTCTGGCAGGCATGCTCCCTCTCCCCAGATTTCTCCCGAGATATCTGCTGAATAAAAAGCTGCTCCGACACGAAGGGCAAGGAGAGAGGAAGAATATTTCTCCTATCCTCATGGGACAGGCATGCGAGTTGTCCAGCAAACCTTCACCAGTAGGTCTTACATTTCCCCAGCAGTTAACCTTTGCCAAGCGGAGGACAGTAAGTATTTTTGAAGGCTGGGGAAGGATGGAGGTTGCTGGGACTCCCGGGGCAGCCAGAGCCAAGTGCTTGTGCCCTTCGTGCCATAGAATCATAGAATAACCAGGTTGGAAAAGACCCACCGGATCATCAAGTACAACCATTCCTATCAAACACTAAACCATGTCCTGCAGCACCTCATCCACCCGTCCTTTAAACCCCTCCAGGGAAGGTGACTCAACCCCCTCCCTGGGCAGCCTCTGCCAGTGCCCAATGACCCTTTCTGTGAAAATTTTTTTCCTAATGTCCAGCCTAAACCTCCCCTGGAAAAGCTTGAGGCCATTCCCTCTTGTCCTGTCCCCTGAGGACTCGCTCTTTTAGGGAGGTTTTTCACATTATCCCCAACCCAAAGGGCACGTCCCCAACGCTTCTGCAAACAGCCACCTGCCCTGACCCAGGAGCACCAGTGCTTCACCAGGCTGAGCATCCAGGAGAACACTGAAACGCCTCTTTGGAAACGAGAGATTGCTTCAGTCCTTGGTGAAAGAACCTCTGTGAAGAGCTGTGTCCATGGTGGTTTTCAGAAGAGCTCCCTCACTCACCCTGGCACCAGCCCCTGCTATGCAGAAACAAAAATCCAGCTGGGACTCTTTGGTGGTGTCTGGTATTCTGCTCCAGGCGAGCACACATCTCAAGTGTTGCCTCGAAATGATGGCTCTTTGCTGGGAAGTTGCTGTTGTAACTTCCAAAAGAGGCAAAAGCAGAAGTTTCTCTGGATATTTTTCTCTTCCCACCTCAGCAGGGCAGGAGCGTGCTTCATTTCAACTGCAGCAAAAAGCCTTCTGGTCACGAATGGACTTTGAGCGTTCACATAGTGCCATTCCTTTAAGGGAAGGAGAGCCAAAACCAAAATAACCTTCCTGGAGATATGCCGTCAGCATAGAAATAACACAGGACCTCTCTCCCTGCCAGCCACAAAGGAAGGATTTCATTCAACGTCAGCGGTCTCCCTCCTGCATGCCTTGTGGGGAGGAGCACGTGGAAAACCTGACTGCAGTGCCTCTGCCTTTCTTCCATCAGGGGAAACACCACATCTACATTTCACTGCGGACACATCTTGCCGTACACAGTAATGTCTCATTTTTTGGCTGTCATAGAATCACAGAATCATAGAATGGATTGGGCTGGAAAGGACCTCAGACATCATCCAGTTCCACCCCTGCCATGGGCAGCAACACCTCCCACTGCATCAGGGGCTCCAAGCCCCATCCAATCTGCCCTTGAACATCTCCAGGGATGGGGCAGCCACTACTTCTCTGGACAATCTGGGCCAGGGCCTCCCCACCTGCACCATAAAAGATTTCTTCCTAGTATCTAATCAATGGAGCTTCATCCAGTCTGGCACCAAATCCCAAATTCTGTTGTTTGGAATTTCACACCCAGCTGTCTTAGGCCAGATTTTGTATTTTGCTTGCTTTTTAAAAATTCAGAACTAATTATTACATAAAGAACAGCTTTTTTTTTCCCCTGCACATCAGATACGAAAAGATCTTTGTTAGAAAATACATTCTTGATCTCGAAAAAAGTGCTTGGCTGCATGAATTCATTCACAAGAATATTCGCTGCTACTAAATTAGCAGCAAAATAAGAAAGGAAAGAAAACCTGAACTCAGTGAACCATGATCAAGTAATCCGAGGAAATCAGTGTGTTTCTCTCCAGACAGTTCAGAATACCAAATGCTAAGACACAAGAATCCCACTAAATTTGCCTCTTCTCTTTATCTCTGTAAATGTCTAATGGTATTTTCAATTCTCACCATTTTATCGTGAGCCACCTGTATTTACTGGTGATTTAGAGCTTGGATCCTTTTTTAACCAAAGAATTTAAGCTTTCATTTTTTTAGTTAACACATTTCCAGCCTTCCTGAAAAGCACACGAGTGCAAAATATTCAGTCTTCAGCGAATGAATAAAAGAACCTGACAGGAAACATTTCCCAGTTCTAATTTTTAAGCCAAGCTCATGATTTCTAAAAGCTTGGATAAAGTAATGCAGCTACATGAACACAAAGAGACTTGAAATGATATAGAGGGGAGTAAGTGGTTTATCTGGCACACAAGCCTGGATTTTAGTTCTATTCATACTTCTTCTTTTCCATTGCTTCTTGTCTAACAGGACAAGCAGTATTTAAAAGCACTATCCCAGGTTTCACAGCTTAGCACCTGGCTAGCGTCATCCAACCGCTCTTAATCTTTCCACCTCCGACTGACTTCACGTTGGGTGGATTTGGGGGGACAAAGCAAACAGCAGGTCCCTTGATGCTTCACGTTGGGTGGATTTGGGGGGACGAAGCAAACAGCAGGTCCCTTGATGCTTCACGTTGGGTGGATTTGGGGGGACGAAGCGAACAGCAGGTCCCTTGATGAAGCTCATCTTCAGGCCCTGCCCTGGGGTGTGCAGGGGGATGACCCACCAGATAGCTGGGATGGAGGTGCCCCTTGGGGATCCCCTCTAATAACCTTTCTCCATGGCGTGGGAGGCCATACACCGTGGTCCAAATAATTAGTGAATGCCTGATTTAATATCTATATTTGCTTTATTCCTTTATTATAACATAATAGGGAGGGGAGACTCGGTCAGCAGCCAATGCAACCCTCACCAGTGAGCGTTGTCAGGGCAAGCCCTGGCTGTGCCACGATGAGCTCGGTGCAACCCTCAGCCCTGTTGGGTCACTCTGCACTAATGGTTGACATAACCAACAGCCGTATACAAACCCCATGGAAACGCTTCACTTAGCAGTGTCCCAGGCTGGGCAGGCACCCCAGGGAGGGGTTGGAAGATGCCCAGCCACCTCCAGAGCTGTGACAACAGCACCGGCGAGTGCAAACGATGCTCCCATCTACTCCCCACGTGCCAGTGTCCTCTGCTGCAGGAAGGGTAGATGATCAGAAGTGGACCCCGTTAGGGAAAAGAGGCAAAACACCATAAATCATATTTAGTCTGCCGAAACCTCCAAGTGATAAAACAGTTGAAAAGACTACTTTATTTATAAAACACATATGGAGACCTTAATCAAGCCAGGAATGAGGTAATTTCTGCCAATTAAGTCTCACTCATTCTGCAGTTGGAAGCAATCAAAACAAAGGCAGAATTATCAATGGCATGTCTATGTGCTGCAGCCCCAGAAAATACCCGTTGTGTTGGGGCTACAGTAAATCACCTCTCGCAGTGTGCCGGGGAGGCTGGTGCCCTCAGCTCCCCTGGACCTGGGGAGGAAAGGAGGGCTTAGCTTTTTTACCTAATTAATGGGTAGTATTTTGAATATATCCTATCTAAGTCTTATTCTAAAGAAAAAGGCAGTATTGTAGTTAAATAGCAAAGGAACAGCATTAACTCCAAGCTCCCATTTGGAGCCAGTTTATGTCTGCCCCCACTCCAGTCCCCCCCTGTACTCACTGGAGCTGTCGGAGGGGTTTTTGTGGCCCAGGTCAAGGCAGTTGCACTCTTTGCCTCTTGTTGAATTATCCCCATTCTGTGTTATTTGTCCTACTGGTGACCTAATGGTGAGAGCTGCTCTCACGTGAAATAATAAGAGAAGCACTGTGGCTATAAGCATAACGTGTTTATTTAATATTAGACACAGAATACTAACCAGTCAACATTTTAAATAGCCGTGAATTAATTGGCTTAATGTAATGAATCGTAAACTGACAGTAACAGGACTTTGAACTCCTATGCAACTTCACACATAAGTCGAAGACTTTGGCCACACATTAAGATCCTCCCGACACCTCTGTAATTATTGTTATGTTAATTGTAATTAAGAGGAAAGTGAGGCACGGGGCGATTTGTTCCACAGTGATGCAGCAAGCCATTTATCCTGAGCAGCTTGCATGCTGCTTTAATTCAAATCATTCCTCTGCCATTGCAGAAGCAAGCAGTGGAGCCAAGAAATCTGCAGAAGGACTTAGATGCCCAAGCACGAAATGATGATCTTCAAACCTCCCTGACCATGCAGCAAGCATCTATAAACATCTGTTTTCTCTACATTAAAGTTCTCCAGATGTCTAAAATTCCCAGAAGTTCCCTGCTCTTCTCTGTGCAGTGCAGCTCAGGGCTTATCTCACACGTAAACTGCATCGGCATCTGCGGAGGAGGCTTCTCCACCCATTGCCTCTGCAGCACCCAGCCTGGAAAGCAAGGAGCACCCTGAGCTTCAGCCCGAAACCCAGATGAAGCTGAAGAGCTGTAGACCTCCTTCTCCGACTGTTTGAGAACCCCCTCCTTGTGCACCGCCACAAGACATGGTATCGCATCACCAAAGGTGGGTGGCACCGGTGAAGTTTGGACACTGAGGCAGCTCTTGCAGCCCCGAGGTGGATGCAGGGGAGCCCCCACACAGCGCACAGCCCACGCACCCACCTCTAGCAACACAACCAACCATGGCAAGGCTGAGGAGCCCTCGTCAGTGCCGTGCCCTGTGAAATACTGCGGGGGGAGAGGCTCAGGTGGCTCCATCCCAGCCCTGCCTGGTCTTCCCTTCGTCTCTGGAGGCCACAGGCATGTCCCAGCAGGTCGATTTTTTTTAACTCTTGGGGAAATACTGGGGCAAGTGATGAAAGCTGTTCCTGCGAGGTGGAGCCGTGACCAGAGGACAACACACAATTCCCGCTGATGATGTGCAAATCAACATCTGCCAAGGACAGCGTGTCCTTCCTCCTCCACTCACCAAGGCTTTCTTCCTGCCTGGCTCCAGCAAGCCCTCATAGGGCTCAGGTACCACCTCATCCTGAGCCTTTCCATGCTGCAGTGCAGCACTTCACCACGGCTCGTGCAAGCACAGGTCAGTGGTAGTATTTCTCCATATGAGCAGGACGAGCATTTCACAGTGTTTCACACCAGTAAACAGACCAAAAACCAGGGCATACAAAGTTGTAAAATCAGTAGCAGCAACCTCATTCTAGCTGTTTTGGTTTTGTGTCACAATTTAGTGTCCAGAAGCCAGACATCCACTTTGCAAAGAAGGGGCATCCCCCCAGCCCAGCAAACTGGATCTCACTAAACATTTCACCTTCTCCTGGAACATAGAAAGTAGCAGAAACCTTCTCTCTTTGTTGACTTTTTCTGTTGTTTGCTCATGCCTTAACTCTGCAAACCCTGGAAGAACAAGAGGGTAGCTCTGGGACAGAGGTAACAGATGCACAAGGTGCCCAGGCAGATGAGCACTGCGAGGAGGAGCCCAAGAGGACACTGTGCAGGTGCTGCATCTCACCCCACCTGATTCCCACCATTTTGGGATAGATGATCCTGATCGCCTGATATCAGTTAAACTGCAAGGTGCACCACTGCATCTGCTCATTCCCTGCCCTCTGCACCAACCACACTGAGCTGCTGCCATGCATCTATGGAGTGACACCCATATCTGGCATTTTTCTTAAATCCTCAGCTCCTGGAGACACATGGAGACCTTCCTTTCTCCAAAAGCATGTTTCTACCCAAGCCAGCTGCAGAAAAATATACCCTACTTCTAAGCTGAAGGCTCAGAAATGAAAACACAAGCTATAAATACCTCCCCTTCTACTACTGGAAGGGAATCTCAAGACCTTTGAGCCAAACTCACAATTTTCTAAGGCGCAATTCAAATGTTTTTATTATTTCTAGAGGTGGCAATAATTTTAATGGTCCTTTTGACTGGACAGAGAGGGTGATTCATGAGTTTTGCAGATGTGGATACTTGGGTTGTTTCCATTAAGCAGATCATATCTCCCCCTGAGCTGAGATGTATACCTGCTTTTCAGAAATGCTATTGACTCCAGAGGGTGGTAGCTCTGACCATCATCAGAGTATCAGAGGATTTAATCAAAATTCAAAATTATGGAAAATCACTGAAAGAAAATCATTCTGATTTATATTATATATTTGGAGGTCCAAAGTGGAAGCTGGTTCTCACTCAGAGCCATTCCCAGAAGGGGCAGGGACATGTCCTGGCCCAACTGCATACAACAACTAAAGGAAATACAGAAAGATTGACCGAAGCACTGATTCTATTAATTAAATGCTTTATATCAACATCTAGTTCACATACAGTAGGTAATTTCCGACTTCCAGGTACATTTTTAGGCTTACGTCACTTGTGAGGTGGTTTTATTGATGTACTTAAATGTGAATTTCCATTTCTTTTTGTTCCATTGTTATCCCAAGTCCAAATCTAAGAGATACCCGTATGTAGATGTGCAAGTTCACACAGAGCAGCAGTGAGACCAATGAGGCTGTGCTTGCATTAGGGGATTGCTACAGGAGAAGCACTAATCTCTTCCAAATTTTTCTGAATTAATGGTGAAATTGATAATTTGGGGTCACGCTAATGCTTGCGGTAAGGAGTTTCAGCTCAGCCAAAGGTGGCGTCACTCAATGTCACCAGGATCACAGAGAACTGCTCACAGTAACGCCAGCACAAAGTCAAGAGTGGGAAGGGGATTGAAAATGGAAGGGGATGGTGCTCAGCAGCAACCCTTGTATTTGGTGTTTACAGAAGATCTCAGAACAGTTTTTCCTTCTGCCTACCTGGCAAAACCTCCTCCTGCCTGCTCACACTGTCCCAGAACGGATAGAAATTGTGCTGCTAGGCAAAGGAGAGGAGAGTTGGAAAGTCACTCCCATTTATCTTCTATGTTTGAACCAGGTGCACCTACAAAATAAACCCCAAAGGTTGCTATTCATTACTGTATTATTGCAATTGTTTGTTCTGTAATTAGTGATGATAGGTAAGCAAGCCGGAAGGAAAGCAAATAAGAAGTTAGCAAATGGAGCAACATTCCATGTGAGCAGAAAAGCAACAAAATGAGACCTGAAAATGACACTGTAGGGGTATGTTAATCTCTGCCCAGTTATTATTTCGTTAGCCTGACTTACAGATCAAGGGCTTTCTGCCTGAGCATAGGGAAGGGATGGAGCTCCAAAAACAGCTCTGGGCTCAGGTGCACGGTAAACCACACCAGGGCAGTTGCAAGGCATTAATCAGCAAGTTTTCAGCTGATGGATTAAAATGACAGAGAGGTTTTACCCCAGCTCCCACGACCAACAGAAAGCAGAGTGGTTTCCACCAACTGTCATGCCCATAGATAGTACTGGCAGCACTGAGGCTCTTGATTTGTTGTGTGAAGAGCGGGGAGGGTTCCTGGGGGTAGTTTTCACTGAGAGATGGATGAGACCATGGCTGAAGCTCATACTCCTGCTTCCACCTGCCCGGTGGCTCCATCTGATGTTACCTGAGATGGAAAGCTAACCATGCTCGTGACAGTCCAGCTCTCACTTCTCCATCAGATCAGCAGCTGCGAATGGACCATGAGCTAGAATGGAGATGAGGGCTGGAGGACTATTAAACCAAACTCAAGACACAGTTTTGGGTTTTGAAAGCGCTGTGTTACACATGCTGCCAGGTAATCACACCACCACCCCGCGCCGATGCCTTCCTTGTTGCACCCACACTTCCCACCATTCTCAATCACATTACGCATTCTTTGGGGAAGAGATGGAGATCCCTTGTCAACATTATTTCTGCATGGAAAGATGCAGAGAGGTGCTTGTGTGACTAGAAGACAGTCTGGAGGATGGACTCCGATACAAACACTGATTTTCTATCAATTTTAGTTCCATCCTAAGCATACCTACCCTATTACCTAGAATGCCCTTCAATAGATGGCAGGTTTCTAATTGAGTTTTTTTAAATCTCCATATCTTATCTTCATCTCGAAATACTTAAACAACTTCACACCTAGTCAACTCAGGCCCTGAGGCTTCTTAAGGGTGAAGGCTGCACCCTGAAACTTCATCGCTGCTCGGTGCTGAACAATGTGAACAATGGAGAGGTTCAACCCACGGAGAAACCTTCTTGGGCAACAGTCCCACCCTAGCGAGGTCACCGCAGCCACACGCCTCCACCACCCACAGATGAACACACAGTGTTCAGATCAACATAGGACACAGGAAAGCTCATTGGGAACTGGAGTTTCCATACGCCTTCACTTTATTTCCCCTTTATTCTTGCTCCCAATGGGCTCTAGCACAAATCCCCAATGGGCTCCAGCACCTGACTTGACCATGACAGCAACACTGGGGTTCAGCCACTTATTTTGTTAGGGCTTGAAGAGGAGCTTCTCCTCGCTAATTACTCATAGCAAAAACAATCTCTGCAGAGTCAGCTCTGTCAATGACAGTCCTGAAGGGTTGTCAGCCCCTCCTAGGTCACCTGGTACACAAAGCATCATAACACATGTATAACATGCCAATAAAAAAAGAAACAACATCCAAGGCCCTGGCTGTGTTGTGGGGGCCTTGTAATTAAATAACCTCAAATGAGCAGCCTAGGAATATCACACAAAGACCTGAAAAAAGCCCAACATAGTGATAAGATCACTTATTAGTGCCAAACTTTTGATTTAATTATATATTCCTGGAGCCCTGTTCTCAAGGGAACTGCTTACACAACCACATGGTGAAACAAAAGAAGGGATTAAAACCTGTGGGAGAGAAGCTGGAGAATTTGCTCCTGATCCACAAAGAAAAGTCTCCACACATCTGACCAAAGAGGACTCTGAGATTAAAGAACCGAGGAGACTAAAAGAAAAGGATTTTCTTCTTTTTTTTTTAATGATAGGGAGGTAATAAAATACTCATTATTGACCTGAAATGGAGAAGTCTGACATAGCCTCTCTCTCATTAAGAGTTAATATGCACAGTGGGGACAGGGTGCACCCAAAAGGCAGCGTCCCCTTGATTCACCATCTCCCAGCTGTGCTTTCATTTCTCTGATGAGGCTCTTCAGAGTTCTCACCGTGCCTTATCCCAAATGCCAGCTTCAAGCTGGTGGGACACCGAGGCTGAGCTAGAACCAGCTCAGCTCACAGGAGTGATGGGAAGGAGAAAATTGCTTTACTCCATATTTCTCAACCAAACCTCTGGGCTGTTGACAGTGTCCAGGGAGAGGAGTCCACACCTCAGCTGTCACCTCTGCTCCATCTGCCCGTGACAAAGCCTTTAATTGAGCATTTAACTACAATTACCATCTCACTCTTGCCCACACACTGAGACTGTTTCAAAACCTTTTTGTTTTGTCCTTGGGACATTTCTCCCATCCTTTACTCCCTCTGTTAACACAGCCTAAAGTCCTCTTCACGCTTTACTCTTTTCCCATCATCCTTACCACAAATCCAGGTTATCTTGGATTTTCTCATATCCACTTCTTTCTGACTGACTGCTTACCCAGTGCCAGCTCCCACTGGTGGCATTGCCACTGCCCCTGCAATAGAACCTGCTTGGGTGAACTCTGGTTTCTCCCCCTGATCTTCACAGGATTTGTTTCCCATGAACTGCACAGAGAAGCCTTAAAATAGAACATTGAAAGTCATCATCTCCAAATTCATGTATCTACACAGAGTCATCAAAACCTCGCACGCCCTCTTCCAACAAGGCGCACGAGGCTCCCCCCTTGCCTCACTGCTGGAGTCCACAGCCAAAGTGACTGACCCAGAAAAGACTTTCTTTTCCTTTTTCATTCCCCTCTTCTTTGCCCAGTCCCAGTGCGACAGCAGCACAAAACACAGTCCTCTTACTGGCTAACTCCTTTATAAAAGCAGCCAGCACCAAGCACTTTAGGAAAACTGTGGAATTGTTTTGCCTTTCTTTAGCAGCCCACACCACCAAAGCTACTTCCAGAAGGGGTGGTGGTGGCTCAGTGTCTGGTGCCCTCAGGAGCTGGTCCACAACATGACTGCAAACACCTCTCTGCTCTCCATGCCTGCAGCAGACACAGATTTCAGATGAGTGATACAAAAATATGTTGTGACCTTAAAAACTGAGGACTTATTTACCTCCAGGCTCCTGAGTCACCAAGCAGAAAGACACACAACAGGTTTTCTTCCCAACTTTGTTGGATCCTAAAGGTAAAGAGGCTCATTACAAGGAGATTTAGCCAGTAATCAATCATTCTTAAGGACCAAGCTCTCAAAGATCAGATCACAGCTCCAGAGCCCTGATACGTTATCTGGAGGAGACACTTGCCGGCAAGACAAGTGGAGCATCTTCTAGCACAGTCTGGTTGCTCCACCCTCCCAGCCCCGGCACTACAGAGATGATTCTCTGCCTATCCAACATAATCCTATTCAAAGCAATCGTCTGTTAAACGACTGGAGAGAGGCCAGCCCAGACTCTGCAGATCCGAACCTGAACGTTCCCACAACCTAAGGAACGAGCTTGGGATCAGGAAATGTTTCAAGAAAAAAAAGAAATATCACATGAGAAGTGAGAAAAATGCTGAACAGCTCTCCAAAGGCAGTTGCCAAGGTACTGTTTATTCAAGAGGCGCATCGATGCTTTACAAAACTGCTGTTTGCAAGCAGAGCAACCAAGTGCAGCACAGAGAGCAGAGCATGATGTGGTAAATGGGCACTGTGCTCCCATCCCTCCACTCCTGGGGGAAGGCAACATGTACCAACCTAGCTGGGTACAAAGAGACCAGGGAAAGCTGCTGTGCTCCATCACCAGCCTCACTCAGTGCAGCCTCGTTCCCTCAATCCATCTGTGCTTGCCAAAGCCAAGAGCTGGGCCAAAGGCTCCCAGCAAGGACCCCAGTGCAGACTGACCCTGGAAATATCTCCCCAACACACCCATCTACACGTAACCTTTTGGGCGGTTGTTTGGATGTTTAAAGGAAAAATTCTGTGTTATGACAAACAGACAGTTTTCCCCATTTATTAAATGCTCATAATTTGTTTTAATGGTTTCTCTAAACAAGTAGACTTTTTTTCTCAGCTCTTTGAGCTTTTAAATGACACAACTGTTATGTTAAAAGCAAAAAGGGTGATGATTTACATTTGGAGCGGGGCGGGGGTAGCTGGACAGCTGCAACCCATCGGACATGGCTCTCCTCCACACAGCTATTTTGTTTGTGCCGTTTCAGGGTCTGTCAGTGCTCAGCCACCAGCACTCAGGTTTAGGTGCTCCTCTGTGCCCTGTGGGGTGGGTTGGGATGGATCCTGGCCTCCACGGTGCTGCAGCACACTGAGGTGGGCTTCCGTCTGCGTAAAACCCATGGAAGATGGAAAATGGGCCCTAAAACCTGAGTGAGCTTCTGGGAAGCATTACCAAGCCAGCATCCTTGAATAATTCCAACGTCTACCCTCATCTAGGATGATTCAATGGGAAAATCACTCTCTGGTTTCCAGCTTACAGTTCATATCAAATAGTAGTTGGCGTGCTCAGCTCCCCGCATAGGTAGCACGGCCAGTGGAGATTTTAAGGAAATCAATGAATTATACAAAACAGCATTAACTGTACTTACGATGGACGTTGCAGATACTGCTAGATCAGTCACAAGTGGCAAACCAGATGAACAAGCTCCACTTGCTTTTTCTTTATGCAGAAAATCCATCTCTTTGCAAGAGGACTCTCAGCCATTGATGCCAGTTGGAGAGCACTTTCCACTTAGCTCCTTCTTAATTTCTTCTCCCTGTGCCTCTGGAAATCACCCATCTCTCTGCAGCAAAAGCTACAAATTGGAGATAAACCAAGTTTAGGTGTGCAAACCCCAGAAATTATTTTTTCAGGAAACATCTTTGGATAGCAAACACCTGACTCAGGATTTTCTAAAGCCGTAGAGCAGGTTGGGTTATCTGATCACCCACAGGTATTTGGGTGGCATCTGCTGTGATTATTTCCTTCATATGTACATAATCTGCAGGAAGCATGGAGCTAGACAGCCAGTGGATGGATTCCAAAGAATATACATGAAAGAAACAAAATTGCAGGCTCATTTACAGAGCAGCAAATAGGAGCCTCCACATCTCCTAAGAGTTATAAAAATTGATGCCAGCTTGACGCTCCAGACAATAAAGCAAAGGATGCACAGGCCCACTTGAGAGCAGATCACCCTGGTCCTTGTTTTTCTTTTTCTCCTTCTGCCTCTGGTTGTTGTTTCTCAAAACTTTAAAATGTTTGTACAAACTTCCATCTTGGAAGCCAGGCAGAATAAACAAGAATATACATGAGCTGCAAGAAAAGCCAGCAGACGGGAAAGAGGTTTCTTTTTTTTTCAGCTTATGGGCGTAACCATTGTGGCTATTGAAAATACACACAAAATAGCTAAAAACCACACACGCAGCTGCCACTAAAAATTCCTACCTATCCGTACAAGCTGGTCAGATACTCATCCAACACAACCCCAAGAAAAATTAACATTGAACATTTATGAAATACTCAGGAACCCATCAAAGCTTTTTCGCACCCGAAGGTCATCCTCAAAATCTATTGAGGATTAGAATAAGTTGGCGAGTCATCCCAAGAATCGCATCTGAACTCAGCATCTGCCTTGGTCGACAAGGTGCTCTATCAGAGGAGAGCATTCAGATCCTAAAAGGTAGATTTTGCATGAAAACAAAGACCTGGAGTTGATTGGAAGTTGCCTTAGTGAAGAATGGCTGACCAAGAATTCGGTTTCGGAAAGAAAAAAAAAAAGAAAAAGAAAAAAAAAAGAAAAAGAAAAGAAAAGAAAAAGAAAAAGAAAAAAAAAAAGAAAAAGAAAAGAAAAAGAAAAAAACTCAGGCGTCAGTAATGAATCCTGTTCCAAATCAAGGCAAAAATAAAATCTTTCCCTGAACAACTGTGAGGAAAGAATGATGCGCTGGGGGAAACTGCTTCATATGGAGTATTTCCAGTCCACAGCTACAATACCAGGTGATACTTGTGTTTCTTGCTTAGGCCACACAGAGCAAGTCTATGAACCAGGGGATTTGGAAGAGCAGGGAAGTGCCACCCCATCAGGCTGTTTAGCTTTCCGGGGTTTGTACGCTTTGGAAGAGATCTTAC
Source organism: Clamator glandarius (assembly GCA_033459285.1). Classification (NCBI taxonomy): domain Eukaryota; kingdom Metazoa; phylum Chordata; class Aves; order Cuculiformes; family Cuculidae; genus Clamator; species Clamator glandarius. Next base: position 1,247,849 of record JAUNZM010000251.1, on the reverse strand, counting down.
TCTGGTCCCAGGAGGCCTTTCCCAGTGCGAGCTGCATAAAAGAAATATATTTCTTAAAACAAACAAACAAAGAAAAACTTCCTGATTCAACTCATTGCTGTGTTCCAGCTTTTACAGCATCCTCATCAAAAACCATTCCCAACCAGCTGCAGAGGTTTTGCAGGCTGTATGCAGAAATGCAACCTCTGCAAGCTGCTCGAGATGGCCCTCCAGCCACACTGGTGATCTGCTGAGCCTCCACAGTCCTCTTCTGCTCACCAATATGCTTGAATGTATCTGCAGGAGCAGTTTGTCCTGCCTCACTTGTCCTTGGTGGTCTTTAGGAGGAACTGCATGGATGCCTGGATTGCAATGATACGCCCAGGAGTAACCACAGGCATGCACTAGAGTGGCAAGATCTCCATGCTGAACAACAGGTTGCAACCTCGTTCTTTACAGCAGCGACCAGACCCTCCTCTGCCAAAGAAATAAAGTATTTTTGCTGGGAATGTTCCCAAATCACAATGCAAACAGGTCTTGTTTTATCCACAGAAGCTAACAATTATGGAAGCATCCTAGTCGCAGACACGGTGCTTAGAGACGTAGTGTAGTGGCCGACTTGGCAATGTTAGGTTTAAGATTGGACTCGATGATCTTAAAGATCTTTTCCAACCTAAATGGTTCTGTGATTCTCATTTCCAGCATATAACTCAAGAGTACTGAGTGTGCAGAAGACTGCACGTCTATGAATTTTACCTTTTGACGCAGGAGAATGTCACCAGATCTCTGCTCTTACATCTTCATTCTTCTTCCTATCAAGATAACACAGAAAGAGTATTCAAGCGACTGAGAATCACAACCAAAACCAAAAGTTAGCTCCTTTTCCAGCACCTCTTTGGACAATTCCAGCACCTGTAGCTCAATTTGAAACACAGGGGGTAATCTTGATCCTACTGATTGGTGGAAATGTTACCTTTGGTTTCAACAGGGCCAGGCTTTCACTCATCTTACACAACTCATTTTCTTCATACCTGATCTTCCACCCACTCACAGAATCCAGATGGTCCTGAATGTCACTGCTAAAGACAATTCACCTCTTTCCCTAGCAGACAACCTGTGATAGACACAGAGTGAGAAATCGAGTCACTGCTGCTCCAGGTGCACCATCCTTCAGCAAGATTAAACTCAGTTTATAGTAGTCAAGAGAAAAATCTACATCAGATCAACTTTTGGTAGCTTATAAACAAACCAAAGCAAAGATGCTCAGTGCTTCTCAGAAGAAGGAGAGTCTTTTGTAATACTACAGGCGCCTATCAGTAGTTAAACTGGAATCAAAGCTAAGCCCTGGATTTCTAGCCTCACACGGCTATTAGGACAGACATTAAAGTTTAATAGATCAGGCTGTTATGTGTTACAGCTGCAGTGACAAGGATTAGCATTTCAAATTATGAGTTGTGATTGCATCCAGTTTTGAATTTCCCGTAAATTATGAGATAGCAAACGAGATAAGAGCATTGCAATGGGAAAGCCAAAATCAATGTGTGGGCAAGAAAATGGTATTTTAGCCAGTGCCCATGTAGATTATCAGTGTCTTGGAGGTTAAATCGAGTACTTTGCAGTAAAACTATTGCGGCATATGCACAAAATATCCATTTTTGCTGAAATAAGGGATACTATTTCAAGAGATCCAGCCTGGGATATGGGATACTTTTAGTCCTAGCTCTGCTGCTGTCTCACCCAGGCTTAGGGACATGACATTTTAGGATGCAGGTTCCCAGGGGGTTGCCAGGAGTTCTGTGTCCTGGGCACAAGGGCTTTCACAAACCATGAGCATAACTCCACAAGTTTGCCTAAAAACCTGAAACTTCAATGAGGCACCTATGAAAATAAGAACAAGAATTCCATGTTGCTTATATGCAGTGTATGGGTCACGCTACAGCTGATACCTGGACTCATTACATCTGAATTAAGGAGCTTTCCCTTCTAAAGCAAATCAGTGTTTAATGATAAACTAGTAATTGCACAAACAAATAAAGATTAATCAATACTGCAGACCTCCGAGTCAAGGATTGTCCCCTCCTCTGTGTTTGGACAATGGAATTCCAGACCTAATTGTGGCCTTCAGGCACATTAGCAAGTGCAGTAAACCCAGCCACATTTTCTTGTGGTGATCTTCCCACTCTGAGCCTCACATTACCTTCAAATGATTTTGAAAAATATCAATTAAAAAAAAAATGCAAGGACCCAAATTTATTTCTTGCTAAGAAAACGTTGCACGACTTTCGGCTGGCTCACACCTCGCATTTGAGTAGCCTCATAGAGAAACTCTCTATTCAGATATGCAGAAAAAAAAACCCAAACCAGCAGTGGAAGATTCAGGCTGAAAGCCCAAAGCAATCTCTAGTGCAATTGCACTGTCTTCCTGAGCTTTATATTCATACCTGCTAGATGGGATGCAAAGACTTCTGTCAATTCTTGAAGAGGATCTCAAAAATGGTACCGGGCTGGTTGTGTCACTAACGGTCTTTGTGATGACAGCACCTCTCTGGTGCTTGTTCACTAATGCTCTTCTAATCCTGGCTACAGGACAGATCAGCAAGCAAGCAGGGAAAAAGGCAGAGGCTTCCTCTAGCCAAAACCAGTTTCATCCCTGTTCCCTCTCCCCAAGCTTTTCTAAGTGCTAAAAGCTGGGACTGAAACCTTGCATCAGCAGAAGTCATTAATGCCAAATTATGAAGGCAGTTTTTAAAGTTAATCTGAAAAAAAAATATACTCACAGAATTTACAGATCTTAGAATAGTTTGGGTTGGAAGTGAACTTAAAGATCACCCAGTTCCAAGCCCCCGCTGGGCAGGGACACCTCCCATTGGAATGCCAGATGCCAGAGACTAAACACCAGGAATCGTAAATTTGCCTTCAAGCAAGTGGAGGTTTCACTGACTGCTGCAACCAACACCTCCAGCTTCCTTTAGGTCAAGCACATCTACATTCATTCCACACTTTTGAAAACCACTCCATTTGCAAAGCTGACTCAGTATTTATTAGGATAACCCGGGTGAGACAGCCAAATTTAGCATTTGGGGACTAATTTGTCTGCTTTGTGATCAAAGATGTTTAGATGTCACTATGACTGTGGAACATTATTATCTTTGAGACAAGAAGATAAATGTCACAGATGCCAAGTTGTTGGATGATTTAATAGTTAAGTTCAATTTTTTTTGTCTTCCACCCATTCCACAAAATTTTTGGGTTTCCTCCAAGTTGAGTTCATTCCAAAGTGTTTCCTCGTTTTAGTTCTGTCCTTCTGCAAAGGGCTGCACATCCCAAAACCATAACAGAGGATTTGGCAAATATCACTCTCCTTGTCTAACACTCTTCCAGAAACTATAGGCCAGTTCTGACTACACACAGTGTGTTTATGCAAACATATTTTACTGAGAAACTTGAAAACATTAATGTATTTTCCCTTTGTCAGTTCCACACTTTCCAGTACCTTTCTGGATACATTTCATGGTTTCAAAATGTGGGGGGGGGAGGTAAAAAATAATACCTATTACCTGGCAAATTAGTTGGCTGGAAAGCTGTCCTGAGCCACAGTCTGTCCCCCTCCACTGCACCAGAACAAAGTGGCTTCTCTCGTCCCATCAGCAGGTTCAGGATGATACCACACAGTATTTTGGAAAAGAAAAAAAAAATATCACACTATATAAAGTTATTTTTGCTTTGGAACTTTTATTGGTCTGTAAAATATTTTTACATTTATTACACTTTTAATGAGAACTCCTAGAATCAAGGCTGGTGTAAATAATGAAAACAACACTAGTAAATGTCCCCATAAACCTCGCACCAAGCCTTTGATGCTAATTTGCAGGCCTGACGTTCCTTCCCTCCTCCCCACCGCCCTCTGCAACAGAGCCAATGGCCCAACTCAGAAATGCAAGAGATCTAACAGGAAAGGCATCCTGCAGGTTTGCAGCTCCCCACCCTGGTGCTGCCAGGGCTCTGGGAGAGAAGAACGGCCCAGGTTCAACGGGGACCAACTTTTGCATCTCAGCATCTGTCAGCTACGCGAACTGCAGCATCGCTCCGTCCCAGGCAGCCTGGAGACACGGACCTCTGGTCCCTGCAGTGGCTCTCAGCATTCTGGGTAGTTACAAGTCACTTGGAAGTCATTTAATATCCTTAGACAGGTCAGAAACTCTTGGAAGCACCTTTATGGTTCCTAGAGGATTGGACACTCTGGATTCTTTCTGCAGGTGGGACCTGGAGATGTCACCATCAAGAACCCATTTTGGTAGCAAAGTTCAGTTAGCGCACACAAAAAACTCAGAGTGAGATGATTCTGCACCTCCTTCCACCTCAGACTGCAGGCATACCTCCAAACACCTGCAAATTAGCTGAGTACCTTCCAGATCATGACAACCCAGGACAGAACAAGAGCACAGTCACGTTATGGATTGAGCCCAGAAGACACCCTGAGTGATCAGGATACAGAACTGGACTCTGAACCGATTTCAGGTCCTGTGCTCAACCCCTCAGGCCATATTATCTCCTTTACTCTCTCCTGGAAGCCTGTCTACAACATTGCTGTATTTTCCTTTAATTCCAAGAGCAAGAATGGCAAGAAGCACCTCCAACCCTGCTGAGGAAACACAGATCAGCGTTATATGGCAGCACATGATGCACAACGTGCTGCTGTGCTCAGGGTAGGAGCGTGGGCTGCATCGAACTCTGCGTGATTTGTTTTCTGTCTGGTGTGTTCTCCGGCTGGGCTCGACACTTCACTGTGGACCTTCCCTTCGGCACCTCCAACTCAGCCCAAGTGGATTAATTTTACCACAAGGACTAATGGCTTCCAAAAAAATCTCTGGGGACTGCATCCTTTTTTTCCCGACAGTGGGACATCCTTCCCAAAGCCAAGGACAAATCCAGCACTATTCCTTCAAATTCGACTCCCAGGCTGCCTCTGTGCACAGATGGTTGGAAATAGCTGGCTACAGGCAACTGCAACTCAAATTCCAGTTGCTACAAGAACTATCATTTCTGTGCACTATCAGTTACGACCAGTACATTGGATTTTCCTTTGCTATATAATCCTCTCGATTCCAGGGCCAGATCCCATAAAAATTCCTTCCAGTATCTACATCACAGAAACTTACTCAAACCTTAACAAATCACTTTTTGCAGGGCTTACCAGCCCTGCCTGCTGCAGAAGGCTGCACTCCCTCCAGGTTGGGTCAGTATAATTTGCCTTCCTGACTTTCCCTATGACATTTCAATTGAAGCTCTCTCTCCTCAGTCCCTGTCCTGAAATACTGTATGCCAGTATAATACTCATTTGATGAGAATAGATGCACCTCACCTGGAGTCAGCAGGATCCTACTAGGAAGTGGAAATAAAGAGCTCTGGACCAGACTAATTTCATATTTCATTTTTGATTTGACTACCCTCCCAGGTGGGAATAATCCTTTCAGTCTCTCATTCATGAACTTTGCCAAGTGTCATGTAATAAAGGAAAAAGTATAAAAAGCTATGATAATGCATCATGATGTGGCATTATGTGATGATAATGATATAGATCTGAAAAAAAAAAAACAAACACAAAGAGGAGTTTCAAGTATACAAACACTGAACGTGGTTCTTTGCACCCTCAGTAAAGGGAAAAAAAAAAAAAGAGAAAGACCATCAATGTATGTGAGGATGAACCAGGACATAAGATGAGCAATGGAGGGCACTGAATAATATTCCCCATGTGCAAACTCATGATGCCACTGTGCTCCCAGAAGCGCTGCCTTCAATGCATTTCATTGAGGCTCCTCAAACCCGATGCTGCCACCCTCACAGCAGGGGCCAGAAACCTCCTTCTACCAAGTTAAAAATTCCTGCTTTGCTGTTTGGATTTTTCAGCCCAAAAAAATACCCTTCAGTATTGTTTCCCAAATGTCGATCATCAAGAAAGGAGCATTCCCACAAACCAAGGCATCAGACATTGCAAAAATGCAAATGGGTTTCACGTTGCCTGGCCCTAACCCAGCCGGAGCGGGGCAGCGGCGAGGAGAGAGCCTTTCCCTCGCCAGATGTGTCCAATAAGGGGCAACGTAAAACTCAGCCTTGGTGGGATCCAGCTTTACCCTTAAGCAGTGGCAACGTTAACCATCGGGCTCAACTTCTACGATGGGAATGCTGCTGCTCTTGCCACATAAATCAAACCCGGCTGAGAGATCAAAAACTTCAGCAGAACCAGATGGCTGCATATGGGGCAGATAATGCAAGTGTTAACTGTGCATGCAACCTCTCCTCCAGGAGCAGAGAGAAGGGAAAGATCATTTCTTCCTGCAGCCTCTCCCAGCTTTGCATTGTCTGTAGGAACTACCACAGGTTAGAAATTGCATGCAGCAATTAACTAGGTAAGGGCTTGTGCTGTGAGCACAGAGGGACGAGCATTTCACACTCAAGATCTACAAACATCTGCCCAAAAAAGCTCAGAAAGGTCCTTTCCTTGCATGTTTCCAGCAGTAAAAATACTTAAGAAGAGCAGTGGATCCCACAACAACCCTCTTCCCATGGTGATTTTAAGAAGTCTCTGGCTAATCCTCCATGTTATGGGAGACCAGGCAAAAGCTGGTATCTTCAAGAACATTCAGATTCCTAATTCTCAGGGCTGGTGTCCTAGAGCCTGGGCATCTGTCCTGCTCATTTCTAAGACAAGAACTGTGACATAGAATGTGAATAACTAATTATCATAAAAGCAACAAATCAAGAGACAGTCAGGTAATATAAGCATGTGAACCAGCAGGTAGTTTTTAGATGACAGGCTGATTGTGTGATATTTTCTCTACCTGGCAAGGGCCTTGATGTGCTGGTGGACCCCAGGGGTACAAGGGAAAGTATAATCAGCTCAAAAGACTTGTCTGTGCTCTGTGCCCAGTGTCCCTGGTGCTGTGCCCTAGCACAATGTAAATGGGCTGGGTGCTTACTCTGGGTCACACACCCTTAAATAAAAAAAAAAAAAAAACCACATTTGAGGGTATGATGCCAAGACCTGTTCCTCCCCTCCCTAGATGTGTCTTTCTTTTGCTTCTGATCCATAGAAAGGAACGAGCGAGGGCTTGCTGCTGACATGGTGATGGATTGCTCCAGGGAGAAGCTGCTGAGAGATCCGAGTGACAACCTCCCAGGACAGAGAGCTAACTGCAAACTGCCCGATTCGCCAAGCTCCACGGCTAAAGAGGTGGAGCTGCAGTGCTCAGCATGGGCCACTCACAAGCAGTTTGATTTCAGTAGTCTCAGACCACAGGAAACATTTCCTTGGAAAAGGGTGACCCTTGGAGAGCTTTTCTAGCTACGCGCTGTTCAGAGCGACCATCAGCAGGGACATGAGCGCGTTGCACAGCACGACCTCGTAAGAGGGAGGCAACAAGCAATCTGGCATAAGCAGTGGTTGTTCTCTCAAATGGGTTGCAGGAGCTCGCACTCCTTTGCAATTGCTTTAAAGCGCTGTTGGCTTCCAATTCACTGGGTACCAAACACTGTCCAGCCTTTTTTTTTTATAAATAAATATGAGCATCATCCTTAAAGAACAGTCAGGCATTCACAGAGAGCATGGGGATGGCATTGATTTAATAACAGTTGAAATTCCAATTCAGATTGATTTCCATTAAACATGCCAAGGGGTTTTCTTTTTACTGTTCTGTTCCTGAAAAAAGATCTCCTCTTTGCCATGCGAGCTCTAAGAAATTCACCACTAAACCCAAGAACAAAGAATAACTGTGCTTCAAAGTTATTTACTTCACGTTTCATTGCAGAGCTATTTAACTTGTTATACACAGGAAATTGCTTCAAACGTTATTTCTTTTGTACCACTTTCTTCAGAAGACTGTTGAAGTCACATTAGCAAAGCAGAACACGCTTCCAGAATGAGAGGTCTTCTCTAGCTCTTAGGCAAAACTAAAAAGGAAAATCAAGTAAATTGACCTTTACTCTTTCCCTCAGCCCACGTGTGAGCAAAGAACCCATACGAGCACCTCCACCATTCAGGATGCCCAGCCTGCACACTGCCATTTCTGGAAGAGCATCTTGATTATTTGCCCACTTTCTATCCATCAGCTACACAAAAAAAAAAAAAAAAAAAAAAAGCCAGGATTTGAAGACAAAGCTCTCTGCAATCCTGGAGAGCTAGTGTTCGCTCAGGAAAAAAAATTATTTTTTTTAAAGCAGAGCCTGAAACTGCCACTTCCAGATGTCTTTGGTCTTGGTGCATCATTCCCACTTTGCAATGTCACGTGTGACAAGCTGCAGAGTTTGGGACAGGGCCCAGAGACACAAAAACCAACAGCAATTTCACCAAACGCAGTTGGGTACCAAGACTAAGGGGTAAATTTTTTGTCAGAGGAACGCCTCCTCACCTGCAAAATACCATTCCCATCCTCACCACCAACACAACTGTCCACTCCACTCTCAGAAGACCTCACCTGGAGCCCTACATTCAATTCTGGAGTCTTCAACAGAGGAAGGACATAGATCTGTTGGACCTGGAGCACCTCTCATATGAGGACAAGCTCATGGAGTTAGGCTTGGTGAGCCTGGAGAAAGGAGAGATATAGCCTTCCAGTACTTAAAGAGGACCTACAAGAAAACTGGGGAGGAGCTTTTTATCAGGGAGTGTAGTGCTAGGATGAGGGGTAATGGTTTTCAGCTGAAAGAAGGGAGATTTAGATTAGCTATTAGGAAGAAGTGTTTTGACATGAGGAGGCCCTGGCCCAGGTTGCCCAGAGCAGTGGTGGCTGCCCCATCCCCGGAGGTGTCCAAGGCCAGGTTGGATGGGTCTTGGAGCCCCTGATCCAGTGGTAGGTGTCCTTGCCCATGGCAGAGGGTGGAACTGGATGGGCTTTGAGGTCCCTTCCAGCCCAAACCATTCTGTGATCCTAGGAGACACAGGGAATGGCACTTGGAGTAGTTCAGCATCACTATCCCTCCCTTGCTTCTCAGCAGAGCTGCCCAGGAGGAAAGTTGATCTGTGGGGTCACCCAACCTGTTTCTGGGTGTTGATGGCATTTTTCTGTCCAAAAAGGAGTGGTTTCTGTTTTATTCTTGATCTTGTGGCAAGGATTTCCCACTCAGCGCTAAAGGCAAGCCTAGAACACTCTACAGCTATGGTTTAACAGGTCTGAGAAATGCTCATTTAGAGAGAGAAAGAGGCTTCTAGAATGGAAATACCCCCACATTTCTTACCTTGCTATTCAACAAAGTTTTCTGATTCATGCTTGTTTCAACTCTGCTGGCACTCCTCAAAGCCATGTTATCTTCAGGGCATATTCCTTAGTGCACCGTTGCCATCTAAAAGCCCAAGTGCCCTGCCCCAGCAGCTTTTCTTCCCAGTCGCTTTGCAAACATTTGCTATATATCATTCATAATGCTTACAACAAATTGTGCTCGTTTCTTAAACCACTGCCAAAGTCATCCGCAGGGGAACTCCAGGCAGGCAGGTACAGGAACACATCGTAGCTTCCCGTTTCAGTGGAGTTTCTTCAGTGACTTTTCTCTACCAAGTGTCATCTGCCGCATCTTGTCTTGGATTTTCAGCAATGCTCTTTGCTCCAAGTCACATTGCGTGTCCATATGGTACAAATATACCCGGTGGGAAACAATAACATATCTTAATTACTGTTGCCATCACTTTGGGAGAGCACAGAGAGCTTTATGGTAAGATCCCATTACGGCATTAAACACAGATAGCTCCTGTATAGCAGGGAAGGAAGAGAATATGGGTAGAACCAAGTCGTTTAATTGAAAATGCATTATCTGATTGAAAAAATATGTTTCTGCAGCAGCTCTTTGCACACAGGTTAAGTTAATGAAAAGAAGGTTCCCAGTGTACACGTGTGACTCTTTAGGCGACAGTAATCAAGCCGGGGTGCATTTCCTGGGGATTGGGAGCCAGCTGAGAGGAGCTGACGTGCCTCGGGTCATTAAGCGCAGCCAGCCAGTTATCGACTGCACCAGTGTTGTTACTGCTAATATCCTCAAATGGAAAAAAACCCTTGTCAAGCTCAAAGGGGGAGAGTCCCAGGGATTTCGCTCCTTAAGTACGATTTACAGAGTTCCAGGGATATCAGGGACCTGCGTTCAAACCTGAGTGACAGTCAATCACCTCAGCAATGCTGCATGCATCACGTGGCAGCGACACAATCTGCAAAGCTGGGGTTCGTGCTAAAATAGCAGTTTGCCAAACTCAGGAATCCTTGGACATCATTTTCTTTCCCTGTGGCCACTGGAAAAGGGTGTTGGCTTTCACTGTCCTGCAGCCAGAATGACGTGCTTTGTTTGTCCCTGAGTTTGTTCCCTTAAAGAATGCTTTAAGAGCCTTCAGAATAGCTTAGGAGAGGCAACGACTGCTAATTTAACTATGCTTTTTTAGTAAATACCAGAGTAAATAGACATAAATGTGCAGTGTTTAAATAGCAACACCCCTAAGGCATAAGTAAATCATCTTCATCCTCTTTTAACTAAATGGTTTCTGAGGGGTAGGGAGGGTTTTGCGCATAAATATGCATCTTAAGATATATTCAGCAGAACCCTTTGAATGTACGTCCTGCTTATGCAAAGAGAAAAAGGAGTCTTCCAATTCCCAAGACTTTCAGAGATGAGAGGGAAGGCGAGCAAGCAGAGAGCCTGCATGGTAGGAAAGCTGCACTTCACACAGAAAATTGACGTTCTTCTTGGTCCCAGCATCGTTCCTACTGAGATAAGGAGACTGGCCAGGTACAAAGCATAGAGAGAAGCCTCCTCACCACCTTGTGCACCTCTGCAAGGCTGCTGCTGCTGCCAGCAAACTGTGCCCAATCTGCAGATGGTATCAGCACATGTAGTCCCCATCCATCAGTGTGAAATCTAATGTGATTCACAGCCCAAACATCGCTCCTCAGGCTATAATTAAGTAGAAATCTTGTTGCTCATTTGCAATCTCATTTAAGACGGGGAATGATGAGGTTGGGGTTGGACTTTTAAAGTGGCTTTGATGGGAGCATATTTGCACCACATAATCGCATCCAAAAACTGCAGAAGCATCTTCTTAATGATGCAAGGCCATTTACACCAAGCCTTATTCTTCTTTTACCACGTTTGAATTTATCTTCAACAAAGTAAAATGATGATTCACAAGCAAAATTATAATGACTAGCACTTAATAAATCCATTTGATCCTTCAATCTCCCCAAGCGTTTTCCTCACTCCCACCACTCCCAGCCCAAACTCCCGATGCACGAAGAGGCTCAGGCATCTATTGCCGTGCAGAGGGTTGGTGGCGCCGCCCTATGATCCAGCTCCAGACTTGGGTATCTCCAATGGAAAGGTCTCCAAACATCTGCAGAAGGTTTTCCCCAGCTCTTCAAAGTGTGTCTCTGTTGTCAGCCCTTGCCTGGAGAAGCTTGTTGGGGAAGCGGTGAGGTTACAGAGGAAGAAGTTGATGGGGATTTTAGGAAGAGAACCCAGGTCCTCTAACAACAAGCCATATTTTTGTCCTTTGGAGAAGACTTTCTCTGCAGATGGTGGACAGACCCCTCTCCAGAGAGCCAACCCGCTCTTGCAGGATGGTCCATCAGTCTGTACCTGCAGGGGGACCGACAGGGACTGAGTGTGATGAGCTGGAAGCTCACCCTTGTTTAATCCAGAGTCTAAGGGCACTGGTTTCTCTCTACTTAAATTAACAAACAGCAGTAATGGTTAGAGCTCAGGGTAGGGGCTGTTAAATGATGCTGAGCCCCCAGTGGACTGTGAGGCCCACAGCTTCAGAGAGTGCCAAGAATAAATGAAGAATACATCTCAATAGAAAAAGTGAAGCGTTCTGGAGCCCCATCAAGTCCGAAACTCTTCATAAACATAAAGGGCAGGCAGAGATGTAAAATGTTGGTGCAACCAAAAAGAAAGGGAGGTGGAAGGCAGCTCTGGCTTGGACAATCCCCAGCTCCAGTGTTACGTGTTTACCAGGACTTCTAGATGGAGTCTTTAACTGTGTACCTCAAAATCTGAGTGCAGCCTGGTGGCCCCTCGAAACTCCTGGCATGAATTATCCGGCCTCCAGGAAAGCCTGCTGATAAATCAGTCACTGAAACCCCTTTTCTTTCTGGAGTTCAGTAATTGTTACAGTTTCTCACTGTGCCCATGAGAGCTGGGTTTCTCATTAGCATCTCAGCGAGCCAAAAGATGTGTAAACAGGTGTAGCTACAGAATTTCCTACTGGGTACACATCTGAGGAGGCTCCAGAGCATAAATTACTCTTTCCGAAGTCAGTTTTAAATCATGCTCTCTAACAGCCATCTCCTGCCCTTGATCATTGCTCCTAGGATGGCAATAGGAGTTTCACATATGGTTTGAGTGAAGCGTGAGGCCTTCAATCGCTCCACATCCACCTGTTTCAGATTGTGTCATAGGTATGTGCTTAAGCATTTCATTAACATTTCCCTTTTTTTTAATGTTAAACCCAAGCCATGCAAGCTCTGCACATGCGGCTGGAAGTTTGCAGCAGAAAATGCAACACGGATCCAAACCTGCTGCATGTTGGAGGCAGGAGGGGGCGAAGCCTGCAGGGGAGCAAGGCAGCTCCACGATATTTCTGCTGAGAACTGGGTGGTTTGTCTCATTAGCATGAAATGGGAACTCAGTGGACACGTAACCTGGGAAGCTTTGAAGATCCAGCCCAAAACGTAGAGCCTTTGGGTGTCACGGCTGAAACACACGCTGCTCGAGGCTCTCAGCTGCATTCAATCTTCATTTCTCCAAGGCATATCTGCCTTACTGTTTCTTCCTCATTAGAGCAGATAGACCTGCTCTCCATCTCCTTTATTTTGTGAGGTGGGAGGGTACTCGCTCTTTTGCAGTTGCTTTAGGAGAACCAATACAGTATCTGGGACTGAAAGAGCCACCCACCGCTGTGTCTTTGTTTTACAGGCAGCGATGTTCCCCAGCAGCACAGCTCCAAAGCCTGACTGGGAGCCGAACAGGTTTTAGCATGTTTTTTCATCTCATTCTTTCTGTCTCCTTTCAGCTGGAAGCTCAACTGTCAAGATTAAACCATCCACCTGTGTGGCATACTCCAGCGTGGCTGAACTTGATAGATCCGCACAGTTGGATTCTGCAGCAAAGATCATAGATCTAAGACATACACATTGAGAATAGTCTACTAATCTTTCCTCCCTCCACTTTCCCCCACCAAAAAAAAAACCCAAACATGTGTTTTTCTTTACGGTGCTTTCTTTTTAAGGTATCTCCTGTCAGCAATGTCATGATGGGAATTCTCAGTGGAAGCCTTTGCGAAACTGTATTTCTGTCGTTACCTTGTGGCTTACACAGAGCGTTTTATAGCAGCTGAGGACAGAAATGTGTAAAAAATTATTTGCAAGGGGCAAAAAAGAGAAAAGTCGGCTCTGCAGGACACAGAAACCTCAACACAGTCTAGGAAGAGTGAAATCCTGTGCACAAAAAAAGGAAGGAAAATGCATCAGTGGTTCAGGGTGAAGCACAAACACCAGGTCATTCTGGAGGGGAGCCTGGAGGCTGCATGGACATTTTCATGCTTAGGTATTTTAAAGCAAGACAAACATCTGCACACTGCTGCCTTCCTTCCATGGGAAAACATGACAGCAATGACATGAGCTATTCAAGGACCTTAAACCCTATTGAGAGAAACCTTGACATTCAGCCTTCTCAGGTCTGGGCTTGGAGCAGCACGTGTTTCTCAGCCGTTTCCTCCATGAGGTGTTTTTTCCGTGCTGTTTTTCAATGTTGCTACAATACCACCTGCTATTTTATTTTAGCTGCAAAATCTGGTGCACCCAAGTCCATCTTCAGCACTCCACGGCATCCAGCTACGTATCCAATCTTCTTTCCATTCCTCAAACCAGGCTGTTGCCCCTTTATCTGTTATTCTTACCTCATCTGTTGAACAAATGTCACAGCCACAGTTATTAGAAATATTTGAACCTGACAGCTGCAAATACTCAAAGGCAACTATACATGCACAGAACTATAATTAGGTGGAGCATTTAATTTTGTTTTTAAATCGCTGAGATCCAGTATTGGAATCTCTGCAGACATAGACAATCAATACAGACAGTGTGACTTAGCAAGCTTTACGCTCATTTATTTTCTGTGTATGTAAGGATAACTAATACGCCCTGCCTACAATGACATACATTGTGTTGCGGGAGAAGGGATTTTGCCTCACTAAACCTCTGACCATGATACAGCTACTCATGCCAACTTTAGCAGCGATACCACACTGACTGCAGCAGTCAAAAGCTGCCCCTTAGTGAGCAGGGACTACAGCTTCAGGCTGAAAAAAAATTAGTGCACAATAATCACTTACCGATTGCTGCAGGGTGCATTAAAAGCATCAGCTAAAATTTCTAATGTAACTTGAAGTATCTCTGTCTCTCATGACTCGTATATTGTGGAGGGAAAGTCAAGAGACAGAAGATACTCAGTTTGCTCAAAGCCAGGGTCAGAGATGAGGTTAGTGCCTACAAGCCCCAGCCTCACATCTCATTATTCAAAGCAGTTAGGTTCTCCTTGGAATCTGCAGTAAATTAAGAATTCTCATTTATTGTTCCTCCTGCAGTTTGATTTCTCTGATGAGATGCAACCTCCTCAGACCACCAACCCACCGCCCTCCCTGCACACAATAATTCTGGGGAATGTTTTATCTACCCTTCTGCCATGGTCAAAGAAGAGCAGAGATGCTCAGAGAAGAACCTCTCCAAACAGTCCATGCTCAGACCATTCAGCTCAAACACACCAAGAGTCCCCAGTTTCCTCTCCCAGTTCAGCAGGTTCTTCTCTTTGCTGTTTATCCAGGAATCCTTTCAGAGCTGGGACCTCACGAGCAAATACCTGATCATCTCTCCTTCCACTTTCCTGACTGACGTGGCTGCGTATGTTGTGTAACGTTACTTTGGGTTTCTAATTGTGAGATTAATTAGTTTATTTGAAGAGAATCCATTTGAAGTAATAAAAGAAAGAAGGCGAAGAAGCAGCAACATATAAAATCATTATACTCTAGTAGTTTTATTGATATGGATTAGGAGAAATAGCTGGAAGACAGAGAAAGAATCATATTTAGCCCAGGTAATAAAACTATATGAGCTGCCATTTTCATAATGTTAAACAAGACCTGAGGGAAGCTTAACTTAAAAGATTACACAGGTGGATTCTTTTCCTTTGGAGAACATGAAAGATTATTGTAAATGTCTTTTTACACAGCCCGTCTTTTCAAACACAGTCACAAGATATTAGCCAAATGGTGATTTTTCACAAAGTGGCCTGAGTCACACAGGAGAGCAGGGAAGGAGCCCTCACTGCTGCCTCTGATTTAAACAGGAGGTGGGGATGGTATTTTAGCTCATCGTAAGCCTGAAGGTGGTTGTGTTGTCCCAGCTCCTGCCCACGTGCCGCCGTCCTGCTCCCCCACAGCTCAGGCACCGCAGAGCCTGGGGATAAATACGCAGCATTTTATGGGGATATTAAAGCATGTCATGTACCTACTGATCTGGGAACAGACATGTGGGTTTTGCAGGTAGGTAGTGCCTCTGGGCAGGGTTTCTCCTTCTCCTGAAAAAGGGAGCACCTCCGAGCAAGGTACAAATGAGGAGAAGGAGAAAGCAGCCCCCCATGCGCTCCCAACACAAGCTGCTGTCACTGCCTACGATGGTTTTAATTCCTTTAACAAAGCTGGGGCTAAGCCTTGGGTAAAATGCATCCAAGCCTGGCTGAAATCAGTGGTTGTGTCCCCTACGCAGAGACTTTGGTGCCAGGCAGCCCACTCATTTTGAGCCACATTCTGTTAAAATGCTCCAGTCAAGCCTTTAGTTTAGGTGTCTCAGTCCTTGGTTGAGCAGAAGCTCAATCGTATGCCAAGCTTGGAAAGTGAGCAAGCCTCAGCTAACGTGAGAGATGAAGCTTACAATCAAAGAAAAAATGTGGAGAAAACAGCAACTTTTCTATTTCCCAAGCAGTCGGTGCCCTGGGCTTGGGAATTTGTTTTGGTTTTTACCTTGATGTTCGCTAGCTGAAAGCACAAAGATCCAAAGCCTATGATGAGAGCAATAACCATTCTGAGACATTTATAAATGACCCTCTTAACTGTTTATGAGACATTATCTGAGGTAAAGCAGAGTAGGAGAAATAAACTTGAAGTAGGAAGAGCTGGCTCGCCTCCCAGATGGAGCATGATAAAGCACCACTGTCAGTGTTTCTTCTCAGTTTTATGGCAGCCTTTAACTGCTTGGTGTTTAGGATTTTTTATCAGAAAACGGAAAGAAGAAGGAATAGATCCAAAGCAAAGAGGTTTTCACAAACAATATTCTCCAAATGACTTTATGTGAGCAGATACTGTGTTATCTGTCCATCAAGATAACACCATTTATTTTTTTACTTGCCACAACAGCCTGCTGCTCAGATTCCCAGTCCTGGTATGTCCGAGGAATTCCTGAGCACAGCAATAAATTCTCAAAGGGATCTGGGTGACCCCACTGCTTCTTTCCTATTAGAAAATATCCTGAGCAAAGTTAATCTCTGGTCAGATTTACCTCATTACATGGTTTTCTATAGTCTCTCTTACACAGAGTGTTAGTTTTTGGATCCCATGTTTGGCAAATCTCACTGAATTTTGTTCATCTCCCACAAAACACCAGGGACTGACCCTTCATGGAACCACATGAACGGGATATGAGATACAGAAATCTCTCCTGAAAGTTGAAATTATATGAAAACTAACTCGTTTCTTACTTTTTCTCAACTCAAAGCTTAAATCATCTTAAATCACAATTTTTCATTGGCCCTTCAAATGATTTTCAACACAATTTTGAGAAAAAGAAGGATAAATATCAATTGTTCCAGTTTGTTCAAATTTTAAAATGCGTGACACAAATCTAAGAGTGCCCGTGCTGGACCTGGAGGGAAGATAAACAGAAACGGAGGGTTCTAAGCGGAGAGTTCTGCTTTCAACCACCTGCTCCTCAGCAAGGCTGCCCCTAAAATGCACAACAAGGCTCCAAAAAAAGTGGTATCAATGAGCCCTAGTCATTCAGTTCTGAAAGCATAATCTAGTTTGATATTAGAACAGAAGACAGTAAGCCACCGCATTTATAAAGCTGGTGGCTGGACCTTGGTGGGTTTCTACTGCTTGATGAGTCTGGCTCATTCCTTGATTACAAATTAGCAAAGCCACCAGACCTACCCAACACCATTCTCCACAGAAGGGACAATAAGTCAGGTCTGGGAGAAAGAAAAACTAAGTGACTACTCCTTCTTGAGCACAAGCTCTTCGTCCAGATTAACCTACAAGGATCATTTGCTCGTTGTATTGGACATATTTATGTTGGACAAAAATCTTCACTCTTCTCCATTCCAGTTTTCAAAATATTGTGAAAAATTTATTGACATGGTTGTCAAATTCACCGAGTGAACAGGGTTTTGATAAACTAAAACATCTAGGTCCATTTAAATAACATTTTTCTCATGCTTTTGCTGGAACTTGGAAATGTGTCAAACAAAATTCACGAAAGAAATCTGGCAAACAGGGAAACATTTTTCTTAAATGCTTTGGAATTAGAAGGTTTCAGATCGCCCTTTGTAAAAACAGAGCTTTAACTTTTCCAGCCCACCAGCACTCACGGCACCTCCTCCGTCACGTGCTGTGAAATGGGCGCCGGGAGGAGAGGAGCCAGGGCAGGCACTGGAAATCCTCAGCTTCTGCTCGGACTGAAGCTGTAATCAGTTCATGAGGACAGAGCCAAAGGCCGAGGAAGCTCTGTGTCTCAGCACCCGCAGAGCCAATTTTCGGTTGGATCAAACATCACAGGCTTCTGCCAACTCCCGTGTAAATTTATCATCGGTTCTCTTGCAACTGGTTTTCCTCTTATCCCTAATTGATTGATTCAGTTTAGATTAAGCTACTGTCCACAGGCAGAAGAGGAAAACGTTCCTCTTTAAGAATTTACCTGAGGATAAAGCACTTTGTGGGCGGCTACCACAAATGATGAGCTATCTGAATAAAAGACCCAGCCATTCCCATGTCATTAATGCTCTCTGTCACTCTGCTGCGTGAGGCAGTCCCATGGCAGATGCTCATCTTACTTTCCCACGGCCAAACTACATCCCCTGGAGCAGCATCACTCCTGATTTTCACCAGGACAGCTGAGCCCAAGCTCAGCAACGTGTCTGCTGTGTTTCCGCAGGGCTGCCCAAAGTGAACCGTGTGCTTCTCCGTCTGTGTTCCTGGCAAGCACCAGGTCAACCACACTGGCCACCGTGGTGGCCAAGCACACACAGCCCACCCCACTGGAGGGACCGGGCTGCCCCAGGGCTGTGGGAGCATCAGGAGTCCGTGTCAGCGACAGGCAGGCAGGGCTACTGCTCCAGCCAGGCACCAGATGCTGGAAATCCTGGATAAATATGTAAAATCCCCTAATTCCACTGGTATAAAGTTTCCAGGCAGAAAAAGAGGACGTGTCCAGGGAAACCATGCAACAGCCTGAACTTCAAGCTTTCAGTTCCAGGGATTTCAGAAAGCCCTGAATCAAAATTTCCACTAACACTCTTTAAAAAATATACCTTCCCCAGCCAGCGGGAACCCAAATGGAGACCTAAGCATTGCGGGAGTCCACAGCAAGCAACAAAAGTCATAGCCAGGCCCTGAACAGGTTGGTTTAGGGTATCAAGGAGAGGAAAATGACCCCATCTCTGTGGTGGTGGGAGATCTCTGCAGAATCACAACCTTGCAGGACTTGGTGTCTCCCTCCCTCACACAAACTCACCAGCACACCACACATTTTAACTTGTTCCAATTTCTCTCACGCTGAACCAGAGCTGCTCTAAGTCATATCACAACTCTTCCCTGGTTTATTCTTGTGGCGAGTTTGTTCTCATTTTACTTCTTTGTTTTCACCTTCTAGTTGTGCTTTCTGCAGGTGAGAATAAGGTTTATTGAAATGTGTATATACCTTATCTCTTCAAACAGAAATGACTAGACGCGTTCACTTATTGCACGCTTTTCAGCTGCCTAAGCAAGAGAATAAGTTGCTCTTCCAAGACCAGCATCCAATAAGACATTAAGAACCAAATTTCTCTAAGAATTCTGCGATTCTGCCGCCCTCATTATTTACTGTTAGAATAAAACACAGCATCCAAGTGCAAAGCAGGCAGAAAATCCTTATACTTAGCACAATCCCCTGCCAAGTAAACCCCAAGATCTACGCTGCTTTTGAGTTCAGCCCAGCGGCTGCAGACATTATTTTAAGCATCTTAGCACGTCTCCACTGAAAAATGAGGTACTTTGTTTGAGATCTGGGAGTTTGCTCCAGGCAAGCTGATGCCTCTATAAAATCTGTCGCGCCACCCCAAGCCTGTCACTCGGGTACCAGAAGCGCAGGGGACTTGTTAATGCAGCAGCGAGATCAGGATAACTCACTGGGAGCAACAACACATGGTTCATCTCTCCTGCATTTGACTCGTTTGTGTAAGTCTTGCTTGAGGATATCTGCACCACGACCCATCGCACAGACCAGACATCTTTCCCAACACATCAAAGCTAACCTCAGTCAAAAGGAGAAAAGATCTGAAAATCTCTTTCTCGTGGTGCAACTGTGCGTTTGTTTGATTGAAGCCATCCAGCACAAACTCAGGCAAGGATTTCTGGATATGCAAGTGTTATTCCCTATTTGCCACTTAGACCAAAATGAAAGGAGAGTCCCTGATGCAGTGTGCTGCTCACAGATTAATGTAGAGAAGAGTAACTTGTAAAATAAAAATGGAGGCTTAAAAATAAAATAGCTGACAAGGAAATACTTGGGCTGTATAGAATAGACTTATTTATATTTTTTGGCAAAGATCACATTTTAATTGGGGTTATTATTCACATGAGCCTGGAACTATATAATATTATCCAATAATACGGAGAATTTGACACCAAAACATGTCACAGCACACATTATATTTGCATTTGCCAGACATGGAATTCCATAAATCATTGTCTGATAATGGTCTGCAGTTCGAAGGACAAGACTTTAAACAATTTGCATGGGATTATGGATTTCGACATACAACATCCAGTCACGGTTATTTGTAATCAGATGGTCTAGTGGGAAAGGGAATTAAGTCTTCGAAGCAGAGTCTGGCCTGAGGCTCTGTTGAACTTGAGAACAGCACCTTCAAAATCTAGACCATCCTCCACAACGAGACCCTGACAGTCTCAGCTATTCCAACCTCCTGAGTGAGATACAGCTGATCTTGATGTCTAGGAAGAGAAGGCACAAATCATCTTGCAGCTTTAAAGATGCAAAATCTAGGATATGACATTTACTGCACACATGGTGCTATTTCAGGGACAAGGGAGATAGAGATTTTATAGCAGTTGCTCATGTTTCCTCTAAAGTTCAAAGCTCATACAGGGAGACTCTCAGAAGAAAGCAAGGAGCAATCATGACCTGTTTCCTAGGGGAACAAGGACCTGAAGTGGGAAAAGGAACCAGCAGAGTCACTGCAGGTTCAAGGAGCAGCAAGAGCAACAATGACAGAAAATGCTCATCAGGGCATAAGCCCAAATACCCAGAACAACTGAAAGAATTAGTGAGCTCTTCCAATCCCTTCCAAACTGTTCTATGATTCTGTAGGAATCACCCCTCACCATGTCTCCTACCAGCACTGCAGTTTATATGGGGCAAACTGGAAAATGTTCTGGTTGCTAAAAAAAAAGAGAGGGCTGAGTAATCCAGCACTGGCCTTTAACACTGCAGGGTGGGAAATGGTCCCTGCCAACATGCTCTGGATTATTCCACATCCCTGGAAGAGGGATGCTCAGCCACCTGGGGTACATTTTTCCAGGTCAGGTCTAAGACCGCTGGCGATAAGTCTCAGGAAACTCCCTGATTTTTCTTACACTTCATTTAGTTTAACCCAGTCAGGGTCTTTTGGAGCTGGTGGTTCACCAAGGCACCAAAGGGGCAGTCATGGAGAAGTGGGGAGCAGCCTCACCTTGCAGAAGCACAGACCCATTTCTTTGGCTGCTATACCTACCTGAAAAAGTCATAAGATCTTGTTTTCAGACAGGAAGACCAGCTCTGGGGCTCAAGTTTTGAGTTCAGTTGTACTGAACCTCCTCTAACAGCCATAATTAAGGATTTCAGACCATTGCCAGGAACGTGTGCAAAGAATCCAGTAAAATCCAAGTGTGTCAAGGTTTGGAATCGTGCAGTCTCAGAGCACTTCAGGAAAGAATGCACGTAGTGGAATGAAATCCTTGAAAAGAATAAAAAGTAGGTGTTGCTTTTACACAGTTCGCTGCACACACCGAGAACAATAAGTAAAATACCAGTGAAAAGACAGATCTGTATGTGGAGATGTACTTGGAAATGAGGACTTTAACGACCTCAGATTATCTTTGCCTTGGTTCCTTGCCTTGGAGCAGTACAAAAGAACAGCACAGCACATAGTCTTGAAGATCTGGAATGTCAGGCTGGACACCGAGGTTATGCTCAATTCTTTCCAAAGTCTCCACAGGATCATTATCCTTTCCCCTTCTTTCTATGGATAGTGCTGGAAACCACTTAAAAGAGCTGAATGTGTGTGATCAGACCAAAGCTTTCCAAGCGAACAGAGCACTGGCAGCACAATCCAGGTTGAGTGCGATGGGAATTGCTCTGCTCCAGTTAGTGAGAGTCGAAGAGCGCTACATCAGTAGTACACACAGCCCCACATCCAGCTGCCAGGAGTGTCTGCAGGCTAAGGAAGGACAAGAAAGAGAGGCTCAGGAGAAGCCATGTACACATTTGAGAGCGTTACAGTGTCTGGTTCAAGCCATTTTTATCTGTGTTTCATGAATTAGAAAGGATGGTATTTATGGGCTGACCTTCTTCCCCTCCCTGGGGTCTTGTTCACTGTCTGTCTTGAAAAGAAAGGAATTCTTTGCCTTCAGAGGGACCCCATGACCTCCCACACAGCACAGAAGCAGCACTTTCTACAGAAGTCAGCAGGTAAAAAGCACCAAAGTCATTGCAAGTTGAGGATGTTCAACCGCTTTCAGCACTTCCAAACACTCAAAAAGCTGTGCTGGCCAAGCTTTATAATTTTTTATAAATCACCTGATTTAAGCAAAGGCAAAGTTTGGGTTTCTGCTGCTCAGTTTCAAAATATGAGTGACACTGAGTAGCTTCAAATTCACATGGAAAGGGAGCTCCTGGTTTTGCACCACATGACGGCAAGAGGAAAGCAAGTGCTAACAAAAGCCAGTGACCTGCTCTTTTCTAGTGACAGTGAAGTCATGTCGCTCACCTCCTGCTCTTCATGTTGCACTGCACACTTATTTGGATCCTCCAAGGTTAGTGCTGATACTGTTCACTGGGCCAGCTCAGATCTGGGTCACGCCAGGGCTTTGAATTAAGCAGTGGGAAATTAAAGTCTATCCTGAGAAATAAAAACCTGTAGATATTCATCATCTGAAAAGGAAATTAATCCAGCATGAGAGGTGCCTGGGAATACCCTTGTAACAGCAGCAGCTACCGTAGAGCACTGTGAAATGGGATACGGTGACATCCCTTTTACTGATGAGCTCCTCAGGCAAAACAGGCAAGAAGCAACAGTCCATACACACCCTGGAGAGCAATCCAGGGGCCCTGCAGGTGTAAAACCACTGCAGAAGATTGACACCTCAGAGCTCCATGGAGATTTTCTGGAGCAGAGCTGACACTTGTGTGATTTCTATGGCATCAATGACGTCAATGAAACCATGTCAATATAGAATTAGTATTAGTGAGATAAGATAAATATTAAACCTTGTAGGTAAAAGACTAGAAGTTCCCATCTCTGTTTTGGCTGTGGGCATGAAAATTTTAAAAAATGGTCAAAACCTATGAGAATATTTTTGCTACTTTTGACTAAAATTGTGAATTTTGAATGAGGAAAACTATACCTATTAAATGCTTCATGTGTTTTCCAAATGGCCGTGGAGCTGGTGGCATGTGGGTATATTTTTGAACACCACTGGAGATTTTTCACTAGGATTTTAATTTTTCCTGGCTAAATGACTTCAAAAGTTCATTAAATGTTTCCATGACAC
Source organism: Clamator glandarius (assembly GCA_033459285.1). Classification (NCBI taxonomy): domain Eukaryota; kingdom Metazoa; phylum Chordata; class Aves; order Cuculiformes; family Cuculidae; genus Clamator; species Clamator glandarius. Next base: position 1,224,766 of record JAUNZM010000251.1, on the reverse strand, counting down.
CGAAATGGCACGGAGGAGGAGCACTTGATTTTCAGGAATGCACCTGCCTGGACAAAGGGCAGGGTGCCTGGATCACGGTTGGTCTTTGAAGGAAAACACCCTGGATCTTTCACATCCTTGATGCTTCCAGCCATCACCCATCTCCTTACAAGAGGCACTGGGCACACGTTCAGCCTGGGACACACACCTCATACCCAAACTGGCTCCAATACTTTATTTCCTTATTGATACCATAACAGCAAAGCATTCCTTACAGTGCACTATTCTCCTTTTTGTTGTTTTTTTCTTTTGACGCCATTAATTGTCCTCAGTGGCAGTTCTAAAGGGCTGGTTGGTTTTTTTCCCCCTCTGATAAGACAAACACGTTTGAATCGAACAAGCCTTGACAAATGCTGGGAGATACACGCTGCACTGAAATAATGAGGGAGCTCTTTAATACAACACCACAATATGTATGGGCAAGTTGTTGCACCGGAGCAGTATGAGCTTGTCAGATCACAGTGAAACGGTATTTATTGAAAGAATGGGTACAAGGAAGAACAGCAAAAAAAAAAGTGTTCTGCTGTACAAACACATAGCTGAGCAAAACCTTCAGAAAAAATAGGACATACGCAACATCAAACAATTTTCTGTACAAAACTGACCGATGTTAATAAAATCGTCCACTATAAACTGAAATCTTTTCTTGCCACAGAGAAAAATGCAAATTAAATCCCAAATTTAGCCAAGTCCAGGTGCATAAAACAGGGAGAACCAAGAGCTGTCCATAGCTGTTGATTTAATCGACTGCAAACTATGAACCTAAAACAAGCAAACAAGAGGGTCACGGCGTGGGGGTTTGTTAAAATACGTGGAGTTACAGCAGATTTAGAAGGAGTTGTACAAAGTCACACTTCCCAAACCAGTGAATCACTCACAGTTAACTTGTGTGGATTTCTAACAATATAATTTGCTAAAATCAGGAAAAGAAAAGCATGACAGCAGCCTCCCACACCAGGTGAGTGTTTGTGTGTGTACATAACATGAGCAACCAACTTCACAAAGCATCCAGCAGCGTGACTCACATAATCAATGTAACTCTCCAACTCTGTAATTATAAGAAGGCGCCAGTTTCATGCCATTCAAAGTATGTTTTGAAGGGTAAAATCCTTCCTGGCTTGACACCTGACCTGCCTGCAACACTGGCTGGTCCGCGTGGAGCTGCGTGTGTGATGCTAAGAATTTCTGCTACAAGCTGGCTGCATCATGGGATGGAGCGATGCTGCAATCCTTCTCTTCCACCTCTCAGACTACCACAGAATCAAGCCCATGAAGCTGTGCCCACCTCGTGCCCTTTCCCTGCGATGCTGTGGTGCAGCCCTTGGTGGGTATTTCGCTGTGAACAGGCTTGCAGAGAGATCCTGCCCTCGCTTGAGGGATTAGTCACGGAAAGGGGTGAGATGGGGTTTTCCAAGGACACGCCTTGTCTGGGGTTCAAGCAGATGTTTAATGCAACAAACTCCCACCTATCTTGCCACCTCCAAAAAGGAGAGTTGGCTGCTATGCTGGAAGGAAGGTCGGACACTCCGTTTCATAGCACCTTGGCAAGGGAGATACAAATTTGTAGCCACCCACCTCAAGAGGAGGTGCTGGCAGGAGGAATGGGTTCTCCTGGGGGGAGGCTCCTCCCCAGCACATACTCATAGACATTAGCCATCCCTTAGTGGGGTACAGGTGGTGGCTTGCAGTGAATCTTCACAGGTTGGTTTGGTTGGACCAAAGGACCTCATCATGGCCTGCTCCTGCTGGATTTCTGCATCAAGAAGGAATATCAGTGTTCTGCAGGCATCACTAGCACGATGCTGAGTACGAGCTGGCCACTGCCACTCTGAGCAAAAGTTCAACCTCAAGCTCCCCTCAGCTGGCTCCTCGCTGGCTTCATAAAAGACACAACAGTCTCACCTCCAGAGATGCTTTGCTGCAGAGTAAAGAGCATCACCTGTAGGTGACACAAGATGTGATCATAGAATCATAGAATAACCAGGTTGGAAGAGACCCACCGGATCATCGAGTCCAACCATTCCTATCAAACACTAAACCATGTCCCTCAGCACCTCGTCCACCTGTCCCTTAAACACCTCTAGGGAAGGTGACTCAACCCCCTCCCTGGGCAGCCTGTTCCAGTGCCCAATGACCCTTTCTGTGAAAAGTCTTTTCCTGATGTCCAGCCTGACCCTCCCCTGGTGGAGCTTGAGGCCATTCCCTCTCGTCCTGTCCCCTGTCCCTTGGGAGAAGAGGCCATTACCCTCCACTCTACAACCTCCCCTCAGGTAGCTGTAGAGAGCAATGAGGTCTCCTCTCAGCCTCCTCTTCTCAAGGCTCATCTTTCCCTTGGGCCTTTACCTGCCCCAGCACAGCCCTCCTGCCACCAACAAGGCGCATCCAGATCATCCTCATGGAGGAGGAAGGCAAATACCCCACGGCCGAGACTCACGGTTTGGTGTTGGCTCAGCAGTCCTGGAGAGAAAGGGTTTGCATGGAGACGGCCGCCCCATTCTCACCTCGCAGGGGCTCCCAGTCATCTGCTTGTTCTCGCTCGTGTCGTCGCTGCAGGCACTGCAGGTCAGGGGAAGATGATAGCTGCAACCCAACGCAGAAGTAATTAACCGCGGTGCACTGAGGGGAAAATACCGTGATGACTGCAATGAGCATCAAGAGCCTGCAGCCCTAGGCAGCCCGGCATGTCAGGAGAAGGGAGCAGCATCCCTGCGAGAGCTGCCACTCAGCGCTCTAATTTGTAGAGGCCAGGCAGCCCTCTCCCAGCCTGCCCTCCGCCTGCTGTCAGAAAACAACTCTGGGTGTAAATTTACACTGGGAGGAATTAGCAACCAGCTTGCCCTGGGCTGGAAGGAGGCGTTTCGGGTTTCACGGCTGCCGCTGGGTGAGCCAAATGATGGAGAGGTGGAACCCTGCACCTCGCAGCATCTTCCTGCGGCCGCCGAGCCCGTGGGCTACCTGCGGTAGGGCTCCCGAGAGAGCACGCTGGGCAGGTGCGTCTCCAAACGCAGACGTCCTGGGACTCTTTGGCACTAATAATCCTACAAATAGCCTATGGGGTTTAGCTTCTCCTCTAGGTGAGAAAAAGACTCCAGAAAACAAAGGCCACAGCAAGATGGGATATCGACAGCAGCTCAGCAAATCCTGCTGCCCAGAGAAGAGGGAAAGAGGTGGCTCCTGGCTCCCTTTTACTTGGGATGAAGGAGAGGAGCTGAAAGAGGATCTCGAAGAAGAAAGACGAATCAGGTTGAACACACAGTTTGGTCCAAGCTTGGCTCCATCTTAAGAAGCTGCAGGAGAAGGGAAAGGAGCACCAAGCTTGGCTCCGTCTTAAGAAGCTACAGGAGAAGGGAAAATAGCACCGTGAGGTGTCGGAGGGTGACAGCCTGGCCAGGGCGTGGGGACTGGTGTGTGTCCCAGAGGACACCCCGCAGGGACAGCTCTGCCTGCCCAGCTCTGCTGGGAGGTGTGGGAAAGGCTGCAGCCTGGTCAGAGCCCTCGTGAGGAAGGGACCGAGGACCCCAGTGAGGCAGCAGGGATGGAGACTGCAGGCTGAGGTCTAAGAAGAGGTTAAAAAAAGCCAAATGCATGTAGCTCAGCTAGGAGAGAACTAAAGGGACATGATAACAGCCTACAAGTATTCGTAGGCTGTAAACATCAAGGAGGGAGAGGAATTATTTATAGTTATACATGGGGCATAACTAAGAGTAATGGGATGAGATTAAGAAAAGAAGGGTTTAGGCTGAATATCAGGAAATATTTCCAATATTTCCCAATGATGAAATGTGTTAGGACTAATCCTTCCAGAGGAGCCACGGGAGCACAGCAGTTTAGGAGGTTATGACTACCCATGACTAAACCCTGGGCTATGTGCTGCCAGGCGTAATGGATAATGTAATTTCTGTCTCTGGCCTCCAAGGTTATTTCCTTTCCATCTCTACAGGAGGAATATCTTATCTAGCAATACATGCTTCTAACATGATGCTCGCTTTGCCAGAGTCAAAAGAGATTCCCAGTTCCCAGCCCTGCCAGGAGTGTCACTGCAGCCAGAGGATTAGAGATGTACCCTGCACTGCAAGTCACGCCTCTTGCCTCTAGGGCACAGTCACTTCTCCCAAAGTCCAACCAAAATAAATACAACCTGAGCTTAAAAAAAAAAATTAGTGGGGCTGGATAATTTTGCACTGGTTTTGGGGAGCCTCGCAAGCTCACAGCTGTTATCTCTGTTCTTTTGCTGCTTGTTTTGTTATGCAGGGGACTCGAATTGGCCTCAGTTTAGCATCAAAGTATTCCTTCAGTCAAATCTAGGAAGATTTTGTGCTCCACAAACCACTGACCATCTCTAGAAATGGGAGAGTTTCCATCCAGCCTGGATGAGGAAGAGTCAGAGACTCTCAATGAAGAGGAAGATATCTGGGAAGTGCAATCCTTTGGGATCTGACTCACTTCATTTGGATTTGTAATTAGGGGATTGGAAAGGCTCAGCAGTAGTGTTAGGTGGTAACAGAACTGGGGACATGGTGGGAGGAAGAGGACTAGGGAGCTATAATAAATAAACACTATTTAACACTGAATCCCAGGGATAATAATCCATCATATCCTAGAGGTCTGACTCGAGTTTATGTACAGTGGGTTGCTTCCTTTGCACAAAATGTTTCATGCATCCTAATTTCCCATATTCTGTTTCGCCTCATGTTACACCTTGTAATCGTGGCTTGTAACTCCGTTTAGAGTTATTATAAGTCACATTAGGGCTGAAGTTTAAAAAAACCAAACCGCAGCTCGGCTCAGATGCAATGGGAGGAGTGGTTGTGAGCGCTGAAGCAAACCCTGGGAACGCTTTTCCCACCTGCAGCCTTTAATACCAGCAATTTCTGTATGTGTGAGGACACCAGCAAGCCAGGGAGGTGCTGTGCAGGGACATGCTGGTGTGCGAGAGCAGAAACCACCGGAGGTTTCTCATGGCAGGGCACCGGGATGGCTGTGACGTTGAAAAGACCGAGCAGCAGCAGGTCTGCAAGCACTATCGATGAAGACAAACGAGTCTCTTTTAAAGAAGTATTTCTTACTTCTTATGCTGTATTAGAATCACAGAATCACTAGGTTGGAAAAGACCCACTGGATCATTGAGTCCAACCGTTCCTATTAAAACTAAGGAAGGTGCAGTGATGTGAAACCTGAAGTTTTGCTGCTCAGGACGGGCAGGATTGGAGCACAAGGTGCCCAGCTGGTCCCTGCATCCCAGCACACACACATCCCAGCTGCAAGGCTGCTCTCCGGCACAGCAGCTCCTCCCACTATCAGATGTGAGTCAGTGCCAGAGGCAGGATACCAGACCTGATGAACCAGAGGTCTTATCCGGTATTGGAGGATCCAAACTTCCAGTGTTTACTTAACCATGAAGCAGAATAAACTCTGATCCTTAAAACTAAATATCTAAATGCACTCGCTAATCCGGAGAGGTACAGTGAGCAATTATACAAACACACCTTAAATGGGTTTTTGGCAATTTTTGTAGTTCATCCAGAAAGACGTGTCATCTTTCAAAACATGAAAATCCAGCTTCCCAAACACAACAGGGAAGCATTCTGCTCTTCTCCTTTGCAGGTACCAAAAGGTGAAGCAAAAACAAAGCCCCAGCCAGGTGCATCTCCACGGAAAACAGCAGACACTATAACAACACAGAGACAAATACACACGTGCAGGTCAGTTGTCTCTGCAGGCTGAGGGAAGCAGAGGATGAGGATTAAAATACCTGACACCCTCATGCATATTGCTTGATTTTATGACCAGGAGCCTAAGCCTAAAGTTCACCCTCGTAGCCATGTGCGATCCCTTTTTGTAAAACCTCTGCTCCAGCCACGTCATTGAAATATGGTTCAAAAACATGCGGATTTTTTTCATTTGTGTTTTTTTTCCCCTGAAAACATGGGCAGTTGCTGAGTTTAATGCTTTGCAGAGTAAAACCACAAGGTTTCACTCAGTCCTCATCTATAATTGTGGTAGACACTAAAAAATCCCTTGAGAGCCTCAGTACACACAGAGCCAGACCAGATCCTCCAAGTTCCCTCCACACACAATCCACCCGAATAACAAATATTAATATATACTAAATAATAATTGTAATACTTCACACTTCCCACCCGTAGATCTCACAGTATTTCACTGAGCTGGATGAATGCCTTTGTTCTCTCGCTCACAGGCAAATGAGGACTTCTCTTCTGCAAATACTTTCCATGCAGGCGCTTAATTTTAACCTTATACCTAGTTTGGATGATTATCTTGTGGTCAGCCCAGTCGCTGGGAGAGCTCCAGGTTAATCTTCTTCTGTAGACGTTCCCTTTGGGAGAGCGAAAATGCTAAAGGTGGTTTTTGTATGCACGCATGGACAATCCATCTGCTTTCTGAACACCAAATATTTGCACCCAGAGTCATTTGTTTTCTTGCTTTTTCATTGTTATGAGCATCTTCGATTTAGCATTGCTGTGTTTCAGCAGGAGAGAGCTCAGCCCTTTCATTCGTGTGGAGAAAATGTTTTCACATTATATTTTGCATGTCATATTTGCAGTAGCTAGAAATGCTTTCTCTCTTCTAAACCCAGATGGGTTTCCAGCTTGGATTGGTATCTCCTGGGGGCCCAGCACTGCTCCAGATACCATCCAGAGTATAAAAACTTGCCCATTGCTCATGGCATAGTCAAGTTGGTCTCTATAAAAGGTCCATCATCATTTTGTCTGCACTATTCAAACAGGCACAAAAAATGCCTCTCTCTTTCACTCAAACACTCTGCTGATTTCGAAAGCAGGGAGAGGGATGAAGATGAAAATCCTTGTTCTGTGCTGCTTCATCTTCAGAACTACATGTCTCTCAACTTACGCTGCTGATCGTGGTAAATCAGAGATGGAGACATCTGCTGTGGGCCAGAAAGGTGGCAACCCAGCTTTGAAACAGTGGCCTAAAACACAGAGAGCTCTCAGGAGTGCAGAAGTGTGCTGGTCCAGGCATCTGTGGCAGAATAGTGTCCTCTGGCCCATGGGGAGAGCCAGGGCAGGATGGCAGCAGGAGCACCAACAAGGGAGCTCTTCAAGGAAGCTCATGCAGTGCACAGTTTTTGGGAATAACAAGATCCAGCAGGTCTTTACACGTGCAAATACCCAATCCACCTTGAGCATCCTCAGCCCGGCGCCTGGCTCTGCTGTAAAACACACAAAAGCATATAAAACACTGTTTTGTCATGCTGACTCTGCTGGCCGCTCTGAGGCTCCCTCTGGAAGCAGCCTCTCCTTTGTGCCTCGCTGAATTCAGCAGACCTCAGGGACGGGTTTGACAATTAAAGAGATGATCTAAATACAGCTTTTTGTGATAGGTCCATAATTAAGGAGGTGCAAGTTGAGAAATCGGTGCAGAGTTAGTTGCATCCTCCCATGTCCCTGGAACTGCACAGAAAGTACAAATTCCTTTGGAAATGTCACCTCTAGTGCGATGCCAGCCTCCTAAACTCCAGCTTTATCCACTGGTGGTGGAATGTGCTGGCACCAAGCTCGGCCAGGACAGAAAGTGGGAGCAGGAGGGGAAACCCCTGGCCCTTCTCCCTGGGTGACAGCTCAGGGATAGCCTCTCCCTGAACGAGCGAGCACGTTCTCTTTGGTTTAATCCATCCCTGCAATTAGGCAGTGACCACTCCAGTGGGAAAAAAATGCAACAAAATATTAAGCCATCAGTTTTCATTTGTATGAGGCTCTGTGTACACTGCCAGAAAGCCCTGTCCGATACAGAGCTCCTGCCAAACAATATGTATTTTCCTCGTTTCCCCTCACAGGCCAGCGCGGTCACCTATAAAGATTAACACTTGGGACATGTGCACAACATGGAGCTGATTTTCAGATGGATCATCAAGCGCTTAAACAGCTTTAGAACAACTTTGGAAGTCATTAATCATAATATAAACAGCAATAATAATACAAAATGGAAAAGGTCCCACAGGACTGGAGAGGAGGCTCTAAGAAAATCTCCCTTCACAGCACAGTTTAACGTCAGGAATGAAGAGTGGCCAGGCTAACGTCCTCTCTCTTGACACTGACCATGGCCCAAAGCCAAACCCTGGAGAAAAAGGAGGAGAAATAGTACATACCAAGAGACAGGTTCCCAGAAAACTGTAGTAATTTACCTTTAAATGGATGCATGGTCCCTGTTAAGACCAAAGCTTCTCAACTCAAGGTAGATTTGGGTATCTATATAACATCCGCATGGGTTTTCCCCGCCAGGCCTGAGAAGCTGGGTTAAGTAGATGCCAAGATCTAATAGATGGCACGTTAAGATCCAGTACGACATTCCAGCAGTGCGTGAGCTCTGACACAGCTGGGCTGTCAAAGCACAGATGAATAATACTGAGCACAGCAGAGTATTTGGAGTCAGATGTAACAACCACCTAGTGAGAACATCAGGGGCGTGTTAGCTTGCTTGAAGGTATCCGAGCTGTTTATCACTTCACCCTAAAATCTATAACGCATGGAATGATTTGCAGTAGAGATACTTGGATCGATGTCTAGACCTTAAGTAACTTTTCGCTAATGCCCAAATCCCCAGGATCCTGTCCTTTGGCAGTAAGTCCTCAGGCAGATCTCTAGAAAGTCATTAAATAAGTTGCGATTTAACTGGTGAGTAAACAGCTGACCACAAGCTGCAGAATCAAAAACACTGCTAGTGCAAAGATAAGAAATGCATCAATATTTCATTGATTGAGATCTATGCCCATTAATGTCTCCATTGTATAAGGAAACATCTCCAAATGTCATTCCTGAAGAATAACAAGCAGTTTTATTGGAGTAAATGTAGCCTTTCCAGTTGTCACAAACAGGGCTATAATTATTTTTAAAGGCCTAAGAGAATTAAACTAAGTACTACCACCCTCCACAAAGCTTTGTTTGTTTGTTTTTGTTTGTTGTGGGTGATCCTTGGTTTGCAGCTTATTAGCAGCGTGTCACCAGGGAATAAACACAACCACACACACAAAAAAAAAACTCTCTTTCCCAACATCTCCTTTCAAAGCATCTTGCACTCCGCACGCCGCTAATTGCCAGCGTACACAATTGCTGCAGCTTTCTTTGTTGTCACATAAATGTCACCCTGAGCAGTTGGGGATGCATAAATATCACTTTTGCTTATTACTTCAAGATGACAATGATGATAAATTCAGCGATTTAGAAGGACTGAAGGGATTTCCTTGCCACAACAAGTATTTTCTGCAGCGACTCCACCCCATTTGGGGCACAAAGAGACCAGGCCTAGCGCTATCGATCCGGTGCTTTCACAAGCATGATCAAAATGCCTATAAACTCTGCTCTTTTATAGCGTCTTCCATTTGCCTAACACCTTTTCCTGTCATAACCTGCCCATGCCCTTGGGGGGAGGTCGGGGTAGTTGGTTGCAGGCACATAAACCTCATATGACTTGCTGGAGTCACACCAGGAGGTTGGGCAGGGCTGGAAAGAGGACTTCTCCCAGTCCTCATACTTGATTTTTCTTGCTCTAGTGTGCTTTTCTACATAAATCTACGTTTTCTAAGTGATGGAGCTGCTCTTTTCCTTCACATCATCCTCAGTGATGCCAGGCTGTGGATGAGGATAGGAGGGACTGGGACAGCTCTGGGTCCCATCCCTTTCCTCTTACTATAAATCTTGGCGGGGGGGGACACCCCACTTCACTCCTCCTCCTCTCAGTGGGGAATAGGAGTGAAACAGGGAGGGGACTGAAGTGCTGGAAATATTACCCTGAATGGATGATCTTGCAGGTCTGACTCACACAAACCTCCCAACGGAGTGAATGGGAGGGCTGCTGGACTCGACTATAAAGGGAAAATTTCAGTATTAACTCCCTTCCCCCCATATGGTTAGGTCTGTCTTGGGAAGGACAATATTTTCCAAACAATTTGTCATTTTTTTTCTGAGCTCTCCTTTCCATTTGGCTCCGAAACAAATGTGCGTGCATAGAAAGAAGCTTATTCCTTTACAGTTTGCCTCTTCTGGGAAGTTTAGAAATGTTACAATCCAGTCATGTTCCAAATATCCCAGTTTCTCCCAAAGAAGCTGTGTAGCCTCTTAGATGCTATTCCAAGGATGCACCAACAGGGAAGACTGCAAATAAAAGGAGAGGGCAAGCCTAGAGAGTCATTTCTTCGTTATATTTTAAAATACAGAGAGACTTTCTTTTCATGAATGTTTGTGATGCCTAAAAAAAAAGCAATTGCAAAAGGTTCTGTTTGTGTAGGAACAACTTGTGCCACCATCACGCGGAATCTGAGCGTGGCTGTGGAAACAGTAACTTCTGGGAACTGGGTTGGGTTGGAGATGATTTGATTCTGATTTCTTGGCAGAAGGAGGGTCACCTGATGATGAGATGCTCTCCCATCCTGACCCCCAGCAACTCTATGCTCTCCTCAGTGTCTTTTTGGCACAAACCCCTATGTCATGTAGATGTCCAAATCTGATGTCTTGCCTGGAGCAGAAGCTTTATATTGGCCATTTTTTAAACTGGAAGCTGAAGCACAGGCACTGTGACTAATTAATCCATCTTTGGACCAAGCACAAAGGAAATAACAAGACTTCAGCACCTACAGAAAGATTTACACTCACAGCTTCTGTTTCCACCACGGCCAGAAGTTCTTTCTTACATTTTGCCTCAGAGCTACCTTTTTTTCAAGTACCCAGACCTTGCTGTTAGCTCACGGCCAGAGGTGTCTCCATCCAACTGACCTGGATGACTGAGAGCTTGGAGAAGTTTCCAGCTCACTATACACATTAAGTAAGGATCATCTCCTAGACTAGAAGGGATGGGGTCTGTATATAATCTGCCTTTGCAATCCAACAGCCAAAGGGCCAGCCCTGCTGTTCCTTTGCAGAGTGGTCTTTGCCCAGTTGATTGCCAATCCTGAAGTTCTTCTGATCCCTCACTGAAAGGGGCATCACTCAGCGCTTGTCCCTACAGAGACCCCTGAGTAGGGGGATATTCCTGCATCCATATCTGCTCTTATGTGGGAAGGATCCCAGCATCCCTGACCTGTACTGATCACCAGCAGGATGTACTCAACAATTTCCACCGTCACCTGCTCATAGTCATGACTCAAATTACTTGAAAACTTTGCAGCAATTCAGCATCCTGGAGGAGATTCCTCAGCGTCCTGGAGGAGCTTCCTCAGCATCCACCCAAAGAAGTGGGCAAAGCCTTTCCCGGTGCCAGCCCCCCACCAAGCCCAGTGCTGAGCAAGCTGTGACCCTGTGCTGGGGACACCAGGGCCATCTGTGAGACTGATGGGACACAGGGATGTCCCCCTCACTACTCCAGCAGGCAGGCAGCCTGGGAAGCTCCCCTCTATCCTCAGCGTGTAAACATCTGCTGGAGGAAGACTTTTCTCCTAATAACACATCATTAAACATTGATTTAAAGACAATCATCTTCCCTCTCTTTAATTTCACAGCACCTTTGAAACAGCTGTTAGGCTGCAGCAGGGACGATCAGCCGAACAGGAAACACATTGTTAGCTCCTAGCATTAAAACAGTAGAATGCATTAATTTATGAGCTCCTACTCCCTCTCCAAATGTTTTATTATGTTAATATCACCTTGATGTGCTGGTAGGCCCCGGTGCCAAAGCCTCTTTCACACACTATGTGCCATCCTAAATTACAGGCTGGGCGCCTCCTGGAACTGCCTTTGGAAAACTGGAGTAAACCAGCAAGCACTAAAGTTAATATTATCTTACAGACTAACAACCAGCTAATGCTCGACATGTGAATCCCATTTACTTCTTCTTTCTATAACAAATGGCAAGTGTGGGACTGGACTGTTCCTGATTTTATGCTATTTATCTTTCTGATCCGTTCCATATTCGTTGTCCTTGGTTTTCAGCTACAGCTATCGCCTCTGTGCATGTGCATGTGACCCACTCTGCTTAGGAAAGTACAGGGCACATCCCCAGCACAGTGTCTGCTCAGTCACTGCCATGACTTGTGTGTTCTTCTCTTGACAGGAGACTTCCCAGGGGATAAGTATGAGAAGTGAAGCAGCTGGAACTCCAGAAGCATCCCTAGAAAATTAAACTGGATGGAGGGCCTGGGCATGAGCATCTGGCTGCCTGGACAGCACGGTGTGGTGGGTCCTGTCACCCACTTAAGCATCCCTCCAGAGCCCTGCATCCTCATGGAAGCATCTCTCTGGAGCCCTGCATCCCCATGTAAGCAACTCTTTGGGCCCCTGCATCTCCATGTAAGCAAGTCTATGGACGCCTGTATCCTCACAGAGCCCTGTAACCTCATGGAGCCTTGCATCCCCCTGTAAGCATCTCTCTGGACCCCTGCATCCCCCTGTAAGCATCCTTCTGGATCCCTGTATCCTCACGGAGCCCTGTATCCTCACAGAGTCTTACATCCCCCTGTAAGCGTCTCTCTGGTCCCCTGTATTCTTACAGAGCCCTGCATCCCCCTGTAAGCAACTCTCTGGACCCCTGTATCCTCATGGAGCCCTGTATCCTCACGGAGCCCTGTATCCTCATGGAGCCCTGTATCCTCATGGAGCCTTGCATCCCCCTGTAAGCGTCTCTCTGGTCCCCTGTATCCTCACAGAGCCCTGCATCCCCCTGTAAGCAACTCTCTGGACCCCTGTATCCTCACAGAGCCCTGTATCCTCATGGAGCCTTGCATCCCCCAGTAAGCATCTCTCTGGATCCCTGCATCCTCACAGAGCCCAGTATCCTCATGGACCCCAGTAAGCATCCCTCTGGACCCCTGCATCCTCACAGAGCCCAGTATCCTCATGGACCCCAGTAAGCATCCCTCTGGACCCCTGCATCCTCACAGAGCCCAGTATCCTCATGGACCCCTGTAAGCATCCCTCTGGATCCCTGCATCCTCACAGAGCCCAGTATCCTCATGGACCCCTGTAAGCATCCCTCTGGACCCCCGCATCCTCACGGAGCCCTGCACCCTTCCACCCGGGCATCCCTGGGCGCCGTTTGCTGCCGGCCCCCGGGGTGCTGGGAGCTGCGCACCCACCTCCGCACTAAAATCCTGCACCAGGAGCGTATTTCAGAGCTTCTCCCGGGGGGCAGAGCGGCGGGAAGCGGCCCTTCCTCGTCCCTGCCCGCCCCCCTCCGCCCCCGGACAAGAGAAGGAAGAGGACAGGGGCCGTGGAAGCGGAGGCCGGGGGGGCCGGGGCCGCTCGCCAAGGAGGCTCGAGGCGGCGGTGAGGGGCGCGGGGGCCGCGGGAGCCGCCGGTCTCCCGGTGCGGGCGGCCCTGCCCCCGGCCCTCCCCCGTGTGCGGCACCCTGGGACGGGGCTGACGTCAGGAGGAGACGGGGAAATCTCCCAAGAAAAGCCTGGAGCGGCGGCCGGGGCGCGCACGGCGCCCGCCGGGCTCCCTCCCCCCCCCCCCCTCCCTCCCCAGCACCTCCCGGTAAGACGCTCGGGGGGCGCCCCACGCGTGCCCCCCGCGCCCCGACGTGCGTGTGTGTCCCCTCCCCATCCGCGTCCTCCTCGCTCAACCCTCCCTCACCGCGTCCCCTCGCCCCCCTCTCCCCACGCGTGTCCCCTCGCCCGTGCGCGTCCCCTCCGCGCATCCCTCTCCCCGCGCGTAACCTGCCCCCTGCGCGTCCCCGCGGGTGTCCCCAGCGCTCATCCCTCTCCATCCGCGTCCCCTCCCCACGCGTGTCGCCTCCCGTCTCCCCCCCTCCCCACGCCCCCCCCGCCCCGTGCGCCCCTTCCCGTGGCCCCCGGACCCCCCCCTCTCGCCTCCTCCGGCTCGCGGAGCTGGAAAACAAAGCCCAAGCGGGACAAACAGCCGCGGGTCGGGGGTGGGAGCGCCCCTCACCGCGGCCTCGCGTCGCCTCCGCGGCTTCCTCGGCTCCGCGCAGCCTTTTGACATCTTTATACCGCGTATAAATTCTTTCTGGGGGCCTCTGCGCTTCGTCAGCTCTGACAAATGCGCTGGGAAATGCAATTCCAGAGGGGTTACCTCATTTTATTATTTTCTCTCTCTTATATATTTGTAATTTTGCCCCCACCCCCAACTTAGCTCTCCGCAGCCTTTCCAGCCCCCGCGGTTCTGCTCCGCGGGGTTAAGTGATGCTCGGGGCTGGGGGGGGACCAACGAGGGGGTCGGGGATGCGCGGTGCCTCCGCGGGGCCGCGGAGGAGAAGGAGCCCGGGCCGTCGAGGAATTCCCTGTGCAGAAAAATCGCATTTCACAGCCTCGCTGCTTTTTCTTCTTTTGTTTGTTTGGGGTTTTTTTTATTTGGGTTTTTTCCCCTCCTTTTTTTTTTTTTTTTCCCCCCTATTTCAAACCTAGGCGCTGTCTCTCGGAATCACCCAAATATCTCTCAGCACCGCTCCGGGATAACGGAGTGAAAACCTCGGAGTGCGAGGAAAAAGCCTTTTTTTTTTTTTTTTTCAAGTATTAACCCCGCTTAAATGGACTTGAGGACCCCCCAGCGATGGTATCTTTCGGAGATTTCTTTAGCTCTCCGTTAAAAAATTTGCCACGAGCCGAGTTTTCTAATTTTTTCGTCCCTTTTCCCTGAATTTTCTGCGGGCGAACACAGAGACCGAGGCGCGGATTGAACTTAAACCAATCCTGTGCCTGAATCGAGCACCGAGACACTGTTTGCTTTGTAACAATTTAAAATATATATAATTTCCATTGCCCAAAACAAGGTCCATGCTCTCCAGGTCGTTCCCTGCGCCACCTCCAGACGCGGAGTTAAAAACTGAGAGTCACCTCACAGGGAAAAAACTCCCCCAAATCCTTCTTTTGCCTGAAATACGGACAAAGTCCCTGGAAAACTCGCGTTGGAGCGGTTAAAGGCAGAGATTTCCTACCGAACCCCACCGGCGGGCTCCTCAGCGTCTCCTTTACAGCCGCTTTTAATTGTTCACGCAGGTTTTATTATGAAATCGTGTCCCTCTCGTCGGGTTTAGAGAAAGGAGCTACGGGAGCTGAACCTCCCATGATGAGCATCTCGGATGCTTGTTGCTTTTCAATAACAAAAGGGGAGGAGGAAACATCCTCTAGTAAAGCCGAATTCCTTCGTTCGACCGCCTCCTAAACGTGCTAATAAAACTAATTCGTTTTATTTGCCCTCAACTTTTTATATCTAAGCCGGCGCGCTGATTAGCGCAGCCCTCTGGAAGGCAGCGTGTTCTTATCTCTCCTCGGGATGTGCTCCTTCAGATAGGGCCGTTCCCACAATGAAACTGGGGGAAAAAAAATTGTTCCCTGCCTTTATCCCGGCGATGCTTGCTCCGCGGGCCGCGGAGACGAGCGGAGGCTGCGGCTGAGCCGTGCTGGAGGGGAGAAAAAAGCCTTTAAAGGGGGAATTTAAAAAAAAAAAAAGGAAAAAAAGAGGGGGAAAAATTTTTTTTAAAAAAAAAACACACAAAAGAAATTGAAAAATTTAAAAGAAAACAAAAATAAATAAAATAACTTAGAGAAGAAGGAGCTGAATGCACACAAAGGTTAATTGTTTCTCTGATTTTTGCATTTTAAAGCAGGAAACGTGCAGCTCTGCAAGAGATTCGCTGCTGTTCAGAGAACATTAAAGAGCCCAGCACGTTATTAGAATATTTCAGGCTCTCAGGAAATGTCCTGGTTAAGGGAAATGTGTTTCCCCCATCCAAATGCTGCAGCAATTAAGAGGTTGCTCGCCTAAAAAAAAAAAAAAAAAAGTTGAGGGAAACCCACATGGAAACATAATATCGGTGGTTCCAAACGCAGCCTCTTTTTTAATGCTGAAGAAGGGTCTTCAGCAAATGCCAACGGAGTCCCCGGGCCTTTGATTATCCTGCTTCAGAGGCATCTTTCTTTTTTTTTTTTTTTTTTTTTTTTTATTCCACAAAAGAGAGAGACATTTCGGGATCTAAAGATGCACAGAGTAACCTGAGCAGGCTGCCTAGCAAACTCCGGTGCCCCTTCCTCCGTCAATTAATAAGAAAAGCATGTTCCTTGTGCTCAGGGAGGGGATGGTGGGGCTATACTGAACCTTCTCCCTCTCTCCCCCTCACACCTGGGGCCGCGTATCCCCTTGTCCATCCTTTGCAGGGCGCTGCCACTCCCCAGCTCAGCCAGATAAAGCCAAGGCTCAACAAATTAATATTTTCTTAGAGCAGAGCCCGATGCCTGCGGTCTGGAGGATGCAGGGAGCTGGGAAGCAGCCCCGGGCCGGGGTAGGACGGTGCCACCAGGGATTTGGGGAGCAAAGAGCCGTCCCAGGCCGGCAAAGGGACCCAGGAGATGGATTTATTTTCGGGGTGCGGCTAGGAGAAGGGAAGCCGAGGGGAGCCCCCTCCCTGGTCCGCACCCAGCTGCAGCAAAACCGAACGGGGAAAGCGTTTCTGCAGCCGTCAGCCGCCGCGTTTCGAGAAAGCCTTGGGGTATCATTTGTATCTGTCAGAAAACATTAAGCCTTCAACTTTTTCATCCCTATTTTTCGCAAGCGCCGCCGCCGGCGAGCGGGGCGGGATGGGGATGGAGGCGGGGGGGCAGCCGGGATGAGCCGCAGCCCCCGGTGCCCCAGGTGCCCGGGTTGGTCAGGGACCAAACGCCTCGAGAAAATCCCGTTTTCGAGGTTTTCAAGGGCGAGGGGAGCGCTATGGGGGGTGGGGAGCCTTGCGCGCCCGCGGAGAGGGGGAGGCTGAGGGTGCAAAAAAAAAAGGGCTGATTTCGTTTTGCTCGACTTCTTAGGAAAATCGCTCTCCTAGCCGCGCAGAGGAGGACAGGCCGGCTAGGAGCCAGCGTAATTTTCCACCTTCCTCTCCTGAGCGATTTAACACGCTCTCCGGGCTGGGTTTCTTCTCCTTCTCCGCTCCCCGCTGCCCGCTCCGTCCTTCCCTGGGGTCGGGGGGTGCCGGGGCTCCCTTCGTGGCCGCCGTTCCTCGGGGTTTGCTCCGTTTTCCCCTCGGGCCGGGGATGCTGAGCTTGCGCGGGGGCGTAAACTCGGGTCTCCGCCTCGCGCGCGTTCGGGGCGATGCTGATTTGGGGCAGGAACCCCTCGGAACACTTGCCCTGATGGACTTTGTCCCACCCCCGGCCCCGGCCGCGCTCCGCGGGGCTCCGCGCTGCCCTGCGCGCATCCCCGGGCTCTGCTTCTTCCCTGCGAGCATCCCCCGGGCTCTGCTGCTTCCCAGCCCTCTTGGGTCGGAGCCGCGCACCGGCAAAGGCCGAGAGCAGGAGCTGGTGGCCGAAAACAACTCATCCCCCCCGTGAAGGGGACATTTTCAGAGGAGGAAGGTTTAAAAATGCCCCTGAGTGCTGTCGCAGCAGCACAGGCACTGGGCACAGCGGAGTTGTGCCCTTTGAGCCGCTCTCACCAACCTTGGGATTGCTCTTTCCCCACCCGCTGGGCACCTTTAGGATGGTTTTCTTCTTATAAATCCTTTTCCTGCAGCAGCTCCCAGCTCCTGGGCTGCGGAAAGGGGACATCAAATGGGGATTGGCTTAGCTTGGACTTGGTTTGGCCAGGATCACATTTTTGGGGTTGGTTTGGCTTGTTTGGATTGTGTTGGTTGCGGTTTTGTTTGGTTTGTCTTGGTTGAGTTGGGTTGGGTTGGCTGGGCTTGTGTTTGTGTTTGATTGGGCTGCGTCTCCTTGGGTTGGGTTGGGTTGGGTTGGGTTGGGTTGGGTTGGGTTGGGTTGGGTTGGGTTGGGGAGCCTCTCCCTCCTCTCTCGCCTCACTGCAACCCTCTTTTTCCAAGGGCTTCCCTCTCCTTACAGGCCTTATGAGAAGCGGCCGAGAGAGCTGGGGGTGTTCAGCCTGGAGAAGAGGAGGCTGAGGGGAGATCTCATTGCTTTCTCCAACTACCTGAAAGGAGGTTGTGGAGAGGAGGGAGCTGGCCTCTTCTCCCAAGGGACAGGGAACAGGACAAGAGGGAATGGCCTCAAGCTCCAACAGGGGAGGTTTAGGCTGGGCATTAGGAAAAAAATTTTCACCGAAAGGGTCATTGGACACTGGCAGAGGCTGCCCAGGGAGGGGGTTGAGTCACCTTCCTTGGAGGGGTTTGAGGGACGGGTGGATGAGGTGCTGAGAGACGTGGGTTAGTGATTGATGGGAATGGTTGGACTCGATGATCCGGTGGGTCTCTTCCAACCTGGCGATCCTCTGATTCTATGATTCCTCTCGGGCAGAGGTGCGCTTGGGAGGAGATGCCTTCATTTTTGTAACAATTCCCAATAATTTATAGACTGGATCTGAGTCTATACAGCTCTAATAAATCTGAAGAGGTAAAGCTGGCAGAGAATGAGCCTCGCGGCCTGATATACAGCCCAGGTGGTTTTGCGTTGGCTACAAGCAGCGCAGC
The DNA here is from genome assembly GCA_033459285.1 of Clamator glandarius. Lineage (NCBI taxonomy): Eukaryota > Metazoa > Chordata > Aves > Cuculiformes > Cuculidae > Clamator > Clamator glandarius. The sequence continues at coordinate 1,206,391 of JAUNZM010000251.1, read as the reverse complement.
CACTCGGGGATGGGAGCCCCTCTCCTCTTCCCCAGCCCCCGGGGGGTGGCACAGCCCTGTCCCCCGTGCCTCTAGTGGCCCTGGAGGGGTCTGTCCCCCACCTCGGGGGGCACTGGGAGTCAGACACCTCTAGTCCTCTTCTCCGCGGGGCTGTCACCGGCGTGGCCAGCGCTGATTTATTTATAAGCATCGTCCCTTGGGTTATTTATAGCAGGAGGAAGCAGAGCGGCTCGTCTGCGGGGCTCCCAGATCCCCACTCCGGGTGGGGGGGGGGGGGGGGGAGCACCCGGGGTGCGGTGGCTGCGCGGGCGCGGAGCGGGGGGTTTCCCACGAGGAGCCCTTCCGAGGGTGCTGCCGGGTCCCTCGGCTTCTCCCAACCCTCCCCAAGCCGACCGAGGTCGCGACTCGCCAGGGTGGGCGGCTGGACGGGGTCCCCGCGGCCGGGACACCCTCTTCTCCTCCCTCCATCCCCGCGGCTCCCTGCGGCCCCCAGGGAAAAGGGGCAAATCCCAGTCCCGTGGGATGAAGGAGCAGCCGGCTCCGAGCAGCCTTGACCTTGGAAAAGGAGCCGTGACGTCACGGGAGGAGGGTGTGACGTCAAACGAGCCCCCGTGTCCCCAGCATCCCGAGACCGGCGGGGAGGAGAGAGGAGAAAACGTAAATTTGCGGGGGGGGGGCGGACGACGACGACAGCCCCGTGGGTGCGACCTGATGTCTCGACACACCTTGTCGCGACATCAGAAACGGGGAGAACCGGGTCTGTGAGGTAGCGGGGCACCCGCCCCCCAAAGCGTGGAGCGAGGGGATGCTCTTAAATCCACCTACGACGTTTCTACATCGGGGGAGCCGCCTCCTCCAAAGCCCCTCGGATGCATTTAAGGTCCATATCGGGGGGGTCGCTGCCCCAAGGACCCCCCGAACGGAGCAGGGGGGGCAGCTGGACCCGGCGCTGAGCCTTTACCCGGCCGGGAGGGATGGAACCTAGAACGAGTTGTTACGAAATAGGCTTTATAAGGCAGAACGAAAACGGTAAATTAGGAAGAGCCCCCCGAGACCCTCCTGGGGCTGCCCCGCTCCTGGCCACGGGAATAAAGGGGGAAAAAAAAAAAGGCACCGAGAAGGATTTCAGGTCTGCAACCCCGTCAGCTTCCTCCTCCTCGGGAGAAAGGCCATCCCACCTCTCGCTTCTCCTCCGGGATCAGGTCTCCATCCTTCCCGTGGCTCGGGCTTCTGCATCAGCTGAGCCCCTCGAAGCCCAGAGGCCCCGGTAAATATTTGCATTTTCGCATTTTCAGCCGCGTCCATCCCAAGCAGCCCCGAGATGGCTTGGGTGCCCGAAATTCCCCATCGTTTGCAGATTCCTGAGCCAGATGCAGCCGGGAGATGCGGACAGACAGACAGACGGGCATCAATATAGTACTAAAAAAAAAAAAATTAAAAAAAGAGATGACAACAAAATGAAAAAAAAAAATGAGATAACTGATCCTGCCAGCACCCACCTGAGCATCCTCTAAAGTGCAAAAGGAGCAGAGGATGGAAGCGGGGGGCCCGGCTGCGTCCCCCCGGCCATGAGAGGAAAAAGCCTGCGCGGCTGGAACGTTTCTTCCCTCCACTTTTCCATAAACCGGTTCAAAAGTTCTCTTCCCACATCTTTACTTGATTTGAAAGCAAAATAGAGTGTCAGGATGGATCAGTCCAAGTGAGCCGAGAAAATAAAGAGGAGAGAAGGTCCTTTCCCCGAGCTGAGTTGCAGCCAGGTTCTTTCTCCCTCCATCCCCTCGCCCCCTCCCCGCCTCCCACCTGCCCCCCGAGGCTCAGGGATTCCCGGGGGGGGCTTTTTTCCAACTTCCCGAAGCCCGAGGTGTTATCCAGGAGGGCTCAAGGCCCCTCTCCACCCTCCACAGGTCCCGCAGGGGGGTCCCCGCACCATCTGAAGCCCCAGATGCGTGTCGTCCCCCCCCACCCCGAGGGTCACGGCGAGTTCGGATTGGGGGGGGGAAGAATTATTTGTTATTAATCATGTGCTGAAAGATGCTGTGATGGGAGCTTCCACGCTCCCCCGGCTGCCGGGCAGGGTCAGAGCCGCGCGGTTATAAACCGCTTATTGATTATAAGCAGGAAAAAAAAAAAAATATATATATATAAAAAAACTTTAAACCCAGTTCAGACACAAATTCCGGGAGGCCTTCCCCAAAAAGAAATCCTTTCCAGCTCCTTCTCTGCGGGATTGAAACTCTGTTCGTGTAGGAACGCAGCCCTGCGCAGGGATGCTGAGGGATGCGCAGGGTGAGCATCCTCCGCGGAGGTTCCGCGGGTGGATACGGGGGAAGCAGCCGATCCAAGAAGCAGTTACCGTTACAAAAAGTGGAATATATATATATATATATTTTTTTTTTTTTCATTTAAGCTAAAGCGGAGTTAAGTTTGGCGGCGTTCGGGAAGGCGGAGATGCTGCGCTGCGCGGGGGCGCAACCTGCGCGCTGCCGGCTGGCAGGACGCTGCGGGGGGAGGGTGGCCGGGGAGGGGGGTAAGTCTGGAGGGCAACGGGGGGGTGGGGTGGGGGGTCCCCAGCCGCCCCCTGCGCGGCTGGGAGCGATTTTCCACTTTTCCATTCGTTTTTAGAAATATTTTAATTCCTCCTCGAATTTGATTGGAGGGGCGGGGGGGGCACCTTCAGAGCAAATGGGGGTAGGGGCCTGTCGGGGACGCAGGGGCCGCGCAAGGGCCGCGCAAGGGCCGCGCAGAAGGCGCGCAAAGGGTGCGCAAAGGGGCGCGGAGGCGGGCTGGGCGAGCGCTAGATGGAGCGAGATGCATTTAGCGAGACGGGGAGGTTTTAACCTTCAGGGGGAGGAGCCCCGTTGAACTACAGGCATTTGTTGTAGGGCAGGTCACTTTAATCTCTTTAGCTTTAAACTGTCCAACTCGAGTTGCTCTCGGAGGGATCTTTACCGCTTCCCAGCCGATGCGGCCGGACTGCAGAGCCCTTCCCCGAGCAGAGACACCCCCCGGCTTCGAGGCGCTGCCCGCATCGCTTCTTCCAACACCCTAAAAAATAATATCGTTAGTAATAAGAGGATTTGCTTTTGGTTTTGCTGTTGTTTCTTTTTTTTTTTTTTTTTTTTATCCTTTTTAAAAAAAAAAAAAACGAACCCCCCCAAAAAAAAAAAAAAAAAAAAAAAAAAAGCGCTCCTCGTTGCTTTCCTTGTGTGGAATAAACACCTGCAAACTCCCCCAGGCAGCCCGGCGCCCCTGCCATGGATTCCTTTAAAGGTGGAATGAATTTGGAGAGACTCCCCGAGAGCTTGAGACCCCAACCCTCCCATGACATGGCTTCCAGCTTCCATTTGCAAAGATCCTCGGAACCCAGAGACCCCATCGAGAACTCGGCCAGTGAATCCTCCGACACGGAGGTGCCAGGTAACTCCCCCACCCTCTCCCCAAAAATCACTCGGTTCCCCCCCACCAGCCACCTCCTCCACCGCCTCCCCTTCCCCATCGCTCCTTCCCTTGGCCGCTGGGGCTGGACCCGCACCCCCTGCTCATCCAGAAGGAGGGGGGAAAAAAAAAAAAGGGGGGGGCTGAGGGGTAAGTGATGTCGGTGATCCCGGGGGCTCCATCCCCAGCGAACCCCGAGAAGCTGACAGGCGCTGACAGGCGCTCACGGTTCCCCTGCCCCATCCCATGAGCTGCTCTCTTTCTCTCACTTTTTTTTTTCTTTTTTTTTCTTTTTTTTTTTTAAGTTAAAAAACACAGTTTTTAATTGATGGGGTCGCAGGGAAGGGGGGCACTTCGGGCGGTGCGGTTTTGCAGGATGTTTCTGCAATAATGTCAGCCTTTGCCCGGGTTGATTTTCCAGCTGGGGTGGAAAAAGATCCCTCTGTCAAAGGAGGGAGGGGGAGAAAAAGAAATATTTTCGAGAAAAAAAAAAAAAAAGGAAAGAAAAAGAAGGAAAAAGCGCGGTGGCGGAGGGGATGCGAGTTCTCTCGCCTCTCCCTGCTCACCATGTGCGAAAGCTGCAGGGAAAACTGTGGTTTCCCAGTTTGGGTTTCACTAAACTAGAAACATTTCGACAATGACAAGGGAAGCGAGGAAAAAGGAGCAAAATCTGCGGGAAGGAGCGTGCTACCAGTTTCCCACCGGCAGCCTTTCGGGACGCTCTTTATTTCTTATTTAATTGTGATTTTTAATAGCCGGTGATGCTCCTCGGAGCTTCTCAAACCCCTGAGCTGAGGAGAGAGGTTGTTCCCCAAGTGGCAGCCGATGATAAATAAGGTTTGGGTTGTGCCTCCCAGCCTGGATCCGCAAACAAAGTTAGGGACCGGCGTCTGGAAGGGACTCCGAGATTAGAGGGGATTATTTGAGATTAGAGAGGGAGATTTGCTCCCTTTTGCCCTACCCCTGCGTGTGACCCCTCGCTGCTGCAGGAAGGCTGGGGACCTGCCTGCTTTGCTTCTCCCAGAAGCTGCAAAAATAGCTTTTTTTTCATTTTATTTTTGTTTAACGGAGAAAAGAAAAAAAAAAAGAAAAAAAAGAAAGGTACAAACTCTGTTTAAAGCTAACGTGCGTTGCGATTTCAAATTGTATCACACCCTGGCGCAAAGGCCTGATTTTTAATTAAAATCCTATCGGGATTAATCCCTGGGAGGGGGCAGAATGGATCCTACCTCAGCCGCTTTCCCATCAATCGCCCCCATCTCCCCCTCGGCCTGGGTTTCTCCTGATTTTTTTTTAAATTATTTTTATTTTTTTAAATTTTCGCAGAGGATTTCTCTTAGCTGGTTCTTTTGGTTTCTGTTTCCTGGCTCCAGAAGCTGGAAGGGGGGGAGACGGAGGCGCCATCTGAGCTGCAAAGGCCTCGTTTGCTCTGCAAAACTCAGAGAGAAGCAGCCCCACTTTTCCATATATATATATATATATATATATATATATATATATTTTTTTTTTTTTTTTCCTTTTTCGAGCTCGCTCCCCGGTTTGTGCCCGGGGGGGGGGGGGGGGGGTGACTTTGCAAGGACGAATCCTCCCAGGGTTTGGATGCACCCGAGATTATTTTTAGCCTCCTGCTCGCCTCGCTGCAGGAACGGCCCCCGAGGCCCGTTGCCGAGGGGATAAAACCCTCCTTAAAAAAAAAAAATAATAATAAATAAAAAAATAAAAATCGGGAGGGGAGAAAAAAAAAAGGCAAAGTGCGGCGAGTTTCCCCTGGGCAGCAGCAGGAGCGAGGCCGCGGGGATGGCCGCACCTTCCCCCGCTCCCGCCGGGGAGCACGTTGCGCTCGGGCCTCCGAGTCCTTTTCCGAGCTCCTAAAAAACGAGCCAAACCGGGCTGGGAGAGCGGGGAGGGCCCCTGGGCAGAGGGAGAAGCGGCTTGTCCCGCCGTTGCTTCCACTCCGAGCAAATCCCCATCGCGAAAACCTTCCTGGGGTGGGTGGTTTTTTTTGGTCGTTTGCTTCTTTCGATATGACTTTTTGCAGAGGATTTCACTCAGCCTCGGGTTGAAATAAACACTGACTTCCTAAAAGTGACAAAGGGGGGAAAGGGAAGAGAGAAAGAGAGAGAGAAAGGGAGAGAGAAAGGGAGAAAGGGAGAAAGGGAGAGAGAAAGGAAGAGAGAAAGAGAGAAAGAGAGAGAGAAAGGGAGAAAGGGAGAAAGGAAGAGAGAAAGAAAGGAAGAGAGAAAGAGAGAAAGAGAGAAAGAGAGAAAGAAAGAAAGAAAGAAAGAAAGAAAGAAAGAAAGAAAGAAAGAAAGAAAGAAAGAAAGAAAGAAAGAAAGAAAGAAAGAAAGAAAGAAAGAAGAAAGAAAGAAAGAAAGAAAGAAAGAAAGAAAGAAAGAAAGAAAGAAAGAAAGAAAGAAAGAAAGAAAGAAAGAAAGAAAGAAAGAAAGAAAGAAAGAAAGAAAGAAAGAAAGAAAGAAAGAAAGAAAGAAAGAAAGAAAGAAAGAAAGAAAGAAAGAAAGAAAGAAAGAAAAGAGAGAAAGAAAGAAAAGAGAGAAAGAAAGAAAAGAGAGAAAAAAGAAAGAGAGAATGAAAGAGAAAGAAAGAGAGAAAAAAGTAAGAGAGAAAAAAGTAAGAGAGAAAAAAGAGAGAAAAAAGAAAGAGAGAATGAAAGAAAGAGAGAAAAAAAGACAGAGAATGAAAGAGAAAGAGAGAAAGAGAGAAAGAGAGAAAGAGAGAAAGAGAGAAAGAGAGAAAGAAAGAAAGAAGGGGGAAAGGAAAAAAGAAAGAGAGAATGAAAGAAAGAGAAAAAAGACAGAGAGAATGAAAGAGAAAGAGAGAAAGAGAGAAAGAAAGAAAGAAAGAAGAGGGGAAAGGAAAAAAGAAAGAGAGAATGAAAGAAAGAGAGAAAGAGAGAGAGAGAAAGAAAGAAAGAAGAGGGGAAAGAAAAAAGAAAGAG